>JARLTB010000275.1:712500-1912500 GCA_030141615.1 Unio pictorum | reverse complement strand
TATATGGAGTCTCGCAAGTTCCTCATTGATGACTAACTCTTTCGAAACTCCCTGATTGCCTAGAAATCATCTGAAAGTCTAATCAGCAGCATCCGGATATTTATTTTAACTAGCTTGAGAATTAGAAGTTTCCTTAATGGTTTTAGTTCTTTGTTTCTCGGTGCGATATTTGCATACACAATTTCGTGTTTCGTTTCCCCTAGAGTCGTAATAATAGAATATGTGACAAGTAAAGACAAACTTGGCCGAATGTATAAATGCAGTTTATGAGTGTTTGTGTAGTACATTTATTTGACGATCTTGTTTTGTTGTACAAAGTACGCGAACGACTAACGATCCTTTCGATACACTAGATGGTATCAAGCGATAAATGCTGTTGATTGGACAATAACACAAAATAACGGCATAGCACTGTGTGTGTGCTTATTCAGCTGAGTTTCCATTCGTTTCGTGTAATAACTATAGTATTGCTTATTGACAAGAGATATCAGGATTTTAATTATTTTATTAAGAAAGGTTGAGCCTCTTCTGAAAACATAATCTTTTTTAATCGGTTTCATGTTGAGGATAGAATAATGTCATTTTGTTAATGCTTTCATTAGGTTGATATTCCAGCTGTGTTCGCACTTCGATGCATGTGGAAGGATTTAGAATTGTTGACAAAGTTAGTTTACAAAGGTACGACACGGCTCGTCAAGTAGGCGTGCTCCGTTATTGTCGTATCCGAGGACAATACAATCGTTTGGATTATTTGGTTCCCCTCTTACCCACATCGGGCAGCTCGATGGAATATTCTGTCCGTCTATATATCTGGCAATGCCATTAACGTCTGTCTTTGCACGTAACCAGACAGCACCCCCAGCATCAAATTATAATACAATATTGCAGAATATAGTCAATCAATTATTCAGTCACAAACTAGACTAACAAATCAATTTATTATCCGTGAACCCAATTGGATACTAAATTGTTATACTGATCCCTCAATTGAAATAATGACGACAAGCACAATTTCATATAAACAATAAACAATACTTTATATAATCAAGCAAGAAAGATGATTATAAACGTTTCGTAATAAGGTTAGATCATTGTATTCTTTTTCGTGCACTTTACAATGTATAAGTTATCTCAAGAAAATTTGTAGGAGAATACTGCGCGGTTGATAATCAGTATTTTAAACGGGTACTAAGGACGACGTTAATTGTATTCAATTTGGTCTTGGTGTACGTGGCAAAAGTCGATTATGCTATGATAGCGGTGGTAAAAGATTCAGAGAACTTGTTAGGCACTATTCAAAGAAATATAATGTTGTATTCGATGAACATGATTATATTACTGGTGTTTATCGTGAAAAACAGTTAAATAGTTGTGGAAAATTCGATAGAAAAATCAAGTACATATCATCATCTCCACACCTCAATGAAGAGTTTGTTTTCAATCATTATATGTCAACCACGGAGAAATGTGTCAATGAGGTTGAACATCAACCCGGTATCCTCGCAGAGAATTCGATTATTATCACCACGTATAATTTTCATTATTATTGTTTTATTGCTATACTTCATTTCAATGACAGTAATGGTAATTGTCAATATGAATATGATATGTGTCGTAGGATAATAAAAGTATTTAATAAAATGTACAATAAATGAAACATACTAGCAATTAAACAAATAATTTCCTATAGGTTTATGAACGACGAAAATATCGCAGAGCAAATAACTGAACTTTACGGAAAAAGAAATATAGTCGGTGAAAATAAAATATTTACAAATGAATTCATCACCTTGGAATATAAGGGTGTTAAAACAATGTGAGATAGTGGCATACCAGCGCATAAAAACGAGAATAGGATAATGACAAAAATATCAGATGAGAAAGAAAAAATTGTTTATCGAAATTATGATAAATTGAAATTGTTAGTATCGTTTTCAAAGATTATCAAAACGATATCCGATGACATCAAAATGTTCTCGCAAAACGACGACGATGAAAGGTTATAATCGAAGAGTTGGAAAAGATGTTGCTGAATTAACGACGAAGACGTACTTTTGGTGGTCTGAGATCTTTATCATACCTTTTCATCTCTCGGTTGAGTTCTATTTCATATTTCTTTTTGTTTTTTCAGCGCTCAAAGCATTTTTTGCCGCGACAAGTTTATTATTATAATCCGATAACTCTTTATTGTTTAGTTTTTAACTCGGGGATCCCACATTTGAATTTGCTATATCATTCACTTTTTTATAATACTCCTCATTGGCTTTTTTCAGGGTGGAAATCTCTTTTTGGTAATCAGTTTGATTTTGCTCCGCGGTGATTCATAATTGATCTCCTAGCACGTTTAATTCAGTGATTTTTTTTTAGCTAGGCAATATCTCTTAGAAATTTGTGCTTGTTATCTCGGTATTGCTGTTGAGCTTCACGGAATTTTTCAGCTGATCCCTGAGTAATAGCGTAAGCTGGTTCTTTCGCCCATATTTTATCCAACCTAGATAGTCCTTTTTTGTACTCGGTGGCGTCCTCAACGGGTCGTTTTTCACCATGCAACGATATTTTTTTATTTTGTCATCGGCAGTAAGATAGGTTGGGGTTCTCATATATTTTTCAAAAATAAATTTTCGAAAACAAAACTAATGGTGAAAAGTACGGGATAAAAATTATAATTATAGTCCCATACATAAAAATCATGGTAATAATTATAGTCATTAATCATAGAACTTATTTAAATTTACTAGATATTTTCAGTGAATTTTTTTTTCTTGGCGAGATCCTTGACGATACTCTTGATATCATTGGGGGAATTCCTCGATAAAAGTTCCTTGAGATTTTCAAGAGAGATAGGTGAATGAATATAATTTAAGATCTGATCGTGGGTACATGAGATCATAGTAACATGATCACGTTGAAGTTGATCACAATGGTGTTCCTTTAGTAGGAAACGATCATCGCGAATTCATCAACGACTAGTTTAAAATCCCTTGTGATCGTACTAGCGAATGAGGCTCTAATCGCGTCCTCGAGTTTCCGTTTATCATACACGTATAACTGCACATGAATGTACATTTTTATAATTATGTTTATTTTTAATTACCAAAATTCTTAGGATTTCACATCAAGGGTAATCTGTAGTTGCTTGTCCAATAAATCAATTAAGTTAAAATTTTGATCAAAGAGTTTTTAAAAATATTATCCAGTTATTATTGCACGCTAAATATACTGGATTGATTGGTGTTTGTATGATCGAACTTCCCTGAGATACCTGAGGGTAAAAAGTATATAAAATATATCCCTGAGCCTCTTGATTCTATAATTCTGTATTCGAGTTGTAACTTCCATTGTTGATATCACATGAAAGGTTTACAGCGATGATTGAGATTATATCAACGTTGCGCAGTGAGACGTGTCTACCTTTTGCAATTATTGTATCGGATATATCTATCTTGGATATTGGGATCATAGTGGAGTATTGACGTATCCTGGTTAACTTCAATCCACAGTTAATGTAACCTAGAAAATGAACCTTCGGCAGTATTAATAAACATTTATTTTAACTCGAGTACATTAAACCCGGTAAATTTAAACATTGGAATATCTTCTACACGTATTTTACACTTTTTTGCAAATTATTTTTTAGATTGAATATCAGGAATTGTTACATATAGAATAACCTGTAAATGAAGACTTTCCATATCGGCGATAATTTGATTACATACTTCCATATATTTGATGACTTCCCCCGGGTGAGATTCGTCGATATATTCATAGAATCCATCGGGTTTTTTTCAATGTAGGGAAATGTTTGAAATAGTATTGTCCTATATTTCTCAAGTTCAACTTGCATGTCTTCAAGCTGCTCAGTGAATTGCGTTTCAATATATTCAATTGAGTGTATATCTTTCATAAAATATACAACAGATTTATATGACATCTTTGCTTCGCGATATGATTTCTTACGTGAAATATAATCTGTTAGGTTCAAGTAGTTTTTTAGGTCTAGGTCAACGCGGGGTTCCCACTGGTGGTCTTCCCACTGGTGGTGTTTGCACTGGTGGATGTTTAGGCCATCCTAATATGGTTCTGATCGACGAATATATATCCACGACTTAACAGGAGAGTTTATCTCGATCTTGTTTGACAGCAACAGTTCATGAACTTTTAACTCGATCTTATAAAACTCCGTTGATAGATGTTGCGTTGAATTTCTTCGTTGATACCCTCGATATCATAACTTCAATTGGGGATATATACTGGTTGCTAATCTGGAGTACCGTCTTGTTTATCCTTGTTCGAGAGCACAAATTTGATATTAGGTGGTTTACCAGCGAATTAAGTTGATCTGATATTAGAACAGCTATAATACACTTGTAATTGAGTAAGTGCGATCTCCATTACTGATATTGGAGTTGGAAAAGCAATGCTGAATTCAGGTCTGTTTGCTGTGATTGATATCAACGTTGTTTTTACCGGTGTTGTGTTCTCGACTATCCTTTGAAGTAGTTTCTTGCGACGATGTTGCCATTATCATCTATATGTTTTTTTCTTCTAATTTTGATATCTCGGACTCGTAGATACCGTCCATTGAAGAGAATTCGCTATCGAATATTATAGTATCATCGAGGCTCGACGATATCATTGCGGATATTTTGTGAGTACGCGGTTGACACGGTATGAAATTTAACAGTGTAATCAAGTAGTTTACGTTGACTACAGGATCATATTTTTGTGATGATTCCGATCACTCTTGTAATTGTCGAATATTATAGTATCATCGAGGCTCGACGATATCATTGCGGATATTTTGTGAGTACGCGGTTGACACGGTATGAAATTTAACAGTGTAATCAAGTAGTTTACGTTGACTACAGGATCATATTTTTGTGATGATTCCGAGAACTCTTGTGATTGTTGTGGCCACGGAAATGCAGATTGGGAGAACTACAGGAGCGATCATTATCACCGAAGATAATATCACACCGGTTGCATTAATTACCCCTTAAACCGAGTATACGATTACGTCACTGTGAGCAATACGTCGGTGATATTTCTTTACTTTTGTTTGAGGGTTTTTTAAGTTGTTTACTGAAATCAACGTACGTACCATGTGATTGATGCTCGAGTTAAATTTTTAGCGGTGGAAGTTATCGTAAATCGTTCAGTAGACCCCTTGTCTATTACTGCACTGATAACAGTATTAACACCAGCGTAAGATCTCGATGATATATTAAATTTTGAAACCAATGTTTATCTGTATATACCTTTAACCTCGGCGGTGATATCAAGATTATTAGTTTCAGGGGTCCAAGCAATTCATCCATGTTGTATCGAGTATAAATTATTGATATTTGTCCTATGACGAAATTTTATCAAGTGTGCTAATCATACGAGGAAAATCATCCTTGATATACTCATGTTTTTTAAACATCTCGGTGATGGATATATTAATCTCGACGAGTTTTAACGGAATTGTTACAGGTGGTTCACCAAACATTCATTAATAATATTTCTACGAACACATCCAAATGTCTTTACATGGTCATCATACTCGTATTTCAGCAATGTTAGCTAATCATCGATGATATCTACATCAGCAAGTTTGAACGGGATCACTGGTGGTAGGTTTCCCATAAAATTTAACAACGCGGTTTTAACCTGGGCATGTTCTTCTATAAAATCATTATTACAAGAGATAGGAGCGTCATATTCAGATCGCAACGTTGTCATTTGATCCAAGGAGGTTTTCCATCAGCAAGTTTCAACGGGATCGCTGGTGGAATTCCGAAGAAATCTTAAGCAGGTTTTTCAATATTGTTATAAATTCTTTGGAGACCTGTATACTGATTATATGAGCGTCATAATCAGATCGTAGCGCTACTAAAGTATTTGTCGATGATATATATTCATTGCTCAGTGATATTAGTTTGCTATCGATGGTTGAATAAGCAACTCCAGGTTTAATTTTCCCTTAAGAACCAAGCACCGCAATATAATTTTCAAGTGCGTTGTCGAGTTTAACTAAAATATCTTTCAGGGAAACATTATTCGTTTTTAATGTATCCTGCCTGTCTTGAAATACAATGATTTAATCCGGCGACAAATCTACCAGGTTTAACGTTTCAGATAACGTATAATTTATAAGTTTCTTTACATCATCTAGTGAAACTCCCCTTGGTTTCTTTGTTTGTGAAAGAGATCTTCCCCAAATTTCCACCATTATTCATTAAACATCTCATTAAAACGTTATCACTGGTGGATTCATGTACAGTTTTTTGAGATGGTTTAGTGGATTTTGAAATCGCGGCGATATTAATAACGTCTCGGCCACATATCAGAGGGTCGGTCATTGTTTGTGTTGGCAACGTTGAACACCAAACAGTGATCTTTAATTCGTGGACATATTTGAGAAATTCCTAAGGTGGTGCTAGCCCGTAAGAGTCAAAATAGATAATTCCTCATGGGCCAATTGCTTATGCGACCCAGCGAGTTCCAGGTCAGGTGTTAATTATACCGATTTATACATTGTATGGTTGATTTTGTAATTGATCCTTCATAAAATGACCATAAACGATGATACGCGCGTGCTTTTTAATTATTATTATAATCAAGCAGAAATATGTCTAGGAGATGATATACTCTTCGTTGACGCTATAAACACACTATAAACCGAACTTGTCATTGTAACTGTTGTAAGATCCAACCATGACATCAATGATCTACCACCTTGGTCCATAAACGATAGAAATCGTTGTTCTGTGGTGATCAATGGAGTCACTACTGGCATCCACAATGAAATCTTCGATATAATTATCGTATCATTCTCAACACCATCAGCACGCCAGATTGCATCATTGTAATGGAATTTTCTCCTAAGAACTACTGTATGCTTAGCTCCAAAGATAATTTTTCTAACATTTCTACAGAAACCAAAACTATGAGCTAGAGGAATCGCGCATGAAAATCTCCCAATTTCATCTAACATCGCTGTACAAAGATCCTAGATTGAAATCACGATTATTACCTACAATTATATTCCCAAGATTACCAACATTAACAGCAAGATGAACACGATTCTTTGGTTGCCTTCTAAAACACGGTTCGTGATCAGCATGATCAGTATTATCCTAAGCAAACATCATTGATTGACCAGCCGATCTTATATAGTCGTAGGAATATCGAGCTAGTCCAACTATTCTAGTGGCGACATCAACATCATTATCCATAGATTCAATCTTTCTAGAGTTGGTCATATACTGTGCGCTACTAAACAGTGCCATAATACCAATATTGACGAATCCGATTCGATCAGTTGGGAGATGAGGATATCGTGTATTTTGTACTGGTTGACTTGGATGAAGTGTCGCAGGGTAAGACATATTTGCTTGTATCCTGAACCTGAAGTTAAATTCGTGATCGGGAATCAGATTGTATAACATTGTATGAATAATATTGATAATCGCACACGGAATCAATCTTAAGTACCGATGCGTCGATATCAAAATCTTCGTCTAGAACTGATTTGAACATATTATTATATAATTGTCGATCCAAATCATTATCACGCTGATTTTGTCAAACCACTAACAGTGATTAAACTCGCGGAAATATTTCTTTGTGATTCACCATCTTCATTTATCAATGGTGCTAACTTTTGGTTAGCCACACTATTTTCTATCTTACTGATATTTGGTGGCATAAGACGGTAGTTTTACCGGTGCTGGTTTTTTACGCCGAATCAGAGATATCAATTTTTCCTTAGTGTTATTAATCGCGCTACCAGCGAGATCACCAATAGTACTTATACCTTTATCGCGAATAACACCGATTGATTTCATTGGTAATTAGTTTGCAACAGCTGCTATATTTGGAGCGATTCTAGTGAATAATCTCGAATAGTATTACCTAGTCCATCCGCGTAGTATACCTTATAAACTGGCAACCGTGAATGGCTTGTTGTGATTACGATGGTGTGATAATTTTATTTTAAACGCTATCTATCTTATCGGGTGACTAATAAACAATCGCTGTGCTAATCATCAACTAGCTCATTGCCAAATTCTTAATATACACCGATGTCCATGATACCACATTGAAATAGTCCTCGGCTGATATCAGCGGCTTCATTATTTTTTTCCGGAGAGTTATGTTTAGCTCGTTTACCACCGATGAGAGCAACCAATCGTGCTATACCGACAAGAATATTATTAGGACAGGGAAAAAGACCACTACCATGAGTTCCAGATCAAGTTTAGGGTAAATCCCTTTCCGTTTTTTTCTCCGACGATATAGAGATTAACGAGAGGTTTTTGCGTTGGTTGAGGATCTTAATTTTGTTCGGTCTCCGTGTTTGTATCCGTATTGGTTTATGACGTTCTTCTGTTTCTTCTCTTCTCGATAATTTATATAACTTAGTTCTTTTGTGTTTATACGACCATTACCTCGATTTATTTTATAAATCCAGTAAATCGACTCATTACGAGATATATTTTATTCAACCAATGGCAAAAAAATCACCTCTTGAATGATAGCTATTAGCAGCAAAATTCCCAAAAGCAGGATAATCTTTAGGTTTTAGTGGTTGAAACTGATTTAATATTTTTATACCGTCTTCGGTAAATTTATTCATAAAAGAAAGTCCTCTTGGAGTTTCCCCAACAGCACCCTCTTGTTCTTCGACGGAATCATCAACAGTTTGAGGTTGTGGTTCAGGTTCAGCGATCTATTTTAATAGCGGAAGAACATCATCTTTTCTATCTTAGTCATGAGTAATATCTCCAAATACAGCTCTTTCAGTATCTGTAGCAATAGGTTTAAATAATTTTTCAGTATCAGTGACAAAATCGACCTTAGCTTCTTGACGCGTTTGTACATTTTTTCTGAACGAATCTCTCACCGGGATAAACTTTTTAATCGCGACTAATCGTTCTCTACTTAATCTGACTGTTGACGATTCTCCTATCATTAATGTTATAACGACGATTTATTAAATAGCAGCCAATTAGAGCGCGATGACACCACTACCCGGGTTTGATTTCGATTTTGTTATATTCGAAATCATTGGATTTTTAATATATTTGTTTGAAATATATGTTTATATTGTTCACCTCTTCTGTCAAACAACAACATATATCGCCGCCAATTAATATGGAATGGTCCACAGCGCAATTAGTATGCGATATTGTTTCATAGCATCGAAATCATTGGATTTGTAATATATTTGTTTGAAATATATGTTTGTAGGGTTCACCTCCTGTACTACTAGGTGGCTCCGAGTGGTTTAAAGCGCTTTTCGCTTTAAACCACTCGGAGCCACCTAGTAGTAGGTGGTAGTTGCGTAATTACTGTCACAGAATTAGGCGAAAATTTAATTTTATTCTCTAATTGAATTACAAACTAATTTCACCATTTTTGTTGTTTCGTCGTACATGCGTTACCTGGGGTGAATAAGTGGTTTTCTCCAAGGTAAGCGGCGTGTAACGATTTGCATGTGCCTGACTTTGAATTACATGAAGTCCGGAACATTAGAGTCACGGGGTGCGCGGTAATTTTGCCGTGATTTCTGCTCACCTATTTGAGGGTATATAAGGCAGAATATTTTTGATCAATATTACGGGACCAAAAGTATCTTATCACAGGAAAGATAGCTCGTCATTCAATCTCCAGCCAAAGGGGTGAGTGTTAAATTTATATTTCGTTTTATTGTGAATTTTATTCAGTTGATCATTTCATATAATGATGCCTTTATTACAATGCAGATTTTAAACGTGGAATATTTGGAATTACTAGTCACTATTAGACTTTAAATGCAATAGCGTAATCTAAGGTTTAGATTATTTTTTTTGAGACAACTATTATTAGTCTGGTTTCTTTGTTGTAGCTGATAACGTCTTTGAGATCGTAGCTGAAATTGTAGATGATTTGTTGCGAAACATCTCTGATAACATCTCTGATAACATCGTTGATAACGTCTTTGAGAGATGATTTGCTGCGGAACATCTCTGATAACGTCTCTGATATCGTCTCTGATATCGTAGCTGATTTGTTGCGGAACATCTCTGATAACGTCTTTGAGATAGTAGCTGAAATTGTAGATGATTTGTTGCGGAACATCTCTGATAACATCTCTGATATCGTAGCTGAAATTGTAGCTGATATTGTAGCGGAGCATCTGTTTGTCGGATTGTCTGTCCGTCTACATCTGTCGTGACGTGTAAATATCCGGAAATCTAGATGTCCGAGTGTCAGAGCTGTCTAGAGTTGTAAACATCCGGGGTGGCATCTAGGGTATTGAGGAACGTTAGTTCTAGTAGATGTTGTATGCTGTCTGTACGTATAACTGTGGTGGATCCGTGAAGTGCAAGTGACCGATACAAGTATTGTGTCAACCCTAGGTATTCGGGGAAACTGGGCGGCGATTCAACTGTTGGTGAATCGTACGGTTATACAGCGTCGGGACACATGTGTGTGTTGCAATTGTAGTACAATTGAATACATTGTTGTATTTACATGGTTACTTCAAATCACAATAGTATTTCAAGGCATTGCATGAATCTCAATAAAAGCTAGCAACTTGATTAAATACATGTGTATGTTCGTGCTAGTTGTCGCAATCCATACGTGCGATAGTATAGTTTGATCTTTGTGTTTATTATTGTAATTTATACTTGCGTTAATATAACTTTTGTAAAGGTTCCTTGGATCTGTGTATAGTCCAAGAGATTCCTTTGTATCTGTGTTTTATTTTGTATTAATATTTCATTTATTCATGTATTGTGAATGGTTGTGAGTGTAATTGTGGGTTGAACGCATGAGTTATTGTGTTGATACATCATTATTTTTCATTAATAATTTATTACATAAATTTATATTTTCTTTCACATATTGTGTTTGTGTTGTTCATTTAATCCACCATCCTCACGGTAACAATTCTGTTACAATTACACGGTCTGTAGCGTCAAGGTCATGCATGATACACTAAAGTGGGTGGTATAATAGAAAGGTAAGCAGATGTTGCTCTACAATGATAGCAAATAATCTGGACATTTTAGTTGCACTACAAAATACAGAGGAAAAAAACCTAAGTTTTTGGACCCGTTTTTTTTTCTGACATAGTCCCCACAAATGTGTTTCCTAATGCATTTCATGCGAACAGCAAAAACTGCAGGTGTTAATCTGTTAAACAGTCACCTTTCATGATACCAGAAAGTAAGAATATTCCTTGCGTATTTAATCACTTGTGAATCAACAATGCACATGAATTACAAATGTTGCCATTCTGTGATAATTCTTAAAAAAATTTCAAAGTTCTTGTAAACACATTAACCCCTAACGACTACTTTACCGGGCATAAGATAGTAGCCTACTTCCAATGTCTGTAGCGTCAAGTTAATGCATGACACACTAATGTGGGTGCTATTGTATCAAGATAGATAGATGTTGATATACAATGATATTAAATAGTCTGGACCTTATACTTGCACTACAAAATACTGAGGAAAAAACCTAAGTTTTTGGATCCGTTTTTTTTTCACCCTAAATTCGCCCATGGTCGGATTCCGAATTTGAGTCCAGACTTTAGAACTTTATGGCCTCGGATCTACGACAGAAAAATCTGAAGCGCACACAGACAAGAGAACCTGTGAAAAAAGTTGAATAAGGTGGACATTTTGAATAAAGAGTCTTCTCCATACGAAAATTATGGGTCCGTTAAGCAAAACTAAAAAGGCCATTATTTTAACTTTTGTTCTTGCACAAGCAAGCTAACCAATGAAAAACATTTTCTTTAGCACAACTAGACAATTTTTCTAATGAAATATTGATTGGAAGACGATGTATTAGGATGTATTCAGAAATAGTCCCCAAAATGTGTTTCCAACTCGCGTTGCATGCGAAAACAGCAACATCATCCACGGGGTAATGTGTTAACTAAAATGCCACCCAAATTAAGTCCTCAAAATCTGATGTTATAAAGACATGCAATAAGCAAGTTATATTTCTTTTTCTTTAAATGACTAATCAATCAACATAAACACTTGCATCCTAATTTATATTTATCATCTATTGTATGATTGTTTACCTGAAAATTACAGACGGTTGATAACTCTTTGTTGTTTCAAACAGAAGTAAACAAATTAAAATAAGTGTAATTAACTCCTCCGAATTAAACTCATCAGAGAGAGATTAAATGCATGTCGCAGACTTCATGGTGACTAGATGATTAATTTTAAGCAAATGAATAAGCCAGTGTTCTAAAAACATTCAGTTTGAGAACAAAATATTATTCTTAATGTCTAGCTTTCATTACTGCACATGTTGATCTGGTAGCATATCATGGCGTATAAAAGTGAATTTAATAACGATTCCAAAAGCAAATCAGACGAACCCGTTAGAAAACAAAAAAATTAAAGTTTTCAGTTCAATGTATTTTACCCACCCACCCACCCCCATCTTCTATCTAATCTCTCTCATTTCTTAAAGTTTAAAAACCATAATATGTTTATGTAGGCATATATACATGAATATATATGCATTCTAACCCTTCTTTTACTTCTCACATACATATGTTATCTTCATTTATTATTTGAACGTTTTGATAATATTAAATATGGGCGTATGCTTTTAAGGCATAAACAAATAGAAAATGACAAAGCATCAACTGTAAAATGAATGGCACACAATTTCCTTCAATTCCCCTTTTATTCTGCATAATAGTTAAACTTTTGTTGTGATAGATTCTCATATAATGAGTCAAGTGCAGATTTCCCAAAGGCAACTTAAGTTCTAAGGAATTTGCATTGGGCAAACTGCATAATGGCATTTGGGTTGCTTTGGTGTCAACCTACATTTTTAGAAATCACATTTTTTATTTTAATAGATAAATTGACAATTTTGATATAATTGATATTCTGGATGGTAGTTTTGAATGTGTCAATAAAAGAGGTTATAAAGTTGCAAAAAAGTGCCTTAGATTTAGAGTTTTGTTTGCAAATGAACTTAAAAATTATATTTTAATAACATTTGAACATTTAAGCTCGTGTATTTATATGTCTGTCTGTAGTTTTAATTGCAGATTGATTTGTTTCTAAACTTTTAAATATCTTCTCATGTCTTTACAGGGCAGGTGCAGTAAGCAGAAACAAAATATTCAGGTCTTTAGGTTGATGGTAGTCTTTGATTGTGTGTAAATTAGTCCTCACAATGACGTCCTCACAATGATGGCAAAGTCAGAGTAGTCCTCATAATCCATAAAGAGGTATATGGCAAAAATGCAGCGATGCAGATATTGTCTATATTACAGTTAAGCTTAATTTCAAATTTCTAACATATACATTCATTCCTTCTTATGGTCCTCGAAATGTAGTAATATGTCAAGGTCCTCACAAGTAAATAAATACACGTATATGTGCGTGTGTGTGTGTGTGTGTGTGAGAGAGAGACAGAGAGAGAGAGCGAAAGAGAGAGTGTGCTTGTGTGTGTTTCTTCAGCCGCGTTTCCATTCATAATATGTATTGCTTATTAACAAGAGACAGCATGATTTTAATTACTTTATTAACAAAGGTTGAAACTCTACTGAAAATATAATTCTTCTTTTAGCATAATGAGTTTCACGTTGAGAATAGAATAATTTCATCTTTGATTTAATGTTTTCATTAGGTTGATATTCCAGCTGTGTTCACACTTGGATGTATGTGAAAGGATTTAGAATTGTTGACAAACGTAGCTTACAAAGGTATCACAAGGCTCGTCAAGAAGGCGTGCTCCGTTATTGTCGTATCCGAAGACAATACAATTGTTCGGATTATCTGATTCCCCTCTTACCCACAACGGGCTGTTCGATGGAATATTCGGTCCGCCTAATTTCATGTATTTTCACGAATATTGCTTCTGTTATATATTTAATCATTTCTGTGAGACAATAGGAAAACTAGTTTTCGTATAAGTTTCTGATCTGAGTGTACATTTTGTGCTCATATATTTTCGTTACTTTGTTTCCAAGCACCTGGCTCAGACGAAGATGACAATGCATATATGAGACATTCATCAGGATAATCCCATAATTTACAAGAAGCATTGTTGAAACAATCGTCCACATGGAAGTCTTTATTAAATGCCCTTAGGAATTGTCTAAATTGATTTGCATAAGGATGTACATCTAAATGATCCGTTAATATTCATTTGCATAGAGAGTCTTTATTAGATTTCACACGACGATTAATCGTTTACTTAGGACTTATCGTTGTAAATTCAAAAAGCTATCATCTAAACTTGAGGAATAAGGAATGCAATTTGCTTTATTATCAGACCTCAATGTCATCACATTCGCTCCAATATTCATTCCACATTTTACAACATAGTTTTCTTATCCGTATCGTCCTAAGCGGAGTGATTAATTGTTATGCAATGTCAGTTGTGTCAGTCAGCAGATGGTGAATGATTTTTCTTAGCGATTTAGACATCAAATTGGTAAACACACTTGATAGACATTTGCTGAAATGTTTAAGAAAAATGAGTTTCAGCCAACGAAATAACAGATATGAGGATGGCCAGTTTTAACTAAACATGTATATTCAAATATTTAACACAAAGAGTTTTGATATTAAATGTGGTTTTTTTCTGAGGGTTGAGGTTATGTTATGGGAAAGATCATGAAGCAACCTTCTACATTGTTTCTGAACTAAATAACAAATTCAACATAAAACAAAGAAACTGAATATGAATTATAAATACCTATACATCTGACTCTACCAAGACCTCCTGCTGATTTAATAACATTTATATCTGAAGTTTCTTTCTGATCTATCATTTCTTCATTTCAAGCAATATAATTTAGAAACAAACTTTTTTCCGCTTAGCGCCTAACGAGACAGCTGTTATTACCATTTTTTTAAGCGTTTAGCATGAATCGGACGGAGTTCGAACCCACGACATCACGCCCCCGTGGCGTATGCTCTACGAACTAGTCTACAGAAGTGGTGGTTGAGTAGATATCCATACAGTATATATGTGTATGTGTGTATTAAAAAATGGTTTCCTTTCAAACGGACATACATATATGTGTGTACAGAGAGAGATATAGAGAGAGAGAGATTGAGAGAGAAAGAGAGCAAGAGAGAGAAAGAAAGAGAGAGAGACAGAAAAAGATAGATAGATAGATAGATAGATAGATATATAGATAGATAGATAGATAGATAGATAGATAGATAGATAGATAGATAGATAGATAGATAGATAGATAGATAGATAGATAATGAAAATTGCATTCAATTTGCTTCTACGTCATCGACGCTCGACAACTCCATGAAATAAATCGCACACAATACTTGCTTTTTGTTTGCTTTAAACTATGCAAGTAGATGTACATCCGTAAAGCGTGCTAACTTTTAATAACGTTTTTGCACTCTAATTTTCGCCAACATATATCAATGCATAATAACGACTCCTTGAAGGAAAGATTTTCACCAGAAAAATAAACCATGGTATGAGTGTATCGGTGTCCTGGTGAAAGGGATCACGTGGTAGATCTTCGTTGAGAACATGAGCTAAAGTTTCTGTGCTTTGTTAACCTTTTTAAATTACATTAAAATAAATATTGCTAACATAGTTAAGCATTAGTAATGATATTCTGATATCATAATTAGTCATAGTCAAGGCATAGTAATGGCATATTTAAGAATATTATTAGTCATAATCAAGCCGTTGTAGTAGCATGTTTTACAACATAATTAGTCATAGTCAAGCCATAGTAATGGCATGTTTTATATCATTATCTTGAGAATGAAATAGTTGTAATATGTCCTTATGTAGCACTGCTGATAACATAATTAGTCACGTTTTCACTTATCTTCTTACAATTGATGGCAACATATAATAGTTATTGCCTATGAATCAAATTAGAGCACGAGAATACGCACATTATATTATATCCGTATTATCCTGAGCATTATCATGCGACATACTGTTCATTTTTAAAGGAATATTGAACACTTATTACATTATCTTACAGTACTATGTATCCATCTCCACACACAAAACGGATTTGTTGCAACTGGAAAAAGAATATTTACAAGATGTTGAGAAATTATTTAGAAACTGTTACCTGGCAAGTTTCTTCTCGTCCGCAAAGATAATAGTAAAATTGCCAAAACACATGTGGGGAAATATGAGTAAAAGAGTTTGTATTAAACCAGTGTGACTTTGCACAATTCTGAGGGAATTTTATAAATAAAGCAATGTATACTATTAAATAAAGCGCTCTTTTTCACAAAAGTAGAATTTGCCGTAAATGTAATGCCCACAACAGGGTACTAATTAATTCAACTCCAACAATACTAAATAATGTCTTTGTTTATATAGAATGGATCTATATACAATGAATATATCTAATTCTATTAAAACACACACATGTGTGTGTGTGTTTCTGTGTGTGTGTGTGTGTGTGTGTGTGTGTGTGTGTGTATGTGTGTGTGTGTGTGTGTGTGTGTGTGTGTGTGTGTGTTAACATATTCGTGCATGAAATATATTTTTCCGTAGAGATGAATTGAAGGGATAATTACTTACAATAGTTCTCACTGTGAGGGATAACATAATTTGAAATATGTTCTTAATCAAATTTAAATATTTTATAATTTATTAATCCACTTAAAATGTTTGATAATCGTTTTAAAAGAAAACATTAATGTTTGATATTCTACCAGCACTGCATAATATGCCCAGCCAATTTAAAGACAAGCGTAAAAATTGATTTACCAAGGTGATGTGTTGCATCCTAAATAAATGTTCAACATGCTTTACTGAAACAAATAACAATGAAGGAAAATAAAGACATATTTAAAATACTTGATTTCATACCTCAAAAAAACAATATGAGTAATGTTAAATTGTGGGTATAAATTATTGATTCATATATTTATTTATTTTTACATCTATATATATATATATGCATTCTTTAGTCAACATCAACGCAAGACGTATATTTGCGTTGTTACAGGGTATTTATACAAGGGCATGTACTGCTATTAATATTTAATCTGCATTGATTGTTCGTTGTTAACCTTATCCACACTCCAGTCTAGTACTTGGCAAATTCCCCATGAATATTCAGGTCTACTGTTGTTTTTCTACATTTTAAAATAAAAATTTAATACTAGACGTCTAATTGTTACTACAAAAATTTGGGAAGGATGAGGAAGCTTCCAGAATAAAAAGTTTCACTGGTAATATTGTGTGGTTTTTTTCAAACTGCTAATTGTGACCTGAGGTCAGGCAGAGAACTATATTATCTTGTAACTGGAAAGATTATTAATTAATTGTGCCACACGATCTTAGCAGAATAAGTAGTATTAATTTTGTGTCCATCCGTGTATTTGAGCTGTATTTTCTGCCTTCAAATTAACTAAGGCATGTGAATAAAACATCCTTGTAAATTAAGGACTTCAATTTATAGTACAATTTCACTTAAGAATATGGTCTAGGACTGTACCGTTATGAAACATTATATTATTGAAGCAACACAATTACACAGTCAGCTACGTGCATATCAACATTTTCAAATTACATTTTTACAGAAGTTTAATCATTAGGACATTTTTCGTAAATTATAGGATTATTTTGGATTGTAAAGTTTAGACAAAAGAGTCGGCATACTATAATGTCACTGACTCTAAGTTAGAATCACATACATTCATTGGTCAGAATCTAACTGGATACAACAATTATCCGTCAATATGTTCCCTGTTATGGAAAATAATATTGAATCTATTTCTCTTCATTATAGAATATTGAATAAAAATGCACAATTTAAAACTTTAAAGAGGAGCCCATGATTTCATTGTGTCATATTAACACAAACAGAATTCATCACACATTTTATATATTCTCTTTTCTGAACAAACATTTAGTTTTCGTGCTTCAAACGATAAGGAATCAAACAAACAATTATTAAATTCACACTATTCATACTAACGATTGGTGGGACACACTTTGATTGACTGGAGGTTTTGATAAATATTAATAAATATATTTATTGCTACGTTGTTTCTGGCGTAATAAAAACGCTTTATTGTTTTAATATCATACTATAATGTCGCTGAGATACAGAGAATAATTCTGAAAAGGTGTGTGTGTGTGTAATGAGAATCATCTCTTTAATGTATGTTATCATGCTTCCATTTCCTGTCCTGAGCTTATACATTCTATAAAAGCATATTTATAAGGATTCTAAAACATATGCACAAGCATCCATGTTTAATATAATCTTTTTGTTTTTCTTTTTGTTTCCCAATAGTTGTATTCTCATTAAGACATTGTACAATAAGTTCTGCATATTGATAATTACAACATATAAAAATAATATATACCTCCTAGAAGTAAATGCGGTAGAAACTCTTCACGATAAAATCTGTGAAAATAATCTGCACTCGCTCTCATTAAATTGCATGACAAGCAGATGAATAACAAACACCAGGGTTTCATCTGAAAAATGAAACGTTTACAGAACTTAAGAGTAACATGCAGCAAGAATTTCAAAGGAATATATAAAAGGATATACATAAACACACACACACACACACACACACAAACACACACACACACACACACACATACATACATACATATATATATATATATATATATATATATATATATATATGTAAGGTATAGAGAGGATTATATAAGTCATGTAACTAAAATCATAGATACATTCCATACATTTCAATCAATAGAGACATCATTATTATTATCATGTAGAGCTGTGGAACGTTAGTAGACTTTTCAAGTGAAAATATAATTCAAAATCAGATTCCAAATTGGCCTCTTCTAAGCAAGTTTATTTAAATAAAATGCAAAATGACCAAGCTTACAAGAATTTTATAATGCACTTATTAATAACGTGTCCACTTACCTTATTGTTGTTCAAATGGTAACAGTCTTTGTACAACACTTTTAATTTGTCTGTATATATGTCTGTCTGTCTCATATGCATATGCTGCAAAGAATGTGTTCAGATATACTACGTAAACATAGTTTTGGTTAAAAACGATGTTATAATGGTGAGAAGATAGAAAGAGTGACCGATAGCTCAATCCAGTTATTATTGTCTTAAATATAACGTTCTTACAATCAGTCTATTTTTAAATCATACTGTTTGCAAGTTTACATCAAGTCACATGGATCAATATGGATTTAAAAGGCCAACCAAAAACAAAAGAACTGAATCTGTGAAATAATCGAATCTTTTGCTCTTACATATTTCATGTAAGGAAATTTAAACAGAATTAAACTACTTTTAAGAAGACTGTTCCAGATGAATTTGCTGGTGGGCATCATACATTTATGTGTGTGTGTGTGTGTGTGTGTGTGTGTGTGTGTGTGTGTGACAATGATTTTAAACCTATCTCTAACAGTTGTTCAGTCATACGACATCGGCAGTGAGGCAGTTTATAGTGATGCCTAGCACTATGTTATCACGTCGCAGACACGTTGCATGATGTCCCACCTAGTCACATTAAGCCAGGACGACGAGTCCTAACACTAATCTCTCAATGCTGAGTGCCGAACAAGGCAGTTGTTACTAATATGCTTGTAATTATTTGATATGCATCAGCTGAAATTGCACTTTCTAACATAAAAATAATCGGAATACACAAATTGCACTTGGTAGAATTGCGACACAAAATTGCAATTTTAACAAAGTTTTAAGTTGAATTCAATGCTTGTGACCAGTTGATGTTTGGTTTGCTATTAATCAGTTAATTGTTCGGCAGCCAAACAAATTCAAATCCATTAAGCAGGTGGTAGCAATAATTCGTTCGAAATATATAAGTACTATTGCATTTGTACAATATTTTAACTTAACAGATATATTAGTATTATTGCCACTGTGATTAAATTAATATTTACATATCAATATAGTATAATAACTAGTATTGTTTAATTTACTTTTTCAATTCTTGTTTATATGTATCAGGGATACATAAAAATAATATTAAGAACAACCATGTACTTATGATTCTTGTTCTTTTTTGTATGTTCGTATGAATCACTCATACATATCCAAAGGAACTAGGAACGTCAATATTGATTGTTATTCAATAGTCATGTAGTCGGCAAACAAACTGACAGTGTGATGGTAAAAGGTTACTGTATTTATATATATATATATATATATATATATATATATATATATATATATATATATATATATATATATAACTTGTGAAAATGTCAAAATATGTCATTCGCAGACAAAAGAGCAATGATGATTTAATGTTAAAAGATTTGAAACAAAGACAATAAAACTAAAAAAGTACCGTTTTTGTAGACATAGTGAGTCAGAGATTTCTAGACAGGTTGTCGTACAATTCTTTTAGAAGTTGTTAAACTAATATGGTTCTTGAGTGGGTCAATGTGCGACGGGTTTTTATTCATAACCAATTTATTTTGAGAGAGACACCTTTTGCAACGACATGATAGATGCGTTTTCAATACACAACGTGATTGGCTAATAACAAATCAATGGACTGACAGCCTGCGTTTTGAATGACGTTACAAGTTAATTCTAATCAGACACATATGTAGTTCAACGTTTTTAATTGCCTTATTCTCGACCAAAATGCGAATAATTTCATCAAAATGCGTGTTACACAAAAACAGTATAGATGCAATTAAAGTGAAAACAGTCGCCACATCAATATCGTCAAGTTTTTTCCAAACTGTTGGATAAAGAGACGGCAGAAATTATGTATCATATGACAATCATTACGTGAAATATATATATATATATATATATATATATATATATATATATATATATATATATATATATATAAGTAGAAATTGGGGCAAAAATCTAACGATGGCATATGGAACATTTCTGTGCTTTTTGATGGAAAGAAATATGAAAGCAACACATGAGAATTTCCCTAAAATAGAGACGAACGCATTCAATAAAGTATGATATTTAGAGATTAATGCGGAGAAATTAAACAATGCAATGAAATCTACAAGCGATATACAGATATAGTAGTAAAATGATATAAATATTACATAAGCAATTATAAAATGGGCCTTACACTTAAATGTGTTTTCAGACAGGAGTTTAATTTAATTTAAACAATTTTATTGCTACAACATGTTACATTGGGATTCGGCACAAATCAAAAGAAACTAAATTAGCTTTTTCCCTAAATGATGCAAGTTCCAACATTATCCAGATGACAACATAATAATGAATAACAATAATTACATGGAAAACAGATATTATACATAAAAATGGTCATATTTTAAACATTTTAATAATTCGTTGAGCGATCAAATACCATACAGAATTCAGTTCCAGAGCAAAATGATAAGTGCATAATAACATGTTAATATGAATAGCACGTGTTATTCGTTATATATATATATATATATATATATATATATATATATATATATATATATATATATATATATATTCACCAAACACTATTCTACATTCTGTGCCATCGTGTGTGTGTCAGATTGCGCTGACCTCTGTGATAACGTGTGTGTCAATTTGCCCTAACATCCTCTGTGATATCGTGTTTGCATAACATTGCCAGTAGTCCTCCTTAATAATTTTGTAATTAATTATAGAATTATCTAGCTTCCGCGTTCGGTCTAAATTATATAATTGTAGTTCTTACCAATTAGAATCAACATATTTTGAATTTAGCTTTGATATTGACAATAGTGAATGTTTGGTTTCCTACACAGTTGTTCTTGCTAAAGTTGACACATTGACGTGTTTGATTAAGCCATTTAATTCCTGGTTGCATAACATCCAGCTACTTTTATAATCTTTGTAGTTTGATTGCATCGATACCATCTATTCTTTTGCTATGCTACAGAAACATTGAAGCATATCCAAACAGTTTATTATATCTCATATATTTCCTTCATTGCCTTCACTATCATCGAATAACTTAAAAATGTAAAAGAGGTTCATAAATAATATATGTCGTGATGTATTACTCCTCGAATTAAAAGTCTTATCGCAAGCAATTAAATCAAGAAATATACATATGTAAACTGCTTCCCTCCTTTTATTACACGCTGAAGTTGAAACAGATGCTTGATAACAATAACAGTGCAAGTGCTTAATCATTGTTTTCGTTTCGAAAGTGGATAGCTTTTAATCGTATCCCTCCTCTGTATAAACATCACGTAGTAAGCAACTATTAGTTTGGTCTCTAAACTATGATGCCAGAAAGATTATAAATAACATTCAGGTTGATAGGTAAAATGTGCATTGTAAAATTTGTCTTTCCTAATGATCTGAATAATATTTCCTGTGTACTTTACAATATTCATAATTTTGTTTAAGATTGTAGAGGAATCAAGTAATGTATTTGTATGGGCTAAGTGTACGGTTTGAGACACACCCTGTGGCTTGGCACCAATCAGTCTTTTTGAGATTTCAGTATTTAGATTTTCGATAATTGAAATTTACCAGTCGAATAATCATAACAATGCAAATTTGTACATTAATATATATATATATATATATATATATATATATATATATATATATATATATATATATATATATATATATATATATAGTCTTTGTCTAAGATAGTTTACTCCTTACATTATATACATCTATTTTCTTTTTCAATATTGCAATTTGAAGAAGTAGAAACGCTGTATTATTTATTCCATGTCAGTTTAGCAGTAGTTTCAAATGTCAATTTGTTAACGGTATAATTCGATTTAGAACTTTATCGATTTCTAACTGAATACTAGAGTAATTTTTCATAGTCCTGAATAAGGACAATTATCAAAATTTATTCTGAATTCAAAAGCTGGAATAATATTTTATGTGATTCAACAATAGACAACACTTCGATGGTTACAACAGACCTCATCGTCTTCCATTTTGAATTTCATCGGGATTCGAACTCAGTTTCATTCAATACTTTTATTACTAGGACTTTTGTATTCTAATTCTTGGATTATGTTTTCATTTTATTCATAAAAACATACTTTGGTTGTGGTTTTTTTTCTTCATTTCTCACTTGAGATTCTAGAAAAAGAAATTGTTAAACTTAACAAAGATTGTTGTTTTAACTCTCTTCATGTTACTTGTTGTAGGAGCCAAGACAATAACACTGTTATCAGCATACTTTTGGGTTTGGGGCATTCATATAGTTGTCCTTAATTGTAGTTTTCTAAGCATCTCTTGTTTGCAGACAATGTTTGTCCTTGCTCAATCAAGTCACAGTTTAACAGTTTTTGTGATTTCATTTTCTCTCCGACATGGTTAAGAAACATACCCCTTGCAAACTAAAAGTACATTAGCAACACTACCCTGATCCTGGTACTGTATTAACCACTATACCCTGGACATCTTTTATTTCAGTATGTATGATATGAGCCATTATACCTTATACATTTAGTATTACATTAGCCACAATACATTGTATATTATGTATCTTATGAACCATTATACCTTATACATTTAGTATTACATTAGCCACAATACATTGTATATTATGTACGGTATGAACCATTATACTCTGGATGTTTAGTATTGAATTAACCACAGTACCCTGGACATTTGGTACTGTATTAGCCATGATTATCTGGACATTTAGTATTACATTAGACACTGTACGCTGGACATATGGTTTTGAATTAGCCAATATTCCCTGGATATTTATTATTGCATTAGCCACAGTATTCTGTACATATTGTACTGCATTAACCATTATACCCTGGACATTTGGTATTTTATAGAAAAATTCCTCTAAAATCTCAGGAAGATTGGGTTTAGGTGAAACTCACATGAATGGTTAAGGACACAATATTTCGCATAATAAAAATAATCAAATATTACCATATAATTGACAACATTATACAAGGTACAGCAATACTCGTTCCTTCATTCAATATGGAAAAAGACTAATAAAAGTAACAGTAGCACAAAATAACAAATAATGAAAAGAAAACTGGCAATAGAATCTAATTCATTTTGAAAGACCACTTCGTGTACATGACCTATAAACTTATATGAACCAAGAAATTAAACAGTTATCCATATGCACACATTTAATTTACTGTATTAGAATGCAGCATGTTCAACATGTTTTTACCAAATACATACATTATATATCACAGAAAATAGCAACAAATATAACATGACGTAATCTTCTAAAGTTATTTGTACATAATTTTTTTTCAACGAATTCGTTTGTCTACGAGAAATGTTTTTCTTCCTAATTTGATCTAACATTGCAAAGTTTAAAAAAAAGTTTTAAATTTGTTTACTAAAATTAGCAAATTACTCTAATGGCTGAACATTTAGTTCGTTTCTCTATATATATTGTTACATAAATGCTTGGTTAATTTAAGTATTTCTACAATATAAATCAAGGTCCGAACATTATAAACCGGACGCAAATTTAAAACATAATAGGAAGGTCACCAGGTCCTAACCAGGCACTAGGAATATTTAATATATCATAATTACCAGAACGTAGGCAGGTCTTAGTGAATATCTAATATATCTCAATTACCAGAACAGAAATAGGTCTTCAGAAACAGTTAATATATCTAAATTACTAGAACCTAAACAGGTCTTATGGAATAGTTAAAATACCTTAGTTTCTCGAACCTAAGCAGGTCTTAGGGAATAGTAAATATATCTAAATTACCATAACCTAAGCAGGTCTTAGCTCATAGTTAATATATCCTAATTACCAGAACCTAAGCAGGTCTTATGGAATAATTAATATATATTAATTACCAGAACCTAAATAGTAATAATTGTGCATTTTGTCTGCTCTGGCATAAAAGATACTTTAGGACTTACTATTCCATGACGTTTGCGTACCAAACATGATGCCATTGTTTTCGAAACGATTTTAGAGTAAACGTTCTTGCAAAATATCATACATTAATGTTCATTATTTATTCATACAGGGGGTTTTCATGTGACCAGCCAGTTGTGAGTTTCCTGTTATTGCCAAATTTATACCTATGTTGTCAAATTATAAACAATAATATGAATTTGCATAGTGTTCCGGGCAGAGCATCCACACTTACAATTGGATTAACCACATTAATAGCAAAAAATAAAACGTGCGCGCTTACAGACAAGTGTGTAAAATGTGTTCAACAAATACAACTTTATCTCCCTTGACAAGAACAACAGGTGTTGCTATCGCTACTTCATTAGGAATATTACCAGGACCTCAATGAGTTAAGTATCGACGAGACAAAGATATTCCTGGATATAATTAGTGTGGTTCTAGAATACGACTTGATATCGAACTTAAAGTTGCAAGTAATTATATAGAAGCCAAACCCTTATCAACCGAAGGAGAAACTGATAATTCATCTGATTTTGAATGAATTTGTCATCGAAGACCTTTTCGATGGCTACGGTTGCAACGGTTAATCCTGGCAAGGAAGTTCTTGGTGCAGTGTCATCTCTGATGAAATTCAACAGGATAATCTAACGAAATAATCTGGACCAATATTGTGCTTATTTTCGGAAAAACTGTATGAAAGCAACATACATGAGAATATCCTTAAAATTGAGAGAAAATAATTCAGTAAAGTATAATATGTTGAGACTTATGTGGAAAAATAATACTAGACAAAAACTAAACTACTTAAAATAAAACAAGAATGAAATCTACAAGCGACATAATGATATTAAACGAAATAAATATTATATACGCAAAGATATAAAGGCCTTATATTTATATTTAAAAGTGGCTTCACACAGGAGTTGAATTTAATTTAATCAAATTGTATTGCCACAATAAGATACAATGGGGTTGGGCACAAGTAAATTAAATTAGCCTAAATGATACAAGTGTTAGAACATATTCCAGATGACAATATAATGAATAACAATAATCACATTGAAGACAGGAATTGTATTTATAAAAATGATAATATTTTGGTAATTGTAATAATTCGTTGTGCGCTAAAATATTATATAGAATTCACATCCAGAGCAAGATCATACAGTACACAATAACATGTTTAAATGAATGTCACGTGATATTCTAGAATCTCGTCTATACGCCACACTCTTTCTACAGCCTGTACCATCGTGTCTGTGTGTGTGTCAGGTTGACCTAACCTCTGTGTTATCGAATGTGTATAACCTTGCCTGGAGCCCTCCTTTCTCACGTTTAACGTTTTAATTCAATATAGAATTCTATAGCTTCCGCGTTCCGCCTGAATTATATAATTTTAGGTCTTACCAAATAGAATCGATATATTTTTTATTTAGCTTTGATATTGATAACTGTGAGCATCAGAGAGGGTGAAAAGACTAACTCGAAACGTCACCCTTGTTTGATTACCAAATCGACTAATGGTGACTAATGGTGACTAACATATTAGTCAGTTCAATGGCTACACCTAGATTGACCCAAACAAATGTTGTAGTCGACCCCCCCCCCCCCCCTCTGCTGTGTTAAATTGTCAATCTGAGGATAAAAAAGATCTTGTACATAGATCAAACAAAATGAATAATTTAGACACACGATCAATCTATGATTTTTTTTAACTTTGAGTAATATTCTTCCTTGGTTGGAGGTGTTTCTTTTCTAGGTATCAATACCCCTTCCTCGATTCTACGACGGTAATACGGCATCACATTTCTGTATTTATCTCCAGCACATTCATTACAAAATCCGATATTGTCCTCGAACGCCTACATTGCATCCAACACAATGTCGAAGACAAGCATATGAACTTTTTGATAAAATATATTTATGTTTCTTGCATTATTCTCCACGACATTTTTATTACATTTATCTGTGCTTCCTTGACGCAGCCATATACAATTTTTCATATATCAAATAGTATCTATTTAATTAAATTATATGATATCTTTATTTTGTCAATCTGCTGCTACAAATTAGCCAAATATTTGATCGATACCTGCACGATATCTTGTCCTGGGATCATTCAGATTTATTGTGATAAAACCATACGGTGTTGCTTGCGCACGATAAAAGCAAATCTCTGAATTTATTTATGTCCATATCCCCGCTACACCCGGTCCTATGAATATTTCCTAGCGTGTGTGTATCAATTCTATTAAATACAGCTAAAATATTACAATTATCTCTGATTACTTTCGGAATTTTTGTATAACGCTGAGTTACGTAAATAACATCAGTATTTGTATGCCTTCCTCGAGAAAATATTCTTGCCGGATTTGATTGTTTATCTAGCATTACGTCATCATACACAACTAAATTATTAACGAATCCATCGAGATCATCAACAGATGGTGCTTCATAAATATCGGTTTTAAAATCAATACTATCATCACGGCTCAGCAATCGTGCGTTTACATTAAATTCCTTCAGTACTTCGTAGCATCTCTGATCATCTATAGATGGTGCAACTAAATACAATTTATTCCATTTCAACCATCTCATTACCAGATTAAGTAATGGTTGTGTTTTACTGGATACAGACGGGCCTATTAATATAATTCTGATCGAATTTGGTAACCCTGGATGACGTTTTACCTGTTCTCGTTTTCGTGTCGCTGAAAAATAGATTACATCCATGGTATAATATTATATCATGGATTTATATTGTTTACGCTGTAAATTTTAAACTCCATCTACTGATTTATCCACGGTTACAACAAAAAAAGAATAGCATACAGTGGAAAATGTTCCGTATGTGGCAGAAAGAAATTTTCCAGTTTACCACAAAAAACCGGTGGTGACATTTCAACATTAATGTCAAAAGTTCCAGGAACTCCGTGAGCTAAATATCCCGGAGAAAAACATCTTCCAGGATATAATTACTTCGATCCTGGCACTCGACTTGATATCAGACTTGATGAACAAGATCAACCAAAATCCGGTGAATATCCCGTAAATGCAATCGATAAAGCGTGTCAAGTTCATGATGTATCTTATAAAAGTAAAGATCTAGAACAGCGACATATCGCAGATGTGAAATTGATTCGCGCATTGAATTCCATAAAAATAAACATCTCAAGGAAGGATTAGCCAATTGGTTAGTGAAATCTGCGATGAAAACCAAATTAGCAATAGGTGCTGGGTAATTGATTATAATGCAATCAATTTATTACAGCCCAAGAGGATACTGGAAAGGTAGAGCAGCAATGGATCGTATCTATAGTCCATATTATTTACGCTGTAATCAATTGAGGTGTTTCGGCAACAAATTCCAAACACAACCAGATAGTTGCTGCAGTTAATGTTTGTCGGATGCAGCCAGAATAAATGTTTCCTCGTCCCCACATTTATTTGCATTTTTTTTATTGTAATTTTTTTATCTGACCTTGAGTCAGAGTTGCGTTAACATGACTATACGACATTTTTATATTGACGCGATTGATTTTAATTACATGTTCTCTACGGGTGCATCAACGACTCGCATTCGTCCACCAACACCCTCGAGTAATACTTCTCTGTCGCTAAGTATAACAGCGATCCCTCTGAAACCAGCAGGAACAACAGTTGGACCTACAGCACCAGGAGGAAAATAACCTACTTGAGCTCGAAAATATATATTAACAACAGATTTTCTAAATAAATCCAAATGTTCAAGTGAAAAGTAATAGATCGGATATAATGTTGTAAAATATTTTTGTGATATTTGCAAACTGGTATTTACATTTAGATAGCGCCCCATAAATGACATTAAACGATGATATGCACGTGCAACTTTATTCTGTCCAAAATTCAAAGTAACTTCCTCGGCAGGTTCTTGATGTCCATTTATTCTCAAACTAACCTCGGTAATATCAAGTGTGTCAAATACCATCGGATTTCCTTCCTGATTATTTACACTTACATTTGCTTGAAATGAGATAAAAAAAAAATATCTCGTGGTGCTGAAACCCCTTGTTGTCCTTCTATATGCCATGTAAATAAACCATGTAAATAAAAAAGCAGATTCTTTTCTGTTAAGTACCACAGTGCGTTCAGCACCGAACATAACCTTCTTAACATCTCTGCAAAATCCAAAGATATACGATAACGGAATCGCACATGATAACATCTCGTTTGCGTTTAAAACTAATCTACGTGCTGCGAATCCGAGATTGAAATTTTCGATCATTGACGCAACTTCAGTTCCAGCTGCATTCATCGTTACATTTCTGTTTTCTTTATGATCATTTGTATCGTTTGTAAACATCATTGATGGACCGGCTGATCTTGAATAGTCATCGGAGTATCTAGCTAGACCCCGTATCGTCGTAGCAATATCAACATTTTCCATGCATGTTCCGATGTGTTTTCCATCGATCATATAGTTAGCACTGCTGAATAACGCCATGATACCGTTATTGACAAAACCAACTCTATCACCGATTCCATTTTCTGTATCATTTGCTTTCATAAGTCGACCTTCGACTTCGATAAATGCTTCAGCTGGTAAGAAATACCGACTTGTATCTTGAACTCGTAATTCGATTCTTCCATGTTGATTTGATTGTGCTGCATCGTAAGAATAATATTGATAATCACGCAGGGAATCATTTTAACAAACTGGTTCACCCATGTCTAACGCTGTATCAATTTCACGCTTAAACAGTTTATTGTAATTACTATGATTTAAATTAAAATTATCTACGAAGACCATTTCCTGCTATCAGACTAGCGGTTATGTTATCTTTTTCTTTTAACGATGCATCAGCCAGATCCATTAATCTTTTGGTTGCGGCCTGATTCATTAGTTTACTTTCATTTGCAGGCATAACTTCAGTAGATGGTAATTTCAGTTCTTATTTTAAGTCGTAATAACCGTAAAATTCTATCTTTGACCACAGAAAACGCTTTACCAGCAAGATCAGCGATTGCGCTAGGAGCTTTGTCGCAAATAACATCGATAGCTTTCAATGATAGTTGCTTTGCAATTGGCATTGCTTTTGGGGCTATCCTGGTAAATAAACCCCGAACAACATCACCAAGTCCATCTCCGTAGGTTATTTTATAAACTGGTAATCGTGAGTTTACTACTCTGATAATTCTTGGTCTACGATACCTATTGTGTACGATCATTTTATTTAATTAATCACCATGATCTAAATTATATGTCAAGGGATTTAGCCATCTGTAATTTTATGGATAAATTTCCGATAGGTATTGATGTCCATGACACCACCGGTAAAGAATCGTCGACATATATCAGAAATTTCGTTGATAATTTCGTGTGAAGCATTTTCAGCGCTTTTCCTTCCTATGAGAGTTTCTACTTTATCTACGTCGGCGATGAAGCTGTCAGGGCAAGTGATAGGATCATTTCCCAAACCACTTCCTGTAGTAGCACCAGAAGAGTCATCAACAGGATCTTTTTTCCTTTTAGTTGGAGAAAGTATACTACCCAACCATCTAATCTTTCTTTTTATCGATCTCTCTTTTTGTTCTTCTGTCCTTTTTCTTTTTTTTTTTCTTTTTTCTTTATTTTTCTAGCTTTTTCAGATTGATGTGGAGAAAATTGTTGTTCGATTTGCTGCAGAGGTGGAGGAAGTCGATACTGAGGAGGTTGTTGATCTATTTGCTGCAAAGATGGAGGTAGTTGATACTGGGGTTGTTGTTGTTCTATTTGTTGCAAAGGTGGAGGTAATTCATACTGGGGTTGTTTTTGCTGTTGAGTTTCTTCTGAATAAAATCTACGTATATCGTTAATATATTCATTATATACTGGGTCATTACTTCTAGCTTGAATTTTGTAGTACACACGATATAGCCATTTAAAATAGTTATCATTATTTATTTTAGCGTGTTTATGTTTTAAAATGTCAGATTTTCGAAAAAGACTATTATATGCAAAACGAGGAAAATCTTCTTCCTTAACATTTTTTATATCTTCAATAACACCTTCCTTAAATTTACTCATAAATTCAACTTCTCCTTCTGCTTTAGATTTAGATGCAAGTTTTTCTTTCACATCAGCTATTTGCATTGTAAATTTTATCAATATCTTGATTAGGTTGTGCGGAAGATATTCTAGCTGGAAGACCTTGTAAAATCTCTTGCGTTGCCCCAGCGGTTTCTTGTACTGTCCCAAGAAGAGGTTTCTTTTTAGTGGATCAGTGATATCTCCCCATACAACTTTCTCAGTTTTTGCAGTAATAAGTTTAAATAATCTTTCTGTACCTTCTACGTAATTAACTTGTTACTCCTGGCGTTCTTGAAGTTTTCTTCGAAACGAATCTCTCAAAGGAATATATTTTTTGATTGCTTCCTGGCGTTTACGAGCTAATCTAGTAGTATATGCTTCTCCGTCATTTGACATATTTTATTGATATATATATATATATATATATATATATATATATATATATATATATATATATATATATATATATATATATATATATAATGATTTAATTACATGTATCGATAAAATATTTATCTAATTTGTAACAGCACAGAGGAAGAATATTACTCAAAGTTAAAAAAAAATTTGCTTACGTCGACACCTTCGCTTGTGTTATGTTACAGAAACGTTTAAGCCTATCCAAACATATTATATCTCGTATCATTCCTTCATTGGCTTCATTGTGATCAAATAACTTAAAAAGGGAAATGACGTTCATAAAAAAATATTTCTCGTGAGACATTACTCCTCGAATTATAATTAATTCTTGCAGGCAATTAAATCAAGAGCGAGAAATATGTTAACTTCTTCCCTCTTTTTATTTTACAAGTTAATTTGAAACATTAGTTCTTCGTAGCAATTTCATATCAAGTGTTTAAAAATTGTTCTCTTTTCGATAATGGATAGCTCTTTGTCTTATCCCTCTATTAAATAAAAATTGTTTTGATAGGTAAAGAGTTCATTAACCACAGTGTAGTTTTTAATGATCTGTGTAATCAATCTTGTGTACCTTACAATCGGCAAAAATCGGTTTAGATTGTAGAGGAATCATGTAATGTAATTGTATGGGCAACGTCTACTGTTTTAGATATATCCAACAATTCGTTGTGGGTTGACACCAATCATTACATCGTTTAGAGTTTTCAGTAGTTAGATTTTAGATAATCAATTATAGCCAGTTGATTACTCCTAAGAAGGCAAAATCGAATATTAATATATATTCTTTGACTAGAAACGTTTACTCTTTACATTCCATTTTGTGTGTATCCAGTTCGTTTTCCAAAATTGCGATTTTACAAATTTAACGCTGTATTATGCATTCCCATGTCAGTTTAAGCAGCAGAGGGGGCGCATCGGATAACTTTATAGAAGCGTCTATTTGGCAAACCAAGGATTACTCCAAAATCGAAAAAAGTTTCCTTTGTAGACGCAAAGTCGTTGTCGCGCCCCTTCTGCTGCTATGGGGGTAAAAGTCTTTTTACGATTTCAACCGAATATTTGATCAAGTCCGATACGATATCTTGATCTCGGGTCGTGCAAATTTATCGTTACAAATCCATGTGGGATTGACTGAGCGTGACTAATGAAATTTTTAAAGAGATCATAATCCATATTACCGCCGCAACAAGTTTGCCAAATATTTCGTAGCGTATGAATGTCAACTCCATTAAATACCGCAAGAATATTACAGTCTTCCCTGATCATTTTTGGTATTTGTGTATACTTCTGAGTAACATATATCACATCGGTATGTTTCTGCCTACCTCTGGAAAATATAATGGCAGGATTTTCTTATCTATCTAACATCGCATCATCATATAAGACTAAATTGTTAATACTTCTATCAAGAGAATCAACACTCGGTGCTTCCTCGATATCGGTTATAAACTCAATAATGTTCTCATCGATTTCCGAATTTGCTTTCTCGTTAAAATCCTTTAACACCTCGTAACATCGCTGATCGTCTACACTAGGGGCTATTAAATACAACTTATCCCATTTCATCCATCTCGTTATTAAATTAAGTAGCAGTTGTGTCTTGCTACTTCCATATGGTCCGATTATAATCATGCGAATAGAATTCGGTAGAGCTGCATGATGTTTAACTGGTTCTCATGTTTTAATCGACGAAAAATCAATTACATTCGTGTTATTATAAATACATTATGCATCTATATTGTGTGAAATTTAAGAAGAGTACTAGCACAAACGACTTGACGACGATTACAACTAAAAATAACAGATTAGCACTTGCTGGTTAGTGTGTACAATGTGATATAAAAACTTTAGATTTGTTTCCCTTGATAAAATCAAGGATATGAAAAAAAAAAAACCAGGAGGTGATATTGCAGCCAAGTTAGTAAAACTCCCAGGAACACCATGGCCGAAATATCCAGGAGAAAAACATCTTCCAGGAATAAGTTATTGTGGACCCGGGACTAGACTCGATATCCGACTCGATGATCAAAACCAACCCCGACCCGGTGAAAACCCAATAAACGCTATTGATAAGACATATCGCAGATGTAAAATTGATTCATGCGTTGAATTCTATCACTGATAAATCCTTCAAGGAAAAATTGGCTTCATGGTTGATAAAATCGGCGACGAAAAGTAAATTGATGTTGGATGATGGTAATTAATAACATCATGGAATCTATTTATTATTCTCCAAGAGGATACTGGAAGGGTAAATCAGCAATCAGTAAACTCGCTAGCGCTGCAAGGGTGAATCATAGCACAGCAGCGGATTGGTTATCCAAACAATCGATATGGCAAATGTATCTACCACCGCCTAAACAAATTAACTTCTCGCATTTTCATGTCAGTGCACCTAATGAGGTTCATAAAGCTGATATATTATTTCTGCCTCATGATGGTGTTTACAAATACGCGCTAACCGTAGTTGATGTTGCGAGTAGATACAAACAAGCAGAACCTCTAAAAACAAAATCATCAACTGAAGTAGCGTCTGCGTTTGAAAGAATTTATCGACGAGGTCCTCTGCAATGGCCAAATCTATCACAAGTTGATTCTGGCAAGGAATTTCAGAGTGCCGTGTTATCAACTATGAAGCATCAAAATGTCACCATCAGACGAGGACATACTGCACTACATCGCGATCAGGCAATTGTTGAACGAGTTAATCGCACACTTGCTGAGCGGTTATTTGGATATCAATACGCGTGATTACCGCGCTGAATAATGAGATTACTCGAACAATCAACATAAAACTTAACAACGCGATTAAAAAAAGTATATACCTGTAAAACCGCTAAATGGATTTTCAAAACAACCAATACTCGGCAATGTCACTGTAAGATATTTATATGAACCAGGAGAGCTCGAAGGTGGCAAAAAAAAAAGAGATACTGATCCTATTTGGAGTGTTGCTGCACATAAAATATCTAGTATAACGAGATCTACGGGTAGACCGCCAGTCTATAGGATGGATTCAACTGCTCATCAGTGAGGATTTACTCGGGAACAACTACAAGTGATACCCGAGGATACTCAATTACCGCCGAGTGGTCTTAACTAGCACCTCTGCGTCTGTTTCACTCAAGACAATTCAACATCACATTATCTCTGGTATGACCTACGCTGCTATTTTGTTCTGGCTACGGTAAATTGGCTGGGGTCTTTATCCGACCAACACCAACGCATTATACAATTACAACTCGCACAGTGATTATTCTATTGTTGTTTCAGTGTGATTATACATTCGGCTTCAATATCAAATTTTCTGATATTTTTTTGTCCTGTTGCTTATAACCAGAGAGTTTTTTTCTGATTATATCATCGCTGACAATATCACTTATTGTAGTGTCATTATAGTCTAAAACAACTCTTTGAAGTTGATTTATTCTTCGTACTCCGGACACCGCATGATAAACTAAATTCGACCATTCGATACGATTATCTATGATCCAAACAATTGTATCGGATATAGTCAACCCTTGCGAGGAATATATCCTCGCTGCGAATCCTAGCTTCCATGGGGATTTATCAGCACGCAATGCATCTTCGACGACATTGATATCAACTAACACAATATCATTTAATACGAGAATCTGTTTTTCACTTTGTCCAGGAATATCAACTTCGATATTTTGTCTTCGTGTATCCTTGGGTCTATAACACAGCGGCACTGGAAGTGTTGCAAATTTTTATTTTGTTTGTGTTAAATAACTTCATCTGAAGTGTATCTCTGACGATCTTTCTACTTGCCACCATCAAATCGTTTGGTGTCCACGCTTCCCAGAAATCATTTAATGGGGTTTCCGAAATTATTTCACGTGCTATTTCACATTGAATTATATCCGCTTGTAATCTAATTAGTTTCTTGAACTCTCGTAATTGCTTATCAAGTGCACTATGATCGGTATTAATTTCGTCATAATAGTCACAAAATTCTTTAGCCAATCATGTGGGGATAAATCGATAAATGGTGGTGGTTGACCATGATTGCCACACATTATCAATTTTGTATTCGCTAGCAATAACCAATCGAGAAACCTTTATAATACATCTAACGAACTGTGCATATCTCATCCCAAATAATGATTTCAGGAATATATTTCTCAATCATTCGATCAGGAGTCCATTCGTCACCTTTCCATCGAAAGAAACTGTGATAAGTGCAAGCATTAATTCCTCGCTGTTTCATCTTTCTTGCAAGTCTATGTGTTGGTGTTAGCACAATCATGTTCGATTTCCCTAGAAATAATTAAATCGCACGAGTAGTCTTCCCTGAGCCACCACAGCCGTTTAAATAACTGGTTTTATATCTACATATTGGATCGGAACACTACGGTGCATTAGATAGTTCTGATATCTGATTATTTTTCAAGTAATTGTTTTCAATCGTAACATCTGTTGATTTGGAGTAATCACGCAGTATTTCATTTTTATTCTCCATGATCCCCCAACTCTCGTCTGAATTAGCGAATTCACGTTTATTTTACGTCTATATAAAATGAATCAGTGGCGACACTAACTGCGGATTCAGGAAATCTATTTAATAGAAGCATAAGCCAGCATATACGACTTTAAGTACGTGTACGTGATTGATGATTTTCTCCATCTGTGTAAGTAACAATTGTACCTAATTTGGTTCCATCGGGTAAGAAGGCGTCTTTACGATCGACGTATATACTCTTAGATGTTACATCTGCGATTATACAATCGTATTCAGCATCATTTATAATCAGCCGCGAAGAATATCTTTTGTGGTCGTATTTTCCACCTTGTGTGAACTTACCAATATTCTTCTACCGAAATCTTTTGCGTGTTTATTTCTAACTTCAAAGATTTCTTTGGACCATTTCACGATATATTCTTCGTTGATATCGGAGAATTGTTTTTTGTTTTCGCTTATTAAACTATCTAGACTATCGGGTTGTGGTAACCAGACTTCAGTTTGTTTCCGATGTGATCTAATTGCTTCACTGACAATCAGCGATATCATCATTTTAGAATCAATCATATAACGTAATAACACTATTGGCATCCAGTGTTTTTCAGAGATGTGTCTACCAAACCAAACATAACAGCAACGATGAAGTCCTTTAGCCAATTAAAATGATACCACACGAGCGAGTCCGGTGAGATCAAAATCAGGCAGTGGTCCATTAATCGCAACACGGGTCATCTCGTGTGTGGGATGTCCAAATCTTTTGAAGTAATAAAAACACTCTCCATACCCAAGAAACTTCCCTGGATAACACGCAATCATATCAACCAAAACAATACTTTTGGGTTCGTATTTTGTATTCCATAATCCACCATGGCCGTATTTAACGCAGCTTGATTCAATATCTGAGAAATTATGCGCGTGTTGGTTTCCATAGATTTCTCTTTCTCGTGAAATGATCTGCAACTGACGGAATTGTAACAATGTTTTAGTAATTGTTCTCCGTAATCCGTTGAAAAACCACTAGCTAGTTTTTTTTCATCTCGTTGTGGAGGGCTTCAGTACGGTATAATTCGTCATTGGGTCTAACAAATTGATCGAATTTACCCTCTTCGTCTTCAAAACTGTGAAGTAACCACATTGACGCAGGATCGTTTTTACTTAACTCGTAAATAAAATAAAATAAATTTCCCGTGTAATATTTTATGGTTCTGTTACCGCAGGTGTCCAAGCCTGTTCATTATGGTCAATAATTTTGATTGGAGCTTCTTTTGATTGATATTTCGATTCGTGTAATACCTCTCATGTTATCGTCATTACTGTTATTGGGAATCTTAATGATGATTTTCTAATTTGGCTATATCTTGAATTGTTGCGTCATTCTCCTTCACTGTTAATCCCCATTCTTTTATATTTTTTGTGTCTTAGATCCGTCAATTTGTTTCCACGCAACGCATTTGTAAAATGTTATATTATTCGTTCTGCTACACAGTTTCTTGTTGACAAATATTTCATGAGTTTTAATTTTTCAATATTCGGTTTATCATTTATCGGATAAATTACATCAACAACTGCTGTTGCAGGTTAGGACCTCTCGTAATACGGTTTGTCAATCCCAGTCAGAATTCCTGGTTTGGAATCCTGACTCACAGTGACAGTTCTCTATATTTCAGGATGGGTTCAAATTTGTCGCTTATAATCCAATTCCCCGTTTCTGAGTGGAAAATAATTTCACTCTAAAAAAATCCTTTTTTCTGGTCAAGTTGCGAGATTATCACTGCTGCTCTTTTGTCGTGTATGGTAGCATCAACACTACCATCAATTCGAAATGTTGACCAACAGTGAGGTGCTCCATCGCGCTTGAATTCATTAAAACAATCACAGATTCTACCCATCATGCTTCTATCACTTATTAGACTCTTTGGTACATCAGTGGAGACTATCGAGATTGAATTCAACATTTTTCTGAGGTGTAATTTTCGATAATCTCTCTAACTTCTCCATATTTTAATTAAAACAAGTATTTAAATAAAGAATTTATTATATAATTAATCATTGCAAATGTCTTATGATAGGATCAGTAACCGCTTGTAACAAATCGTGTAGAAATGAATTCTGTGGATATCATTTATAAAGCGTACGTCGTGGAAGCTTAGGGCCCTAACCTTGCATACGATGTGGAGTAGGTGTGTCTCATTTGTTGTGGTAAGCGATACAGAGAGCTAAAGCACTATTATGATAAGCGAATCAAAGATTCCTTTATAAACTCCATCAAAGATTCCGTTAAAAACTCCATCAAAGATTCCATCAATGACTCTGTCCCTGACAAAATCATAAGAACACCTCAAGACTACATTGATAGATTCTCAAGTAATAATTAAACCAAATAATTAATTAGACAAATAATTTTATAGTATATAAAGGAACCAAGAATTTCAACCACATCATACGATCATTGATTATGAAGCATCTCGTGATGGTATTGTCAGACACCGCAGGCTGAAGAACCCAGTGGGTGTTGTGAATAATCAACCGTATTTGATGTTTAAAACTGGAGGGAAAAATAGTATTGTCACACGATTATTGTCCACGAGATGTTTAATGGATTGATCAAGGATGGTCTAAGTTTGATCATATTGATTCCAATCCTAGAAACAATTCTTTATAGAATCTACAAGTTATTTCTCAGAGTGAAAACACCAAACGAGGAGGGACTAGAAAACACTCGAAAAATGCGAAACCAATAAAATCATTTAATGCAGAAAATAACGAAGAAGTAGTATTTAAATAATGAATGAAGCCAGTATGTATTTCGATATTTGCGAATCTTCGGTACGAAAAGTAGCAGAGAATATAACTAAATCCGCTTTTTCAAAGCGAACCGGACATAGGATTCAATTTACATATGTCTGAATTCTGTTTTGTATTGTATATTGTAGCATTAATGGAATAACTCGTGTGGGCTTGTGTGTGTAGTTTTGAAACAACGATAACTCTTTTGTTGTAGTCACGTATCTCAATGGAATAATAGTCAGACTGAATGGCTTTTTAAGTTTTGGTTGACTAGAAAATTTATAATTTTGTCTACGATTTTTAACTACAGTGAAATCATAGATTTCCATCTACGATTTCCATCTATGATTGATATATGATTCGTTAAATTCTTTACGACATACACATATAGCGTATTCAAAATTATAGATTTGGAGAATACGAATACTAGTGTATACAATACACATATGGGGCCCATCGTTCGAATCTCGTGGCAGGCATTATTGTCGACGGTACCGATTTGTAGGTTTTCTATATAATTGGGGGCGCCAGCCCAAAGGTACTTCGTGTAAACCTCCCGTCACGTCAAAAACGCAACGGTGTCATTTTACACCACCGCGGAATTAAATGTTTGGAAGCAGGTGTACAACAACAAATACACGACAGTCTTCTGACTATTCTAACATTTCTTTTCGGTTAGGAAATTCATTGGGATATGTCGTCTATGGGCGCCCCTAAAATAAACAGTAGCATAGATGCAAAAGCTCTATGTCACACTAGGATGTTTCAGAATGAACTCTCGGCTAAAAGAAACGGTCATAGGGTCAAAGAGATAGAAAATTCTCAAAGGGAAAAGAAGAGAGAAATCTCAAAGAGAAAAAATTTCAAAGAAAAAGAACCTTGATTGCCTATGACAGACACAACAAGGGACCCTGGATGTGAATGATAAACGCTCATCAAAGCTATTGTTTATTTTTGTTTTTGTAAAATATATTAAATGTTTCGAACATATGAATAAATATGAATTATTAGCGAGATTTCAAATTTGAAAGAAATCAATTGTCAGTTAAAATAGATTGTAATCAGATTCTTTCTGAATTTCAAGATATTGATGATAGTTTGGAATAATAGGTATGTCCTTCCAAGGGAACATGGGTGATCAAACGAATTCAGCACGCGGTAAATAATTCCCTTGCATTCAGTATCGACATCAATAAGTTCGTCCCGTAATTCACTGCTGTCAGAAGTGAATTGGGGAAACAATATGAAATCAAGCGCACAATTAACTCGAAAATTAAAACAATAAAAGAGATTATAAGCCAAAATAAAAATCCCCCCATGATTGCCTCAACATAGTAAATGATGATTGACACTCTGAACACACCATACATACATGAGTAATACAAGTACGGAACAGAATTCAATAGACATGTATGCGCTTACTCACCTAGAACGAAATTTTATAGACAGGTAAGATAGTATTCGGTGATTTAATCACAACGCGGAAGTATAACACACAGTGTGAAATTCAAAAGAATTCTGGGGGTGAGTTCTTCACATACAATTTAAATCGTACATTAATTTACAATGTTAAATGAAGCATCATTAACGACTAAATTAGCACGACAACGATTAGCTGCGATTAGGAAGCTTATTCCAGTTCGTGATTCCGTTGGAAACAAACTATTAGCAATACAGAAATTTCAAAGTGATTTTTGCAACAGACACTGAACAATTATTTAAACCAATAACCACTGCAACGGGAAAAGTCGTATCGACCACTGAAAAAGCCATATGGGGAAATATTCCTTAGGAACAACGAGATAACAAAAACAGCCCTTTTTCCTATACTTGAAAAAATAGCAAAGAGATCCAGCAAACAAAGGAATCTTTAAAAACTCTTCCTGGTGATATAGTAGCTGCTGCACGACTTCAGAAACAACAAGGTGAACAACGACTTAAACAAGAACAACTAGAACGACTTAAACAACGACTAGGTGATATTATTGAAGAACAAGAGGGTGATATTATTGAAGAAGAAGAGGGTGATGTTATTGAAGAAATAGAAGAAATTTCGAAAGAGAGAATATATCTACCTGAAGAGATATTTCCGAAAGAAGTGATGAAAATATTTAAAGATTCCACGGATGATGAATTAGTTGATCTTACTGTTAAAACATTTAAAAAGGGAACAAGGGAAAAATATATAAAAGATGGAGCTGAAGACTATAAAAACCTTTGACAATTGGTATAAAAAAATATATTTGGCAAAATACGGTGGAATTAAAACCTCAAAAGATAGTAATAATTTTAATTCGTATAAACAAATGATAAAAGAAAAATGGAGTGGTCAACCACCATCTGATCGAAAAGAAGATGATGATGATGCACAGGGTGCAATTGGTTATAGTAGTAGTGGGAAGGGATTTTCTCAAAGTGGAACTCCATGGGGGATTTCAGGTAGTGGTCTAGTTCATTGTCCTAGTAATATTCTCGGGGACATAGCACGCTTAGAAGTTCTCGTACGAAGGAAACGAGCTGGAAATACCTCACCAGAAATAATTAATGAGGCAGCTGATATCTACAGACGACCATTTGAGGGTGGTATCATGTATATTGGTGTATATCGAGAGTTTATTGATGAGCTAGCAGATGGTTACCATAGTGATTAAATCACTGAAATTTCTACCAATTTACCATTAGATAAATAGCATTTAAATAAGATGATCATACACTACAACCACAACAAACCAACCATGGTCTATGTAGTAAACACACGATTGCCAGTTTATAGAGCGTATTATGGAGATGGTCTCGGCAATACCATTGCAGGGTTATTTGCTAGAATGGCTCCAAAAATAGCACCAATCGCAAACCAATTATCAATGAAAGCTATTGATGTTATTCGTGATATGGGTATTAGCGTTTTTGGTGATATTGCCGGGACGGCGTTTACCGCGGCTAAAGAAAAACTAGTAGCGTTAGTTCGGCGGCGAATGAAACCAATGACAAAGTCACTAGAGAAACTACCATCTACGGAAATTATGCCTGCAAGTATTAGCAAAATATTAAACAACGCGGTGGAGCAGAATAAAGCATCACGGTATGATGACACTCAGGGAAATATTACTGCAAATATGATAGCGAGAAGTGGCTTGAAATCGCAAGCGAGATCACGATTTAGATCAAGAAATATATAATAATATGTTCAAATCGGCTCCTGACCCAGCGTTTGATATGGAGGCGCCAGTACCCAAGATTGATTCTATACTTAATTATCAGTACTTTTCCTATGATGCAGTACAACCAAGAATCGAACTTCATGTCCAGGATACCAACAAATACTTTCTACCCTCTGAAGCGTTTATCGAAGTAGAAGGAGAAATTGTAACAAATAATCGTGCTGCTAATGATCCACCATATGCACTTGGTACCAAAGTTGGCTTTGTCAATAATGGTATCATGGCGCTATTTGAGAGTGCTAGATACATGATTGATGGAAGAGAAATCGAGTCTATAGAACATGATGTTGATGTTACCACAACAATAGTTGGGATTGCAAGATACTCCGATGATTATACAAGATCGGCAGGTCCATCAATGATGTTCTCTAAGGATCTCACTGATAACGCTGATAACAATAAGTATATAAAATTACGGACACCAGTAGCTACTGGACTTGCTGATCAACCAGATGATACTCTTGAACACGAACCAAGACCAGCTGCTGCCTTTGATATTGTAAAAAATGATAATATTCGTTACAACTTAGGGTTTGCAACACGCATATCAATGTTGGAAGGAGAGCGTAGATTATTTTCCTGCGCGATTCCACTACATCATGTTTTTGGATTCTGCAGAAATGTTAGAAAAGTTATCTATGGAGCGAAGCATACAGTAGAGCTCGTGCGAAAAGGTGATAATAATGCTGCAATCTGGAGGATTCTACCAGATCCTGCACCTCCGGATAATGATCGTGGCAAGGTGAATATAACGAAACTATCACTGTGGATGCCAGTAATGAATCCATCAATCACCACAGAAAACAAATTACTATCATTTATGAGTACAGGCTGCAAATCATTACTAAGTTGACTAACAACTGCCTCGGATACCATGGATAGTATTGTTAATGGTATATTTACTTGGCAACTGGCATCAAAACGAGGTATTTCTGCGCCGCGGCATATATTTGCTGCGTTACAGGATAAGGCGCGATTGGGTTCACAAACACGCAGCCATATGATATTTGATAAATTTGGTGTTAATGAAGTCTCGTTGAGAGTAAACGGCCAACAGGAACCAACCGAGGATGTTTTACTTAATTACGGACAAAACCAAATAGCACGCGCGTATCATCGTTTGTTGACATTTATGGGACGCGAAAATAATGCAGATACTGGTCTGCAAATATCATAATTGGATTTTAAAAACCTATATCCCATCTACTATTTTTCGTTGGAACATCTTGACTTAATCAGACAATCCGTCGTTGAAATACACTTTCGAGCTCGCGTAACCACTCCTCCTGCTGTTGGTTACAGAGCAATTGCTGTAATTCTCAGTGACAAGTCAATGCTACTCGAAGATGTTGGTGGACGAATGAAAGTAGTTGATGCACCAGTATAAAATATGTAATGTAACAATTAGATCAATCTCGTATTAATAAAAATGTCAGATGGTCATGTTAGTGTTACATTAACTCCTGGTCAAATTAAAAAATTGCAATCGGAATCAGCTAAAAAATGTGGAACCACAATATCGCTGAAACACAATCAGATGTCTGGTGCTCAAAATAAATTGTCATTGACAACTCGTCAGATAAAACACTTCAATGATGCCATCAAAGATTAAAAAGGTGTTCAGGTCACTCTCTCTGCGGTCGCGATCAAAGGCATGATAAAATCAGGTGGTATATTTCCACTGTTAGCTGAGTTACCAGCGTTGATTGTGGAAGCGTCCCCAGCGTAGCAAAAGCTGCCGCGCTAGGAGCCGTTGGTATAGCGGCAGGGATGGCACTTAAGAAAGCAACTGGAAAAGGGTACAAAACCAGAAATGATCAGGAAAGGGTCTAAGATTACCAGGAACTCCGTATTCATGGTACAGCGGAAAAGGCCTGAGACTAGGAACAATTTACTAACAACAATATCGCCGATGTCAAATTTTGATTTACTCGATGCTGCTAAAAAAGCTAGCGATAAAAAACTTTAGAGGTCTCTTTATGAGAGCAATTACCACAACAACTAAACAGCGTTGAAACCGGTATCATTAATCTCGATAACAGCACCGGACCTGGAACTCAGAGGGTTGCATACGCGATTGATCCGCGTGTGATTGTTTATTTCGATTAATATGGGTTAGCGCCGCCTAAAAAATGTATGCGTTTTATAAACCGCTTAAAAGCTCCTATCTGGTATTACACGCTACCAACACAGAAAATGAATGACACATCAATATGCGGCATAGAAGTATTAAATGTCCTCAACGCTATTTGACCATCGGGAAAACCACCTCATTAAACCGTACACGAATATACGAGTAATCGCTTTTTAGAGAGATCTTTGAGTATAATGATTGATATTTGGGGGAGATCTTTATCAAGCCTGAAAAAAACCACCGCGGAAATATCTGCAACCGGTGACGTCAAAAAAAATAATTGAAGATGAAATAGCCGAGATGTTAAACCTCGCAAGTGTTGATCCCAATGAAATAGTTGTATTTTAAGATCGTCAGGGTAAATTGAAAAATAGTAATATTTCCCTTGATGATATTTTGACAAAACTACGCGACGCAGTAGAAGACACTATCGCGTTGTTTTCCGATCAGGGTAAACTCAAACCAGGTGTACTTGTTTCGATGCTCACAGATAAATTAGCAGCGCTCGGTGATGATTATTCATCAACGATAGAATTATTAACAAAACTACGTGATGAATATAGCATTCAGGTAAATGCGTTTACGGCGCTACATAAAGCTATTAACACTTTTCAGGTCCTCTTAAACGATTTCTTTGGAGATCCACCGGTTACCACAACACAACTCACGGAGATAGAAGCAGCCATTGATAATTTAATAAAATTGCGATCAGATTATGATACTCATGTATCTCAATTTACTACGTTACGTAAAAACTTTAACAGGACCGATGACTCCATTGATAAATTTTTTGGTAAATAAAATTCGAAACCCGATGATGTTAAAATAGGTCTCACTGGTATTATCACAAAACTCGATGAAATAACAGCAATTTATCAGCGATTAGGAGTTATTCGCGAGGATATTAAAACGACCAATGATCTCATCAAGGATGATCTACCGAGGATGATAGAAAAACTTGAAAAAATAAAAATCCCTCACGAACAAAAAAATATCATAAATAAAGTGTACGCGATCCAACACGGATCATTTACGTGGACACCACAAAATAACATATTAAATATCAACGCGACCGTCAAGGGTATATATCGATTAACTATAGTGTCACCGGCTCAATTTATTATTTCATCAACGAGTTCACCTGGCGTCAACAATATGATATCAACGATCATCGATAAGGGAACAAATGAACAATTCACAATAACATCCACTGATAATAATTTGGTTAGGGATTCAGTAAAATGGTATGTGGAATTCGTAGCGGATTTAAGTAAACAACTGAATTGAATTCGCTAGCGAATTTAAAACTAGCGAATTTAACGCCCGCAATTTGAAATCTATTATAATAAATAAAATGTCATCATTGGCAACGTCACAACAGTATCGCTATGATCAGGTCAGAGAATTTCAAACAAAACTCAAAACACTCACTGAGGATTATCAAACAAAAATATAAAAAATATCGACGAAGAATCACCGCAGTTGACGTTACCGTGTACTCGGTATCAGGTGTAATCACCGGGGCCGGTATAATACTCTTCTCTGTGACAATGGTTGCCCCGATAGCTGTTCCAGTTTGTATATCAGCGACAACAACAATCGCGGGAATTATTTCAATAATAACAAAAAACATATCATCATGCAGCCAGCGTAAACTACAAGACTACGTAATTAAACTCCATGTTGTTTCAACCGCGTACTTCCAATTATCCTTGATGATATCGTCGTCACTCGATGACACATTAATATCCGATAATGAGTTTTCCGCGATGGTACGTGTTTATGAGTCCGCGATGTCAAAATTAGAAAAACAACATGAGTATAATAACAATGGCAACATCGGAAGAACTACTTCAACGAATAGCGGAAAACACAACCCCGGTGAAAGCCAGCATGATCTCAATAATCTCAAGCAATTATGAATTCAGTGTGAATTTCCCTTCTGTGATTCCGGTGAAACATATAGCACTATCAAAATTACGAGTATACCACAGTTGGCCAAATATTACATCAAAATCATTCGGTTGTCAACAGCCGAATAATCCCCTGGTATTTGCGAATAAGAATAAACAAGACGAAACTCCAGACTGGAACGTTGTTTCGCTACCATCTGGGTCCTACCAAATTGAACAGATCAATAACAAATTACAGTGTAGAATAAAATCCATTACTGGAAAATTATCGAAAATAGCTATAACGGTTCATGAGCCGACGTTATCATCTGCCATTGAGATAAACTCGCCCCGGTATGTCGTAGATATCTATCAGAGCTCAATCAGAACAATACTAGGATGGCCTGAAAACTCACCTCAGGTATCTTATCAAATACCCAAACCTAAAAAGTCTGATTATGTCACGGATGTACAATCATATCATGAAATCAACCCATCATATCGAGATGATTTATCTGATATAAAAAATGCAAAATTAACCGATAGATTTACATTTCTTGATAACAATACCATGCAAATGGGATTTTGTTTTTGATATAAAAAATTGATTCATTCATTACCATTGCATTTACTCTAACTAACATCGTTGATTATTTTAAAGAAATTAATCAATTACATAAAACACAGCTAGAACGACAACGACAGAGTTTCAGTAGCATCTCTCTGATATAACAAGGCCACGTGATGAGATCATAAAATATGTTAGGATATTAAATCAGCTTGTATCTGACATGGAATATATCAACAAACGAATAATTCCAGTAATAATTAATGATAAGAATGGAGATAAACAAAAATTCCTAACTGGTTACAATATCAAAGAAACTGATTTACCCGATTTCAAATTTCCTGGGTATAACGCAAATGAACTAAAAAAAATCTGTTAATGATCTAATCTCGGCAAACTTTTCTCTGCTACTCAAATAACACAATCGCAAACAACCATCCTCAAACATAATAATGACCAAGATGTTGGTGGACGACATATCGCTCCTAAAAACGTCAATATATCCTCGATGATTGCAGTGAATTTAGTATGTGATGTCATCGAAGAAAGTTACCAAATAAATCTCGAAAGATCAAATCAAGCCCAACAAGGATATATTTTATATTCATTTGCACCAACAGCTCCTCCAGGGTTTCTAATCATTGAGGATTCAACTAATACAGTCTATATGCGATGTCATAATGATTCATTAACGAGAATTAATTTTAAACTCACCGACCAGTCCAATAATTTGATTGATTTGCGAGGTGAGGTTTTACAAATTAGTCTGTGAAATCATAGAAAAAGATTTACCCCCATAGCAGCAGAAGGGGCGCGACAACGACTTTGCGTCTCCAAAAAGAAACTTTTTTTTCTCGATTTTGGAGGAAGCCTTGGTTTGCCAAATAGACGCTTCTATAAAGTTGTCCTATTCGCCCCCTCTGCTGCTGTTTAGCAGTAATTTCAAATGTCAATTTTGTAAGGGATTATTTCGATTTAGAACTCCATCGATTGTCTAACTTAATACAGTCTTTTCATGTACCTTAATCATGAACGTGTCTATCTGTTTTACGGTGTTCTTTCTTCAACTATATATTGTTATACGGTTATTGACAGAAAGTGTGCAGCCTATCTGATGTGCAATATCATAATAATCATCCATCTCTGCATACCTTTTACTCACCTTTTCTGAAGGGCTAGTTTGGGTTTCATGAGAGTTTTTATTGATTTCTTTTTCTTCTATTGACAATATCTAGTTGTGCTGTTACATATGTTCGAGCTCTGGAATATTGTTCTGTTTTGTACTACATCTGCATTCATGGTACAATTTAACCAAGATTAAACAAGTCAATTGTTTATGTAACTTGCCTTTGTATCCAAAAGTATAATCCGTTTTCATCACCATTTCTTTTAATGACAAAAAGAAACCATAAGCACCAAAATCATTATCCAGGTTTACTTTAGAATCAACTATATATCAAGGAAGTGTGATAAACGCTCAACACTGCTCTCCAAAAATAAATATTTTAGCCTTTTAACAATTCGACACATAAAAGATATACCTCAAAACCTTGTCATCAAGGTGTCCGCAATATCGGGTTTTGTTCTGAAAATATGTGGTTGGAAAATGTATGTATGATATGCTTTAAATATATAGAGACCAAAAAGCTGTCATTTTCTACATTTAAAAAAGTTACTAATTTTTTTCATCTTCACGTTAGTAAATTTCAATTATATATTCTAAATAAAAGGACTACATGCAAGGTGGATTTTAAATGAATTAATGGCATTTTTGTTTATTTCTTTATACCTTCACATTTTAATATAAATGTTACATTGCCAGTACAGTTTTCATGATGGCAAATAAGCTAGCATTCTTTTCATGATGGCCAAAAAGATAGCATTCTTTTCATGGTGGCATATATGCTAGCTTTCTTGTCATGATGGCCAATAAGCTAGAATTCTTTTCATGATGGAATATATGCTAGCATTCTTTTCATGGTGGCATATATGCTAGCATTCTTTTCATTATGGAATATATGCTAGCATTCTTTTCATGATGGCAGATATGCTAGCATTCTTTTCATGCTGGCCAATAAGATAGCATTCTTTTCATGCTGGCCAATAAGATAGCATTCTTTTCATGATGGCCAATATGCTAGCCTTCTTTTCATAATGGCTAAAAATTTAGCATTATTTTCATGCTGGCCAATAAGATAGCATTATTTTCATGATGGCCAATAAGATAGCATTCTTTTCATGATGGCCAATAAGATAGCAGTCTTTTCATGGTGGCAAATATGCTACCCTTCATTCCATGATATCAACTATGCTAGATTTCCTTTCATACAATAGCAAATATACTACCAGTATTTTCATTTTCTCAAAAAAGTATTTAAATTTCTGTAAGTAATAACTACTTCAGTTGTTATGTATATCTAATTTAATTATTTGTTTGTTAGTTTTAATTTTGTTATTATTCCATTTCATGCATTTGTAAGATAACTTTGTTTACTGAATTTTACATTTTCCAGAAATTCATTTCAATTCTATTTGACATGTTATAATAATATAAACACTATCTAGTTTTTTATATCTATTCAGAAAAGGTAGCAGTTCTGGTAAACAACATTTTTTTTTCACCATTGTTTTTAGTTAAGACCATACTGGGAATGTATGATGTTTGGCATGTAATAAGCTTCTTTTTCCTTCTGGAAGGATGAGCATGTAACCCTCATCTGGGAATCTGCTTTGCATCTTAAGTTAGCCGTACAACTAATGTTTCATATAGAAATAGTCAGTGAGCTTTAAATTTTTGATACATTAGGTTGCGTTGTTCTGACCAGTTTGGGCTGAGGTTTTATTTTCTTCAATTATTGTATTTCAAGTGATTATTTTCCCTGAAAATAATACGCTTTAATTATTGGACAATAATTATTATCAAAATGTATACAGAAATTCAAAAACTGGAATACTTTATGTGATTCAACAATATACTGTTGACACTGCAGCACTTCGCAGGTTACAATAGATGTCATCATCTTCAATTTTGAGTTTCATTGGGATTCGAACTCAGTTTCATTTATTACTAGGACTTCTGTATTTTAATTCTTGAGTATGTATTTGATTCATAAAAACATATGTTGTTTGTGGGGTTTTTTTTCCATTTTTCACTTGATATTTTAGGGAAAGAAATTATTAATTTTTACAAAGCTTGTTGTCTTAACTTTCTTCCTTTTACTTTTTGTAGGAGCCTAGACTAGTAACACTGTTGTCAGCGTACCTTTGGGTTTCGGTCATTCATGTACTCGTCCTTAATTGTACTGTTCTAAGCATCTCTAGCTTCCAGACAAGTTGTGTCTTTGTTCAATCAAGTCACAGTTGAACAGTTTTTGTGATTTCATTTTCACTCTGACTTGAAAAACAAAATGGTGATTGGTTAAGAAACCTAGCCCTTGCAAAGTAATTACACTAGCAACAACACCCTGGACCTGGTACTGCATTTACCACTATACACTGGACATCTTGTATTCCATTAGCCATAATACATTTTTCATTATGTATCATATGAACTACATGTATTATAATCTGCACATTTAGTATTACATTAGCCATTATACCCTGGACATTTAGCATTGCATTAGCCACAGTACATATTGACATTTGTTATTGCATTAGCCATTATAATCTAGATATTTAGTACTGCATTAGCCACAGTACCCTGTACATTTAGTATTGCATTAGCCATTATAATCTGGGTATTTAGTATTAAATTAGCCACAGTACACTGGACATTTAGTACTACATTAGTCATACTTGGTATTGCAGTACCCACAGTACCCTGGACATTTAGTATTGTATTAAAAACAGTACCCTGGACATTAAGTATTGTATTAGACACATTACCTGGACATTTAGAATTGCATTAGCCACAGTACCCTGGACATTTAGTATTGCATTAGCTACATTACTCTGGACATTGTGGATTGCATTAGCCATTGTACCTTAGACATTTAGTACTGCATTTGCCATTACAATATGGGTATTTAGTATTTAATTAGCCACAGTACCCTAGACATTTAGTATTGCATTAGCCACAGTACCCTGGACAATTGGTATTACATTAGCCCTTATACCCTGGACATTTAGTATTGCATTAGCCAGAGTATCCTGGACATTTGGTAATGCATTAGCAATTATAAACTCAATAAAAGTAATGCATTAGCCATTATACCCTGGAAATTTAGTTTTGCATTAGCCACAGTACCCTTGACATATAGTATTGCATTAGCCATTATACCCTGAACATTTAGTATTGCATTAGCCATTAAAATCTGGATAAATAGTAGTGTATTAGCCACAGTACCCTGGACATTTGGTATGGCATTATCCATTATGCCCTGGACATTTGGTATTACACTAGCCACATTACCCTGGATATTTGGTATTGCATTATCCATTATACTCTGGACATTTGGTATTTCATTAGCCACACTACCCTGGAAATTTAGTATTGCTTTAGCCACAGTACCCTGGAAATTTAGTATTGCATTAGCCATTAAAATCTGGAGAAGTAGTAGTGTATTAGCCACAGTACCCTGGACTTTTGGTATGGCACTATCCATTATTCCCTTACATTTGGTATTACATTAGCCACATTACCCTGGATATTTGGTATTGCATTATCCATTATACTCTGGACATTTGGTATTGCATTAGCCACACTACCCTGGAAATTTAGTATTGCTTTAGCCACAGTACCCTGGAAATTTAGTATTGCATTAGCCTTTAAAATCTGGAGAAGTAGTACTGCATTAGCCACAGTACCATGGACTTTTGGTATGGCACTATCCATTATTCCCTGTACATTTGGTATTACATTAGCCACATTACCCTGGATATTTGGTATTGCATTATCCATTATACCCTGGACATTTGGTATTGCATTAACCACAGTACCCTGGAAATTTAGTATTGCATTAGCCACAGTACCCTGGACATTTAGTATTGAATTATCCACAGTACTCTTGACATTTAGTATTGCATTAGCTACAGTACCCTTGACATTTGGCATTGCATTAGCCATTATAATCTGGATAAATAGTATTGCATTAGCCACAGTACCCTTGACATTTAGTATTGAATTAGCCATTATACCCTGGACATTTAGTATTGAATTAGCTAATATACCCAGGACATTTGGTATTGCATTATCCATTATACTCTGGACATTTAGTATTATATTAGCCATAATACCCAGGACATATAGTGTTGCATTAGCCATTATACCCTGGACATTTAGTATTGCATTAACCAGTATACCCTGGACATTTAGTACTGCATTAGCCATTAAAATGTGGATAAGTAGTATTGCATTAGCCACAGTACCCTGGATATTAGATGTTGCATTATCCATAATACCCTGGACATTTGGTATTGCATTAGCCACAGTGCCCTGGACATTTGTATTGCATTAGCCATTATACCCTGGACATTTAGCATTGCATTAACCAGTATACCCTGGAAATTTAGTATTGCATTAGCCATTAAAATGTGGATAAGTAGTATTGCATTAGCCACAGTACCCTGGATATTAGATGTTGCATTATCCATAATACCCTGGAAATTTGGTATTGCATTAGCCACAGTGCCCTGGACATTTAGTATTGCATTAGCCACAGTACCGTGGACATTTAGTATTGCATTAGCAACACTACCCTGGAAATTTAGTATTGCTTTAGCCACAGTACCCTGGAAATTTAGTATTGCATTAGCCATTAAAATCTGGATAAGTAGTAGTGCATTAGCCACAGTAACCTGGACATTTGGTATGGCATTATCCATTATACCCTGGACATTTGGTATTACAATAGCCACATTACCCTGGATATTTGGTATTGCATTATCCATTATACCCTAGACATTTGGTAATGAATTAGCCACAGTACCCTGGAAATTTAGTATTGCATTAGCCACAGTACCCTTGACATTTGGCATTGCATTAGCCATTATAATCTGGATAAATAGTATTGCATTAGCCACAGTACTCTGGACGTTTAGTATTGCATTAGCCATTATACCCTGAACATTTAGTAGGGGCCCTGAGTGGCCGAGTAGTCTAAAGTGCTCTCCATTATGAAATCACTGCCATCTCACCTCTGCCCACATGGGTTCGAGTCTAAGATTTGGCTAATGTAGTTATGTGAGAAAGCTTGCCAGTAGCTTCTCGTGGGTTGATGGTTCTTTTAGTGGGTTTTCCCAGGTTCTTTCTCCACCAATAATACTGGCTGCCATGTATGTGCTGAAAAATAGCGTTAAACCCTACAACAACAATAACAACTGAACATTTAGTATTGCATTAGCCATTATACCCTGGACATTTAGTATTGGATATAATTTTTTTTCTAAAATCTCAGGAAGCTTTGGCTTAGCTGAAACTCACATGAATGCTTAAAGACACAATAATTCCCTAAAAAAAATAATCAAACATCACATAATTGGCAGCAGTATACAAAGTTCTGCAATAACCTTTTCAACATTCAATATGGAAAAATATTTAATAAAAACAACAGTAACAAAACAGAAAAAAAGTAATGAAAAGAACTGGTAATATCTACCTGTTTTTAAAAGACCACTATGTGTACATGACCTATAAATTTATATGAACCAAGAAATGAAACAGCAATCCATATTCAAAAATTTAATGTACTGTATTAGAATGCAGCATATTCAACATTTAATTACAAAATACATACATTATATATCACAGAAAATTGCAGAAAATATAACTTGACTTAATCTTCTAAAGAGTTGTTTTGTACATAATTAATTTTCCACCATTCATGTTACATTATTAATTGGGAAAATTGTACCACTTATTCCTATAAAATAGTCTTGTGAAGAAACAATTTTACCGAATGCTGAAAAGACACCTCTCACATTTTTATATCCCTTTACAACTACTCTTTATGTCTTAAAATTTATATCATCTTTTTTGTTATTAAAGTCACACTGACACACTCTTGATTCATACAGATACATTCTCTATTCAAACAGATATATTCTCCATTCACATTGATACATTCTCCATTCAAACAGATACATTCAGATACATTCTCCATTCAAATAGACACACACTCCATTCAAACTGATACATTCTCCATTCAATGTGGGTTAAGCTCCAACTGTAAAACTCTTGTTGGTGGAATTTCAAGCTCAGTGTTGACCTGAAAATAAAAGGTATATGATTTTAACATTAAAGCAAATAAAAAATATATAATAAAGCCATTAATATTTTTTCATTCACAATTTTAGTCTTTTTAATTCTCTTAATATCTTAACATCACTGTTTGAATTATAAGCTTCAAAAATTAGGTTTAAAGTCTATAACATTTTAAATGTTTCTAAAATGTGAAGAAAGAATTTGGAAAAAAATAAGGTCCTACACAGTTCCTTTCATAAAATGAGAATAGTCACAGAAACCATCTCATTCAGTGGTAGTATAATTGTATCATAAACTTCCTTATATGGTGGTATCAGTATAATGTGTTAGTCTTTATCTCACATACATACGCAGTTGTTATCGGGAGGTAGTACTGCATTAAGTCCAATTTGAAGTCAGGAGCTTTATGTATGATCGCACTATTTACTTTCAAACCATCTCTTCATTATTATATTCAAGCTAAAGTTATAAACTAAAAATCTCCATATAATTTCATTTGGAATGGTTTAGACTCAAATAACATTATAGTCTTTAATCCGGTTTATTGTTATGGGTGTGTAATTTCACAGTCAATAACATGCCCTAAATCTAAGACTGATATTTGTGCTCATAACTGCTTTAAATTATGGGACATTCATGGAAGTTCTGCAAGAGTTGTCTCCTCATGCAATTCACAAAATAACCAATATAGTATTTAATTATCATCCCTATTTGTTTGTACCATCCTTTGACTTTAAAAATGAAAAGCATAAAGGTTAGAAAAGATGCACATCACTTATGGAAGTTACCTCCCTTTTGATCGTGTGTGTGTGTGTGTGTGTGTGTGTGTGTGTATATATATATATATATATATATATATATATATATATATAAGAGTTAAAACTTTACATTTGTTCAGTATTACTTTGCAGAAATACTATGACTAGACGATGGATATGGTTGATGTAGAATAAAATGGATTGTTCTAGAAACAAAAATAGGACAGTAAACAGTTGGCCTGGTTGATTACATGGAGTGATTCCATTTGGTTTTAGATGCAAAGAAGATGAGAATGATAGAGGCCAAACAGAGACAAAAAGGTTAGAAATTATAAACTGATAAATTAAAATAAATTTTGTGCATTTGATAGATCCTTGATGTTCTGGGCTTTTAAAATTGTATAAAGGTACAAACAAATGCAAGGTAAGGAAACACACTAGACATACTTTCAATCAAACAACATATCTTACATCAAAAAACAATATTTTGGTCATGTTAGTGTTTCCCTGTGAGCATAAATTCATATTTGTTGTATATTATTCATGCATTCCTCCTATGAAGGTAGTTAAACACTTTAATGAGTTTTCTTACAAATTTTACAGTTATTGAAATTGTAGTAACCTAAATCTCTGACCCAGTGGTCAGCATCCTGGGTTTGTGACCAAAAACTTCCTGGTTCAATCCTATCAAAGGATCAGTCTAAGTAGGCTATGATTGGGTCTCTCTGGACATGGCAAATTACTCCGTCTCAAAACTAACTATATCTTAACATTTTTGTGTGCCTTAAAACACAAAGCAAACCAAGGATTACAATTTGTAAAATGTCAAAATAATACATCTCTAGACTTCCAGATGGTTATAATACGATGAAAAACAAATCAAGCAGAAAAATACTGATGAAATCACAGCGATTTATAAGGATAAAAGTTTGTTGGCATGAATGTATGGACAGACTGGATGGATAAAAGAAATATATCACAAGAACATCACAATCTTAATTTTAAACAAAAGAGATTTTAGACATTGCTGTATCAGGTCTGTTCCCTTGGAGAATGCACTGAATTCAAAGCAAAATCCATGAAGTTTGAAATCTAAGTCAACGTGACCTGTTTTTTGCCAATGATGAACGGTTACACTATATAAATAAGACTTACATCAAATTACATGACTTTACTTTCTCAAGTGTTGGAGAAACTTGTATAAATGCAAAAACTTATGACAACAATAATAACAATAACATCAACAACAACAATCATAAGAATGTCATCAGAAATATGATACAAATGCCTTGTCTAAACATTTTATCAAGACAACAAATTAGGGAAATAATTTAAAAATTAATGAATTAAACATACTGACCTTAGAATTAAACATACTGACCTTAGAATTAACATACTGACCTTAGAATTAACATACTGACATACTGACCTTAGAATTAACATACTGACATACTGACCTTAGAATTAACATACTGACATACTGACCTTAGAATTAACATACTGATGAAGTAACATTCTCAGCTCTGCATTTTGCTGTTTGAGAGCATCTGTCTCGGTAATTAGACTGGACCTTGAAGTGAGGGTTTCACTGGAAAAAAAGTGAAAACATTTCAATATAAAATGTATACAGCAAGTAATGTAACTTAAAATAACAATATATACAAGACATTTTGAAGTTGCTTCATTAAGATGAGATGTCCATGCATAATGAAGTAAATCCCTTCACAAAAATTATGTTAATTTTGATAAAAAAATATTTTACTTTTCTCTTCATCCATCCCATAATTTTTGAAAATCTTGTAGACTGGTTCCATGGGATTATACAAACAGAAAAGCAATTATATCTTGCTTCTTGTGACTTTCGCTTTGACAACCAGTACTAGATAACCATACACATATGAAAACAAGATGGCAATGTCATCCATATCCCCTGCCCTGCCAAGAACAGTTAGAAACAGATGAATCAACCACATATTTCAAATTCTAATGTATGCAGGGAAGTTATAAATATCTTAAGTTTGGCTCTGTAAATGGATATGCAAATGATGCATGGACCAATGAACATACTAACAGCTAAAAGCATGAAACATTTGGATAGCAAATGCTCAACAAGACCATTCCAATGTTTCCTTAGGAGTCAGTCAATACAGAATTTCACTGCCTATTATTTTTTTACAGATATTTTAATGTAGCCGTTAATGGCACTGACACAAAGTAATGTCAAGTCATTTCTTCAATGTTCCTCAAACATTGGGCTGTAACGTTCTCTATCAGAAATATTCATCTATGATATGTTACCAATTAAAAAATAAAAATACAAGCATTAACAAGTTTTAGAATCTACTCAAAATCTGTATTGGGTCAAACAGATTATGAGGCTATCCTACAAAACAAGGCAGAGGGGTAGGTGAAACCTAGATTTGATGAACATTTTTATACCTTGTACTGATAATGTAACTAAACCTTATGATCTGATGATTGAAATACATCTAGAAATTCCCCATAAAGGCATCAAAACTCACTCAGTTTAACTCCACACTAGCTTAAGTCTGACTGCTTGTATCTGTGGTATTAAATTTGTATTAAACTGCTCCAGTGGCCTAGTGGTTAGAGCGTCTGCCACAGAAGTGGGAGGTTGTGGTTTCAATCCCTGGCCATGTCATACCAAAGACTTACAAAATTGGTACTAACAGCTGCCTCGATTGATGCTCAGCATTAATAGGTTAGTGTTAGGACTGGTCGGCCTGGTGTCAGGATAAAGTGTCTGGGTGGGACGTCATGCAACATGTCTGCGGCATTATGCCCAGTGCTAGACATCACTATAAACTGCCTCACTGCAGACATCATAGCGATATAACTAAAAACTTGTTAAAGCTACGTTAAAAAATCCTAATCAAACAAACAAAACAAAAATCAAAAAATTTGTATTGCAAATTACCTGTATACTTGAAGAGCCTCAAGAAGGGCATCCCACATTCTCTCATTCTTGGAGTCAAAGGCCGAAGCATAATTTGCCCAATAGGCTGAATCCTCAGAATCGTCTCTCTCCTCAAAGGAAGCTATTTTGAACTGAGACTGTTTCCCCTTCTCGCTGAAAGCAGATCATCACAATGCTATAAATTAAATTATGCTACTTTTGAGTCACTAATATTCTAATTTTGAACTTTCAGCATAAACTTTTGACAAAAGAAACTGTCACATTCATAGTTCTATTATGGTTCTTTTAACAGTAAATGAATAAGTGATGGGTGGGCTAGAAGGCACAATGTTTATTAAGACATAAATATAATGATTGTAAATGTTAATGATGACCAGTCCAACTGAAATCTGAGGATGGTGGAGTCTTTGAAAAAAATGCATTTTCACACAAACACATCATCTACATTAAGATAACGTGTTAAGAAAACCTGTACATCTTGAGTACATTTTATTTGTACACAAAACTATATTTATCCAAGTTAACAAATTTTGTGAAGACTAAATTTATATCTGATTAACAGTTTGTGTTTTCCATGTACACTGAATGGATGAAGAAATTAGTTAAAAAGATCACACACCTTTGGTTAAACGAATCACACCGGATGGACTCAACTATTCCACACTAAATCTAAACAGACTCCAGAGAATTACATCCTCCTTGTCCAAGACAAAATTTCTCAGGTCTTTCTATTTCATACAGTTTATTCATGTCATTGATTATATATCAAGGTTTGTCATTAAAAAATATATTTTCCCTTTACAGCTTTATGAAAACACCAAACAACAGTCGTATACAAGTAGAATGTAGCTAATCGTGTAAACACATTAGTAAATTTTAAATTACTACCACATTTTAATGTGCTGGCTTTACCCAAGCATAATTTGAAAAAATTACAAAGTGATCCATATAAAAATGAAAATTAGTACAGTCATCTGCTATCTTCTTGCTTTTTATGGCTATGTATATGACAGTGCCAGCATACCACCAGCTTAAACACAGATTAAAACATACCACTGTGTGCCAAAAACGTTTTCACAAAGGTATAACATAATATTTGTAATTAAATTTTATGTTTTAATTAGTGTGATGTTAGATTAACTTGAGGTGAGGGGGATCCTTTTGCATTTGTTTGAATTGTTTGCCTTGTATGTTTTTACTAATATGCATCTGATAAAATAAAAAAATGACAGCTGTTACAATCTCTAAGTGAAAATAACCCAGACAAAGCAAATCAGCTTAATTTCAAAAGATCTAGTTATCCCGGCATTTCTGCAAGATGTTTCCAAGTATGGTATCAATAACTATAATACTTGTTTGAATACAAAATATTAATTGTTTCATAAATATTTGGCACAATTTAATGATTTACAAAAGGTTTTTTCAATGAGAACAAGATAGAGAGTGAATGCTATACTGTCATTTTCTTGGGAACTATTGTCCTACTGTATTGTCTAAAATGAGCACAATACCCAGAATTTCTCAATGATGCTAAGTTCATATCCCAAAACAGTTCCAGAAGAAGAAAGCAATAACAGAATAAAAGCGACTTATTAATGGCTTGTCCAAGTTCCATACATGTAATGAAACGTTTTGACCATGCATTGTCCAAGTTTCACAAAAAGCTATAACCAAACAGTACTGAACATGACCTGCTCAAGTTCCATATAAGATGTAATGAAAAGTAGTGACCATGCTCTGTCCGAGTTCCACACATGCTCTAGCCAAACTATCCTGAATATGTTCTGCCCAAGTTTTGTCTGAGATCTAATAAAAGCTCCTGAATATGCTCTGAGTTCCACACATGCTGTCAATTCGGAAAGTTTACAACACGCTCCATCCAAGTTCCATAAATGTTCTAATAAAACCTCCTTAATAATGCTATATTTATATTTTTGAATCCTCATGTTAATGGACATGAGGATAGCATAGCAATGAAAACTATTTTAAGATTTACATTTTGGGTTTTCTGTTTTCTTCTACAAATGCCCGGAGTGCCTTTAGGACCTCATTGGGATCAATGAGCTGTATACTCTCACTCTTTGTTGACTCAGCATCTCCTTCTTTCCCTGTCAAGTGGCGAATTTCCCAGTCTAAATCTGAAATCTGAAGACCAGGAAAACTAAAATTACTCATAAACTCAATTGCGTTTACCATTTTATACTGATATAACAAAACTTATAATGACCATAACAACTGAATTATAACATATTATAATACACAGTGGGACTGTAACAACAGAGTTATAACATGACATGCATCATAATACTCAGTGGGACTGTAATAACATAATTATAATATGACATGTATCATAATACACAGTTGGACTGTAACAACAGAATTATAACATGACAAATATCATAATACATAGTCAAACTGTAACAAAAGAGCTATAACATGACATATATCATAATACACAGTGGGACTGTAACAAGAGTTATAACATGTCATGTATCATAATACACAATTGGTCTGTAACAACAGAGTTATAATATGACATGTATCATAATACATAGTCAGACTGTATCAAAAGAGTTATAACATGAAAAGTATCATAATACACAGTGGGACTGTAACAGTTATAATATGAAATGAATCATAATACACAGTGGGACTGTAACAGTTATAATATGACATGTATTATAATACACAGTGGGACTGTAACAGTTATAACATGACATGTATCATAATACACAGTGGGACTGTAACAGTTATAATATGAAATGAATCATAATACACAGTGGGACTGTAACAGTTATAACATGAAAAGTATCATAATACACAGTGGGACTGTAACAGTTATAACATGACATGTATCATAATACACAGTGGGACTGTAACAGTTATAACATGACATGTATCATAATACACAGTGGGACTGTAACAGTTATAACATGACATGTATCATAATACACAGTGGGACTGTAACAGTTATAATATGACATGAATCATAATACACAGTGGGACTGTAACAGTTATAACATGAAAAGTATCATAATGCACAGTGGGACTGTAACAGTTATAACATGACATGTATCATAATACACAGTGGGACTGTAACAGTTATAACATGACATGTATCATAATACACAGTGGGACTGTAACAGTTATAACATGACATGTATCATAATACACAGTGGGACTGTAACAGTTATAATATGACATGTATCATAATACACAGTGGGACTGTAACAGTTATAATATGACATGTATTATAATACACAGTGGGACTGTAACAGTTATAATATGACATGTATCATAATACACAGTGGGACTGTAACAGTTATAATATGACATGTATCATAATACACAGTGGGACTGTAACAGTTATAACATGACATGTATCATAATACACAGTGGGACTGTAACAGTTATAATATGACATGTATCATAATACACAGTGGGACTGTAACAGTTATAATATGACATGTATCATAATACACAGTGGAACTGTAACAGTTATAATATGACATGTATCATAATACACACACCATGATGCAAAACATATCCTCATATTTTGGTGTACTGCAACTTAAAGTTCAACTGTGGGAAGGAAATATCCTTTGCAGAAAAAAATAACTTTTTTGTCTGAAACATATTTGATTCCTGAAATATGATGATTTAATGGCTTTCAGTAAGTTATACACTTTGAACTAAAAGTAGTGAATATTAGAGATTAACCTCTCCATAAAAAAATTGCTTATAAAATCTTAAACTCGGAACTATTTAAACTAATGTCTATCAAAAAATAACTTCAGTACTAATAAATTACTAATGTATTTTTTTAACTACCCAAACAACACTGAGTTTCACTGCGCAGCCAACTGTGTTGTATTTCACCATTAGAACATGGCATGTATCCAAAGTTTGTCTTCCCTAATTTAACAATATTTGCTTTTCACACAGTTCTTACTGCATTGTTTCTAAGTATATAATAAAAAAAATGCAGTGAAATGTTTTGTCTGTTTTTTCCACAAACATTCTAATGTTTTTATAAGTAAATTAGTCTTTAATGTTGACCTTCAAATTTGACCCTTGACAAGAAATTGGATTGAAGGACATGCCTTTATCGGCCAAATTCAGTTTTAATGCAAGCATGCATGTTAGCTGTGCACTGATATGGGTAACAATAATGAAACAGTCATGAGACAGTTATGAATAAAAATACATCCCACAATGTCCATTTTGAAAGGTCTGTTCTATTTTTAGAAGTATGCAACAGATGACAAAGATATTACAAATGATGAAGAACTCTAGCAAATATTAAATATTTATTAACCTAAATTAAATAAAGTAAATAAAATTAATAAATACAAATAATAAATAGAATGCATTTTTTTAAAAATTAAATAAATTAAATAAATATCATACTTTCTTTAGTTATGTCATGCTATAGAACAAAGAATAATTCTTCCAAAATGGGAATGGCTAATTCACTTGGATTATTAGCTTCTTGAGTCTGAATCTTTACTAATTTCAATTTAATTAATGTTCCAAATGTCATAGTAATAGTTAAAATGACTGTCCATATATACGGCATCCTGGTTGGATACCCTGCCATAATCAGATACAATGTATGACACAGACTTACCCCAGCACTTTCCGAAATCATGGTCTTCTCATCATCCTCATCTCTCTGAAAAGGTGACACAAATTGAAACAAATGTTGAAAATGTTTAGTGCACACAATTCGCTAACACATATGTATCATCAGTGTCATTATCTCTTTAAGAGCTAAGTCACACCAAAGACAGCTCTCATCTATCTGACATAACTCCACATTTAGGACAAACATGCATCGGGTATGTCAAATATAAGTGCTTCATTTACTGCAACAAATGCCAGAAATCTTGTAAATTTTACTTTTAGAGGAAAGGTAGCATTTCCATTTTTCATAAAATTAAGTTGCATTGAACAACTTTCAATTTTGCAATTAAATCAAACTTTTCTCTCAAGTATAACACAGTAAAATTACATTCATCTGATTGTATTCTAAATAATTGTTTTTTATGCATAGCTGATCAACAGTTAGTCAAAACTGAATACTTCTTTTGATGCATTCTTGATCCATAGTTAATTCACAAATGAACAAATGTATTGATGCATACTTAATCCAAAAGGAATTCACAGAGTTAGGTTCAATATAGGTACAGCTAACTTAATCCAAAAGGAATTCACAGAGTTAGGTTCAATATAGGTACAGCTAACTTAATCCAAAAGGAATTCACAGAGTTAGGTTCAATATAGGTACAGCTAACTTAATCCAAAAGGAATTCACTGAGTTAGGTTCAATATAGGTACAGCTATGTTCTATTATTCTGATTTGTTGGCCAAGTTGTCTAAAGTGCTTGTCTTTACAGATCACTGGCATCTCACCCCTATACTCATGGGTCTTGAGTCTTGGGCTCAGCCAATGTGGGTACATCTCACATCTGTACTCATGGGTTTGAGTCTTGGGCTCAGCCAATGTTGATACTCATGGGTTTGAATCTTGGGTACATCTCACATCTATACTCATCTATACTCATGGGTTTGAGTCTTGGGCTCAGCCATTGCGGGTACATCTCACATCTATACTCATGGGTTTTGAATCTTGGGCTCAGCCAATGTGGGCATGTGAGAAAATTTGCCAGCAACTTCCCATGGGTGGCTGCCATGTATATTCTTCAATGTCCTTAAATATGGCGATCATGAAGATAACAACACCAACAATGACTATTATACTAATATACATGAACAAACTTTATGGAAAAACAAAACAAGAGCAAAATAGAGCAAACTTAAATGTTGAATTACTGTGAATTAACTTGTATCTATTTACCTGATGTGGACTTTAACAATTGTATCTAATCACAAATTCAAACTCACCTTACCCCAAGCAATAAATTTCAGAACAGAAAATTGCATGCAAAATCAGAACAATATATACTGACAAATTAAAGTAAATGAATATGCAATATTGTGAGAAGTTTAATGCTGACCTTTTCTTGATCTGCCTTTCCTTTCAAATGCATGAAGTATGTAGATAGAAGGTGAATGTCTTCTTCTGTATCAATCCCTAATGCCTGTTAAAAGAAATAAAACCTGTGATGATATTGATAGAACAAGAAATTTCAGAAATTGATATTCCCCACCTTTAATTTGCCTAATTAAATACAAGTAACAAGCTGCTGGTGGAATTTGGTTAAAACCCAATAATGTCATTGTGGGAGTTATTGTGCAAAAAAGAAAGTTGGTGGCTTTGACAATCATGGGCAATAACTCAACTAAATAATTCCAAATTCACATGCAGCTCTGGCATACATCATTGAAATAATTATATAAATGAAAGCAAATGTATAACCACCTCACATGTATGATCTTCTTTTCATATGTTCATATATTTATCCTCTATTCATATATGAATCATATTTTCATGTCAGTCCTCTATTCATATACAATTCGAATATAAATCTTCTATTCATATATTAATCATCCTTTCATATATCAGTCCTCAATCCATATATTCGATCCTCTATTCATATATCAATCCACTATTCAAAGATCAATCATGTTTTTATATTTCAATCCTCTATTCATATATCAATCCACTATTCAAATATCAATCCTCTATTCAAATACCAATCTTCTATTCAAATACCAATCTTCTATTCAAATATCAATCTTCTATTCAAATACCAATCCTCTATTCAAATACCAATCTTCTATTCAAATATCAATCTTCTATTCAAATATCAATCTTCTATTAAAATATCAATCCTCTATTCAAATATCAATCCTCTATTCAAATACCAATCTTCTATTCAAAAATCATTCCTCTATTCCTATATTAATCTACTCATAATACATTTTGTATTTGAATGTGTACAGAAAATTAGAAAGACAAAAAGGCTTATTCATATGAGACTACCTGATGTAAAACAAATGTCAAAATCTAGTTCATACAATTTCACATTTCAAAGAACTAATTGCTTTTACTGTTTGATATGAATCATGATTAATACTGACTCTATTTGTAAATTATTTATTCAGAATTTTCTTTGTGTAAAAATGTATAGGTAAAAAATTCTTATAACTGTCTGCTAATATTCAGGAATAAATATCTTCAAATGCTCAATAAAAAATTAAATTCCCTGCAACAGAAACTAAATGACATACAACAATTATTCCTTGGATTGTGTTCAAACTTTTTGAGGTACAATAAAATTTGAGACATTTTGGAATAATACTAATGTACAATTTCTGTTAAAACAAATACCCACACTGAATATGGCATCAAGTTTCATCAACGACCTTTCATCCTTTTCCAGTGGTGCCAGCAGTTTATTCAATTTTGATTCTACCAGAAACCCCTGCAAGGAAAAACAAAATCATCAAAAAATATCTAATGGATAAATAATCTAAAAACAGTAAAGTGATAAATTAAGTCTAAATTAATTTTAGTATTTCTTTCTTCTATAAATGGATGCACATATATATTTAAATAAATAAATAAATAAATAAATATATATATATATATATATATATATATATATATATATTTCTGACATCAGCAATTTCATCCATCTGTTTAATCAATTAAGTAAAATACGTCACTAGTGTACCAAACATGCATACAAATGATGCCATGTGAAGAAAAAAATCTCCCAACTCAATGAATGTAAAAATATAGTAACATAATGTAAAAATATAGTAATATAATGTAAAAATATAGTAACATAAAATAAAAGTATAGTAATATAATATAAAAGTATAGTAACATAATGTAAAAATATAGTAACATAATGTAAAAATATAGTAACATGTATGTGTGTGATTGTGATTTTGATTTCTTAACATAGCTTTAACACTTTTTCAGTCATATTACTATATTTCTGTAGTGAGGAAGTTTATAATAATGTCTAACACTGGGGTATCATGCTGCAGACATGTTGTATCATGTCACACCAGTTACATTATCCTGATACCAGGCTGACCTGTCCAAGCATTAACCTCTAAATGCTGAGTACAAGAAAGATAGCTGCTAGTACCATTTATTGAAGTCTTTGACATGACTTGGCCAGGGTTCAAACCTGTGAAATCCTGCATTCAAGGCAAATGCTCTAACCAGTTAGGCCACCATAGTGGTCCCATACAATAACAACAGGGATAATCCATGCATGTGAAAAAGGTCCACAGTTACAAGATTTTAAAAAATAAGAAAGTCTGAAACTGAAATTCTAAGCACTGCACAAACTATGTACAGTAAAAACTGTTTATAATGTTTTATGGGGGTCTGGGCTTTTAAGAACTACATAACAAAAACTATTTAATCCAAATTCCCTGTTTCTTTTTTTTACAAATGTTTATGAACTTGCCAATATCAATGACAATGAATATACATGTAGTAAACAATTTATACTGGTATGATTACTGTCAAAACTCAATTTATACTGGTATGATTACTGTCAAAACTCAATTTATACTGGTATGATTACTGTCAAAACTCAATTTATACTGGTATGATTACTGTCAAAACTCTAATGTAATGATGATAACATTTTCAAATAAAACACATTTGTATTAAATATATGCCATCATGAAGGAAAACTTTGTATAATCCAATATATTTCATGATTGATTAGTATCAACATACATGTACATGTACTAATTGATGACAAAAATCACTTTTATGTCAAACCGTCTTTGTTCAGCAACCATCATTCTCGCCATGCGACATATTCAAATTAACACATGATGTCCGCTAAATGTAAATTTTGCACTTCCTGACTTTTTCCCCAAGAATCTGAAAATTCCCTTTAATTTTTCTGTACTACTGAAACTTTTTAAGAGGTTTATTGTCCCTTTTCATTTTGACATGTTGCTTGTAGAATGCAATTTTTAAAAATAGCCAGAAGCAAGAGGTATAAAATATGCACAGTTTAAAGCATACAATGTACTTCAAGTAAAGTTAGTAAATAATTCCAGTTAATAATAATAATAATAATAATAATAATGCTTTATTTATAAAGGGTGGCTCAACAATCAAGGACTACTCTCCCTAGAGACCCTCGTAAGGAAAGTATAACAATGCACATTATATGAAGATAGCAATAATTACTGTTTATTTTCAAATGTTTAGTATTAAAATACTAAATTTTATTATCTGCAAGAAACACAACATGCTCATGATATCTATTTTCAGTTTGATTCCATATATCTGCCTTATCAAAACAATGGGCAACACAGCCTTTGGAAACATCATGCCATGCATGGTAAATCTTATTGATTGTAGATGATACGTTAATTTCACACTCAATTACTTTCGGCAAGGCCTGCAAGGTATCTTTGGATTATCATGCCTTTTTTACTTGGTAACTTTGTAGGGCTTTTGCTATTAACTAATTAGGAATGATGTGTGATTATCATGCCTTTCTTATCTGGTGTCTTTGTAAGGCCTTTGTTATTAACTAATTAGAAATGATGTGTGATTATCATGCCTTTTGTACCTGGTGTTTGTAAGACCATTGTTATTATCTGATCAGGAATGATTTGTGATTATCATGCCTTTCTTACCTGGTGTCTTTGTAAGACCTTTGTTATCTACTGATTAAGAATGATGTGTGATTATCATGCTTTTGTTATTAAGCCTTTTTTATTTAAATGATAATCATTGTTGACCTTGATTTAACAGATCAAGTGATAATAACATCATACCTTTCTCAGTCAGACTACACACATATAAAATGTTATACCCAATTATATGCTGTAATGAATGAACATTAGAAAAAAGCCTTTAGAATGCATACAAATTATGAAATTGGGCATGAAAAAAATATCAAACCTTGTAACAGAGATCGTATTGTATCCAAGAACATAATAAAAAATTTTCATTGCATGTTTTTTTGTTCTGCATTGGTGGAAAAAAACAAGTTTGGTATGGCATTGGGATATGATAAGCCTTACCAAACAAGTTATTTCCCCTGATGGAGAAAATACACAAATGTATTTGTATATTACATATCCCCCCCCCAATGTTTTACACTTTTGAAATATTTTTAGCTCTATGATATGAATGAAATTCAAAAGAAATAGAGATTTACACAGATCTGATTCACACGGTCCAAAACCATGTAAGAATATATAGGTCTATAATACAAACTTAGAACACATAACTTTTCAAGGAAGCACAATTTTTAAATTATCCTAATTTTCAAAGCCTCACAGACAAAAATGAACCAAGTAGATGAAAACTACACCTATATTAGTTTGAATTGGTAAAATTCCTCCTCTATTTAAAAAAATCCTTGCTCATTTCAATTTCCTTTCTTAGTTTTTATTCCTAGTAGAGATCCTGCCATAATAATTTATCTGACAGATTCTTGAGACAGTTAATCTAACTTAAATGATTTTATTTATCTGGATTAATTTGATGAAGATGCTTACATCAGGCGTATGAACATATGTATTATTTTCACAAAACTGTACAATTTACCTTTGCATGGATATTGTTCAAAGAATGTTGACATATGAACAAAAATTTCACATTGTCATAGGAACAAACAATGTCTGTAGTTAAGAACATGTATGGTGGCATACTTAACATAGGGTCTTAAAAAGAAATTAAATCTCAGGTTTTCATCCCTGGTTATCCTTTTTATTAAAAACAGACCTTGTAGATCTTATGGATTGTTAAAAGAGCTTGTAATTCCCTTTATTCTGGTGTATGATTGATGCATGGCATAATTTGAGTTACTCGAGTATACAGATTGACCTTACCTGTGCACCTATACAAAAACACCTGCTAGTTTTGTTTGGTCTCTTTCATTTCCAAGACCTCACAGGTAAATTGTAGAATGATGAATAGATAATTTAATTGACTAAAATTTATATATTTGGCAATTCATTCATTGTACTTTCAGAATCTAATATTGTCTAGTCCGACAAAATTATTTTTCATTATTTTAATCACTGGTAAAATTAATTTTTCATATTTTAATACTTGCTAACATTAGTGTACTTTAGACTAAATCAGACTAATTTTCTGAGCAAACACATACAAGCATTGATTTGATTAACTGTGTGCTTAGATCATGCATGATTTCCATCACTATAACATAAAAATTCAGCCACAGTAAATCAAAGTAGCGTAATGGTATCCCAACAGTCTCTCAACTGGGCATGTTACAAATGCAAACAACTTCCACTAACACCTTTCAATCTGTCAGAAGTATGACATATCTACAGTACACAGCCTATACTATACTCTGTGGAATATATACTTATTGAAAGTATCATGACCATAAAGCCATGTTAAAAATGCAATGCATAACATATTTCCATGCAAAGTACAAAATTACTAAATTTCCAAGTGAGACACATGCCATTTCAATAATGCATAATTTAAGAAATCTTGAATCAAGAAAAGAAAGGTAACAACTCAACCAGACAAATGTTCCAAATGAATAACATTCTGGCAGTGAAAGGAGAAAATAAGAACTGACCTAAGTCCACTTGACATACATTTCATACTCAAATTAAGTCTTATTGATATACATTTCATACTAAATTTGGTCTTCTTGACATAAATTTCATATTAAATTAGGTCTTTTATATATAAATTTCATACTAAGTTAGGTCTTCTTGACATAAATTTCATACTAAGTTAGGTCTTCTTGACATAAATTTCATACTAAATTAGGTATTCTTGACATAAATTTCATACTAAATTAGGTCTTTTTTATATACATTTCATACTAAATTTGGTCTTCTTGACATACATTTCATACTAAATCAGGTCTTCTTGACATAAATTTCATACTAAGTTAGGTCTCTTGACATAAATTTCATACTAAATCAGGTCTTCTTGACATAAATTTCATACTAAGTTAGGTCTTCTTGACATAAATTTCATACTAAATTAGGTATTCTTGACATAAATTTCATACTAAATTAGGTCTTTTTTATATACATTTCATACTAAATTAGGTCTTCTTGACATAAATTTCATACTAAATTAGGTCTTTTATATATAAATTTCATACTAAATTAGGTCTTCTCGACATAAATTTCATACTAAATTAGGTCTTCTTGACATAAATTTCATACTAAATTAGGTCTTTTTTTATATACATTTTATACTAAATTAGGTCTTCTTGACATAAATTTCATACTAAATCATTATGATGTCTGCAGTAAGACAGTTTATAGTACTGGGACATCATGCTGCAGACATGTAGCATGATGTCCCACCCAGTCACATTATTCTGACATCAGGCCAACCAGTCCTAGCACTAACCTCTTAATACTGAGCTCCAAGCAATTCAGCTGTTAGTACCATTTTTGTAAGTCTTTGGTATGACTTGGCCAGAGATCGATCCCACGACCTCTGGCTTGCTAAATATGGTCTTCATCCTATCAGTTCATTTATAAGTCATTGAGAAAAAAAACAAAATTGTGACGAATAATACCTACATACAGACAGATTACATGAAACAACCTCTTCACAGTAAACTGTAGGGGTGGGGTGTATCAAAATAAAAACTATATAGATAGCAGTGTGTTTAGCATGTGATCTTCTTTAAATAATATCAGGTTGTTACCTAAATAAGAGTTGTACAGAAAATTGTTTTTAACGTGCAAAACAACCAAATATCTATGTAACATGACTTTAACGGAAAAATTGAAGACAATATCTTTGCACAAGTGATTCTGCTATATTTGTCTCTGCTCAAAGTATTACTTTTGTCTCGATTCCTGATACCAACGACAAAATAAAAATAAGCGACATCATACCGATTCATCACAGAGAAGCTCAAGGATGCCTTTAATTGTCTGGGCTGAGATTTTCGAGAGTATGGTACTCTTCTTTGGTTTCCTGTCAGCAGGGATGCTGTCAACATCCGACTTTTCATGATCACCTATATGATGGCTACCCACTGTAACAAATAGATATTATTATAATTAAAATTAAACAAACAATCAACTGAAATAGCTTTTAAAATTCATTTAAATAGTGTGCAAATTTGACAAGGTTATCTTAATATTAATACCTAATTTCAGTGCATCAGGAAAAGCAGTTTTCATCATAAATCCACTAACTCACTAACCAAACATCATAATCCAAAATATGCAAGACTGAGTCATGTAAAATGTAATGATCATTTAAGTAACATATTATAAAATGTAATGATCAATTAAGTAACATATTATAAAATGTAATGATCAATTAATTTACATAATATAAAATGTAATGATCAAGTAAAAAATATATAAAATGTTATGATCAATTAAATAACATATAAAATGTAATGATCAAATAAATAACATAATAAAAAATTTAAAAATCAATTATATAACATAATAACAAATGTAATCATCAAGTAAATAATATAATATAAAATATAATGATCAATTAAATAACATAATATAAAATGTAATGATCAATCAAATAACATATTATAAAATGTAATGATCAATTAAATAACATAATAAAAATGTAATGATCAATTAAATAACAATAAAAAATGTAATGATCAATTAAATAATAATAATATAAAATGTAATGTTTACTTAAATACAGGACATAAAAGTAATGATCACTTAATAGCATGGTCTCACTCACATGCATGATATGAAAGTAAAATGATCACTGAAATAATGAATACAAATGTAATGATCACATAAATAGCCTGATCTAAAGTTAATGATCACTTATATACAGGATATGAAAGTAATGATCACTGAAATACTGGATATAAATCTAATGATCAATTAAAAACAGGACATAAAAGTAATGATCACTTAAATAGCATGATCAAACACTAATGATCACTCACAAACAGGATATGGACATTATTTTGCATACCAGGGCACAGCAGCATGGAATGAATTGCCCATTGAAATTAGACACAATTACACAGTGATCCCTTTCAAGAGGGCTCTTAAAACTCACATTTTTTTTTACTGCAAGAACAAACTTAAAGACCTAATAATGTTTCATACCTTACAAATTGTCAGCATTTTTTTAAAATTTATATTTATTTTATGTATTTCAATCTTAAGGTGTTGGTTTTTGTTTTTTTTGTAGTCATATGATTATAGATGTTGTAAAGTGCTCAGAGCTTCTAAAGATTAGGCACTATACAAAGTTATTATTATTATTATTATTATTATTATTATTATTTGTATATAAAAGTAATGATCACTAAAATAATGGATATAAATGATCACTAAAAAAGCCTGATCTAAAAAGTAATAATCACATAAATAGCCTGATCTAAAGTTAATGATCACTTAAATACACGATATGAAAGTAATTATCACTAAAATATCATGTTAAAAAAGTAATGAGCACTTAAAATTGCTTGAAATGTAACCACTTGTTTTAAATACGCAATTTTGTCTGTGTTAAGTGAATTATACATGACCATGGTAATTATGCAACTGAGCAAAGAATGGATGGAAAAGCATATGGTTTCAATGCAAATGAAGGAAAACCTGCAATATGTTTAATTATAACAATGTCTATTCTCTATCACTATGACATAAATATGAAAAAAATGGTGGAAATTCAGTCTTTCTCAGAAGATTTTAACATTTATATTTTTCAAATATTAAAAAAATTTATTGCTCAAATAGTACTAACCAGTGTGAGATAAAACTTCCTGTACAACCTGTGCTGCAGTAACTCCAGAATTTTCTTCTCCACTAAGTAGTGGTCCTTCATTTTCCATAAAAGATCTATCAATGTAAAATAAATCACTGATATAATATTAAAGATATCTGTAGTACACATGTAAACATATAGATATTTGTACATATACCTATTTTATATCACATTTATATATCTGTATGCATTATGTAATGTTTATCTGTTTACTTGTTAACACAATTTATTATTAAAATGTTAATAAGGAAATAAAAATGTTATAAGAAAATATTCAGAACTTTTCAAATACTTTTCATAACAGTATCCTTGAAGTAGATATTTTGTAATGTATACTAAATGATTAATGAAAAGAAAATACAAATTTCACACACATTTATTATCTCCACACAATGAAAGCTACCCTGTACACTTCAAATAAGAAGAGAAAAGTACCATCCTAACACTGTTTATTGATAATATCCAATAAATGTCCAGTACTGGCCTATATCCATTTCTTTAAAGGTTACAGAAAAAATTATGTCTAAATTTTAACTTAAATTAATGAAATGAAAAAAGATGAAAAATTAAAAACAAAATATGGAAGAATATTAATTCTGTCATAGTTTCTACTTTAAATTTTTTTTTGATGCAAATAAAATCCATCTAGAAATAAAACTGAATAATGCTCTGAGTATCTGCCTTGAATTCATTTCCTGTCTCTAGGCAGCTGGTTAATACACATACTTAATGGCATCCAGATATGATGAGGTAGGTTTTCAACTTAAAAACTTTACCATATTAACTGATAGGGTGATGAAATAAAACTTTTATATTTTATCCTGTGTTACGTATATCTGATTTAATTTATCTTTATTTTAATTTAATTGTTTGTTTGTCAGTTTTAATTTTTTATATTCTATTACATGCTACTATAATGTAATCTTGTTTACATGAGTTCGGATTCTTTTCTGAAAATCAGTTTGACCTGACTCTTTCCATAAACACCTAAGTTTTTTAAAATTTTATTCTTAGAGTAAAATGATTTTTTTGTCAATCAAGGTCATATTCGGAGTATGTGATGTAAACATCATCACACGACCCTCTATGTCACAATCCTGGCCTTTACATAAATTGTACAGAAGTTTTAAAATTGAATAGAGATGTTTAGAGAGAGATTTGACAGTCTTGGCTTAAAAACACTTGATGTCAAGACATTGTCTTCTGTTGAGTTTTGTTTTAATTTTTCTTCAGATTATTTGGATTTGAAAAGATTAATTAATTTCTCTGCAAATATTTCACTGCTCATACACAATTCTTGAACAAGAGACATTTTCTGAATGTTTTCTCAAAACTCAAACTCTGGAGGGTTATTTTTGGTGATTCAACAAGGAACTGTAGACATCAGATTTATAAAGGTTACAGGATATGTCATCGCCATCCCTCTTGAAATTAATCAGGACTCAAACCTGAATTCATTGGAACTTTTTGCTAGAAGGACTTTTAAAATTTATTTTATGGATTATTCTTGGAATTTTTTTGCATTTGATTCTTAAAACTGTAAGTTCTTTTTCTATTTTTTTCATTGTTTTGCAGGGAAATAAATTATTTGTAAACTTTTACCAAGCTTGTTGTTTTCACTCTTTCTTTGCTACCATTTATTAGAGCCTAAACACATAACATGTGGTGTGGAAAGTTTCCTTAGGGATTGCATATCATAAAAGTTTACAACACTATCTAGTTATGTGGTATAATAAAATTTGATAAAACTGAAAACATGTCCTGTGAGGACAAAGACTTTGTTCGAAGTTTGTTGTTATTTTGAGTTTCTTTGAGTTGCAGACAAGTTTTATGTAACTGTAATGATTTCTTTTATATACTTATAATAATTAACATGCGAAATCACATTCTGCATTAAAGTTAGATCCTGTTCTGTCCATTCCACCTTTATATCTAGCAAGAAAATAGAAACTAGCGTTATCTAAAAACTATAATACTGTAGTTAATATAGGGTGCAGAGGGACACGTGTAAACTTTAATATTTAACTTAATCTAGGGTGTAGACAGACATTTGTAAAACTTTAATATTGAACTTTATCTACGGTGTATGTAGAAAGACGGATCTAAAATTTAATATTAAATTTAATTTAGTGTGTAGACTGACAGATGTAAACTTTAATTTTGAACTTAATCTAGAGTGTAGAGAGACAGATGTATAGATGCACAAACTGATGTCATATGATCACCATATCAAACTTACACCAAGGTGAGCTCGACAAAAATTACATTATTCACATACTGTCATAAAGATCTTTTACTTAAAAGGCTGTCCCAGTAAATCACATGTGAAACCAATGAGAGGCATTTTCAACATGGAGAGGTCATCCATTGATGCAATTTATAAATTAGTACCATTTTCAAAATAATCAAGAGTACCCTGAGATATATATTTTTAAGATGACTGCCTTCTCTGGGTATGTATGTTTAACTGGGATTACCCAGAACTCTTAGCTACCCTTGGTGCCTGTCTTTCTCATTACTAAAATAAAGTCATTTCACTAAGCGTCCCTTAGTATTTGTCTTTCTCATTATTTATGTAAAGTCATTTCACTGAATTTTGATGTCCTTGTATTTATCATTTACATCAAGCTGGATTCATGGCAATTTCCATAAACCCTTCAGTGTCCATAGTGGGTCTAATTCACTCCAGCATTTTCTATATAAACCCTTCAGTGTCCTTAGTGGGACTAATTCACTCCAGCATTTTCTATACAAACACTTCAGTGTCCATAGTGGGACTAATTCACTCCAGCATTTTCTATATAAACCCTTCAGTGTCCTTAGTGGGACTAATTCACTGCAGCGTTTTCTATATAAACCCTTCAGTGTCCATAGTGGGACTCATTCACTCCAGCATTTTCTATATAAACCCTTCAGTGTCCTTAGTGGGACTAATTCACTCCAGCATTTTCTATATAAACCCTTCAGTGTCCATAGTGGAACTAATTCACTCCAGCATTTTCTATATAAACCCTTCAGTGTCCATAGTGGGACTATAATTCACTCCAGCATTTTCTATATAAACCCTTCAGTATCCTTAGTGGGACTAATTCACTCCAGCATTTTCTATATAAACCCTTCAGTGTCCATAGTGGGACTAATTCACTCCAGCATTTTCTATATAAACCCTTCAGTGTCCATAGTGGGACTAATTCACTCCAGCATTTTCTATATAAACCCTTCAGTGTCCATAGTGGGACTAATTCTTCACTCCAGCATTTTCTAAATAAACCATTCAGTGTCCATAGTGGGACTAATTCTTCACTCCAGCATTTTCTATATAAACCCTTCAGTGTCCTTAGTGGGACTAATTCACTCCAGCATTTTTTTTACAAAACCTTCAGTGTCCATAGTGGGACTAATTCTTCACTCCAGCATTTTCTATATAAACCCTTCAGTGTCCATAGTGGGACTAATTCACTCCAGCATTTTCTATATAAACCCTTCAGTGTCCATAGTGGGACTAATTCTTCACTCCAGCATTTTCTAAATAAACCATTCAGTGTCCATAGTGGGACTAATTCTTCACTCCAGCATTTTCTATATAAACCCTTCAGTGTCCATAGTGGGACTAATTCACTCCAGCATTTTCTTTACAAACCCTTCAGTGTCCATAGTGGGACTAATTCTTCACTCCAGCATTTTCTATATAAACCCTTCAGTGTCCATAGTGGGACTCATTCACTCCAGCATTTTCTATATAAACCCTTCAGTGTCCATAGTGGGACTAATTCACTCCAGCATTTTCTATACAAACCCTTCAGTTTCCATAGTGGGACTAATTTACTCCAGCATTTTCTATACAAACAATCATGTCATTCTGAAATCAGAACATATAAATTAAAACCAGCACAAATGAACAGATCTAGAAAATGTGCTGAAGACAAACAAAATGAGAACATATTTTGCATGGGATATAGTACTGACAGAAAATGGAGATACTAACAGATCTGGAGGAGTCCACTGCAGACCAAGTTGATGCTCAAAAATAATTCTGTCAGAATCCATGATGGTGTGTACCAATTCTTTACACTCCTCTTCATTCATCAGCCACACATCATGGAACTTGTTGGCATCAGCCTGCATGAAATGTCTGAAAAGGAAATAGAACACACATCATGCAATGTATTGGCATCAGCCTGCATAAAATGTCTGAAAAAGAAATAGTATACACATCATGCAATGTGTTGGCATTCCCTACATGAAATGTCTGAAAAGGAAATAGTATTTATAATATTCAGTTCTCTCCCAGCTTTTCTTGGACTAAAACACTATTTCCTGCAATGTCATCTGTATAATCATGGCTGACTGAAACATGTCCAGACCTTACAACTTTTACGATTTTGGCATAAGTCTTACAAAAATTAACCTTAAAATATGGACTTACAGCATAAAATCAAACATTATGGGAAAATGATTTGGTCAGGGAAGCAGACAAACTTTACAGCAGCAGTCAGACACATTAAACTGCACCTATTTATTCATTAAAAGAATCTTCAGGATAAAATTGTTGATCATAGAATTTTGTTTAAATGACATCCAGCAAGTGGTGCATGGTTAAGAAAAAAAAGAGATAAGTCTCTTGAAAAGTGTTAATAATAAAAGCAGGAAAAATAAAAAGGAATATTCAGATTCTTGTGAATAAAAGCTGGAAGGGAAACAGTTATGTTTATTGGACATCACATGGCAGTTTGAGTATGTCTCATGTTTGCAAATATGACTGCCATCGTCATGTGAAATGGAAAAAGAATTTCCAAGAATTATGTCAAGTTGAGAGACAGCAACAAGCCGTTGAGCTGCATACAGTTCAGAACTAAAATTTTTGCAACTTTACTAGTGGTAAATAAAGTCTATATGTACTTTACAAACTTTTCAACCGCTCCAGTGGCCTAGTGGTTAGAGTGTCCACCACTGGAGAGGGGTGTCGTTGGTTTGATCCCCGGCCAAGTCATACCAAAGACTTACAAAAATGGTACTAACAGCTGCCTTGCTTGACACTCAGCATTAAGAGGTTAGTGTTAGGACTCATCGACCTAATGTCTGGATAATGTGACTGAGTGGGACATCATGCTACATGTCTGCAGTACGATGCTCCAGTGCTAAACATCACTACAAACTGTCAATCTGCAGACATCATAGTGATATGACTGAAAAATTGTTAAAGCTACATTAAAAATCCTAATCAAACAATCAAACAAACAAACAAATTGTTCAGTTGAACATAATGTTTATCATCAATGCACATTCCAAATACCAAACATTTCACAAAGCTATGTTTTCCAGCTTTGCAATAGCAGTTTATGATCTTTTATTACACCTTACTGAAAACTGGTCAAACTTACAGGGGAAAAATAAACTGCCTTACTGAGATGGTCATGCATAGTACATGGCATCAGATATATTTTCAGCTGAACTGAGCAGCTGTAGAGCTGAACAGAGTGACCAGAGAGAACAGTGAACAGGGTGACTATAGTGATAAGAGTGGTCAGAATCGACATGGTATCAGCTACGCAGCCATGAAGTTGACCATATCAACTGTAAAGCAGAACCATAGCAGCGATAGGGCTGAAAAGTGTTGCTGTTCAAGTAGCAGGTGATGGGGTGTTGCTGACCGAGATTGGTGGGCACTGATTGCTTGATTGACCAACCTGGAATACTGATGGTTTGATTGGCCAGTGTGGCAGGTAGCCGAGTGTACTCATGACAGAGTGTAACTCCATACATGTAATCTTTTAACCATGGGCTAATTTTTGGGGTTTCTAAAACCCAGTTTGTTTTAGGACTAGAGAGATAATTTGTATATCTGTATATAATTTCACTATTTGAGTGAAAATAGTTTACATTTTTTACTAGGGACCCTAAGTGGCCAAGTGGTCGAAAGTGCTCTCCATTATGGATCACTGCCATCTCACTTCTGTCTGCGTGGGTTCAAGTCTCAGATTTGGCCAACATGCGTATGTGAGAAACCTTGACTGTAGCTTCTGGTGGGTGGGGGGGTTTTCCTGGGTTCTTCCTCCACCATTAATATTGGCCGCCATGTATAGCCTATCATGTGCTGAAAAATGGTTTTAACCCTAAAACAAGAACAACATTCTATGGATGCTGACAGTCAATAAGAATGCATTTCAAAAGCAGGGCATTCATGTCTTAAGTCAGAATGCAAGTAAGAGATAGGTATGGACATCCGATACATAACTAGCACAACACCAACTCAATTCTGTGTTCTGTTCATTATGACATATGCCACACCACAGTGTTTAAGCTGGTTATATTATTAAAATTTTAGTGAAAACAATTGCAGATAGTGACATCATGGGAGGAAACTTACCATGTTAAATAATTAAATAATAATTATCAATCATGAAGTTGACACTTTAGTGTCAGTTGCAACTGACTTTTCTGGTACATTGAAATTAATTTTTAATTATGCACTGCACAGTGGATGAAAATACTAGAGTTTTTCACCCACGAGATTATTCACTCGTTTCAAACAAATATTCTTTTTATTTTATGCTCACATACATTGGCTACCTAAAGATTGTGACACAGTGAATTAGCAGATTTCTTACGGTAATGTCAGCTCTATACCATACATGTTCTGCTGTCCTATGTGTACCTGCACACAAAATTAGTCCCACATCTGATTGATAAAAATTAACATATTTCCGGAATAACAAACAACAAGTTTCGTGGATAACAAACAGGGAATATTAATAAGACAACAACCACATTTAATTCATCAATGTTTCATTGCTTTTTATTAGCGCACAAAATAATATTAAACAAGTTAAACCAAAGTGAAATTGACGAGACGCCATTTTCTAACATTCAAATCAGTGATAATGGTGAGTGAATTAAGCTGAATTTGACTAAAATACATGTAACAAGAATACAGGATCATGTGATAAACTTTAAAACATATACACGGGATCTATTAAACATTTCAAGTGTATTTTATTCACTGTCAGTGTCACTAGAAATAATAGATTTCCATACGTTCCTGTAGTGAAAAAATATTGTTATTTTTTCACTACAGTGAAATATCAATATTATTTTAATTAGAAAATCAAGCAATTCACTGCTCAGCAAAAAATATGAGCATATTTAAGGATAAGACATTATTTTTATCCCCCAAAAAAACTAGCTAAACGTTAATGTACATCATTTGAAATATTTGATAAATTAATGCACTTTTCAAAGGATTAAATTCATGTGTAACTTTTGCATTTTACACTTTCCATCTGAGTATGATGTGTTTTCCCATTGTTAATTTTGAATGACCATTTAGTTAAAAGAAAGGGACATAACTCAAACATCTACTTGGAAAGGGATATAACTCAAACATCTAATTGTAAAGTATTTTAGAGACCTGTATCTGTGTCCATCTCTACAAATGAAGTCATAAAAGGAAAAGATACTATGATTTGTCTCAATGTCGTAAATTATCAATAATTTAGTTAAGTTATGAAATGCACACCTATTAATTCTCAAATCCACTTTTTACAATGCTAAATTTCACAAAACATTAAAAGATGAACATGTCAAAATACAAAATTTTGTACAATAAAAACCAAACTTCATAATCTTCAGTTATTTTATCTTTACTGCAAATTCACATACTTGCTAACACAAAATGTATACATATTAAAGCTAGTGTTAATTACAAGGTGACTATCAAACCTTATTGTTTTACCTGGACTTTCTCTGCAGGTCTCTGAACTGTTCTGTAATTCTCTTGTAGTCCTCTGTCAACTGCTGATTCTCATCTCTATTTAATTCAGAAATACATTTATAAGGAAAATGATGCTACAAAAACTTGTTATGTCCATTTGTCTAAATAAGTCTCACAAGGAACAAAAATAGCATTATCTATATAAATTAAGTTTAGATTAACACCAATGCCTAAATACAAGCAAATAGGAATACAGAAAATGTATCTCTTAAAAAAGAATATTACTGTTTATGTACATGATGCCATGAAATGTATGTAATGTGCATGATGCCATAAATGTAATATACATGATACCATGAAATGTAATATACATGATACCAAGAATTGTAATATGCATGATATCATGAAATGTAAGGTACATGATACCATGAAATGTAATATAAACAATATCATGAAATGTAATGTACATGATACCAAGAATTGTAATATACATGATTGATTTCACAAAATGTAATGAACATCATACCACATATCAATGTAAGCACAGTTTCAATGCCTTGATCAAATTTGCATACAAGTGCATATGAACGCCTGTGAACTATCTTTATAGAACTATATTTCAATGCTTACAGTAACCAATTTTATATGGTTTTCAAAGCGTCAAAATTTAATGAATACCCATTAGATACTATAGACAATGACATCATGGCATCATGCAGCTGCTACTTAAGATACAGCTGAAATCTTTTAGTTAAAAAGGGCAATTGGGTTGGATTCTCCATTATCCAAAATGGAAGCCACCAATTTCATTCAGAACATTCGAAAATTTGGTGATTAGATTTATTACAATGATGGCTTCAGTAAGTCAGATACAAGTTCCAGTATTGATGAAGGTAATGATAATGTTGATAATTTATTAGATTCAGATGATATAATTAGATGTAGGCAACAAACTTTTAGAATTACTGTGGAGGTTTGGAAAGGTGAGTGAATAGTTTCTTCCATTATATTAAAGCAGGTAACAAGTTCTCGAGTGATAATTAATTATATAGCCATAAAGATTCAATTTTACCCTAAAACCTTTAAAAAACAGATATGTACCAAACGTGTCAAATTGTTAAAAAATATTGGTTCATTTTAACATATACAGCCCTACCCATTGATTTTGACATACTCGGGCCTGAGGAAATATTGTCGACATAGGCGGATGACAAGAGAAGCGGGGGGGGGTGGGGGTGCTGTAAAAAGATAAAAGTTAAAATTCATCAGCAAAGGGTGACCTGTCATCAGTGAATAGTGAACAATGGAAATTTTGAGTACATGAACACAGAATCAGTGTTAAATACATTTGCATATTGACAAATTACATTTTGGTTACCTTTGTGTAGTAAAATCCAAATTAAAATATTGCATTGATCACATCCTAATACGAAAAACATTACGATATTCAACATCGGCATTAGCACATGGTTGGATAGTTGTCATTTACATGCTTCTTGTACATGTACTTAAATTGGCCTCGATTTTGGTCAGTCTGTTCCCATCTTATTGAGGCTACCAAGGGGATGGGGCTATTCACAGGGACGTAATCCGTATTTCCACGCAATTTTTATATATGGGATTCAGAAAATCACGTATACAGGAATCCATTGTATGCATCAATTTCCTGGATGGCAAATTTAAGGGCTTGCTAGTCCTGCTTCAACCACCTGTTGATTGGGAAACTGTGTTCATAAATTGATCCTTTTAGCTGTGCAGATATTTACAATCAGAAAATTCAGTTGCTGAAAGACTCACAGATGTACATGTTGTCATTGTAAGAGTACATCTGAAGAATATGACCCACAAGCTAGGCAGCAAGATCAAAGACTTAACTAGTTGCAGAGTGGTGAGAAAATGTGCTGCTATGTTTTTTTTATCCGACCACGACATCTAAAGCCTGGCGGCAAGATCAACTAATTCTTGAACAAATTCTTGTTGATATAAATGATTAGAAAACAAAGGATTTGTTAAAGCTGGGACCAAGGGCTTCTGTCGACATGTAAATTGATCTTTTATCTCGACGTCGACATAAGCATAACAATTTGATAGTAATAGTAAACCAAAGGACTGGGACTTTGCTCTTCTGTCAACATAGGCGGCTTGTCGATATAAGCGTTGTCGATATAAACGGGTAGGACTGTATAATACTGATCTAATTAAACATATTAACATGGAATCATTTACGTCTTCTATTTATAGCACAATGCATTCAGTGGCTTTGGCAAATGCATGGCAACAGCCTACTCAGAAACAGATGCCATGTGGCAAAAGGGTTAAGTAGTGACCACAGATAGTAAACTTTGCAATATTCAGGTGACAAAATGAAAACTGCTTACTTATATTGCTTTTCTTGCTTAGCAAGCTTGATCCTCAATCCATTTAGAGTATCCTGTAATCTGTAAAGAGTAACAAATATTTTAAATTTAAAATATGAAATGAATCAAATGGGTGAACAAAATTCACAGGTACCAAACAACAAATGACAATCACAGGTACCAAACATCAAAGGTCAATCACAGGTACCAAACATCAAAGGACAATCACAGGTACCAAAACATCAAAGGACAATCACCAGTACTGGATTTAATTTTTAAATGTATCACATATTTTGGACATCGTCTTCTATCATGGAAAGCTATATGAACATGGTCAGATATGACTTTTGACCTTTGCTACAACATTTCAAATTAGGACTGCTCTGAATGACCTCCTCATTATAAATACATTTTCCACATGAAACTGAATGTGAAGAACTGAACAAAAGTATATATATATATATATATATATATATATATATATATATATATATATATATATCGCATAATACAATGGCACAATGGCAACTGTACTGCAAATTGTTAACTCAACTTTAATTAAAATTTACCTTGTTATCTTCCTCTTCTGTTGTGATTTAGTAATCATGTTTTCCTCATCTCGCTTCTTGAGAACCTGAAAGTTATACTCCAGTTTTTCCTGATTGAGCTGGTATGTTGCCCTCATCTGTTGCAATTGTTGTTCCAGAATCTAAAAATGGAAAAGACAATGTTGACTCAATATGTTATTTAGAATTAGGAAAAACAACACATTTTATGTTTAAAAAAACACGTCCCAGAAATCTTTTAGACTTATTCGTTACCTACTTTTGATGTAATGATGTACTTCACTATAATGTATCTATTGATAAAGCCACAAGAGCTTGACTTCAAACTTGTATTACACACCTATCAAATGCCTCAGGTAAAAAGTCACTCTGTGAATATGCTGAATCTACACTATAAACTACAAGAACCATATGTGTGAGTGTACCATAAAAAATCACATAAAGTAATGCAAAGTCAGACTAAGATGGACATATGCACAGACAGACAGGCTGATGTGTTTAATATTACATAAACATTCCATATTTAATGTGGATTGTATAAAATTTGCTGCAAGTCTTCAAACTGTTGACCTCAGTGTAACAAGAATCTAAAGTGGATTTTAACTTTGAACTGAGATAGCAAGCACAGAATAAAGCAGAAAATGCTGGTAAGATGTCAGTAAACAGTTGAAAAGTGCAAACATCAACACAGTCATTGCTAATATGCTAAATATGCACATTGTGCAGGACTAGAAATTAGCAGTGATCTACCTGCCAGAGGTTAATAAAATTTCAACTGAAATTATAATAGTCTTCATAATTTGAATAGTCCACTGGCTAGAAAGGTTTCAGCTGTCACCATATATTTACACTATCATATGTAGTGTTTGAAAATCTGGATGACTGCATGATGTCTAAATTCTCTCTGAGTTTATCACCTAATCAATGAGATTTGGTGTTAAAACAAATCTGAATTCATGTATTCAAACAAGGGTATGTAAGTCTTTACCAGTTTTGTTAGATTTATAATGTAAAGTTATATATCAAAAAATACAAGCCTGAGTCACTCCCATTTTTGATATTTTAATATTTATGATGAGGTGATAGGTCAGAGGTTAGAGGTTGGAGCACATTGCCTATTAAAAAGTTGAATTTTTCAAAACCACATCATGTTGGCACAGCAATGCCTATATTGCTATAATGAGAATGTCTCTCCCTGCTTTCTCTGTAAATAAGTGGGTACTAGTTTAGACCATCTGTCTATGGAGTTAAGATTTGTAATGGCCAGTAAGAGCGAGGTCCTTGTCTTTATCTCAAAAGATGTAATTTGTTTCTAAAATTAATTATGGAGACATCTCTGAAGAAGCAGGCATTGTTTTGTTGCAACTTTTCATTAAATATTTTCAAGTAACCTTGGTGGTTTTCTACACCAACATGTGTACTTCTGAACACAGAATGATTTTGATATTTAAGAAATAAAAGTGTCATTAATTTAGATATTTGTCTGACATGATTTAGTGATAAGAACTTGTGAAGATTCATAAAGATTTAGTCTAGTAGATTTATAAGACTGCTAGTCATTCTAGTCGCAAGGAAATTTGGCTAAATCCTAGAATTTGTATGGCACTGATTAATTTTAAGTTTAAGAATCAGAGACAACTGGTTCAGTTGGAGACAAATGTCTTTCAACAAGACCTACCCTTAACCTATGCAGTGATGTTATCTTTAGGAATCAAACCTGGAAATATTTAACGTCATGGTGGAATGAATGTGTCAGCAACAGCAATATATCAAACCCATTTTTAATTAAGGAATAATCAATAACCTCAAATATCTGGATAGCTGGACCCTTTTAATTAAAAAATAATCAGTAACCTTACTTACATTGACATCTGGATCGTTTTTAATTAATGAATAATCAGAACCCTTACATATCTGGACATTTGGATCCCTCTGTATTAATGAATAATCAATACCTTAAATACCTAGACATCTGGATCCCTCTTAATTAATGAATAATCAGAACCCTTACATATATTTACATCTGGACCCCTTCTAATAAAAGGAAAGCTCAGAACACTTACATACCTTATTGTCTGGATCCCTTTCAATTAATGACTAATGAATACCCTTATATACCTGGACATTTTGACACCTTTCAATTAATGACTAATGAATACCTTTATATACCTGGACATTTTGACACCTTTCAATTAATGACTAATGAATACGCTTATATACCTGGACATTTGGACACTTTTCAATTAATGACTAATGAATACCCTTATATACCTGGACATTTGGACACTTTCAATTAATGAATAATCAGTACCTTTAAATACCTAGACATCCAGATCCCTTTTAATTAATGAACAATTGGTACCCTTACATACCTGGACATCTGTCTCTAAACGAATCTTAACCATGTTATATTCTTCAGCATCCTGGATTCGTAGATGCTGAAGTTGCTGCTCATACTCATCAACTCTTTTCTCACGATTTTTCATATTATCAACCTCTTTATCACGACGGTGTTGCATCTTTTCCTCCCACTTTTTACGGTGCAGCTCCAATAGTTCATTTCTCTCAGCAACAAAGGCTCGCTGCAATAAATAAATGCATAGAAATAGATGTAAGAAAGAAAAAGCAAATTATCTTACTTTAAAAATTTAAAACAAGGGCATACTATAAAACAAGCTATAGTGGTATAAACCGAGAATTACAACGAAAGTTCCTTTAAGTGACTAACATTTTATTGGGCAAAAAGAAATTCCAGGAATTAAAGATAAAAACATTTCTTACTTGAAACTGCTGAGATTTGAAGCTATCTTTGTTATTCTTTTGCAAGCTTTCAAACTTATCTGCTGTCAAAGACATACTATCTGTTAGATTGGCACTATTTTAATTTAGGACTAAATGGACATTATAATCGGTCTTTTGGTGAAAACCCCATGTAATTATGACTATACAATCAAGAGGAAGTAGCAATAATAAGAGCCGAAAAACTATTAATCTGTACACACTATATATACAGGATATAAATCATGTAAGCACAGTATAGCAAGAATAACCAAACTACAATATGACAAGACCCATCTATGTACCAAACTACAATATGACTAGACCCATCTGTGTACCAAACTACAATATGACTAGACTCATCTGTGTACCAAACTACAATATGACTAGACCCATCTGTGTACCAAACTACAATATGACTAGACCCATCTTTGTACCAAACTACAATATGACTAGACCCATCTGTGTACCAAACTACAATATGACTAGACCCATCTGTGTACCAAACTACAATATGACTAGACCCATCTGTGTACCAACTACAATATGACTAGACCCATCTGTGTACCAAACTACAATATGACTAGACCCATCTGTGTACCAAACTACAATATGACTAGACCCATCTGTGTACCAAACTACAATATGACTAGACCCATCTGTGTACCAACTACAATATGACTAGACCCATCTGTGTACCAAACTACAATATGACTAGACCCATCTGTGTACCAAACTACAATATGACTAGACTCATCTGTGTACCAACTACAATATGACTAGACCCATCTATGTACCAAACTACAATATGACTAGACCCATCTGTGTACCAAACTACAATATGACTAGACCCATCTGTGTACCAAACTACAATATGACTAGACCCATCTGTGTACCAACTACAATATGACTAGACCCATCTGTGTACCAACTACAATATGACTAGACCCATCTGTGTACCAAACTACAATATGACTAGACCCATCTGTGTACCAAACTACAATATGACTAGACCCATCTGTGTACCAACTACAATATGACTAGACCCATCTATGTACCAAACTACAATATGACTAGACCCATCTATGTACCAAACTACAATATGACTAGACCCATCTGTGTACCAAACTACAATATGACTAGACCCATCTGTGTACCAACTACAATATGACTAGACCCATCTGTGTAACAAACTACAATATGACTAGACCCATCTGTGTACCAAACTACAATATGACTAGACTCATCTGTGTACCAACTACAATCTGACTAGACCCATCTATGTACCAAACTACAATATGACTAGACCCATCTGTGTACCAAACTACAATATGACTAGACCCATCTGTGTACCAAACTACAATATGACTAGACCCATCTGTGTACCAAACTACAATATGACTAGACTCATCTGTGTACCAAACTACAATATGACTAGACCCATCTGTGTACCAAACTACAATATGACTAGACCCATCAGTGTACCAAACTACAATATGACTAGACCCATCTGTGTACCAAACTACAATATGACTAGACCCATCTGTGTACCAACTCCAATATGACTAGACCCATCTGTGTACCAAACTACAATATGACTAGACCCATCTGTGTACCAAACTACAATATGACTAGACCCATCTGTGTACCAAACTACAATATGACTAGACCCATCTGTGTACCAACTACAATATGACTAGACCCATCTATGTACCAAACTACAATATAACTAGACCCATCTGTGTACCAAACTACAATATGACTAGACCCATCTGTGTACCAAACTACAATATGACTAGACCCATCTGTGTACCAACTACAATATGACTAGACCCATCTATGTACCAAACTACAATATAACTAGACCCATCTGTGTACCAAACTACAATATGACTAGACCCATCTGTAACACTCATCAGTCTCATGAGAATGATCAAATTTTTTTAAATAATGTTTCAAAAAGGAAACAAGATATAATACTTATCTCTATGTTCTTGTTCCTTGTCATACAATAGCTTAAATTTGGTCATGGAATCTATCTTCAATAATATTATAGTGAAGTGTATTATAATAAGTGATAGCTGTAATTTGATCTCCAATAACATCATAGTGAAGTGTATTATAATAAGTGATAGCTGTAATTTGATCTCCAATAACATTATAGTGAAGTGTATTATAATAAGTGATAGCTGTAATTTGATCTCCAATAACATTATAGTGAAGTGTATTATAATAAGTGATAGCTGTAATTTGATCTCCAATAACATTATAGTGAAGTGTATTATAATAAGTGATAGCTGTAATTTGATCTCTAATAACACTATAGTGAAGTGTATTATATAAGTGAAAACTGTAATTTGATCTCCAATAATATTATAGTGAAGTGTATTATAATAAGTGATAGCTGTAATTTGAAAAACTGGGAACTGGATGTTTGCTTTTATATTGTACTTGTCACACCACTCATGCTGGTCACTGGATAGTATAAATATATAAAAAATTTGAAAACTGGTTCTCGGTTTAGGAAAGCTCTGCTCATAAGAAAACTTTCTGAGATAGCGAAGTTGTCAAAATATACATGTGCCAATGGATGAGTAAAATTACAAGCAGATTCATCTAAACAAACCTCTATGGCAATAATCTCTTCTTTGTCAGCTTTGGTCAGGTTTTTAATCTGCTCCTCCTGACGGCTGATCATAAGGTTAATATCTTCAGCTTGTTTCTTCAGATCTTTAACGTATTGATCATCCTTCTGTTTCAACTCCTGCAATACATTCAACGTGGCTCATATACAGTGTTTCAAATAAGCATTAGATAATACTTCACAACAAAAATATGAACTGTTTTAACAGCATGTTGACCTAAACATGTATGGGCTTTGGGTTAATTTGAGGAATCTAGAAAAAAATGAACAAATTCTAAGTATTTAGATCTGTGAATTTTATCCTGACAGGGTATAAGGGTCTTATAAACATTTTCTAGGCTGATGCAAGCTAATTAGTAAAATCTAAAATTATCTTGCAGCCATCAAATGGTGTACATCCAATATTTCAGACTTATGAATGCAGCTATCAAATGGTTCATATTCAACACTCCAGGCCTATGAAATTTCCATTGTAAAATGTTCATTGCTTTCAAATTAGATTACATGTACTGAATATGTAATAAAACATATTTGTGTAAATTGATTTTTTCTTCTTTTCGGCTGATTCATTGGCTTAATGCAATATCATAGATTTTTCTATAATAACAGTGTGTGTGTGATTTGTATTTTTAATGTAGCTTTACCAATTTTTCAGTCATATGGCAGTTTATAGTGATGTCTAGCACCGGGGCATCATGCCACAGACATGTAGTGTGATGTCCCACTCATTCACATTATCCTGACACCAGGCTGACCAGTACTAACACTAACCTTTTAATGCTGAGCGCCAAGCGAGGCAGCTGTTAGTACCATTTTGTAAGTCTTAAGTATGACTCTGCTAGGGATCGAACCCACAACCTTCAGCATCCAAGGTGGATGCTCTAACCACTAGGCCACTGGAGCGGTCCTCTATAGTAACAATTTTCAAAACTTTTTAAAATTCAGATGTGACTTTATTAATACACATGAGATTTATCAATTTAGAATTCTTACATAATCAGCCAAAAACTATTCTTGTTTGACATTTATGAATACTTTATATCACATATACCTACACAATAGAATAAAATTTGCTGTATCAATATAGGTTTTCCAAGATTTAAATAACTAATTTTTGTGTAGACACTTGATAAATGTAATTTATAATTAGTAACTGATCATGTTAGACTATACACGTGTATAGTCTAACACATGAAGTTTGTTGTTTCTCTTAAGATCCATTAAATTCTGAATGAAGAAATCCATTTAGACACTGAAAACCATGTACACTTAACACAACATACACTGAACACAATACCCACACTAAAATCAATGTACACATTGACAATCATGCATATGGAACAAAATGTATACTTTGAAAACCATGTACATGGAATACAATGTACAAACTGAAAACCATGTACACTGAACACAATGTATACATTAAAAGCCATGTACAATGAGAACATTGTAAACATAAAACAATGTATACTAAATCACATACAAAAATAGACATAATACAATAAAGGGAAATAGGGGAACTATAGATACAGTGGATCAAAAGACTAATTTTGACTCACCTGTTGAAAATCATTGATCAGTTTGTTTTTCTCATACAGCATAGCATCACATGCAGCTTTCTGTTGCATCAGCATCTGAAATGCATCAACACAAATTAAGCATTCTTTATAAATCAAGTTTACACTGCTGTTTCTTTTGAATATGTTTTGCTCATCAGCTAGATGAAATGATAACAAGATCAAATTGTTTCATAACATCTCTAACATTACATTCACAGCCTCTGAAGCATAAATGTATGAAAAGTCATTACATGGCTCAGAACATGAATATAAGACTGAGTGAAAGCTTCCAAGTATGCCCCATGCTTCAAATAGGGAAACCACACAACTGAAACAAACATTAAAGGGACATAACTCTATGACACTGGATGCAGATGATTCAAACATGAAAAAATATCAAACAATTTAAATACGAGTTACATACTAAATGATGTCAATATATCTATTTCAAATAAACTAAAATCTAGAAATATATTACACTAATGATGTGAAAAAGGCAGCAGCTTCACTCTATACATTTTGAATTGTTGCAGACTTTTCTAAAATCTATTAAAGCCACCAAAGTAAAAGAGAGTTTACTAAATTATGCAGCTGGCTTAAGAACTCTTATTTCCAAAATGGCAAACCAACAGATGAGAAATAGTTGTTAAATATTTCAAATATGGTGTTCCCTTGCTATCGCATGGGAACCATGTCCACTGAACACAATGTACACACTGAAAACCATGTACACAGAAAACAATGTACACACTGAAAACAATCTACACACTGAAAACCATGTACATACTGAAAACCATGTCCACTGAACACAATTTACACACTGAAAACCATGTACACAGAAAACAATGTACACACTGAAAACAATGTACACATTGAAAACCATGTACACTGAAAACCAAGTACACTGAAAACCATGTACACTGAAAACAATGTACACACTGAAAACAATGTACACACTGAAAACCATGTACACACTGAAAACAATGTACACACTGAAACCCGTGTAAACTGAACACATCATGCTCCCTCATCATAACACTGTCCATAATAGCCATGGAGTATATGACCTTAGAGTGAGACTGCATTATAATGAGGTATGTGATGCATATAATTTAAAATAATGACTATAACAATTTGCAAATTTTAATAGGAACCACGTCAAAATGAAGTACCATATAGTCAGTCTAAGCTAAATGCCATCATATGGGAAACCATCTTATACTGTGGTATGTTCTTGAAAGCAATTCTGTGTTATAATGGGGCTTTTTTTTATGCGTAAGCCAAAATTGAATTATTGCCAACCAAGTACAAAACTGAAGTGAAATAAACTGAGTTGCAATGCTAACAGTAAATTAAGCCAATTGAATATATTTAATACACCCCTGAACCATACAAATGTTTTAACAAGGTGGTATGGTATATTGAGAGTCTTTATAGTGAGAGATCATTGAAGTAGATGGTTGGCCTTAATAATAAGTATGACAATTAGGAGTTCTATATTATCCAATGTCTGTCCTTGCATTTACCAATTTCTAGATTTTCTTATTTTGGACATTGATACCCTATTCCATATCAGTGACAACTGCATGCATATAAATGTTTAGTTCTTTGCACAATAAATACAAATAATCAATATTCAGGATTCTATGTTGCATATAAAACAAAACAAAAACATACAATATCATTCTTTAAATCTTACCTCATGCAACTGTTGTGGAATTTCTTTCTGCAAAGCTGACTCCCATTTTTTGGTGATCTGAAAGAAAATGAATCATATGCAAATTGTATATTTGTCCTAATTCATTCCTTGCTTGTAAATAAATGCATTTATCTGAGAATGGCATACACCTAGATATGTCATCCCTGTACAGTGCTCATTTTACTTGATGATCAAAAGTGTACACCCCCAGATGTGATTGTGCATGACAAAAACAATTGTAGGAAAATGCTTAAACACTGTCGACATAGGTCATAGGTCATAGGTCATCTTTGGATAATCTAAAGTGAAATAAAAAACCCTGATCTTCAGGTTCATGACAAAGACTCATCTAGCAAAATGCACCATCAACACAGTGTCAACACTGTCAACACAGTGTCAACACTGTCAACACGGTGTCAACACAGTTCACAACTGACCCAGATTTGTATGTGCATGTCATAGTCATATCCATGAAAATGCAATATAAAATTTAAAATTTAAAAGTGTTTTTTTAGAAAATTGGTTGAATGAATTTTCTTTGATAAACAAGTAATGTTAACCTAGATTCTGAATTTGATTCAAGGTTATCAGTGGCAAATAGTAAAATAGTTTCATCTTTATTGTAAAATGATTGGTTGTTGTCAAGGTCAAGATAGGACTAGTGAAGAAGTAAACAACTTTTATTCTTAAACTAAAAATGATTGGCTCTTGTCACGATCATGTTAGAAATACATGATATAAATTATCACTTTACTCCTTTCCCCTCCCCCCTCATGAATTTGCAATTTGAGGAATTTTTTCAAAAGTGTGCAGTAGAATATGATATAATCTTTGTTTGAGTGAAATATAATAAGTTTTGGGCTTTTACAAACTGATGTTAAGTCATTATATTTTGTTGTAGGCATGTTTTTGAATCCATGTTAACAATTCTTCAGTACAGCTGGATTTTAAAGGATTAATTTGTATCTCTGGAAATATTTGATGTGCTCATAAAAAAAAGTCTTGGACAGAGACAGTTTATCAAAATATTATTTTGATTTCCAAAACCTGAGTGTGAACCCTTGTGATTCTACATGGAACTATATATTAACACAAAACAGACTTCTGCATACGTTTTCATCTCGCATCTTGGATTTTCTAAGAAGACTCAAAATATGTCATTATCTCCCACCTTTGATTTTCTAACAGGACTCAAGCTTGCATCCATTAGAACATTTCAATACTAGGACTTTTATAATTTAGTTCATGGATTATTCTTGGATTGTATTTGGATTTGATTCTAAAAGAAACTGTTCTTTTTCCATTTTTACAATCTTTTTCCCGGAAAATAAAATATTGTTAAACTTTACAAAAGTTGTTTTCACTCTTTCTTTCTTACCATTTATTACAGCCTAAACTTGTAACACTTATCAGTGTCACTATTAATGGCATTTAACCAATATAAGCATTATCAGTGTCACTATTAATGGCATTTAACCAATATAAGCATTATCAGTCTTACTATTAATGGCATTTAACCAATATAAGCATTATCAGTCTTACTATTAATGGCATTTAACCAATATAAGCATTATCAGTGTCACTATTAATGGCATTTAACCAATATAATGGGTCCCATGACTATAGATATGGTATATCAGAGAATGTGTCATATTTTTGATGTATAATAAGTGAGTAGAGTATGTGGCATAACGTATGAACACAGTTTAGAATCTTAAATCAATACATAAGTTTCCTTATTTCATAATGGATTTTATTTTCTCATATCAACAAATTCAAACTAATTCAATACATGTATTTCCTTCAAAAATCCTCATGGTACAGAAACTTAAATTTTGACATTTCAAACCAAATGATATATGAAAAAGTGTGGAAATTTGTTCACTTTGAAAACCATATTCCAGTATTTTACTCCAATACCAGAAAGGTGGAATTGGTTTTAACAATATCAGAAAGGTTGAATCAGTTTTAACGAAATCAGAAAGGTGGAATCAGTTTTAACAATTATATCAGAAAGGTGGAATCAGTTTTAGCAAACAATTATTACAGATACTTTATTCCTTTCTAACTTCAGTGTATTCAAATGCTCATACCTTCCTGGTAATTTTATAATTTGAAGATGGACAATTGACCAACACATCAATTTATTTTCTGTATAAATCAGTATAAACAGAGAAATAAAAAAAAAATTCAATTTCATTTTGTTTCCTAATTGTCTTGACACGCTCATTTTAAAAATTTCATACAAATACCTCATTTTTACATATCCCATTAATAAGGTGTACATCTCTGATGTGACATTATTTACCTCAGCAAATCTCTCTGACCCAGATTTTCCCTCTTGGTCAAGCCTCTCTTTCCTGAAAAGGAAAAGAATATTCTTATTATTGTATTTACTGCATATGCTGGGACATGGAAAAAAACATTTAAAGGTGTTTTTCTGTCCCCTAACTTATGGTGAATTTTCTTTACCTACATCGTATGTCCGAAGACTTTGGAAATTAAATAAATTGTGTCCAATTTGCACCCCACCCCCCAACTGGCCACACACATTACAATAAAATAGATAAATAAAATGCTTATTTGATAATAAAATGAAAAAGACTAACCTTGTACTATTATCATTTATTCAATTTTTTCATTGACAATAGCATTTTAATAACGGAAAAATATATATACGAACCCCATATAAGTAGCCCATGCATCCATAGTCTGATTGCTTTCACCAGATGACACAACACATTGGTCACTGATGTGAATGTTGACAAACAAATCATGTTATGGTTGTCCTCAAAGGTTTCAATGTTATGAGAATGAAAACTAGATCCAGCATAATCACATCCAAATGTGAGGAGAGAGAAAATTATAAACTCCTTTGCTTGAACGCATATGCCATTCATGTGTGATACCATGTAAGGTACAAAATACAAAACAAAAATCGTTATAAGAAATACATTCGCTTTGAGTACAAATGACAATCTTTTTCATTCCATGGGTTACAAAAAGTATTATTAAAGAAAGTTAATGCTATGTATGTTAACACTAAGGAACTCAAAAACACATTTGTGTCAATTAAGACTACAGTTGGCATACAAATAAACACACCTTAAAACAAACATACACTCATTGTTTGAACTTACAGGTAGGATATCAAATATGAAGGTTAATTTATTACAAAACAGGCCGACCCTGGAAGCAGTGTGGACTTTGGATTTCTTTTTGTGTGGAGATTTTCTTAAAAAACTATACATCTCTGTACAATGTAGGCAAACATGGTGAAGCCAACTTTGTTTTGTTTCTATACGTTTACACTGTAATTTGGAAAATAAATAGAAACAATGGAACAGTTTGAAAGGATAACTTCTCACACATTTACACAAATAGTGATTCCTTGCAGTCCTGCCTACATAGCATATATAAAAGGGGAATAAAAATAAAACAAAATAAACCACATTATAGATCTCCATTATTATTGATAAGTTTGTATTGTGATACTCAAGTAGTAGAATTTGAGTAACAGCAAGACATTTCAAAATCCCCAAATCAACCATTGCAAATTGATCAAAATTAGATTATTATCAGCAGCTAAATAATGGGGACATTTAGCAAGGATTGGGAGACCAGTATCATATGGCAATGAGTTAGATGGAAACATTGCAAAGTGGGTTCTCATCCAGCGTAATCTGCAGTGCCTGTTAGTGTGGACACTATATATGTGATTATGCAAAGGAATTAGTGTAAGGTGAAAGTCCAGAAATTGAGTTTAAGCCAGTATGAACTGAGCAATAGATTTTTTTAAAGCAACACAACCTTGTGCTTCATCCATGGACAGCAATGGCCCTGTGTCTGCCAGAAGATTTGGAAGATGAAAAAATATTATCCTACGAATTCATAAAGGCGAGAAGAGAAGAAGAGAATTTCGAAGACGAGATGATATTTAACATGGATGAAACTCCTACATGTACTATTATCTCATTTCCAGATAATCTGCTGAAAAGGTGTTAAAGGGTGAGACGGTATATACAAAACTGGTACTGGTATATACAAAACTGGTACTGGTATATACAAAACTGGTACTGGTACATACAAAACTGGTTCTGGTACATACAAAACTGGTACTGGTACATACAAAACTGGTACTGGTACATACAAAACTGGTTCTGGTACATACAAAACTGGTACTGGTAAAAACAAGACTGGTACATACAAAACTGGTACATACAAAACTGGTACATACAAAACTGGTACATACAAAACTGGTACATACAAAACTGGTTCTGGTACATACAAAACTGGTACATACAAAACTGGTTCTGGTACATACAAAACTGGTACAAACAAGACTGGTACTGGTACATACAAAACTGGTACAAACAAGACTGGTACTGGTACATACAAAACTGGTACTGGTACATACAAAACTGGTACATACAAAACTGGTTCTGGTACATACAAAACTGGTTCTGGTAAAAACAAGACTGGTACATACAAAACTGGTACATACAAAACTGGTACATACAAAACTGGTACATACAAAACTGGTTCTGGTACATACAAAACTGGTTCTGGTACATACAAAACTGGTACTGGTAAAAACAAGACTGGTACATACAAAACTGGTACATACAAAACTGGTACATACAAAACTGGTACATACAAAACTGGTTCTGGTACATACAAAACTGGTACATACAAAACTGGTTCTGGTACATACAAAACTGGTACAAACAAGACTGGTACTGGTACATACAAAACTGGTACAAACAAGACTGGTACTGGTACATACAAAACTGGTACTGGTACATACAAAACTGGTACTGGTACATACAAAACTGGTACAAACAAGACTGGTACTGGTACATACAAAACTGGTACTGGTACATACAAAACTGGTACTGGTACATACAAAACTGGTACTGGTACATACAAAACTGGTTCTGGTACATACAAAACTGGTACTGGTACATACAAAACTGGTACTGGTAAAAACAAGACTGGTACTGGTACATACAAAACTGGTTCTGGTACATACAAAACTGGTTCTGGTACAAACAAGACTGGTACTGGTAAAAACAAGACTGGTACTGGTACATACAAAACTGGTACTGGTACATACAAAACTGGTACTGGTACATACAAAACTGGTTCTGGTACAAACAAGACTGGTACTGGTAAAAACAAGACTGGTACTGGTACATACAAAACTGGTTCTGGTACATACAAAACTGGTACTGGTACATACAAAACTGGTTCTGGTACATACAAAACTGGTACAAACAAGACTGGTACTGGTACATACAAAACTGGTACATACAAAAAGCATCTGGTACATACAAAACTGGTACATACAAAACTGGTTCTGGTACATACAAAACTGGTACTGGTACATACAAAACTGGTACTGGTACATACAAAACTGGTTCTGGTACATACAAAACTGGTACAAACAAGACTGGTACTGGTACATACAAAACTGGTTCTGGTACATACAAAACTGGTACATACAAAAAGCATCTAACTTTAATAGTTTTGGCAGCAAGAGATGTGTTGCTGCTAATGATAATTTTTCATGGTTCGAAGGAGCTAAAAGATATTCAGGCACCCAAAGGATGGATCATACATTTGCAGGAAAGGGCTTGGGTTGATGAGGAGTTAATGGTGCAGTGGGCTAAAGAAATATATCTCAAGAATACAGGAAAGGAATGATCTCTTTTAGTGTTGGATTCATTCCAGAAGTATCTCACAAATGCTGTGAGAATGGGTAACATGGTGTCTGCATTTTGTTTCCAGGTTGATGCTCCTCCAAGCTACAACTTCTAGATGTCAGTGTTAATAGACCAGTCAGGTTTGACATGAAAAAAAGCTGGACAAAAATTTTATTCGTAAAGCAGCAGAGGGCCTTTCCAAGGAAAATGACAACATGTCTCATATTAACAGTGCAGATAAACAAATAGTGAGTGTGAAAGCAGTCAAATTGCTTTGGGACAAGCCCGATTTAATCCAAAAATCATTTAAAGTTTGTGGTATTAACAATAACTTGAATGGATATGAGGGCAGTATCATAAGAGATACTGAATGTAATAGCAGCAACACTGAAGAGGACAAATTTGATGGATATAAGCCTGATGAGGTTGAGTGGGCAATTAAGAATGTGGACAGATTGAAGGATTTAAATTAAACATATTTGTGACATCTAATTTTGTTCAGCAGTACATGTATTATATAAGATATCACTGCTGTGTAAATAAAAGATGTTCGATTTCAGAATTATTATGTTTATCAATCACTCTGTACTGTCACTATATAATATCTCTCTCTCTCTCTCTCTCTCTCTCTCTCTCTCTCTCTCTCTCTCTCTCTCTCTCTCAATCAATTTTTACATAATTACAGTGTGTATAGTTTCTACTGTGTCCATAAATATAGTTATTTTGCCAAAATAAGCTGTGCAATGAGCATGAACAGCAAATAAACCTTGGCATTTAATATAAAAAAACTTTGTTGAAACATAAATTAGGACAGAAAAAGTTGAATTCGTTATCATATACACAAATGAAACATTCTTACCTGTTAGTGAGCTCTTTGTCTTAGTAAATTTGCAATAAGAAGATAAGTCTAAAGTAACAATACTCACAGACTTTTCTTTCAGTTTTCTTTAATAAAATTTACATTTGAGAACTTTGTTCTTAATTAAATTTCTTTGATTATCCTTTTTAAATTAAAATGTCTGATTACAGATTAAAAAGAAGCATACACCTCTAATGTATGTTATGCTATATATTCCAGTAACCCTGGTACAAGCGAAACTTACTAATGTCTGATTTCTGTTATTTAAAGTTCCAAAATTTTGAAATTCTATTGCTTTCTCAACCTGAATGTTAACAACATTCAATAACAGACTCTATCCAGCCAGAGCAATGTCTTTATTTACATTACCCACTGCTAATCACAAATAAATCAAACTTATTGTTTCCTTGGTTACTATAGCACTCTCTATAACGGCAGTCTTCTCAAGTGTACTGGCATGTATTAATTTTGGCCTTATGCTAGCTGAAATTCTAGTAAACTTCATGTTAACCAAATATACTATTGGCAATTTTTAATTCTGATTTGGTTTAAAATTCAAAATTTAGCCTGCATGTTTCAAATTCAACATCTGGCAAACAGCACTATACAGTGTATTATCTGTATTCAGTGTGTATTACATGTATATTCATTATATTTTACCTGTATTCAGTGTGTATTACTTGTATACAGTGTGTATTGCATGTATTCAGTGTGTATTACTTGTATAATGTGTGTATTACCTGTTTACAGTGTTTACTAACTGAATACAGTGTGTATTACCTATATACATTGTGTATTACCTGATCCTTTTTGCTTCCTCTTCCTCATTTCTTCTGAAGGCTTCTCTTGCATCCCCTGCTACACGGATATTTGTAACCAATTCAAAACCATCCTGTTTTAGCTTGGTAAGACGAAGACGACTCTTCTCAATTTGCTGTCGACTCTTACTCAGTTCTTCCTTAACTTCCTTTTTCTCATTTGGATCTTCACCGAGTGCAGCTCTGAAAAAAGAAATTTACTTATTAACTTTAGTAATTATGTTTTCTTAAGTAATTCAATAAACTCCTTATTTATCATCTGGACACATGAAGAGGGGCCTGGGGAATAAAATTTCAAGATAATTTGTAATGAATATCAAAGTAACCTTGCAAAACCAGAAATTTATTCATGGTATGAGAAGCAAATGTACTTGCAAGCTTGAGTGATGACAGGCTCTGCTGATAGGTCACACACTGGTGACCTAGAATCCGACCGTGTTATGAACCAAACCGTGTTATAAGCAACCATGTACAATACCAACACATTTTTGGATTTAATTTGGGAGGGGGGGGGTACATAGAGACGGGTGCGAAAATGCAATGCACATTTACCATTTTTGATCAATATATATTAAATGGGAAAAACATTTGTTGTGGTAACAGACATTGCAGATATAATATATTACTTTATTCAGAGAACCATGCATTGGTACATACACGTGTCTAATTTATATATACATGTATAATCTATTGCATGAAAAGAGTATCAACACCGTGTACTCGCCAGCGAATCTTGTAACATACATTGAATCCATAATACAAATATTTCCATCGAAAATATCCACACACAGATGTAAAATATTCAATAATTTTGTCACAGATCATTATGTGACTGAATTCAATGAAAAGAAAACAACAAAAATTACGTAAAGGGTGTACGTAATGAATGATGACATAGTATGTGTCCGTAGATTAAATAATGGAAGCTTAAGTGTATTCTTATAATAACTACATGTACATCTCAGGATCTTTCTGTCTCTGAATTCAGTCATTGTAAATTCAGAACATTTTCTCACCCAAGCTGCTAGTCAAAGTCCATTGAACTTGCCGCCCAGCTATTGCGTCATGTTCTTTTGATGTACTCTTATAAATACAGCAGGCAGAACTGGCTGTATTTTAACCACTGAATTATGTCACTATAAATATCAGCACAGCTAAAATGATAACGTAATCAACATTAACTTTGTCTCCCAGCTATTTGCATGCATACAGAGGACTCCTGCATGGAGTGATTAATGTGTTCCAGATCAAAATATTTGCATTCAAATACGCGTAATTAAGTGTTTCCGAGACCTCAGTGTCGTATACATTTTATACCATTACATTTCTCATCTGTCAATAGTTATAATTTTTTGAAAAACTCTGATTTTTAGCTGCTTTCTGCTAATGTCACGTTTGCTCCTGGCAAAGTCAATTATAGTTCTCAGTTGCAGAATTCGAATTTACTAGTCAACAGATTGCATAAAACAACATCGCTAAGCCATGCTCACATGATGGCGGCTTTGTTTCTTTGATGCTATATAAAACCGTTACCCCATGAATTGAACAAGTTTAGCTCGGCAGTTCTCTTTGATGATAAACAATGTACTTAAATTAATTGATTTATACATTCTGGTGAGAATCTTTTATCAACCGCCGCATTGGCTGTTGCTTAGTTGTGTATGAAATTAAGAGAACATATATTGGAGATTATTAGAGCAACGATTGTATTCGGAATGCATTCAAGACAAACACAAAGTAGACACGATGGCTTCATTACTCAGGAATCAGTAATTATAATATTGACACTTATGAGCTGTAATTTTTCAACAATAAACAAAGACCAAAGTTCTCAGTAGGCACAGCAATTGGTTCATATTTCCGACGTTTATTTTGGCACAAAACTAGAAGAAATTTGATAATACATTTTCTACACGTTCTTTTTCGCACTGTTTAGATGAATATGAGAATGATAATTAAACTCTTGACGTATTTTTTTTCATACTTAAATTTTTTTTTTTTTTTATGGTCTTTGAGAAAAATACCTTTAATAAATTACCCGAAATTTCGGGAGCCATGCCACGACCGGGTTATATTTGAATTCGTGTTATAACAGGGCGGGTTATAGCGGGGTCCCACTGTACCATAATTATCCCCATGCCTTTTAGAATTCTGATAGGTCACACACTGGTGACCTATTATATACTACACTAACTATAGTCATACCCATGCCTTTTAGAATGCTGATAGGTCAAATACTGGTGACCTATTATACTACACTAACTATATTTATACCCATGCCTTTCAGAATGCTGATAGGTAACATACTGCTGACCTATTATACTACACTAACTATATTTATACCCATGCCTTTTAGAATGCTGATAGGTCACATACTGGTGACCTATTATACTACTATAGTTATACCCATGCCTTTTAGAATGACTTGAATCTTTCCTGTGTGACATATGAATTAAAACTTCCCTGTGTGACTGGTGACTGGAAACTCTCCTGTGTGACATATTACTGAAAACTTTCCTGTGTGACATGTGACTTAAAACTTTCCTGAAAATTATGTCTAATGGATGACTTGACATTTTCATAGTATGTGACACTGAGTCCAGTCTGAACTATATCACACATTTAGGCTTATATTGTCCAAAAATGGTCCACATACTTTAACTTTAAGATTGAGTATGTAACTCACAAAGTGTGCAAATAATGACCTTGAGCATATTTGGATATAGGACGATCCCAGTAAAGTAAATAACTGCCATTTAAAGGTATTTTTAATCAAATTCTTTATATATAAAAAAGGATGCCTGTTACTGCAATAGTTGTATATGACCTGTATGACTTTACTATAAAAACAATCAAGTGGTTTATTTGTGAAACTCTGTTCATCAATAGTTCAGTTGGATGAGGAACAATGGTAGCCAAGGAATGCAATGACAAAACAGATAGTTCATTTTCTTCAACAAAACTGATATAGCTAATCACATTGGCCAATGAAAGCAGATGCACACGTGTCATTCAAGAAAATACCAATATAACTGACAGCTGCCATCACTCTTGAACAACTGAGAGGATGCTTAATATAGGTTGAAATTTTTTTATAAAAAAAAACCTGAATGTCTCTGGATTAACATTTTTACGTAAATGGCAACAGTACAGTAAGTTTCTTTTCCGCCACGGCAAGTAATAAAATAAAATAATAATAAAATAAAATAATACAATTTGTTGAAGAAAAATGGTGGGTCATTGGGTGAAGGGGCCAGACAATCGCGGTAGCCAACTTTACCTTTTTGCAGCTTCTATTCTTTTTTGTATACGTGTTCGTCTGGCAGCAATTCTTTCCTCTGGGTCTTCTGAATCTACAGAAGGCCCCACTTCTTCCTCCTCACCACTTGAACTCATTTTCTTCAACTAAATATAGACTGATACCAACAGTAAACCGTCAGTATGTATCTGTTGCTATGATATTGTCGCACTGCATCACGTGACCAGTAAATGCGGTGTTAATAGCTTTAAGTTAAAAGTAGTTATTCAAAATTTTATTGTTTTCTATAAATCAAATGAGAATTTGTTCTTATGGATTTAAATATTTTAAAAATAAAATCATGTAAAATAATTCCTGTGCAAATTCCGAACCCAAAAGTTAAGATACTTCCTTTTCCGGTAATATCAAACATGGCGGTTAGTGTCTTATCCGATGTGATAAATAAATCTTAATGCATCTCTTATACTAATGAATCTGTACCCATGAATTTATAATGAAAAGAAACTTTATAGTCCAATTAATATATAGGGTAGCCACTTTATGGCCCTTAGTTATATAAGACCAGATATCTTAAGTCAAATGTTAGTCATGTCATGTATGACAGTGGAATATGTATTCCACGTTTTTTAAAAGACGCAATTATTTCAAACCAGACACTTCAGATATCAGATTTTAGAAAAACAGATGAAGGCTCACGTGTATATCATTGAAATTAAACATACAAAATTTACAAATTTGAGGTATTGTATGACATACACAGAAATTGATACTCTGTCGAGCGATGGTGTTGCAAGTCCAAACAGTGTAATACCGTGGAAAACATGAATTTTCATACCTCCGTGTTTACGGTTCGGCTAGCCATTTCCATGTAATTTTCACGTTTCAATAAAACTTGTAGTAGACTTCACCCTCATACGAGTAACGAGTACCAATCATGTTATTGAAGAACGAGATGATGTGACAATGAATATTGTAAATGGTCAGGTATTGTTTAAAATTTATTAAGTTTGTTATTCTTCTCAGTACGTTTTTGTTGCAGTGAAGAAACATTCGCAAAATATGTTAATAAATGTCATTAGGAGTAGTTTTGTATGCTCGTGGAGTCAGAAATTGTGTCTGTGGCCCTAACCAGGGGTGCCACCACGAGACCCCTTTGAGGGAGAACTCCCGATTCTTCATATTGTATTTAAAGAAACAATGTTGTGTATTCGAACTTCACTTGAAAAGCAGAAGTAAAATGGCATGTCTTGTTGAGCAATTTTTAGTTTCATCATATTCATCAAAAAAGTCTTCAAAGTAAAACCTATCACATGAAATTTTTGTTTTGGTGCTGTCTTACTGCCTAAATAACAGCCTTGTGTAGCATGCTCCCAAATCGACCGACAGGAGACTCAGGCAACCTTTTTCAGGAATATCTTGCCTACTTGACTTCCTCATATTTAAATTTAAATCTAATTTATTTATCCTGGTGGAGTCTAACTCTAACAACTCGCATTTACATATTCCTTTCACCAGGTTTGAATGCAGTGGAAGCTGGGAGTACCAAAATTAGATTGGGTTGAAGAATGTTTCTATAATTAAATTATTTTTTTGTAAATATAAATATTGAAGAAAGTGTTTTGTTCTATATATATATATATGGTGACCCGTCAAAAGAGCGCACGACAAAAGAGCGCAGACAATTGGGCGTACTTAAACAAATACTTGAGGTACGATAAACGAATATGGCAGGGTTAGAAAGGAACTTTAATTTGTGATCGCTAAGGCTAATACTTGTTTAGAATGAAACAATCAGAGGTATGATCAAACGACATCACAGCTATTTGTGTTTACCTATACGAATAAACGAATATGGCAGGGTTTTATGTGTTATTAGATTGCGTTTTGAATAAAAAAATTTCGCCTATACTTGTTTTTAATGAAGCAAAAAAAGAGTTACCATCAAACGATGACGTCTAATCTGAGTTAATTTTCTTGTTTCTATTTTTTAAATATTTTTTCCGGGGTCTTATGTCGGTGCTCTTTTGTCTGCAAAATAGTGCGCTCTCATGTCGGCGATCTTTTGTCGTACGCTCTTTTGACGGGGTGCCATATATATATATATATATATATATATATATATGTATCATCCTAATTTGGCATTTCTGGCTTCCGTCGCATTACAGCCAGCTGAAATACAGGGGTCAGTGGGACTTGAAAACACATCCATTTGCTTGTGCAAGAAATTTTAATTTACTTTCATAAAAGACCGTGTAAGTAAAGACTGCCTAATTCAAAAATAATTTGTGGAAAAACTTGACTATGTGCTGGACATGACATTCATTTTCGTAAGCAATGCATCTCATGACCAACTAAATTGTATACCGATCTCATAATTTCACCATTTTGATCTTTGAAGACATTTTGACCTAATTCATGAAACAAGTCAGGGGAAAAAGACCAATGAGTATCTCCTTTGCATTAAACTGTATTTTGTGATGTAAAATGTTCGATTTAGCTATTGCTTGGTGGTTTTTATTTTTAATTCATCAAGCGATATATTTTAAAGTCAGACGGGACAAAAGTTGTAATAGTACAGAAGATTTAAAGGGAATATTCAATATTTTTTTGTGGGGGAAGGCAATATTATTGTTAGTGTTCATGATGCTTTGATTTGTCTTGTGCTATGTGAGAAACTATTGATTTTGAGATCAAAAGTCACAGCTTTTATGTACATGAAACTTGGATTGAGCTTGTTTGTCTTTTATGGTACTTTTCTTATAACTTTTGATGGGCACTATCTGACAAGTATCCTGCTGATAAATGGCCAAGCATATGCATTCATACTAGGGCATAACCGACTTTTGATCCGGAAATCAGATTCCACCGGATAGTATGAACTTCCGATTAATCAGAGTCGGACAAGGCAGGAATGACCGATTCGGATAATAAAAATAATAAAGTTGAATTTCTATAGCACCATATCTAACACTGCGTGTCATTCGATAGTGCGTTAATAAAGTTAAATAAGAAGTCAGAAATGTCCAATATGGTCAACACAACCACGCTGTGAGACAATCTATTTGAACTGGCGGGTGAAAACCAGAAATGAAGCCGGAAATGTTAAAGTACTAAGTAACATGCTAGACACTGCAAAACCAGAAACCCGGAAATGGAAGATGAAATTTTTAGAGAAAAAAATACGGATGTAGCATTTCCGATTAATTGAATCGTATCCGGAATCGGAAATCAGTAGAAAAATGCTAATCAGTTATGCCCTAATTCATACATACATATATACAGGCATACATACATACATATTGATAGTATTAATGAACTGAAGAAAGTTATGTCCATATCCTTAAAGAAAATAGAAAATGAATTAGTTCATGAAGAAATGATTAAAGAGATGAACAGATGCCTGTATCTATACAAATAAGGAACAAAATGATGAATGGTTTTGTTTTTGTTTTTCAAGGACAAGGAGAAGGCTGAAAAAGGCAAGAATAACTCAATGCGTGACTTGCGCATTGTCAAGCTCTGCTTGAATATTTGCGTTGGTGAATCTGGTGACAGATTAACCCGAGCAGCCAAGGTGTTGGAACAACTGACTGGCCAGCAGCCAGTTTTCTCTAAGGGTAAGAAAAAATAACCTGTACCTTTTATCATATACTTTTTAAAAAAAAGAAGGAAAACAAGTAGACAACAATTTAAAATTCAGTAAATGTTTAAATGTGAATCTTGCTTGACAAAATTGGATCAGGCTCCCAGTTAATATAGATATGGTTAGAACACTACATATAATTTTAAGAGATTCTCAGATTTATGCAAAACTAATGTGCCAGTCCAGTTCAGCATTATACGTGCAAAATCATAATTTAGTTAATGGTTACAGTTAGATGCAGGTTCTACCATGATGCTAGAATTTTGAATAAATATCTTCTTTTGTTCTTCATATGGATGCATGAAAAATATAAATGTGAATCCAAAACATTATACGTTCGTTTGGATAGTTAAAACATTGGGACCTTTATATGGGTTGCTGCTCATAATAATTTAAGAACCATTCAACAGTCTGATTGGATCCAATGTTTTATGGACTTAATCTTTGTCCTGTGTGGATTAGGTCTTGTCTGCTTCATCTTGGATATAGTTATGGCCCGTGCGTACCATCTTGGACATATTGTCCTTGCCTATCATTTTTGACCTAGTTATGGTCGACCTACCATCTTGGGCATAGCAATGGCCAATGTCTATCATCTTTGACTCAGTTAAGGCCCATGCTTATCATCCTTGACCTAGTTATGGTGTTTGCCTTTCAACATGGGCATAGTTATGGCCCATGCCTACCATCTTGGGCATAGTTATGGCCCATGCCTATCATCTTTGATCTAGTTATGGTCCTTGCCTTTCAACATGGGCATAGTTGTGGCCCAAGCCTATCATCTTTGACATAATTATGGCCCATGCCTACCATCTTGGGCATAGTTATGGCCCATCCCAATCATCTTTGACCTAGTTATGGCCCACCTACCATCTTGGGCTTAGCTATGGCCCATGCCTATCATCTTTAATGCAGTTATGGTCCTTGCTTTTCAACTTTGGCATAATTATGCCCTATGTCTACCAATTTGACATATTTTCATATGATGATGTTTATATTAACGGGTCATTCAAGTTGAATTTGTAGTATTCCACATTGCTAGTATTGTATGGGACCCTGAATGCCATTCGTGTGATTTAGTACCCAGTGACAAGTTTCTGCGTTAAAAAGCCAGGAGAAACAAATTGTAGTGTGTACCTAATTCAATCCATAGTTTTTGTGATAGCAGGCAGATTGGCAAACTTTATGGTCTCTGCTTCATGACTTGACTTTGTGAAATGTAAATTTCATCGTTTGCATCACTGTAACACCTTTCTCAGTGGCATTCACAGTTGAAATCAATATAGTACATTTTCCTGTTACTTGGGAAATTGTTAACCATATTCCAATTAAATGAACTTTGGGAAGGGCAAACTCGCTTTTTTATTTCACCTTGCCTTAAGGTCGGTAAAGAGTCTTGTGTGGACCTGCCTAAATAACAAGCTTGTGCTGCACTCCACTGAAAACCCAAAACTAAACCCAAAAGCTTTTGCTCAAATTATATCAGTTATTTGAGATTTTTTTATATCAACCAACCTGTCCAAACTCTGTGCTGAAAAATTGGCCAAAAATGTAAATAAAAATTACTGTACATGTGTACATGTACAATTTGTACACTATAGTTTTATATTTTCCATTTGGTTAGATCTTTAAAGAAAAAGAATTTCTCACGATCTCTTCACTGGTTATCCTGGCCATTTAACTCTTTCAGCCCCAAGAAACTTGTCAGTAACACTGTTACTGTGCCCCAGCCACACTAAGCTGTGTCTAGCTGCTTGTGCCCCAGAGTGTTTTACCTGTTTGGAAAATTTTGTAGAAATCATGCACATGCCTTCACATTTACTTTAATTTCTCTTCTTGTATCCAATATTAATCCATGAAAATTTCACCAAATAATCCAAATTAATTTGTCTACACAGTGATGTATTTTTCTTTCTATTTTTCCAAGTCTTTCACAATTTATTTATACATTTTTTTTACAAAATTATGTGCAACATTGTTAGGAATATCACATCATCAGCCATTAAAATAAACCAGGAAAATTTAATATGTGATATGGTTTGAAACAATTTGTACATACATTACTTGGCAATGTTCACATCCAGTTTCTGGTTAAGATAGAATTTTGTTCAATAAACACATTTTGCAGGTTGGATACTACGTTTGTTTGGTGATACCAATATGCATTTTTAGGTATATGGATTGGTTTCGTTTGCGATGTCCGTGTAAAGTTTCTCCGGAAATAATTATATGTGAAAAAAGATAGATTTCTCTTTTTTCCTTGTCAATTTGTCATTGTATGTTGTAGTTCCAGGATTCATTCCACTAAAATCGTTTATTTGGATAGACAGAAGACGATCGCTCCAATCTGCTAGATCGGCAGAAACTCTTTCATTTTCGCTATCAGCATCCGCTTTTTCTGACTATTCAATCTCAAGAATCTTCAATGTCCCATTCGAAATCTCGCAAATTATCCAACTGTCGAACATATCTCTCCTCTAATTACTCAATATTTTCGAGATCAAACCCGAGAAACTCCTCATTCTCGCCCTCACCGTCATCAAAAACCACTCGTGCTTCGGCCATCAGTTTACGATTTTTTAAGAAAAAAACACGTGGATTGGAACGGATGCCAAGCAGTAATCCTTGGTTTCCGAACATTTAAAGTTTGCCCAAACGAACGTAAATTAATTTCTGATTGGCTATATGTGGGTCTGATGCTAGGAAAAGACCAATTTGTAACCAATCAGAGACTTTCTCTCGACCATACATTCGGACCGTATAAATGCAGTACCGGCCATTGAATGCAGTCGAAAATCTACGCTAAAATACGGTATCAGCCGTTGAATGCAGAAACTGGATTACGCGTAAACACGGCATCGGGTCCGAATGAGTTAAAAAAAGACCACGTTTTTCTTTACCTCTGATAAAGGTGCTTTTACCTTAATTTGGTAAATAATTGATGTAATTTGTTATAGTGTATACACATTTTGGACAGTTATTACAAAGAAACTGCTTTATTATTTTAAATTATAGGACTTCAGTGCTAAAAAATTATAAAAACAAACAAAAATGTTTGCACTGCAAAATGTTACAGATTCACTTTCAGGTGTGTCCCCTTGGACAAGAAATATAAAATGACTTCTTCAAAACTTCTGTCTTGAATTTGATCAATCTTTACAGTATCTCATCATGAAGACCTGTCAGTTTGCACAAGATGCCAATCCATGGCTGCCACTGCTAAAATTAAATCAGAGAAACTTTAAATGATATTTTCTCCAAAAGATCTGAACAGAATTTAATAAAGCTTATTTACTATCAAATACGAATACTGTTACTTTTTTTAAAAAAATAGAAAGGTCTTATGCTGACTACATTTTAAAAATCATTTGACTAAATTTTGCACAAATCTTTCAGTCAGCTTTAAAGTTTATAGCAGTGATACCAATCTGCCAATGACTATGGCTGCTGTCATTTAAAAAAATATGACGACTTAAAAAAAAAAACTTGACAGCTTTGATCGATTTAACATTAAAGAGTCCTTGGTTGAATGCCTTTCAGATTAAAAGATATCAGAATTTGACCAATGGTTACACAGCGTCCAAGCATGGTTATCTTTTGCAATATGGAACGAATTGTGCTTATGAGAAACAAGGCCTGGTTTTCAATCATCCTAGCTTGTAAACCTTTTAAATATTCTAGGAGTCATTTGATGTGAACATTGTTTCATATTTTTTTTATGTGTATTATGCAGGATTTTGTCTTCTGCTTCATCTTGGACAGTTATTGCCCTTATAGATTGGCTTCATATCTTAAAATGGGATATTGATTGTGTTGGTGAATCATTGAGGAAGTTGGATTTCAAGCAGTTCACATCTCCATTTTGAGATGGAGATGGAGATCTCCATCTTGGCCCCTGAATGCTGATCTTATAAGATTAGACCAGTTTCCTACGGAGATATTTTATAGCACCTTTGTGATGCGACCATTGTTAAAAGAACGAATTTTTCAAAATTATTCTTAGAATGATCCAGGGAACAGTTATCTTCCATTTTTGCTAATAGAATTATCAGGCACATTGGCACGGGCAGCAGTATTTATTGTTTCTGCTTCCTGACTTTACTTTGTGCAAAAGCAATTCCATTGTTTGCAACACTGTAACACCTGTACAAGTGGTGGATATGGTTACTATCAAAATGGTACATCTTCCTAATAATCTGCATGTATTTAAACTATTTTCACAAACTTTTTGACAATTTTGCATAAAGTTTCTCTGCATAAAGGACTTTTGAATGTTAATAGTTCATGGTGAACTGCCCGTAAGAAGGGTCATCATTACAAGAGAATGTCTTTCAGATTTGAACAAACGATAATGATCTTCCCTGAAGATTGTAATCATTACTTGAAGATGCCTTTCACATTTGAACAGGTAGTGCTGATTAGGGATGTCAAAAACCACAGAAAACTTACCCGGTTACCCGTTGCGCCTTTTAATGGGTACCCGGGTACTCATTAGAACATGAAAGACATGTACAATCCTTGAGCAACAAAATTTTTTCCACTAAATTACGCTTTACACGTAAACGTATATGGATTACACTTTTTCGATATATCCGCTTTCCAAAAATCATGTTTATATTAACATTCCATTAATCCTACAGACCATATTTTAGAAAAGACCGCTTTATGTAACTACAATATACGAGTGTGCTTGTTTGTGGACTTGTACTTTCCTACAGTAACATGTTCTATTTATAGCAAACCTTGTTCTACTTTCCCTTGAATTTTAATTATATCATCTGTATGGCTTAGTGAGGAGAGAACAGACTATATTTATTTATGTGGCTACCATATAATTAATATGTCCAAATTATATGTACAACAACTTTTGGAAATTTGCTTATTGTCGATATCACGTGACTGTGTGACCTATGTTCGCCAGTTTTATGTAGTCACGTGACTACGAATGCAACAAGCCAGATCTGGGACAAATTTCAGCAATGATGTACTTTCGTCTCGTCTATCAGCAGATTAAAGGCATCACAAATGCTATGCTCGCGATTTTTGAGAAAATAAATCATACTCCTATCGATTTCATGCTGGTATATATCGGTGAAAGATCGTTAAAGTTTGCTGGGCCGGCATGTAAGCTGCTACCCATGCCGACATCAAATGGTGTCGGCGAATTCCAACTTTTTGATAGGAAATGCGCTCTGGCCCTACACCTCCAACACGAATGTCCAAATATCAAAAATGGGGTGGCAATGGTCGGAGGAAACTTGGACTACTCCGACCAGTGTGCTACTGCTGATATATGATATTTTGATAGTGTTGTCCACAACTTATTTTTGTGAACGGGTACTCATCATTAATTTACAATACCCTTGTTTTTCGCTACAGTCTGGTACCCGGGTACCCGTTGACAGTCCTAGTGCTGATGTGACATTTTATATGGCCAATACTACTTAGAGAAACTTTAATTACTTCTAAGTAGAATTAAAATAAGTTCATCAATAAACATGCTGGTATTGATGAATTTCATATTTTTTAGAACCGTTCTCCCCTCAAATATAGTCGCCATTATTAAACAGGTTTTTTTGGTTTGTTAACTATGATGGCAGGCACATTGGCACGGGCAGCAGTATTTACTGTTTCTGCTTCCTGACTTTACTTTGTGCTAAAGCAATTCCATTGTTTGCAACACTGTAACACCTGTACAAGTGGTGGATATGGTTACTATCAAAATGGTACATCTTCCTAATAATCTGCATGTATTAAAACTATTTTCACAAACTTCTTTGACAGTTTTGCATAAAGTTTCTGGGCATAAAGAAAGGACTTTTGGATGTTTATATTTATTTCATGGTGAACTGCCGTAAAATTGGTCTTCATTACAAGAGAATGTCTTTCAGATTTGAACAACCGATACTGATCTGCCCTGAATATTGTAATCATTACTTGAAGAATTTTTTTCAGATTTGAGCAGGTAGTGCTGATGTGACATTTTATACGGCCAGTCTTACTTAGACTTAGAACAACTTTAATTACTTCCAAATAGAATTAAATAAACAAAGTTCATCAATAAACATCCTGGTATTGATGACTCATATTTTCTACTATTCTTCCCACAATTATAGTCACCATTATTCAACAGATTTTTGTGGCGTGGTGTTAACAGTTGAAGCAGGAACATTGGCACGGGCAGCAGTATTTACTGTTTCTGCTTCCTGACTTTACTTTGTGCAAAAGCAATTCCATTGATTGCAACACTGTAACACCTGTACAAGTGGTGGATATGGTTACTATCAAAATGGTACATCTTCCAAATAATCTACATTTGTTACGGCTATTTTCACTAACTTTGACAATTTTGCATAAAGTTTCTGGGCATAAAGAAAAGACTTTTGGATGTTTATAGTTCATGGTGAACTGCCGTAAAATTGGTCATCATTACAAGAGAATGTCTTTCAGATTTGAACAAACGATACTGATCTGCCCTGAAGATTGTAATCAATACTTGAAGATGTCTTTCACATTTGAACAGGTAGTGCTGATATGACATTTTATATGGCCAGTCTTACTTAGACTTAGAAAAACTTTAATTACTTCCAAATAGAATTAAATAAACAAAGTTCATCAATAAACATCCTGGTATTGATGACTCATATTTTCTACTATTCTTCCCACAATTATAGTCACCATTATTCAACAGTTTTTGTGGCGTGTTGTTAACAGTTAAAGCAGGCACATTGGCACGGGCAGCAGTATTTACTGTTTCTGCTTCCCGACTTTACTTTGTGCAAAAGCAATTCCAGTGATTGCAACACTGTAACACCTGTACAAGTGGTGGATATGGTTACTATCAAAATGGTACATCTTCCAAATAATCTACATTTGTTACGGCTATTTTCACTAACTTTGACAATTTTGCATAAAGTTTCTGGGCATAAAGAAAGGACTTTTGGATGTTTATAGTTCATGGTGAACTGCCGTAAAATTGGTCATCATTACAAGAGAATGTCTTTCAGATTTGAACAAACGATACTGATCTGCCCTGAAGATTGTAATCAATACTTGAAGATGTCTTTCACATTTGAACAGGTAGTGCTGATATGACATTTTATATGGCCAGTCTTAGTTAGACTAGAAAAACTTTAATTACTTCTAAATAGAATTGAACTAAGTTCATCAGTAACATCCTGATATTGATGACTTTCATATTTTCTACAACTGATGTTATTCTTTCCTCAAATATAGTCGCCATTATTCAGCAGGGTTTTTTTTGGTTTTTTTGGTTTGTTAACTAGGATAGCGGGCACATTGGCACGGGCAGCAGTATTTACTGTTTCTGCTTCCAGACTTTACTTTGTGCAAAAGCAATTCCATTGATTGCAACACTGTAACACCTGTACAAGTGGTGGATATGGTTACTATCAAAATGGTACATCTTTCTAATACTCTACAATTTGAAAACAATTTGTCCTAGCTTCAATGCTTTCAAATTTGTACAGATAATGTTTTTCTGCCATCAGATTTAGTTGCCATTAATTTTAATAGTAACACATATATAGAATATTGACCTTAAAGCAGTCTGTCAGAATTTGACCAATACATACACATTGTCCAGGGGTAGCCTAGTGGTCTAAGGCGCTATCAGTAATAGAGAAATGGCATTAACCCCCACAATAACATATTGTCAGAGCATGGTTACCTTTTATTATGGAACACGAGTGGGGTTTGTATGCTATCAAATAGAACATTGAAATAAATGTTTTTATAAGATATCAATCGGCCAGATTGGATTAGATTTCTTAAGAAAAAAAAACTATAGTAAGAACATTACAGGTTTACATGCGTCCATGTTGCCATAATTTCATCTACACAAGTTTGGACAGAGATATGGGCTTTGTCAGTTAACTTAATTTCATGTGATGTGGCTCTCGGTCATTCAAACTTGTAAACCTTTTTACAGATTCAAGTGTCGTTTGTTGTGAACAATTGTTTCACATTGTTTGAGGAGTCGTGTGTATGATGTTTTGTTGTCTTCTCTGCTTCATCTTGGACAATTATGGCTCTTGTTGATCGCCTACATATCTTTTCATGGAATGTGGCTTGTGTTGGTGAAACCTTGAAGAAGTTAGATTTCAGGCATTCCAATCTTCCGTTTCATGATCCTCTGCTCCTAAATTCTGATCTTTGAGCATTGGTTTTCCCAAGACCAGTTTCCTATGGACCCAATAATTTGTGATGCACCCATTGTTGAAAGTGAAAATGTTTCAAAAAAATTTATGGTTAAGGACACAGCTATCCCACCTTTTTGTTAACTGAAGTATCAGGCGCACTGGCACGGGAAGTAGAATGTATGGTTTTGACTTCCTGACTTTACTTTGTGCAAAAGCAATTCCATTGTTTGCAACACTGTAACACCTGTACAAGTGGTGGTTATGGTTACTATTAAAATGGTACATTTTTGTGATGCACTTCTTTTTGTTGAGATTTTTTTAAAATTTTGTCCCAATTTGGCATAGAACATTCAAACATAAATGGCTGAAATGCCGCGAAAATAGATGTTTATAAGAAAATACCTTCAAAATTTGAGCACCTGGTACTGATCTGCTATGAAAATGGCCTTATTACATGAAGATGCCTTTCATATTTGAAAAGATGATGCTGAAGTGCCATTTTATATGGCCACTGTTGGCAAAAATTAAGGAAAGAATCTTTTTAAAAACAATGTGCTGAATAGAATTAAACTAAATTACACAATAAACATCCTGTACTTTTACATTTTTTACAACTGATGATATTTTGCTCATAAATGTAGACATATCAAGTGATAGCAGGCACATTGGCAAGCAAAGCAAAATTTATCGTTTCTGCTTCCAGACCTTATGGAAAAGCAGTGCAAACACAATTCAGTTGTTTGCAACACTTAACGCCTGTACAAGTGGTGGATATGGTTACTATCAAAATGGTCAATCTTCCTGACAAGGCTATATGAAAATTCTTGTTCCAAACCTTTCTGCCAATTTGAGTCGCATTTTGCTGTGTATAATGCGCACCGCGATTTTCAACCCAAAATAAGTGGAGAAAACGTAGTTCTGCCATATAATGCGCATGTGATATAATGCATTTTAAAATTGTGACTACCGGTATTTCGCTCCATTTTCATAGTGCAACAACAGTTGGTCATCTTAGATAGTGAATAAAAAAGTGGCAATATTGATATTGTATCTTTCCGATTTTATTGTTGGCCCTTAAAAGGGCCCTTTTAAAGGTTCGTCTAGTTGATGCAATCTATTGCATCAAATCCCTCACATTCCTCTTCGTCGTCATCACTTTCGAAAAGTCACCGTATGTCCTCGTCTGTCATCATTCCTGGTGTTGCTGCAAAATAACTTTCATCATCATCTTTGTCCTCGCACTCTGAGTGGTCTTCATGCTTGGAATTGTCCTCCCACAAGATGTCATCCTCTGTGCCATACATTTTATTTGAGATGCAGCACTTTTTGAAGGCATGGATGATGATACCTGGATCTAGCTCGGCCCATGCATCCGCTATCCACTGGCAGGCGTCAGTCAGTTCGGGTTTCCTCATGTTTCCACACGGTGTAAATGTGTGTTGGTCACCAGCATACCACTCATTCCATTTCCTTCTGAGCATCGTTTTCACCGGCTTGTTGATGCTGACATCTAAGGGTTGGAGCATCGATGTCATACCACCAGGAATTATGCCCAGAGTGGTTTGGTAGTCCGTCTTTAGCAGGTCCTTGACATGATCTGACTTGTGTCATCGGAAGGCATCCAGAACTAATAAACTTTTCTTGGTGTAACCGCCTGGCCGTTTTCCCCATACATGTTTTATCCAGTCCTTCATTAACGTTTCATCCATCCATCCTTTTTCCTGACACCTGACGATAATCCCCTTTGGCCACACTGCACCCTTTGGAAGTGTCTTCCTTTTGAAAATAAAATATGGAGGGAGCTTTCCGCCATCTGCGGTACAGGCAAGCATCACCGTAAAACGATTTTTCTCGTTGCCAGTTGTGGTTATGCTGACGGTGTTTGCCCCTTTCATATGGACAGTGGTGCTGGATGGAAGATCAAAGTTCATGGGCGTCTGATCAGCATTTCCTATCTGGCTCAACTCAAACTTAATTCTCCTGCACTGTTTAATTATGAATCTCTGGAATTCCAGAAGTTTGTCTTCATGATCTTCTGGCAGCTTCTGGGCTATATGTGTGCATCGCCGAATTGACAAATCGTTCCATCGTAAAATTGCGTAAGCCCAGCTCACAGACCCCTTGTAGTCGTCTATTTTTTTCTGTTTGGCAATCAATATTGCCTGAAAGCAAATCTCTGTCGTAGATATTGCGATTACCCGTTTTCTTCTATCCATGACCCATTCAAGGACTCCACTTCCGGATACTTTGCACTTGTCCCTCTCTCTGCCTGTTTTGTTCGTGGCATTTTCTTCAGTCTCTCTTTCATTCTTCTCCACTCCCTAATAGAAGACTCTCCTACATTGAACTCCCTCCAAGCGGCTCTGTTACCATGTGCTTCTGCATAGGCAATGATGATTAGCTTGTCTTTCGAAGTATACAAATTTCTTATATGACCCATGTTCGTTTAGATTCAAGATCGAACACAATATGATATGTGAAAGTTTAGGTCCAGTATTTATACTTATTTGGATTATCATGACACCTCTAAAATATATCCATATGTTCAGGCAAGAATTTACCAAGACAATGCATTGTAATTATGTATTGTAACAAAGAAGTACCGCATCAAATACTATTATTTAAAATGAGAAATAAAACGAAGAAAAGGTTTAGCACATCAAAGCTTTAGTCGGTACCAAGTACCTTGAGAAGACCACACCGAGTCAATGAAGCACTGATCACCATTAAAAACACAGAGCTGAATCAATTAAATACTGCTCACCGAGACAAAGCATTGTAACTATGTTGAGCGCATCAAAGCTTACCTGGCGCCGATTACCGTGAAAAGACCACACCTGGCGCCGATTACCGTGAAAAGACCACACCAAGTCAATGAAGCATTGACGCCATTGATCACTGTATAATCGCAAAGATATCTCAAATACTATGAATTAATATGAGAAATAAAACTAAGTAACAAGCTTATTTTCCAAAGAGGAAAAAAATGTTTTCCGACATCATACATTGATTGTGTTGTTCCACAACATATCGGTGTTCCCGTAAGAAAGAACCCGTAGTCGCAAAAAAATGTGTTCCCTACAGATGCACTGATGAGAACATTAACAATAGTTGAATTCTACACATATTATATTTCAATTCAACCAATAATAAATGAAGAAAAATTCGATTTGATCAACAGTTATGGAATACGGAACATTTACGGAACAAGTAAGGTAATCCACACAGTGGTATTTGTTCCGCTCCAATGTGGCACTTTGCACAGCTTTTGAACAAGTTGCCAGTCGTTATGTACATGTATTTCTGGCCGAGGCACAGAACAAAACTTGACACAGTGATGTGAAATGAAACCAGTTTATTAACATAAGCAATCAAAGAACAAGACTATTTGTAAGCATTATTTATTTCTTTAATACGGCTTGTACCGTTAAACATTTTAGTTACAATGCAATGTACAATGGATTTAATATTTCACAAGTAGTGAATGTAGCCGGCTATAGTGCCTTCATCCTCTTCAGATCGACCTGGAAAAAAAATCTTTTTTTTTAGTTCTTGTATACAACGCGCACCCCTGACTTAAGATAAGAAAATTAGGTTTTAAAAAGTGTGCGTTATACACACCAAAATACGGTAAATTTGGTATAGTGCATCCTGGCATGAATGGCTGTCAACTGTTGATAGATACAGTCATTATTATGAGAGGATGCCTTTCAGAGTTGAACATCAGATGTGGCCACCATTGCTTGCTTGTTTGTTTGATTAGGATTTTTAACGTAGCTTTAAAAAAAATTCAGTCATATCGCTACAATGTCTGCAGTGAAGCAGTTTATAGTGATGTCTATCACTGGGGCATCATGCCGCAGACATGTAATCAAACAAACAATCAAACGAATTTATTTCATTGAGGAGTTGGAAAGGCATGGTGTGATCAAAATGTTATGAATGGTTATTTCTGGTTTATTTCATTTCGAAGTTTGAAAAGCATGATGTGATTTTTCAAAAAAGTTTTGAATGGTTACTCCTGGTTTATTTCATTTAGGAGTTTGAAAGGCATGAGGTGATCATTTATCAGATGTTAGGAATGGTTACTTCTGGTTTATCAAAGTAATCATGGAGCCAAACACAAAAGTTGCACCCTTTAATTATTATCTAGAGCAGAGGGTTGCATGGCTGATTGCCCAAAAATGAGAAATAACTGGTTGAAAAATGTTGACCTTTCCCACTTAAATCTTAAAATAAGAAAAGCACAAGCCCCAAGGTGCAACAATTCTGGCTACATTGGGTAGAACTTTTAAATATAGTCTTGATTTTGTTCTTGTGCAGCTACTGCAATCTTTCAAAATCCCCATTTGTGGGCCATGTTTCTTCTGAATCTCCACCCCGCCCTTTTGTGGACCACGCATTTCTTTGGAAACTGTGGACCACATATTTCTTGATGCCGAGCACAATTAATGTGGAATTTTTTTAAACATTACAAAATGGTTAGAAATTAACATACCCCATCATCATTTTTGTGTGCTCCCAATGACAGTAAACACATGATTCTTGTGTGCTCCCAATGACAGTAAACACATGATTCTTGTCAAGTTTAAATGTCACATGATGAATAAAGTTGTGTGACAAAAATTAGATTGTTGGGTATATCAGTATGCAACTAATGCCCTGAAGCTTGTCCAAAGTTCAGGACAGTTAGGAAAATTTGATGACCCATTAGGAAATTACTAATTTCTAGTATTTGTAAAAATTCTTCGATAAATGCATAGTAAAGTACAGAAGAATGCTTGTTCTGGGCCTTTTTAAACCAATCAAATATAGTTATACAAGCAGTCATGGCTACATTGTTGCTTGCCTAGAAAACGATTCGAATCACAAGTGTGGAGACGTCAACCGATCGTACGACTAAAGTCGCGACTAGCACTTTAAGGGTTAATATAATGGTCATGTAATATTTAATCCACAAGTTTTATTAACAGTGATAGCTGGCACACTGGCACGGGAAGCAAAATTTATGGTTTCTGCTTCCTGACTTTACTTTGTGCGACATCAAATTCATTGTTTGCAACACTGTAACACTTCTCACATTGGTGCTTAAAGTTACAATCAATATGGTACATTTTCCATTTCTGAATTTTGGTCAAGGCTATTCCATTTAAATTTACTGTGGGGAAGGCAGACTCTTTAAATTGTCCTGGCCCTTAATATTTTTTGAACTTGCTATATAATCCTAAATTACTAGTTTATACTTACTCCCAAAGCCCTTGACCAATTCTGACATAAATTGTCAGAGAGCAGGGCTGCAAATGATAGCTGAAAAGAAAAATAAACAGGCAGTTTCTTGCTACTGATATTTTGTATACAAAATATGCAATAATTCTAGTGGACGTTGAAAATAACTGAATTTTGTCAGTTGAAAATACATCCAGTATTGTTTTTTAAAATTGATTTGTAGTCTTGAGGGCTTCAGGTCAGTATAAATGATGCAGATTAGTTTTTCAATATGACCACCATAATGATACTAAAATAGAAAAAGAACTTGGGATTAGCTACTTTTCAATAACCACTGGACTGAATTCGGCATGAAGCATCCTGTCATGAATAGCTTTCTAATGATCTTCCTTTAAATATCAACAGTATTAATAAAAATGGAAAAGCCACACAAAAGTAAATGAAAAACTTGCTACTACAGTTCAAAAACTGTCGAATAAAATTTGACCTAAACTTTGGAGCTAAAAAATCCCAGCATGAAGATTTTTAAAGTTTGAATCAGTGTCCGCCATCAATTATGGTAACCCACTACTAAAAGCATTTTTACACAACTTGGAAACAAAGTAGTTTTAACAAACAAAAATGTGAAACTGAATTTTGAACAAACTTGATTAAAAGCATCCTGGTATGAGCAGCCTTTCACATTTATATAAGTGATGCCAGTCTGCCTCAGATGTGGTTAAAAGAAACGTTCTTGTGGTGCCTAGTTGATCGTAGATGAAACTGATTCTGATCTGACATTGTTCTGGCAACCGTCATACAAATATTTCCCTATCAACTTGGATTAAAAGACTAATAATGTGATCTGCATGTAGTTGGTTCAGAATTCAAATGCTTAGAACCCACAGACAATATAACCATCATTATTGATATTTTGAAAATAATTATATTGCTAGTCGGGATGGTGCCAATTTCACTTCCAATGTCACTTGCATGATGGCCATCTTGAAATAGATCTCTATCTTTAGACCTCCTGACTGGATGGTCTTATTCACATGGGATTTTCACGAAAAGGGATCTCTTGTTGGTCCTGATTGAAAATTGTGCTGATCTTCCGTTCAATACAATTGCCACAGTAGCATTTTGCCAAATCTTGTCACATCAGAATATCAAAGATGGTTTTGACAATAAGCTGTTTTGAAGAAGTAAGAGTTTCATCTTGAATTTATTAAAGTTCTTTCGTGGCCAGCAATGCATCAGCCTTTCTCTCCAAATAACTCGTCCCACCCCATTACATGACCTGTTCACCCTTTAAAAATCATTGCTTTCATGTTAATTATTTTATTCATTGTATTTTTAGAGCATGTAACTAAGCACATTGGCACAGGAAATGGATTTATGGTTTCTCTTTCCTGACTTTACTTTGTGCAATAGTAATTCCTTAATGTTTGCAACACTGAATAACCCATACTAATGGCTTTACAGTTACTATCAAAATGGTACATTGTCATGTCACTGAGTGAAACTTGCTCGCCGATATATATATATATATATATATATATATATATATATATATGAGCCTAAATTGACAGCATATGCAGTTTATAGATCCCTTTTTCTTTCTAGCATTGCATTTATTTGACACTTGCCTACTTATCAATATGAACATTATTTGAATACCCAGATATAGTGAAATTTACATCTTGTCAGGTTAAGAGATAGTACCATCATTTTTACATCTTTTGAAGGACTGACAGCATTTTGCTAACTGCTCCTTTTTTTATCCCAAGCTAGAGAGCGTTAGGTATATATTTATACCCATATACCTACAGCTGTCTGTCTGAAGAACTCATTTTGGTTACATTTGGCAATTAGGTCAGCTTTCTACATATGTGATGGCTGGGCATCCTTATTATATTAGCACATTTCAAGTTGTCTCAGGAGAATTTTTGTAAATCTTGAATTATGATTGCAATATTTAATAAATACTTTGGTGTTTTGCTTTTTTTTTTAAATGAGATTTTCATACTTGATGTTGGGGGGGAGTGCACGGGTGGCAAAGTGGTCTGAAGTGTTCTCCCTTACCCATCATTGCCATCAAACCTCTGTCTAGTGGGTTCGAGAAATATGGCTCAGCCAGTGCACGTTATGAGAAAGCGTGGCAGTAGCTTTCCATAAAACAATGTTTTTTTTCTGGTTTCTTCCTCTGCCAGTTGCAATGGCTGCCATATAAAGATTATTGTTTACCGGAAAATGGAAGCACTATACTTGAAGTTTCAATCATAGTTTGGATGTGTATGATTTTGTCTATTCTGACATGCATCCATATTGTGCGTTTCCTCCTACTCCTAACATTTACTTTAATATTCCCATATGTGACATCATGAATGACATAATATCATGCAAAGGAAAAGTGTATGATTAATGAATATGAAATTATTCCAGGGTCATTTCACTGCACATGCACTGTTTGTCAAAAGCAAATTTTTGATCATGTAAAATGCTTGTGATGAAATTAAAGTAACTTGTCAATCCTAGATTGGCATGGTTTGGAGCTTTACCTTCTACCCCAGTGGGTTTTCATGTGGGCATTTCATTTATTGATCTTTTACATTTAGGTTTTTCTTTTATAAATTTGCTTCCTTGTCAAAAAGTTTACATATGAAAAAATTACATACAGTTATGATTTTTATTCTTAGTGAATTTTGATCTTAAATGTTCTTTTCATTGTTTCAGCCCGCTACACCGTAAGATCCTTTGGTATCAGAAGAAATGAAAAGATTGCTGTTCATTGCACTGTGAGGGGAGCTAAAGCAGAGGAAATTTTGGAGAGAGGACTGAAGGTCAGATAGTTATCTCCCTTTAGTATATCAATATTAATAGGCATAAAGGAAACCAAATTCCTGATCTAATTCGTTTTTTTAAAGAAGTTTAAAGTCTAACATTACAGAACTAAAGTGTTTTGACTTTATCCAGCATTTGCGTTAAATCCAGATATTCCATAAACACGATGCAATGTTTTAGTGAATCGAATACTTTACTGCATAAGGCAGATTGTTACATATTCTGTTTTTATTACAAGATTTGTTAGCGATGATATTTATCTGCTTAAAACCTAAATACACCCAATCTCTTATATTTTTGCTTGGTATTTAAATGGATCTTTGACCACCAGTATAGAGTAGAATTGACAAATTGAGAAACACTGTACTTTTGTACTTCTGTCTTTTATGGATGCCATTTAAATTGGTCCAGTCAGTCCATCCATCAGTGAAGTTGTTTTGTTTTGTAATATCAACCAATTTGTGTATTTGATGAAAATTCTTCTTGCCTACAGGTCCGTGAGTACGAATTGAAAAAAGGCAACTTCTCAGACACAGGAAACTTTGGGTTTGGAATCCAGGAACACATTGACCTGGGAATAAAGTATGACCCTGGCATCGGTATCTATGGAATGGACTTCTATGTTGTCCTCGGAAGGCCAGGTAAATAAGCATGCATCCACAATATATATTGAAATTAAATAACAGCAGACAAGAAATTCAGGAAAGCTAGAACTCTGTCTTTTTCTGTAATACCTGTTAAATTCCTTTTTTTTTAGGTCATGTAAAATGTCAAGTTCTTTGCTGAGACATTGAGGCAGAATGAAGAAAAATGCTGAGAATTTTATGCGAGTTTATGAAAACCACGATTGATAAAGGAAGTTATAAAATTGTCAGAATTTTCAAATTAAATATCGCCCAGAAAACATCTTAAATTCTTGTCTCCTGTCCTGTTGTTTACTGTTTGTTATTAATGTCTTCCATTGTACATATCTACAAATCTGTTCCAGAGATTTTTAAATCGTACTTTTGTATGTATGACTATGACCTCGGATGTCATTGACATGTAGATTGCAAGAGTTGTGTAGGTAGGTGACTAGGAATGCAAATGGCCTGATCCAGGTCAAATTACAGCAATAATGTACTTTCGTTTCGTCTGTCAGTGGAATAAAGACATAACAACTACTATAATCACAATTTTGGAGAAAATAAATTATATTCCTATCGATTTCATGCAGATGAATATCGATGAAAAGTAGTTTTAAGTTTGTTGGGCCGGCTATCAAGCGGCTACCCCATGCCGACACCAAATAGTGTCACTGAATTCCAACTTTCCGATAGTGAATGGCCTCTGGCCATATACCCCAAAATAAATATCCAGATATCAAAAACGGGATGGCAACAGTCACATGAAACTCTGACTAGGAAAAAGATTTTTGTGCAAAAAAGTTTTGTTTGATCTATACTAATTATTCGCTGTGCATTCAGTCATCAAACACCGATAAACATCATGCCCTTTGCACGCAGTGTGCCACAAATGTTAGCATTGGACATGGTGACAAAAAATGTGAGGAATTTATAATTTGGCAATTTTCATCCCTAATTTTGAGTTTGGAGGGCTGGCAGCTATGCTGCAGAGTGGCAGTTTATAATGATGTCTAGCATCCTGACATAGACGTATAGTATGATGCCCCACCCAGTCACATCATCCTGACGCAAGGTTGACCAGTCCTATCACTAACCTCTTAATGCTGAGTGCCAAGAGAGACAGCTGTTAGTACCATTTTTACAAATCTTTGATATGACTTGGCCAGGGATCAAGCCCACAACCTCGCATACACTCCAACCACTAAGCTACTGGAGATTTGCCTTAAAAAAAAATTTACCACAAAAGAGTTTGCACCTAAGCATTTTGAGCATTCGTTAGATAGGATTTGGTTAATGGATCTGGTAAAGATCTTCTCACAAGCACATATTACTTGGTTTGAAATGGACAGCATTAATACACCAAAGAAATGTGATCAATTTCTGTTGTAAAAATGCCTGACAAAATATCAGAATGAGTAATAATGAGTTAATCATCATCCAGAAAGAGTACACTCCTTTTAAATATTGTATTTTCCAGTGTTGTAATGCCATTTTCACACATGTCAGCATGTGTTTGACATCATATTGTGTCTGATTTAAACTATATTGATATTCTAACATGTTTTGACAAATAAAACTGCTTGTTGGTATGGTTTTTTTTTTTTTTAAGTTTGCAGCACAATTTTTTTGAAAATTAAAAAGTAGATTTAAGATAGTATAAGCCCATTAAAACGTGTTTTCCCAACTTTTAGCAGATTTAAATGGAATACCCTTGAAAATAAATATATTTGAAATTGATACACATGGTCAGTTGCATTGTAGTATGGTCCATAGATGTAATGTATCCTTCTTTTATATCCATTGTTTATTTGCTTCTTACAGGATTCTCCGTGTCACAAAGGAGACAGAGGAGGGCCAAGATTGGATTCAAGCACAGAGTCACCAAGGATGAGGCAGTTAAGTGGTTTCAGCAGAAGGTGAGGCTGATTTGTCTTTATGCTGGTTACATTAATTGCAGAAATCTTGAAAATCTAGTTATTGCTAATTCTTCTAAATCACCACAAGACTAATGTTTTGGTGGTCTAATTCTCCTGAATCATTTCAGAATGGGGGTTTTCACCAAAAGTCTTCTAACATTGTGTAGAGAGAATTTGTGCAGTTTAAAAAAGAAATGGTATTGTCTTCGGTATTCCTGGAAATTCATTTTAGACATTAAATCATCTGCCACTATGGAGTACTCTCATTTCAAATGGAGGAGAAAATAACCCCCTCCCCCCTTCCCAATTTAGTTTTAAAAGAATTGTTGCATGCAGCTGTCTGTTAATAGTTATGCATTTTACAAGTGTCTGTAATGTTTAGTTTTTAATACTGAATTTTTCTTTTTCTTTCAGTATGACGGTATCATCCTGCCTGGCAAATAAAAATAAACTCTTCTTGTAAAAACAAAGAAAAAATAAAACTGATGTCAGTTGAGATGCGCAGCTTTTTTCTTTCTTTAACATGCCCTGCCGTTGCATTGGTTAGCATATTTATTTGTTTTGCTTCATACGTGGTTCCCATGCTTCTGGGAAATCGGGGGGAAAGTCTGGAGAATTAATAATTTTCTCCTGACCGTGAAGAGTCATGTAATTGAGTCATAACTAAACTAATCACAAGTTAAATTTATTGAGTTCTAACCAGAATATTTAGATGGTGCAGTATGAATAATTTGGGTGCCTGCAATATACATATATGCAGGGTAAATCCAAACGCTCCATGGATTAGATTCATCTAGTAGACTTTTATTTTCAGTCAGCTTGATATCCATATCTTTCCTTACATGGAAGGTATGACAACCAGTCTAGCATCACAACATTACCAACATGTTGGTGGCAAAGCATAGATGCTTACCAGATAGCCTAGCAACCTTAAAACATTATATCAAGAAATCAATATCAAAGTTACTTATTTTCTCAGAAATTGTGACTATTATAACCAGAATGTCTTTGCTCTTCTCAATCAAAGACAAAACTACGGCGGCGAAATTTGACCTGGTACTCCCGAGTTGTATTGCTTGTCACATGAGCACACGAATCTAACAACCCACGTTTTCAAATGTGGAGAAAAAAATGTAACAAATATTAAATGCATGTCAAATACGGGTTGTAATAAAATTATAAAACCAAAATAACACAATTTTCCATATTTATATATTCAGAGGACAATGTCTGGAGTTTTGTTGTATCATGTGACTGCCACGTGGACGTGCTCTCTGCTTGATAAATCATACTGGCCACACTTCTGGTTTTTACAAATATATCTTTCATTTAATATAATAGAATTTCTGTAAAAATAAGTATGTTGTTGATATCGCAGGATTATTTAACTTCCCATATAGTCGTTTGAAATTTGTAATGCTAATGGCAAGTAATGAATTAGGTTTAATCTATGCAGTAGTTTCATCTGTTCTGTTATTGGATTAAAGACATAACGATTATAATACTTGCCATTTCTGATAATGTAAATCGTTTTCATGCAAGTACAAGTCGAAATAACGTACATTTAAATTTTCTAGGTCTGCTGGCAAGCAACTACCACCTTGTGGCGGCGAATTCCAAATTTGTGCTATGCAATTGCATTGACCCCACCCCAACCTAAATGTCCAAATATGAAAAATGGGGTGGAAATATTTGTAGGATATCCGAATTAGAAAACAGACTGCTGTTTGTTTTAAGCCAAATTTGTAGTCCAAATTGTTGAATCTCTGAGCTGAAATGAGAAATTATCATCCCATGTATTATATATTGAAAATTATATGAGCCCCTGTATCAATGACTGATTAAACAAATTATAAGAACACAAGTTGATTTTACACAAAATTCATTATTTATACAACAGTATATAATTTTGAGTCTTTTGTCGAAATATAAATCATTGATCTGAAACATCCTGCCTGCCAAAGCATATGTTGTCTGCAAAATGATTGATGTCCCAATGTATCATGACAGATGACAACGATGGTGTGGCCCTTAGACCATAAAAATAAAAAAGGTCAAATAAGCACTAGTTAAATATTAGAGCTGTAGACCAAATAACCTTTTGGATCACTCGCGCATACGTTAAGGAAGAAGACTTTAAGCAATCCCGAAGGATGGGGGGGGTGGTTAAAGTCACTAACTAAACTGACCGACTTGCACGTTAGAGAAGAAAGAAACCCAGTAAGGTTTTGAAAACGCTGAAGGTCGCTAATTAACTTTTTTCACATTTAATTCTTGACAACCTACCTTCAACTTAGTTCGGTATGGTTGTACTGAAAGTATGGACGAGGCCAAAAGGTGAAGGTCATTGTGGCTCAACGAAAAATTTGTTTTGCGGAAGATTTCGTTAACCAAACCTTGTGGCTGGTTTGTACTTCGGGTAATTAAGAAACCTGTAAATTATTCTAAGTCTAATAAGAAAATAATGGTTTGTGGTTTTATGCACATTAACTTTAGTACTAAATTGTACACTTGAACAAAGATCCAGATCAAAATGACCCGTTGCTCCGTAGGCTTCTGAGTTGACCATGCGCTACTAACACAAGGCGTTTGTATAATGCAACATTCACCATCCTCTTGCTCATATCTGAGATTTATTAGGGACAGGTCCTGAACAGATTCAGTAACAAATTAAGCCTAATTATCAAAACTAAAAATTTATTCAAACAAGCGGCATGTTTCACTGCCAATTTAGTCATTTGCTTCACCATATTCCATTATAAATCTTTCAAATATTTGTCTCTTCCCAGTCATCTGGGTCACAAAATGTAAAGTTGCTATTGTGTACATAGGCATTTCGTTTAAAAACATTTCATGATTTTGTTCGGTCTCGTATATCAATTTAAGAAATGGTTTTTTTTTTTTTTAAATGCAATATTGCACTTTATTTTAATAACAGGTTTTACTGCAGGATTGCACTTTACCTTCCGCTCCCGTGACCTAATTGGTTCGAGTGTCTGCTTCGGACGTGTAAGGTCGCGGGTTCGAACCCCGGCCAAGTCATACCAAAATCAATAATGGTAGAAACAGCTTCCTTGCAAGGCGCTCAGCATTAAGAGGTTAGGACTGGTCGGTCTGGTGTCTGGATAATATGACTTGGTGGGCCATGTCTGCGACAAGATGCCCCAACGCTAGTATTCGCTATAAACTGCCACACTGCAGACAACGAAGCGATATGACAAACTTTTCTAAAGCTGCACTAAAAATCTAAATCACACACAGATAATAGGCTGGGCTGATAAGCGAAACACAAACAGGGCTTGGAAAAAAATATTCAACATATGAGAACATGTTTATTAACTAGGCTTTCCCTCAAAAATATTTCTGAAAGAAAGAAGGTAGATTTCTCTTTTTGTTTACTTTAAAAAAGTTTTTTTTTTTTTAAATTTATAAAATATTGCATGATAAATTATGGTCGTCAGTAATGCATTAGGGGGGTGAAGGGTCAAATAGTGAACATGCTAACATATGTATAGAAATTTGAACTGCTGTGCCAGAACACCTAAATAAAGGCTAAACTATTTCGGATGTACATCAGGTACAAGGCAAATTGTTTTTTTTTTTAACCTGATCATGTTTACTCTGTTTATATATTAATGATTTGATTCAGCAGCTGAAGCACCAGAAGATATTGGTATTTTTGCAATACTTTACGCTGATGATGTTGCTAAGTGCGCCGATACAGTAAAACTTTTTTAAGACCAAATAACGTAGCATCATTTGTCTGTTTTATTGATCTTTGTGTGTCTATGTGTCAACCAGTAGATGAATGATCCAGTCTCGTGTTTTATGAAAATAATCAATTTCAGCCATAAACCGTGATTCAACACGGGACCATTCCACCTATAAAACGGGTTATAAAGAACGGTCATGTGACACGTATCCGGATATATAAGGGTTGGCAAACTTGGACCAACCCATATGTAATATCAACATCAATGGACAACATTCCTTTGGCTGAATAATTATTACCTGATACCTGACACTAATCTTTCCTGACTTTTGGCGCAAACCCCAGGCCCAAAATGCATTGTTGCTGAGAAAAATATATAATTTCCAACACGTTTCATAAAATCTTTTAAAATTTTTTCAGTCATATCGCTACGATGTCTGTAGTGAGGCCGTTTATATATATATATATATATATATATATATATATATATATATATATATATATATAGCATTGTGGCATCATGCCGTTGACATGTATCATGATGTACCACCCAGTCTCATTATCCTGACACCAGGCTGACCCGTCCTAACACTAACCTCTTACTGCTGAGAGCCAAGTGAGGCAGCTGTTAGTACCATTTTTGTAAGTCATTGTTATGACTCGGCCGGGTATCGAGCCCACGACCTCCCGCTTCCGCGGCGGATGCTCCAACCACTAGGCCACCGGAGTGGTTTGTTCATTATTGTGTCAGTACACTGATTCAATTAACAGCGTCATGGACCGTTCCGATGACCTAGTGGTTAGAGCGTCCTCGGATGCGGGAGGTCGAACCACTGCAGATTCATACAAAACTCTCTTCTACAAATGCAAATGGTACTTGCAACTGACACAAGGGGCGCTCAACATTAAGAGATTAGTGTTAGGACTGGTCGGCTTTGTGTCAGGATAACGTGCGTAGGTGGGACATGTCTGCGGCATGAGCATAATACCCCAGTACTAGACATCACTATAAAGTGTCATATTGCAGACATCGAGCGCTATGGCTGAAAAATTGTTAAAGCGACGTTTTAAAAAGAAATCAAAATCTATGTTCATCATTGCAGTTTGTAGCAGGCGGAGCGGATCATGTTATTACGTTGTTTGGCCATTTGTCAGTAACAAATTTGGTTTCCGCACAGTAGCTCAAGCCGTCTATCATCTGCAGTTTAAAACCGCGTGGATGACTTTAACTTGAGGTAAGAAATGACCAAACTGATCCTTGAGTCAAATTTAAAGGTCAAGGTCAATAACTGAGAATTGCCAGTTTGTTTTATCACATCGAACCCGTCACTGTTATGGTCAATGAGTTAAAGGTCAAAGGAAAGATGATCAGTAGTTTCGCACATTAATTGTGTGAATCACTGGTGCTTGAATATGAAATAACTCGTGTCGATGTTGTGGAGAAAAGGTCCAAGATTCTACACCACATAACTGTACCAAACCAAGTAGACGGCTTGCACGTGACTTAAGAAAGAACCGTATCTTTTTTATGGTTAAAAGGTCAATGGCCAAAAAAACAGGGCGTTATAAAAAATTAAAAAAAGAAGTGGATTTTGCATTAGTTTAACAACAGAGACGTGTGCCAATATTCGGGTTTAAAAAGAAGCCTGTTATATTTGAAGATCAATGATCAAGGTCACCGGCACTATAGACATTAAAGTGCTTTCTGCATCAAAATATCAGTTACCCATATAGAAGAGTACTAAATATAGGACGGGCGTTTAATGTGTCGTTCACAGTACTCATGTACACTTGGAAAATGGCTAAATAGTAAGAAACGTAAGTGATATTAAATGCAAGGAATTAACATGATTTTTACAAACAACACATTACACAGAAAAAAAAATCGACAAGAAAATCCGGCGAGTAAAGAAAACTATAACAACATTATATATCTTGGCTTCTGCATTAATGCAGATGAATTTATTATATGTGTTGTTTCTTGTCTCCTTTCCCAAACTTCGTGTGTAGCTGCGTTTTTTTTTCTTTCTTCTTTTTTCTTATACATAATTGCTTTATATACCAATACGTCTCTACGGTCCCACATTTCTCAAGACAGACAAGGTTATTTTAGCAACTTTGTTGGAAACGTCACTAACACGAATTATAATTTCATTAAGCCGATTCCTTGCAGTTTTACCAGGAACAGAAATGTGGCAGCATCTGAAAGGTTTACGAGTAATTGTTTCATTTATAAAAGATATTTTCGTATGTAGAATGCGCGTGTGTGTGTGTGTGTGTGTGTGTGTGTGTGTGTGAAGCTTAATAAAGAATATAGTAAGAATATTAACAAATTGTGTAAGAATGAATGTTAAACCGTCCTTTTCTCATTAAAATCAAATATTACACGCATCATACTACTGTGTGAAAATGTATGACTATGTTCACATTAGTATAAATATATGTCGCAAAGCAAAACTAATATGAAAATTTAATACAATACTCCTTTAAACAGACTTAAAATTAATTATATAAAAATAACAGCGATTCAAGTTCTAAGCGCAAACGATATCCATGTAAGTTGTTGATATATACGCATATTGACTGCATAATGCTTGCATATGATAGTCAACGTACATACTATTGAATGTAAGTAACTGCCCTATTATAACATGTCCACCATTTTTTCTCTGCGAAATGTGGCTGGAAAAAAAATGTGATATTTTACATATTAGTTTTATCAATAGGTTAATCCTTGAATTTTAATTTTAGAGCATGCGCAAAGTGTACTGAACATTTTCAAATGATGTATTGTGTTCAACACTGAAGTACACCCACACCACGCAGTGCAATCTTCGTGATTTACACGAGGAGTGTGCGTCTCGGCTTCACTGTACAGTTAGATTATAGATTTAATTAGCTTACAAAGCATGGTATTAACACAGTCAATTCCCACATTATTATCACACTGTCAATTCCCACAGTACTATCACACTGTCAATTCCCACATTATTATCACACTGTCAATCCCCACAGTACTATCACACTGTCAATTCCCACATTATTATCACACTGTCAATCTCCACAGTACTATCACACTGTCAATTCCCACATTATTATCACACTGTCAATTCCCACATTATTATCACACTGTCAATCCCCACAGTACTATCACACTGTCAATCCCCACAGTACTATCACACTGTCAATTCCCACAGTACTATCACACTGTCAATTCCCACATTATTATCACACTGTCAATCCCCACAGTACTATCACACTGTCAATTACGCTAGTAGTATCATACTGAATAAATCCTTGAGTAATACCGAAGTTGTTGTATTAGGGTTTAACGCCATTTTTCAGCACACGAAAAACTATACATGGCGGCCAGTATTAATGGTGGAGGAAGAACCCGGGGAAAACCTCCGGAAAGAACCACCGACCCACGACAAGCTACTGGCACGTTTTCTCATATACCCACATTGGCCGAATCTGAGGCTCGAACACAGTCATACAGAGGTGAGATGGCAGTGATCCGTATCGAAGAGCGCTTTTGACCACTCAGCCACTCGGGGCCACGATACCAAAATAATTCATAAACTAGTAGAATCCGCTTTTGTTGAGTTGAATGAAAGGTATCTGGTGAGAGAATGTCAGCTAAGGTGAGGATATTTAACAGGCACTGAACTACACTCGACATCACCCTCCACTAGCTCGAGAGTAAAGCTTGCCTTAAGGAGTGTTTCTACCAAGGGTCTTGATACATTTCGGCAGGAAATGATCCCTACATGTATCTATTTTTTTGTCAATAAATAACTTCCATAAGAATATTTTAGGAAGTTTGTGACTGAATTTTATTTTAATTTTTAAAAGGGAATTTCATCAGTTAATAGTACGAATTGCTGGAGGAGAAAAAACTTAGGCAAAAGTTTTGAATAATTTCACAAAAGCTAGGAAAGTTACCTAAGGAAGTCAAAATATCTACAGATTGAAGATTCTTATATACATTCCTTGAGTATTGCAAAAAGAATTGACTGCATCAGTATGACCATTTCCTTTGGAAACTGGATTAGTGATTGATCTGGGACACTCAGCTGTAGGAAACGCGCTTCCATTGTAATGCATTGCATTATTTGAGGCATATTTTGATGTTTGGTACCAATTTTTCTGCTTTATTATCCACGTTTGACGGTGCGATACACCTTCTTCATATTTTCTGTTCTTACGATGACTCGTGTATGCTTCTTAATCATACTTCTGTCGTGTCTGATTCCAAAGAAAAGGGGTTTCCTGTGGACAGCACTATCTGCTCAGAAATACCAAGTTCGGACGTTACAGGTCCATGTGCATTTTGATTTTCACCTTTCTTCTGAGTTAAGATTGTTTCGTCCTTGTGTTGTATCATATTGTCGGGATTGTCATTTGAACCGATATTTCCGTTGTCAATTCCCACAAACTTCGGCTTATTCACATTTTCTGAGGAGATACGGGCCTGTGCATATCCCATCTCACTCCCTTCTTTAATACATTTTGTACTGCTGAAATCTGTAGGAAAATCTTTCAAACAGGAAGACTTTCGTAAGTTAGATATATCACCACCTTCGTTGCCTCCGTCTTTGGAAAACCCACGTTCCCACTGGATGTCTCTTTCGAGAGTTTTAGAATCTTTCAATGGTTGTGTTCCGAGGACGTAAAGTCCAGTTGGATCTACAGGGTGCAGCCGCCCTTGGTTTTTTTTGGAGTCATTTTCCGATTCTAATTCAATAATCTCTGTACGATAAAACTGTTCTTTGTTATCGTCACCTCTCGGTGAGTCAAAAACTGAGTTGTTGCTGCTCATGGTTCTCGTGAGAGAGGTGTTCAAAATTAGATTACCATTTTTGCACAAAGGTTGATTGGAAATATCACTAGTGATAGCATTATTCTCTGACAAACTCCTTGCCATTGCATGTCCAGTGATCTGGGTATTTAGCAGATCTTCATCCTTGACACTGACGCATACGGGTGGTGCAGAGGGCAGCCTGTATGTAACGCGTTTTCGAATTCTTGAGCTCAGATCTGAAAGATTTCGTTGCATTGGTATTTTAGTTGTCTTTGGAGAAGAGGGTGCGCTAATATTTTTCTTGTCTATCAGGATCGGGCGAGGTTTTTGATTTTCGGCATTCGATTCAGATGGATTGAGCTTTTGTAGAATAGTCTTTCTGTCCTCCTTGTACAAATCAATGAGCAAATCCAGTTTTGTTTCTATATCCTCCACCTAAAAGTATAAACAAAAATTAAAAATGTATAGTTCTTCATTTTTTTAAAAATCAAATTTAGTTATTTTTGTGGAGAGTTACAAATTGTACAAAATTGGAATTGAGTTACATGAATAATATGCCTGTGGAACTCGTTAACGTATTTTTAAAATACTTTTATATTAAATCCTTCAAAGCAGTGTTAACGCTTCAAATCATACTTCTATGATTTTTTAACAATACAATATAGTTTGGAGTTTAAGGTACTGGTCTTAGTGCTACTAACAAAAGTCTCAAATAAAGGCTTAAGACGACTGCCCTGAATTTCTCCATCGGATTTAAGTGTAATATTATTTTCCAGTGATCTGATTATTAAACATTTACCTTTTAATTTAAAATTGACAATTCGAACGTTTTACATCAAGACCAGTCAGATGACGTAAGACTGATCTAAACCGATCAGATTAATTAGGTCCACTTTAAACCAATCAGATGACATAATATTAATCTAAACTAATCAGATACACTACGATTAATGTAAACCAATCAGATGACCAAAGTCTAATCTAGACCAATCAGATGACATAAATCTAATCTAAACCAATCAGATGACATAAGTCTAATCTAGACCAATCAGATGAAATAAGACTAATCTAGATCAATCAGATGACATAAGTCTAATCTAGACCAATCAGATGACATATGTCTAATCTAGACTAATCAGATGACATAAGTCTAATCTAGATCAATCAGATGACATAAGTCTAATCTAGACCAATCAGATGACATAAGTCTAATCTAGACCAATCAGATGACATAAGACTAATCTAGACCAATCAGATGACATAAGTCTAATCTAGACCAATCAGATGACATAGGTCTAATCTAAACCAATCAGATGACATAAGTCTAATCTAAACCAATCAGATGACATAAGTCTAATCTAGACCAATCAGATGACCTAAGTCAAAATCTAAACCAATCAGATGACATAAGACTAATCTAAACCAATCAGATGACATAAGACTAATCTAAACCAATACGTCTAATCAAAACCAATCAGATGACCTAGGTATAAGCTTAAGACATATGGTTAATTTGATGCGTAATTTATCAATTTTAAGTCAAATTTAAACTTCAGCTAATCAAAACTCTAGATTTTAAACTTCGATCTAAGTATAAACTTAAGTTCTCTTCATGAAATTAGGGACAGAAAATGCAATTTTGCCATTTCAATATTTGAAAATTGTACAATTTTACTACAGGTATGAAAGAAAACTGTTTCGAAATGGTAAGCTGTTAAAACATTTAACCGTAAGAATTCAATATTTGCAAAAGTTAACCTTTTTATTTCCTATTAAGTGTAAAGCGAATTATATACCTGTCTTTCTACTTTCACAATTCGTGAGGCCAAACTTATTCTAGACTCGTACACATCCTTTGCCTTTGAACCTACTTTGCCCAATATTTGATCCAACCTGAAATGTTTGAAATCGAAAATACATTAATATATTTACAAGTACGTTTCTCTATATCTTATACTGAAATTGGCATCAAAAGATAAAAAAATTAATATATTTACATCTACGTTTCTCTATATCTTATATTGAGATGCTTGAAATTGGCATCAAAAGGTAAAATAAATTAATATATTTATATCTACGTTTCTCTATATCTTATACTGAGATGCTTGAAATTGGCATCAAAAGGTAAAATAAATTAATATATTTACATATACGTTTCACTTTTGTTTGTACTGAAATGTTTGAAATTGGCATCAAAAAGTAAAATAAATTAATATATTTACATCTACGTTTCTCTTTTGTTTGTACTGAAATGTTTGAAATTGGCATCAAAAGGTAAAATAAATTAATATATTTACATCTACGTTTCTCTATATCTTATACTGAGATGCTTAAAATTGGCATCAAAAGGTAAAATAAATTAATATATTTACATATACGTTTCACTTTTGTTTGTACTGAAATGTTTGAAATTGGCATCAAAAGGTAAAATAAATTAATATATTTACATCTACGTTTCTCTTTTGTTTGTACTAAAATGTTTGAAATTGGCATCAAAAGGTAAAATAAATTAATATATTTACATCTACGTTTCTCTATATCTTATACTGAGATGCTTGAAATTGGCATCAAAAGATAAAATAAATTAATATATTTACAGCTACGTTTCTCTTTTGTTTGTACTGAAATGTTTGAAATTGGCATCAAAAGGTAAAATAAATTAATATATTTACGTGTACGTTTCTCTATAGTTCATACAGGATTTGAAGTGTGATCTTTATAGACTATAATATATATTCTTTGGTGGTATGCCTCTTTACTTTTCCATATTCGATCTTGGCGAAGAATTGTAACTCGAAAAACTCAAAAGGTTGGTATTCGATTACTTGTTGGAGTACCCTATGCATTTTGTAAACAGTATGTAAAGCAATTTTTTTTCACGAATAAGTTTGGATAAATTGCAAGCATAAAGCATTATTTAAAAAGTACGATGAACGAAAACTGCGCAAAAGAAAATATTTCCACTTTTCGATAACCAGACCCTTGCGCTTATGTTGAACTTTTGGTTAGATATGCAGAACGTTAATCCAAGGTTTCTCGAATGAATTAAAGCATTACAGCCTCCTGCATTATTCCTCAATAACATGTCATTACGAGATAAATACATTAACGCCGGAAGCATGTTTTCCTTAATCTGGAATCGGTTTTACGAAAACGTTTCCTCAAATTAATATATACACTATTAATGGTTGTGCCAATTCTATCAATATTAGGTTTGTCTTCAAAATGTAGAGATTTTAGAAACAACATTTACTTAATACGATTGTACAATTTTATAATCATGGAGTAGAAATTTGAGGAATGGCACATTCTGGGTGATCCTCAATTTTCCTCAAAGCTAATACTGGGATTAATGGTAAAATTTCATGAGACTGCATTTTAGTCGTCAATGTCAGCTGAATATCAAATGAAAAACTTTTCTTGTCACTCAAGCGATAAGACATACATTTGCGACTTTTAATTTAAAGAAATACAATTTGAATTTTTTTGTAAAACGGAGACCATTTTTTTAAATACCACCAACCTTCCCTGTAAACTTTTTACTCTGCTCAACATGTCTATGTGACCCGCTGAATACTGCTCGATAACATCTGTGACGTCATACGGCCTCAAAGCTTCTCGAAATTTACGTCGTGCTACGAAAAACCGTATTTTACGTAGTGCCCGAATGACCCGTTTGTGTAAATCTGTTAACTCTCTCACTTTCGGCGAATCAAGCTCCTCTGAAAATAAACATTAGACAGTAGTCAGATCAAAAAGTAACCACCGGGAACATGGGATTATCAAATTAAATTGTATCTTGCGTTGCCTTAGTGATGTAAAAATCATAAATAAAGTTTGGTCTAATTCGCGGAGACATTGTACAAAGCACAACAAACCCACCAACATATTAGGTTGGACATGAAGAGAATGGGGCACTGATGGAGCTGGAGGAACTATGCTATCAAGATCTTAAAATTCTTAAATAAAACAGAATTTCGAAAGACATATGGATCTATAATGAACAATAATTCATAAACATTCTTTACTTCTGGTGTTATGCATATTTAATTTTTTGTTTTGTGCTTCACCTTTGTCCATAACTGAGGGTACAGATTTTGCGTATCTAACGTTTCTCATATTTTTGTCATGTTTGTGAGTTATAAAAATGTTTTAACTGATATTCAGTTTAAAGACATATTTCATATACCAACTAACGACGTTCCGGAACAGAACTTGTGACCTACATCCAAATAGTTTTATTGTGTCAAATGTTATAATTGGTTGTGATAAACTAAAATATTCATTTACTTTTTTAGTTCAGTGTGTGAAATCAGTTACAGTTGTGTTCAGATAATACTTGAGGTGAATCATCTATTTAAATTTTTAATATAATGACAATGTCCTCATTGACTTTAGATAATGCACTATTTTGGGGTAGTTTATTGTCTCAGACAAAGTTCTTCATTTCGCACATTTAAGAAATCTTTAGTGAAACCATCAAACAGTCACAAATGTCATCGAATGAAATGAACATTGTCTCGAATCCTACCCATAGGCTAAATATAAAGGAGTGGCTTGAGCTTGCCAGACATTGTTGACTAATTGCAATGTCATTGATGGCATTTGTTTGAGGGGTGGGGTAAGTTTTTGTTAGTGTTTATTTTCCATCTTTGTATTAAAACTGCAATGAAACACATTTATCGAGGAGCCTTTTAGCTATCTTTAATTGCGCGTCGAGTGAAAAGCAAATGTCCAGCTTTGTATAAAAACTGCAATGAAACACACATTTCTCGATCAGCCTTTAACTACCTTTAATTGCGCGTCGAGTGAAAAGTAAATTTCCAGCTTTGCATAAAAACTGCAATGAAACACACATTTATCGATCAGCCTTTAGCTACCTTCTATCGCGCGTCGAGTGAAAAGTAAATTTAACAATATCACGAAATTCTCCTCGTATTTACGATAAGTAATTTAACAATATCACGAAATTCTCCACGTATTTACGATAAGTATTCAAGCAGCAGTAATTGCTGCAATATTGGGTTTTTTTAAACTTCCAAGATACAATGGCCAATTTGGACTGTTTTAAACAAATGCAATACTTACTTCAAACTCTATATTCTATTTCGAGCGAACACTAGGGAAAGAACGAACCCGCACCCAACCGAGCCTTTAAAAATATTAGAAATAAAGCATGTATAGATGTCGTGTTAAGTGTGTAATACGACGGCGTAGTAACAGCTCCGGTGGCCTAGTAGTTAGAGCGTCCGCCGCGGAAGCGGAAGGTCGTCTGTTCGATCCCCGGCCGAGTCATACCAAAGACTTACAAAAAAGGTACTAACAGCTGCCTCGCTTGACGCTCAGCATTAAGAAGTTAGTGTTAGGACTGGTCGGCCTGGTGTCAGGATAATTAGACTGGGTGGGACATCATACTACATGTCTGTGGCATAATGCCCCAGTGCTAGACATCACTTTAAACTGCCTCACTGCAGACATCGTAGCGATATGACTGAAAAATTGTTAAAGCTACGTTAAAAATCCTAAACAAACAAACAAACCTCGGCGTAGTATTAAATTTTGACCATGATAGGTTGGTGGGCTGAATATATTTTCTAATATCGTTTAAGAAGAGGGTGTGGTTTTTTTCTGAAGTGACAAAATTATATTGTGGTAATAGGATTAATGATTGCTATGTATTATTCCATCCACAAATCAGTAGCACTCCGGAGGAATCTATGTAGTTCACTACTTTCAAAAACATTCTAAAACATACAGAAAAATGATTGTGGTTTCTTTTGTCATGGGAAATGAAAATCATTTAACAATAGAGAACACGTGCGCCTGCATTAGTTTTATCATTCCTAGAAGAAAACACGTTTCCTAAAAAAGACGCCAGTCTATACCAAAGTAAACAATATCAGTTCTGATATTTATATATACATATTGGTATGGCTGTGACGAATTAGTGAATAAATTAATTTTTCTTTAACATTATAATATGATTCTTTCTTGTCATTTTATACCATCTTGAATTTGATAATCTTAATACATTTTCATTATAATAGGAAAGAAAGTAAGTCTCTCAGTCGGTCATCCCAGTGACCTCATTTGTTCTTACCCTCTGAATGGTCTTTGTTTACAAATGACGCAATGGAGCTCTCTCTCATGATTACTAGCTTGTCCACCCTTTGGTCAACTAGTCCAGTTGCTAGACTTAGATGGCTCCTTGAAATAATAATAATAATAATAATAATAATAATAATAATAATAATAATAATAATAATAATAAAGTCATCACCCATTTAAGAAAATTATCGTTTGAATCAAGCTAATTATACTTACTAGAAAAATGTCTGTCAGATGTGAAATGATCCCATGCTCATATATATATATACCGATATATTTTTTTTCTTCTCTGAATGTTAGTGTTGACAGATTGTTTTTGTCAGTTTATTTACACAATATATTCATCAAGTGATTTGTATTAAAAAGTATGATTTCCTACAAGACAAATGAACGTCTAAAAGGAAATACAAGCATGTTCCTCCTTTAGTGTGGAAATCAAATTTTCTTCAAAGGTAAAACTGTCCCAAAATTCAGACGATGTTGACATCAATTTAAAAAGTATTTCAAATGGTATAGTAGTCATCGTAAACATAGTTCACACGTGCTCTTTACTTGCATCGTCATTTCAGCAGCAATGTACTCAAGCTTATTCTGTAAGTAAAATATGGCATTCTTCAAAAACATTTCGGAACAATAAGAAACGCGCAATTCTCATATTACCATTAAATGGTTTAATTAGTTTGCCCTTTCGCGAACCTTACCTCTGAAGGAATCTCGAAATTGGTCACGAATATCAGAAGCACAATACTATCTAACATCAATCTGAGAAGAGGTTATAAATCTAATTGTGATCTGGGAATCACAAGTATGTAAGAAGCAGCGAGCGAGCATGCACAGTACTCCGCCATTAAAAGCATGAAGCTACATAAACACCAGACTGAAAATAAAGATGCGTAGCGGGAAATGCCCTTCCACTGCAGGATCAGATTTATCTATTAAACACATATCTCTAGCAATGATGATTATTACACGTATTTCCTATTTCATGCCATCAGAAACATGTATCATATTTATTCACAATATAATTTTAGGCCAGCTTCTTTCAGGAAACATTATTGATGTGTTCCATCCCAAAAAAAGTTAACGAGCTAGGTTGTGCCAACAAAAGAGATCAGGCTCCATGCTTGAATCGAATTAAATCGAATTTTGAAACATTAAATCATCCTATATAGTTCTAGAAGACGATAAGGATATATGATCGAAATTGCGTACACGAGGTATTAGATAAATAAGAAATACATATTTCTGAAAGCTCGAAAGACTACTTAAGACATGACACATAGTTGTCTGTACTAGCTGGGACTGGGAAAAGAAAATGAACCAATTAAAGGACATTGCATAAATGGTACAAGACTTATCTTAGAGGTACAATAATTCTTACCAGGTCCGATTCACCAAACTAGAGACAGATCAAAATGTATATTAAAATAAACATGTATTAATATTGTAATTTTAGAGATCATCGTAGAACGCAGAAGACATAAATTGTACATATTTTACACCCAATTTTTTTTTATCAGAAGATGAAATCATGAAAACGGTGTTTCAAAGCAGATCACATGGATATCTTGAATAAAATTATATAATTCGAATGTCAATATTGATATTATTACCAGGAGACTAACTCGAAGACATAAGATTGTATGTAACTCACAATCTTACATTTCTTTCCCCTGTTATTGCAAATGTATTCCCCTATTATTGCAAATGTATTCCCCTGTTATTGCAAATGTATTCCCCTATTATTGCAAATGTATTCCCCTGTTATTACAAATGTATTCCCCTATTATTGCAAATGTATTCCCCTGTTATTGCATATGTATTCCCCTGTTATTGCAAATGTATTCGACTGAAATGCAAATAGATTAAAGGTTCACAAAGATGATGATGATGATGATGATGATGATGATTGTTGGTATTGAACGATCACTATTTGTGTCCTGTTTTAGTGCATTTTAATTATATGTCACTCAGAAGACATCATGCCAAATCATGTTGCTAATCATAAAATGAATTCAGGATAGGGTACTGTTCCTCTTTTTTGTCTGGTGTGTTGTGATGGCTTGGTAATAATTTGAGATTTTGTATTGGGACTCGGCAAGACACATTCGCAATCTTTCACAGTTATTAGGGTGGTTGACGATCTACATGCACCATATGCCTATCATTATTGCTCTAGTTAGGGGTCGTCCATTAATTATGTCAACAAAATAGGGGGAAGGGGTTTAAAGAAGTTTGACAATTGTTGACATGGGGGAGGGGGGAGTTCAATATAAATTAATGTCAACAATGTTATTTTTACAATAAATTTAATAAATCAAAAAATAGGAAATTAGTCGGTGCGTAGGTATGGCACACACTCGCTCGCCCATCAACAGCCTACAAGTTTAATCCTAAACCGACTGAGTTCTTGCCAAGTAAGTCATAGTCTTGCATCATCATACTTTGTTTTTATTCAATGTAGATTGTAGACTGTAGACAGATTAATACTATTTTGGCTATTCATCTGACAGATTTTTAAGGGAAACTGTTACTAAATTCAAAGACTGCACTGAGCCATATACATATTCGCTTGTTTGTAGGGGGAGGGGGGTAAAAACTTAGACATAATTTTATTAGGGAGTGTGAGGCACTGAAAGTTTGACAGTTGTTGAGAAGGGAGGGGGGTAAAAATTGCCTAATAATTGTTGCCATAATTAATGGACGTCCCCTTATGTGGCATTTCGGGTTAATTCTCGGTCAGAAGGTTAAAATATAATTATCGAATTATGTATGCCGTGTGAATTATGTATGCCGTGTGGAAGAATATGATATATCATCCCACGAATGCACTGATTTGTTGATTATTAATATACCTGATATATACACAACAAAAGCAAAACCATCTTTAACATGCCAATTTGGTATTTAACAGAATAGAACCAACAATGCAACAGTGAAAAGAAGGGTTATTTGTTACTGTTGCCTTCCAGGCAGCTGGCGATGGTCTTGTAACAACCGTGTATGCGGTAACTATCAAAATATTATGGCAAGTAATTTGAAGACATGTGTTTCAAATCCACGAAGAAAGAGATATACATGTAGTAAGAAAGACTGATTATCAAATGTCATTTCTGACATAAATGGAAGATAATTGTAAGAAGCCGAGCAATTTTGACTGAGTTTCTGTTACGAACTTTGAGGAAAGTCCTTATAACATCTGCTCCTGGAATTTGGCATCTGACGAGCCGCATGACCGATTAGCACAGCAAAATGAAGCTCATTATACCAGTACAGTACTGTACGGCATTTTCTGCTTGATTGATAATGAGAATCAATACAAAATCTTTTCAGGATACTGAACCAAACAGACCCTGATCAGCACCTGTAGATCCAAAATTAAACTTAGTTGGAAAGAACAAACATAAGTTCGTTACCAATCCCTTTCACAAACCTTACGAGATATAGAGCTAGATTGTCATGAACAATCGGTAAATAAGTCGTCAACAAAACAGACTGCTCCTTTGTGTTCAGTCACATGAATTATTATTTACTTGTTATAGTTCAGGACATTCTGATCATTATCTGGCATTCATTGCATTTGGATTGTTGATGTAATATCGTCTTCTAGTAATGCCGAGTACTGTATTATATACACAGTGCTGTTACACAACAAACAAGAAGGCAGAACCATACGCAGAAAACAAATTGTTTGCACATGCGCAAAGCATCAGCAAATATGTTATACCCGACAGTCTACGATATGATTGATTTAAGCGAATGACCGTACTTTGCATCTAACGAATATTGAATATTTCTTACTAACTATTTGTACAATGTTAGTACCCTCTTGACTTAACAAATATTAATGTATCAATGTATGGCATAAATGTAAATATTAATGTATCAATGTATTGCATAAATGTAAATATTAATGTATCAATGTATAGCAAAAATGTAAATATTAATGTATCAATGTATAGCATAAATATAAATATTAATGTATCAATGTATAGCATAAATGTAAATATTATTGTATCAATGTATGGCATAAATGTAAATATTAATGTATCAATGTACAGCATAAATGTAAATATTAATGTATCAATCTACAGCATAAATGTAAATATTTATGTATCAATGTATAGCATAAATGTAAATATTAATCTATCAATGTATAGCATAAATGTAAATATTAATGTATCAATGTATAGCATAAATGCTGTATGTGCAATTTGCCTATGCTATGAAAATTATCCAAATATTACTAATGGTATATATAAAAATTTCGGTTGATATATAATTTGAATGTTTAGTCGTATTACGAGTTGAACACCTGTCTGAGAACAGCACTAGGGATCGGAGGAATAAGACAGCTGTTATGGGGTCAACCTAACATCCGTTACCGACATGGCCTCAGTCGCAACAAGTTGTCGAAAGGGACTATATGAGCTCGTCTCAGAAGCATTCCTGCTTACTGAGTGTAAAACTAGTGGTTGCGATTTCCTTATGCTCCCTGATTGCTTTGCAAGTAACATACTCAGCAAGTCTGAGTACTCAGCAAGTAACATACTCAGCAAGTAACATACTCAGCAAGTAACATACTCAGCAAGTCTGAGTAATCAGCAAGGGGCTGGGGTTTTGCTATTTTTATTTGTTAAAATTTACATAACTAAAATAATTGATTTAAATATTTATCTAGTTGTATAAATCAAACTGAAGATGTCTTTATTAGTAGACAACACCAACACAAAATAAATAAGACAGCAATCATCTGTTATAAGTAACCGAACTCACAAACAAACCAAAATTGAAATATTTAAACACTTAAAAAGAATCTAATTGTAAGATCCATTCAAAATAAACGGAAATAATAAGTATAAATTTTAGCTTCAACACAAGCAATGTTGAGCAATATTCAAAGATCGTCAATACAAAAATCATCAATGTAGCTCAGTTAGACTTAACAATCGGATTATTCTTGTTCGCAGTATGGACAATTATTACATTGCTTTTTGTCAGACAGTTTCTATTGCTTTTTCTTTTTTTCTTTCTTTTTTTTTCTTTTTTTGTCATTGCTGTACAAAACAAACTCCGTTAATTTCTATTAATTCTTTTAGTAAAGACATACTTTGTTTGCAATCACGGACACTGATATACCAAACGGTATGCCTTGTAAAGTTAGTCTAGTTATTTCAATTGCTTTCTTTGCTACATTGTCAAGATTCCTGTTCATCTAATCGAAAACAGTATTAATTGTTTCTATAAACATCAACCACCAGTAGTTCTAGTCCCTGATCAAATTTATCATCACATTTTCATCCTTGTATAACCACTTCTGTTGTATTTCGTTTTGCATACAAATGTTGGGCAGATGAAATGACGTATGTACTCATCTCTAACAAGCTTAATGCAAAACGACGAACAGTCGTAACATGCTTTTTTAATCTGCTCTGATTAGCACACGCTGATGTTCTATATCCAAGCTTTACAGTGTTATCTTGTCCTGCTTTTTTTAAATAGAGCTGTAATGATTGTTTGGACTAGAAATATTCATTTACTTGGAGCTGCTAAGCTATTTACCAAGAATTATTTTTAATGTCATTTCGCTGTCAGCTAATCAAATGTGACCTGGTTAACAGTACTTGAATAATTAACTTTTTCAATACCCATGCTTGATGAGTGAGCAATTGTGAATCTCGGTAGTTTCTTTAAAGCGACGCGAACTTACGTAACAATGTAATTGAATGCTTCAGTCGACATTTCCATGTAATTTAAAGCTCTGCTATTTATAAACCATGTACCAGTGTAAATTTGCTCTTAACCTGTAGTTATATTGTCAAAATGTTCTCCGTTAACGGCATGTACTATCAGATAACCGATAGTGACTTAAGTTGAAATCGAGCAATTAGCTTTGCAATTTATTTAATATCCATGTTTGATGTCCGACCAATTGGCACATAACACTAACGTTTCAGAAGCATGTAGCAGGCAACCATAATTTTGCAGATGCAACTTTAATGCTTTAAGCATCTCTGATTTTGAGTTGGACCAATTTATTCAGCAAAGTATGTTTCTTGGAGAATATTTGCTACTACTACCTCACTAATCGAGCCGTCCCAGGCTAAATGTTATCTGCTCGCCTGGGTGGCAGTTAGATAGAGAGATCTCACTTGATACGGGAATTGGCGCCAAATGCTGTCAAATCAACTCTTACTACTGGATCAGAAATCACGCTCTTGATATAAACGTATCTCGATGCAGGTTGGGAGAGTTTTTCTGATATCCTCCATGCCATGATAACAAAATGCGGCAGTGATCGTGGAACACCATGTTTAATTGGTCTTGGTGCTAATTGGCCTGATTGAAGATCAGTAGGAAGTTAACTATTGGGTTATAGATGTCTCGTTTGGTATAAAGTATTCTTTAGCGCTCCACTAAGGATATATTCCATTGCCATTGTACACTTCTAAGGTGGATGGCCATCATCTCGTTTAAAGGATTCTCCGCCATTTTTTATGAGAACTGTTTATTCTTAGTGGCGTATTTTATAAATAACATCCAGATTTATAGGCTTAGAAACTGGATTAGGATTAGAAACTGGATTAGGATGAAACGACAGACATGGTGGTTGCTTAATGTAGATGATAAAATATCTCGATTCGTGTAGCATGATGGATGACGATGATCAAAGATATCCCATTTGAGCGGATTAATTAGGATACGGAGACATTCCAATTATTTTGATTCCTGTTTCACCTTTAAAACCTGACGTTTTGTAGATGTGTATAAATTAGCCCTTCCAATCTATTGATAGAGCTTTGTTATCCAGGCCTTTTGCATCAGGGACTGGCGAAACAAAGGATGTGATTTTGGCATTCCACCTTGTCGCTAATATGTCCATCATAGGTCACCCCATCGAGTATCTGTTATGTGAAAAACTAAGGGATGTTGAGTTCGTTCCGCTTGTATTATTTCCTTCTTGCAGGACATGGATTCCGCCAATACATTCGTCATACAAGAATATGTCGATATTAAGCATACTATTATCGCTGTGAACTTTGGAAAATCACAAACAAAGGTATGTGGACTTGGTTCTGCTTTGCTGTTACTGATACGTTACCGCAGTGGAGTCGTCGGAAAAATTGAGAATCCGATTCACGTTTGAGTTCTCCAGCCACCAATGAAAAGCTTTCAAAACAGGTTTCGCCTGAGAATGTTTATACATAAATAATGATCCTGAGGGGGCTATACTTATATGACATCCCGAAATGATCGGTAACTTGTTCCTCTAGTTGTCTGTATTCGTATCCGTACCGATTGTGATTACCTGAGGTTGTACTTGCAGGAAACTTTGTCGTCGGAGATAGCATGAACAGAGAAGTTTTAAATTTATAAATGGACAATACTTCCCTCCGAAGATGAAACTCCTATAACTTTGGTTGAGGTAGACAACGTTTAAATTGCTTGTATGGAGTTTGCGACACCTCTTTGTCTTTAGAGACCGTGCTATTCGGCACAAGCGGAAGTAGTAACTGAGGATGACACAGAAGAACAATGGTAGATCAGTCAATATAACTTCTTCCTAGACGGGAACGTAGCTTTTAGTACTTTAGCTAACCGTTTTAGCATTGGATGATTGTTTAGCTAACCGCTTTAGCATTGGATGATTGTTTAGCTAACCGTTTTAGCATTGGATGATTGTTTAGCTAACCGTTTTAGCATTGGATAATTGTTTAGCTAACCGTTTTAGCATTGGATGATTGTTTAGCTAACCGTTTTAGCATTGGATGATTGTTTAGCTAACCGTTTTAGCATTGGATGATTGTTTTGCGAGGTAGTAGTAGTTTTCTGAAAGTATTATGACTGGGTAACGTAGATGAAGAGCGAATTGGCATGGTTGGACTTGTTCATTCACACCAATAACGACATCTAGTTGAAATACTACCTTTACTTTTATTATCTCGGTCCGTTTGTGTGAGACCGGCTATATTATGGTATCCACCCACTCGAAACTACTTTTCAAAGGAATAAACCATTTTTGCATTCGGCTGTGTCATTACACACATTTCGCAAATGTATCTAAATATTATTTTGGAGGGGAGAAATGCATGGAACAAGAAAAACAAAAGTACTTAAACCCCAAAAAATGACTAGAAGTTAGGGGACATCCTGACCTTGTGGGTTGGAGAGAAAACAATTATATCGCTACCACCCACTGGATAGATTTCTTATAATTGAACTTTCCAATATTTTGCTAAATATGAATACGTAATTTGTCAAAATTCATCGAAGTATGAAACAAAGAGACATTCATTTCTTCGCAATGAATTTGCGCAAATAAATTGCATGTGTCTCTGAAAGCGAATGACTTTCGGCAGAGAAAGTGGCGCAAACAGGAGTGAAACGGTGAAATAGATCATATCTATGGAAATTGACGAAATCTGTCATGGAATGTTTGTTTCAGAACACCGAAAGTTTAATACTAAATTACAAATGTTGGGACACATGCCGCTTCTCAAAGAATATTTGCAGGAAACGATGAAAGATCCAGAGTACTGTACCTAACCTGGACAACATTCCCTTCCTAACTGACTTGTCCATTTCTCAAAATGTCAGCAGTAAATGCAAGCCAACGACTTTGAGAGTTGACAGAAAGGTCTATATTTATGTTATGATAAACATGTTTCCTTTTAAAGTTCCCACATAGCCACGTCTGATTCAATTGAATCAATCCAGAACATGCAAAAAGAAATGAAACAAAAGACAAACAAAAAATCTACACTGATCAGAGTTGATAATGTATAAGTATGCAAAAATAATTCTCTTTAGTATACAATTGCACTGTTATTAGCATCACAAGCCACCTTTTCAGGAGCGAAAATATCAATTTCCTACGAAACCATGGAGGCGTCGAAAATTACGTGAACAACAAAGAGACGAAAACTGATCATTGACAGATACATTTAGACTGCAAGACGATAGTGAAAACAGCCTACCCAGCTTCAGTATTTACACGGATAATAAATATAGTAACATCCGTTGTAAATTAATCATCCATTAATCATTATGAAACTTTCATACGTAGGTTTCCTGTGATAAGGAATACATTCGTTACGAGACCATCTGTTTTATGAGATCACAATACTAGATTCTATATTTGACAATCGTTATGGTAGAAACATGCCAAATTCCGTGTGAGACATTATGGTTCTAGGTGAGCTTATCCAGTTTTGTAGGAGTTATGTAAGTATTAATAGAAAAGAAACATTTCCAAGATGATCTGGTAAAAATACTTGCTCAGCAAAGCAAACGTAGACGGTAAGATTAAAGATTAAACCGACATTTCATAAAAGCATGTTGCCGACAGACTAGAACAAAGACTTCAAAGATCTTGTATAATTATGTCATACAATTTGATATGTTTAAAACATTATGATAGAGTTTTAATATGTAATCGTTAGAGTTTTAATATATAATCGTTCGCATTATATTGATTTCCTAATTAATATGGTCTAATATCAGACGTTAGCCATTTTGAATTTCTCATCGTCTTCTTATTTTCTTTGATTTTGTAATTATCTTCTCTTTAAAAGCGTCAGACAAACAAATGTTGCGTAAAACTCCAGTCAAATAGTCTCTTGACTTATAACCTGAGTACCGCGATTATGAACTTGAGCACCGTAACAATGAAGATAGATACCTCTGCAACGTTTCTGGAATTTCGTTTTCTTCATGTGAGTTTCCTCTCTTTGACTCCTTTCTCAGGAAAGATGGGGAATGAGGACCTCCCATAGAAGTAGTCATATTATTGTTGGTGTTACCTGAGCGATCTCTTCGTCTCGTAGAAAACCTACTCACAAAGGATGTATTGTTCTTGAACGGCCTCTCCCTGCCAAGAATGGAAGGCCTTTAAAATGAGTGAATAATAATCTATAAGTGCGAAATATGGAAATAAGATTAACCGTCATCATAATGCATATACAGTGTTTAACAAAACTTTAAAAGACGGCGTATCTATTGAATAACACTATATTTTAATAGGTAGATTATCATCGATATCAACAAATCGATAGAAGAAAATACAAGTACAAAATTGTGTTGTCAATGAGTTATTCGGAGTTTTAATATGTTTATCAATATTACTTTCCAATATTTCTACATCTCAGCTACATTTCTACGGTATATGTTAAGGGACAGTATTGTTTCAAAAAATCGACGAGAGCCAATAACATCAAACACAAGTGTTCTTCCTTTTAGCAGAGTGGGGTACATTCCATGGACCGTGACATCTTCTGTTTTCATATGCTGGGTAACACACGAATCGAGAGAGTTTAATATGGAAACCCTCCGTTAGAAACTTGTTTTTCGGTCTTTGACTGACCAGAAATTTCCTCTACCCCCCCCCCCCCTCTGCTTTTGTTTTTAAAAAAATATTATTTTATCAATTTGTTTAAATTTCAAGTGCTAAATAATTTTGCTTTGGGTTACCATTTGTAGCTTCTATTGTGCGTATGTGTACGTTTGAGGCAAGCGCATGTCTGAAACATTTAAGAAATGCATAGCATAAAATAAAACTTACGTTGATGGGCTAGGACATGGAATCATGTGCGGTTTCCAGGTTGCTACGGACATCGAGTTTTCATCTGCTGCATAGCAACGCCATAGACACTGAATCAAGGTGGCAGCAGGGACTCGTCTCCGTATGAGATGCTTTTGTCTCTGTTGTTGCTGAACTTTCAGAGCAAATCCGGAACCTAGAATCCCCTGAAAGAGAAAGGTGTTTATATTATTTATATGCCGAGAAAGTATTAAATATATAAATAGAAACATGTCAATCCAACACGTATGCCCTCGCCAAGATAACGCAAGTAAATGTAAACTTTCCAAGTTAAATATGAACTATAGTTTCATGGAGTCTACCTAAAAAATGTACATACGTGGCTTTTCTTTTCTTGATACCTTCAGGCTTTTTTAAAATTTAAATCAATTAAGGTTATTGGATGGGAAAAGAATGGCAATGTTCTAAGACCAAAATGGGCCATAATTCCGTAAAATGTGTGCCGCAATCGTTGACACTCGAACTTGACCGAGATATCTTTTTTATGTAAAAGTAACATAGCAGATTTGATTTTAATCTATGTCATTTTTCAAAGGTTATTAGGCTGGAATTGAACTTGAAGGTATTTTTTAAGTCAAACATGGGCCATAACTCCTTAAATTTACCCAGAAATGGATGTAAATAAAATTTCCTCTTATGTCCTAATAAATATGTAACCATATTTGATTTCAATATACTACATTCTTGAGAAGATTTGAACTTTAATTAACTGAATGGACACACTTCGATGACATAAAACGGGGTGAAACGGTGAAATTTGAATTTAAGGTTTTGATCAGAGGTGAAATGTGTGACGGACGTGGTGATAGGTAGTGTGATATTACATAGAGGGACATGTGTAGAACGTTATGCCTCCTCCACACATATGAAGGGTGCATATAACTAACACCTCACTACAGCAGAATGCAAACTTTACCAATCCATTGTTTACCTTTTAATGTCATCCATTGTGTTTATAAATCAGAACCAGAATTCGTTGTTTTCTAAAATGAAATGTGATTCAGTTATTCATCTAGTCATTATTGTACCTCATTCATTTTAATTTAAGAATACAATACAGATAGAACTCTTTCTTCTTATAGGAAAACATTCCATCATTGAAAACCGATTTTCAGTATTTATTCAAGACTCTCTGTTGCTTTCATTAGCAAATTTTAGGAACTATGGATGGCGATCGTCAACGATAGGATAAATATGGGACAAGGGATAAGAAAAGAGTAAACCGAATGATGTAATCTCGCGGGAACTGTTTTACAGTCACCATGTATAAATAATAGATATCCTGAATTCTGAAATGTACATACTAACAAATGTCGTCTATCTTTCCACTTAAGTTCAGTGGTGTCATGTAATGGATGGTTTCTAGTGTAATTACTAACGACCTTTAATGACTATAGTAACTCTAAATGTCACATTGACTATTTTGCATGTTAACTTTTATGAAAGGAATCTTAAATTAGTTTAGGGAGACTCGGTGGGTTAGTGGTTTTTCTTGTGCTATGCAAGTAAGATTATTTATTTTCTCCAGATATTGAAAATTACGCATTTCACGCTGCACCTGGAATTACCACGGTTTACATGATGAAGCAAATTATACACAATTCTGACCAACATACTAGTGTAACGGTCCTTCTAATTGTTCCAATGTCAAAACCGGTGGCAGCGAAATCCGCGATAAATGACCCGAAATGGTGAAGCCATTATTCAGTGAAGACTCTGTGATGTAGATCCATGGAGATTTATATTATCGGGACATCTTTATCCATGGAGAATTTATTTTATTAGGCCATCTTTTCCCATTGAGAATTAAATTATTGGGCCATCTTATCCCATCGAGAACTATATTACTGGGCCATCTTTTCCCATAAAGAATTACATTATTAGGCCATCTTTTCCCATTATTGGGCAATCTTTTTCCATCGAGAATTATATTATTGGGCAATCTTTCCCATCGAGAATTAAATTATTGGGCCATCTTTTCCCATCGAGAACTATATTACTGGGCCATCTTTTCCCATAAAGAATTACATTATTAGGCCATCTTTTCCCATTATTGGGCAATCTTTTTCCATCGAGAATTATATTATTGGGCAATCTTTTCCCATCGAGAACTATATTACTGGGCCATCTTTTCCCATAAAGAATTACATTATTAGGCCATCTTTTCCCATTATTGGGCAATCTTTTCCCATCGAAAATTATATTATTGGGCAATCTTTTCCCAGTGAGAATTATATTATTGGGCCATCTTTTCCCACGAAGAACTATGTTATTTTGCCATCTTTTCCCATCAAGATTTATATTATTAAGCCATCGTTTACCATCGAGATTTATATTATTGGGCCATCTTTTCCCATTCAGAATTATATAATTGGACCATCTTTTCCAAACGAGAATTACATTATTAGGCCACCTTTTCCTATCGAGAATTATATTATTGTGCCATCTTTTCCCTTCGAGAATTATATTATTAGGCCATCTTTTCCCATCGAGATTCATAGTATTGGGCAATCTTTTCCACATTGAGAATTATAGTATTGGGCCATCTTTCCCCACGAAAAATTATATTATTGGGCCATCTTTTTCCATCGGGAATTATATTATCTGGCCATCTTTTCCCATCGAGAATTATATTATCGGGCAATCTTTTCCCATGGAGAATTACATTATTATGCCACTTTTTCCCATCGAGAATTATATGATTGTGCCATATTGTTGGGCCATAGAGAACTACATTATAATGCCATATTTTCCCATGAAGAATTATATTACTAGGCCAACTTTTCCCATCGATAATTATATTATTGGGCCATCTTTACCAACAAGTTCTGAAATGTATTAGAACGGGAACACACTTTAATGTAGGAGGAATTTATGACGTTAAAGGTAGTTTAATTGTCATAAATGTTTTGTTTTCTAAACGACACGTAATTTTGTTCTAACTCAAAATAAGTTCATGCATTGTCTTAGAAAGCAACGTGAATTGATTTGATCAGCATGAATTGCATGACTCATATTTTTAAGTTATTTAGGCTAATTATCATCAAGCAATTATCCTACAATCATGTCCTAAATTGGCATAGTTAAATTATTTAGGTTTATTATCATCAAGCAATTATCCTAAAAGCATGTCCTAATATTAGCATTGTTAAATTATTTAGTCTTATTATCATTGCGAGTTATCTTAAAATCATGTTCATAATTGACATAGTTACATTATTTAGGCTTATTATCATCATGCAATTATCCTAAAATCATGTCCCAATATTGACATAGTTACATTATTTAGGCTTATTATCATCAAGCAATTATCCTAAAATCATGTCCCAATATTGACATAGTTACATTATTTAGGCTTATTATCATCAAGCAATTATCCTAAAATCATGTCCCAATATTGACATAGTTACATTATTTAGGCTTATTATCATCAAGCAATTATCCTAAAGTCAGGTCTTAATATTAACATAGTTAAAATATCTAGGCTTATTATCTTTGCAAATAATCCTAAAATCATGTCCTAAAATTGGCATTGTTCACAATCAAAGATTTAAGCCCTTTTGGTCATAGTAAACATTGAACGGTTCTTCTCAGTCCCATTCCTGCATAAGTTATTAAACGATGTCAACAGTCTTTGAAAACGATTAGCCTTAAAAGTTACTTGCGATTCTTCAAATCGGTCATACAACCCACCTAATTTCCAGGAAACCATGGCAAATATCAATGACTAAGAGATTTATATATAAATTTCCTGGATAATGTGTCGATACGATTCAAATCATTATTTCAATTGGTAATCACAGTCTTCAAAGATTACGAATTGTTTAGTCATTCGATACGTTTTTATTATTTAAAAAAGACTCACTAAATCCACCAGGAATGCCTTGCAGGTCAGCTTTAACGTTTGCCTTTTCCGTGTACTGATTTTGAAATATTAACAACTCCGTGTGATATTGGAGTTGACTTTTGTCTTTTCTTTGTTCTGATATAAGAAAATATTATCAATTCCAGGCGATTTAAGGTTTAACTCTTGTCCTTTGTCTAAATATAATGAATTCTACGCGTTATATAATTGATATTATTTTCACACGATATTAAACAGATACCAGTACAACACGATACAAAATTGATACAACACGATACAAAATTGATACAACACGATACAAAATTGATACTAATTCCACACTATCTAAAGTTGATAACAGTTTGCAAACGATCTAACGTTGATACCGGTTCCACACGACATCAAGTTTGATACCATTGCGACACGATATAACGTTGATACCAAAATACATGTTTATTACAGCTGTATCTTTGATACGTTGTAACAAACATTATTTTTGCAAATAATGATTCTGGCTCTGCGTGTAACCACAAACATGTAGCCCATGATTTTGAACGATTCGACTGAAATATTTATTGAAACAATTTAAGCAGTGAATGAGCTGTTTTAACGGCCATTCAAACGTAAAGAGTTATTTCCCCTAAAATGCGTATCTGTTTAAATGATGACGGACTAAGTATATATGTAGCAACTAGAAATACGAGACATAGTTCTAATACCATAAATTTTTCCAAATGTTTTATGAAAATGTATACTGAATATCTAACTGTTGAAGTCTCAACCCGACGGATTTCTATATATAGTCCTGACGTTATGATGGCCTTAGTCCGATACCAAATTCCCATGTAAAATTAACAGTAGTTAATTATGATTAAAATAAAATATTAGTGAACAAGGAGGCGATTCAAGTTATGAAACTACGAGCAAATACATCCTTGAAACTAAAAACTAGCAAAAATACTCACGGCCGGAAGGGCAAAGAAGGATATCCCGACAATTGCCGAAAATGCTGCGATAATTTTCCCCAACCACGTGTCCGGGACCACGTCACCATACCCAACAGTGCATAGAGTTATCTGTAAAGAATAGGGATTCATTTCTAAATGCACACAGTAACAAAGGTACATTTTGTCTGCATGCTGCCTGCATAAACCATCAGCTTATCCTGAAGTACATATCAAATATGTAAAACAGATATGATTTCATTAATACCTCTTTATACAAGGTATACTAAATTCATTCTCATTATGCAATGAAATGTTTGTCCCTATACCATAATATGTGGCTCGAGTTTGGAATTTGTCAAAAATATTATATATATATTGAGAGAGAGAGAGAGAGAGAGAGAGAGAGAGAGAGAGAGAGAGAGAGAGAGAGAGAGAGAGAGGGGGGGAGGCAGACAGACAGACAGACAGACAGACAGACAGACAGATAGATAGATAGATAGATAGATAGATAGATAGATAGATAGATAGATAGATCACGTTATTTTGGTTTGGCCGAAATGACTAATTGGTAATTTTTTTTAAAAAATCTGCTAATGATTAGGCGCAAAGGACTAATTGGTATTAATATATGCTAGAAACATACAGGGCCAGATTAACCCATACGGTTGCAGCCTTAGGCCCCTATATTATGTAGGCTCTTGTTAAGGCCCTCCATTTCAATACGTAGGTCCTTGCCCCGAATCGTTCAAAATCATGGGCTACATAGGTCCTTGCCCCGTATTAGTCATGGGGTACACATAATCTTAATCCGGATTTGGTGTCACCGAGTTTTTACTATCGCCACAACAAGAATGGAACTAACTCTAATCAATTTGTGAGATAAATTTATTATCTTTTTTTATTGGTTTTTGCGGTGTGTGTGTGTGTGTGTGTGTGTGTGTGTGTGTGTGTGTGTGTGTGTGTGGAAGTAGAACAAAATAACGCATTTATGTATATCATTGCAATTAAATGAAGTCTCTTCACATCGATTCCATATTTAGGACATTACGTAATAGGGACGGTTAACGATTTATAAAAACAAGTAGAACTACCAGAGTGACAAAATTTGCGACTGCTATGGTAAATGTACTTACTTACTACTGGTCTAATTTCGAGCCCGTCTGTGTATTTTACAAAATGTATCTCATTTTTCCATGCACTATATTCTCTTTTTAATCAATTTAATTCATTTTATTCCGTGCTTATTTGCTGGAAACACTATATAATGCTAGATTCGTTATCATCATGTTAAACAGAGAAATTCCCACATCTTCTATTTTTATTGAATCCCCATTACTGTAATTACTCTGATAAGAGATATACTGTATCTATCTAAGGAGTTTTATTGACTCCATTACTGTAATTACTCTGATAAGAGATATACCGTTACAATCTAGGGATTGACTAATTATATTACGCATATCGAGCACAAATATTTTGCTATTATCAATGTCAGTAATTGAACTAGGCAGTGCCAGATGCAAATAAATATTGAGGTCGATTTTGTAGATTCTCGTATGTGTTGATTTATAAATGGCTTTATGCAGGTTTTTCTGTCCGGCTTGCACGTCCACGTGGTCTTAATGTTAACCCAAAGGAAGTTAAATGCCATGAATGTCACGTGTTTGAGTAGGTAGAGAAAAGAACGTACCAATCATCATAACTTAACACGTGACCTTGCCACTTACTCAAGGTAAACAAATATCAAGTACCAATAAAAGCCAGTAGCGAGTAAAGTGTCACTTTCCGGCAGCTAAATTTGTTATTACGCCTGTAATTTTATTGGACTTTATTTGTTCTATAAAATCATTTCGTTATCGAAACTTCCTTTCACTTGGACGATGAAAGAAAATGAGATACGATAATGTATATGAAACAAGATAAGATACGACAGTGTATGCAAGATTTACTCTTATTGTGTTAACAGTTATATGTAGGCCTTTTCTTATAATGATCAAGTCTAGTCGAAATTTCAGTTTGAGAGCCATTATAGCCGGTGCGTCAGTAAACATTTTTTTGATAAGAATAGGAAAAGGTAATTTGATGATTACAAAATCTGTGTACTTATAAATATCTTATCATGAGTTATTTCCCTTTAAATGCGATAAAATCTGCAACATCAGCAATCATTGAATCGTGAAAGTGAACTTATTTGTATTATGGGCTTCTTTCATCTGTCATTGTCAATTTTTAAAGGCAGTTTACTTATACGGATGAATAACTTTTAATGCATTATCTGTTCTAAGGACAAATTGACATCTGAAAATATCACGAAATTTGCTTCGTGAAAAAGACAATTTATTATTTGTGTCGTTTCCGATTCTTGTCACCAATTTGCATCAAGCTTTTAACTGGCGTAAGGATGATTGCGATAATTTTCCCAAATTAGAAATAATTTAGATATAAATTACCACAGCAATCATCTTTTCTGTTAGGTGTCATCCATATCTTTGTAATTTATCTCACTTTATATATTCCACTCCCATTTAAGATGTTCCCTATTGCTACCAGCTTTGTGTGAGACATTTGATTGTTATTTTATTACACGATATGGGATTGGACACGAATTGTCTAAATCACCTTAGTCCTCGCCGGTTTCGTCATGTCGATTTTTGCAGCTGTATTGTTGTGTACGGTTTGATACATTATACACGATTTGGGTTTTAATTTAACATTTTAACAACTGACACCAGACAATAAATACAAATCGCGACCTTACGGAACTGGAAATACAGCAAACATCAGACGTTGTAGTACACGCAAACCATAAAGATAGCCCCCTTTTGTTACTAATTAATATCGTTTAGCCAACAAATGGCTTTGCATGTAACATCCTAAATGTCGGACAAGCAAATATTGATCAAGACCATTATACATTTAATTGACATTTGCAATTTGTCCTTTAATCTCGCTTCGTCGACAAATGGCGTATATATATATATATATATATATATATATATATATATATATATATATATATATATATATATATATATATATATATAGAGAGAGAGAGAGAGAGAGAGAGAGAGAGAGAGAGAGATAAACTTTCATTAATTTATTAAACTAATACAATTTTGTGCATAAAATATATTTAGATTTTATATTTCGATAAGCTATTTATTTAACCAAATTAATGAAATTATACCTGTGAAATATCTTGATTATTGTTGTGATTAAAACGCACAGTAATACAGCCAAAGGCTAAACCATACTTGTTAGATTTACAACTTCAATTTTCCGGAACGTTTTCAGTTGAATTGTATACGAGCGAATTATATACGAGTAAACTGTATACGGGTCGCTTGGTGAAAAGCGTATTAAATACAAAATTACTATTGTAACTGATCTCCTTTTCGAGATACTACGGTAGCAACAACGATTGGTCTATGAAAGGTCTGAGAAAACATCATAGATATAAAAGAGAGAGAGAGAGAGAGAGAGAGAGAGAGAGAGAGAGAGAGAGAGAGAGAGAGAAGATTTGTGCTTTTGGACTGAAATTTGTTAATGTTTCTGTTTTGTTTCCATGGTGATGATCATGATACTTACAGTTATTAGTAATATCAAAGAATTAAAATGCTATCTTTCCTCTACTTTTTTTAGGTCGGGGTTGTCTATTTGTTTGTTTAAGGAAAACATGCAATGATATAAAATCTGCAATTAAACCTTTTCCAATAATGAAGCAAAATGACATAATACCAGTTGATTCCAATAACCCGAGAAGACTGGCATATCGCCAACCGTTCAGACATCGACTCAACGAAGTTTGCTAATTGACCATTATTTATGCTGTACAAAGTTAGCTTCCCTTTAATGTGGGCGGAACGACATTGTTCTGTGTATTTTTCTCCTTGAATAAAATACGTGTAAAATAAATTGATCAGACTGTCATGTCTTAATTTTTAATTAAATCGGAGGTTACAGGATTGCCGTTAAAAGACAAAAATACAAGGTAACGTCATTAATATATAATGTAATTGACGGCTTCTTACAAGGACGTACGCATATCAAAAATAAAAATGACCCTGATATTATTTGTGATTAAATCAACGTATGCCGACAAAAAAAAATCAACCAACCAAAAGTTTCCTAATTAAGCCCAGCAACTAGCAATACTTGTACAATGGTCTCATATTTAATCCAATAATTTGTAAACATTAAATAGGTATTTTTTTTAAACATTACAAAGGGGTCTACATTTATGCAAGAATTTTTTTAATAGAAAATAGTATAAACAGAAACCTCCATGTCTGGCCTTTGAACAGGTTTCATATCAGATAACTCCTTTTGAAAATAGCTCTTATTGAAAATAGCTCTTATATATATATATATATATATATATATATATATATATATATATATATATATATATATATATATATATATATATATATATATATATATATATAATTTAAAATCCGGTCTCACCTGGGTCGCCTACTTAATGATGTACGCCCTAATTAGTTAATTGCTTTTTCTTTAACATTGTAATCATGAACTCCTGCAATATTTAGAAACAATTAACCTAATTATTTTTCACTTGTTATGATAGCATGTGTGTTTTTTTTTTCTTCATAAAATAAATAACTGCATTCATGTGAGATTTTGAGAGGCATTTTCTGAAGTACATATACATTGAAACGGATTGCAAAATAAATATAGATACTATCGTACGCGCATCAATCATTAGGAGATAAGAACAATATCAGTGACTGGTACTAATAATATGAATTATATCACAGAGCCTTTATTGATGTAAATGTCTGAGAAAATTTATGAGACATAATATCTTGAATAAGAGAGACTTCCAGCTATTGCAATTTCGTTTATATCATGTTTGAGAAATGGGACACTGTAAAAAAAAAAAATGAAGGACTCGTTTGGTGTTGGGTTTGAAATACTGTCCAAAATAAGTACTCGTTTTAGTTCAAAAATGTTAATTTTTGTGTGGGGAATAAGACATGGTTTAAAACAATTTTTCGTTTTAATTTGTATAATGGGACATTGCCAGAAACAACTATTAATGACAGTGTGGGGAATGGGACGTTGGATTTGATGGATTTGACAACGCTGACAATAGATCTCTCCACTGATATCTTTAAAACTCAAAACTAATTTTAATATGATTTAGTGCAGGAAGGTAGAACAAATGTTAATCAACGGAAAAATTAAATTTACAACTTATATTCACGTGAAATGACGAGTGATTAGTTGGCATATTCGCGCAATTTAGAAACTGTTCCTTTTGTTCCATAAAAGATTCATCCCACGAGAGCCATAAAGAATAATATCCCAAATCATAAATCATTAAACCTAATTTTCATTCATTTGCAGCGACATAATTTCATGCCAAAATGGATTAAATTAATCGATTCCATTTATTATGAAATCTTCAGAGACTAACAATTAAAGTTACAATGTATAAATAAAACCAATAGTATCGGCAGATATCAACGTAAACGCTAACCACCTACCTCGTCTCCCCTCGACCCCAGGAGTTGAGACGATTGGAGACAATTTTCCAATGGCTTGTCCAAGATCAGAAAAGAGGTGTATTTCTTTAAGAAGTACATGCTCGTATATAGGGTGCTAATTACTTGCAACCTAACCCACGGGGGTTATAATTTGCAATAATAAAGAAGTATCTAAAATTCAGTGTTTTTACGTAAACTATCGTAAGTATTGCAGGTTTTGAGAATGTTGATTTATTTAGGGCAAATTATTACAGGTTTGAAAATGTTGATTCATTTAGGACAAATTATTACAGGCTTGAGAATGTTATTTTTTGCAGAACAAAGTATTACAGGTTTGAGAATGTTGTTTTTTGCAGGACAAAGTATTACAGGTTTGAGAATGTTGTTTTTTGCAGGACAAAGCATTACAGGTTGTCGGAAGTTGAATATAAAATAGGTCTGACCCAACATCAACAAAGATCTGCAACTTGAGTGCACATAAGTTATGATCTTAGGATTTTTTTTAAAAAAAAAAAAGATATTTGCTTTTATATTTATAAAACATATATAATGCATTCCAAAATCATCTTACTTGAGCTTCGGTAAGTACCGAAGTTCAGACGTTTTTTATGAACATGGAGCGTGATCCATTATTCTGGGAATAGTTACATAAAAAAAAAATCATGTTGAATGGCTACTCACCACACCCCACCAAAGGGCGTCAGGGAACGTTCCAAACTTCTCTTTGTCGTGGTCCTTTTCTGCCAAATACACCAGAAAGGATGAGAAGAGAAGGCCGAGAAACCCGATGTATACCGTTGTCAACAGTTCCTATAATTATAATTAATTAATTAGATAGTTAATTCATTCATTTATTCATCAATTAATTAATTTCTTAATTAATTCATTCAATAATTTCTTAATTTCTTAATTCATTCATTCATTCATTCATTCATTCATTCATTCAATAATTTCTTAATTAATTAATTAATTAATTAATTAATTAATTAATTCGTTAATTAGTTAAGAAATTAATTAATTAATTGGTTAATTAGTTAAGAAATTATTTAATTAATTAATTGATTAATTAATTAAGAAATTAATTAAGAAATGAATAACGAGACAGTTAGATACATGTATAAATACAAAATAAAGAAAGCAAACGATCAACAGTTTTTGCATAATGTCTCTTACTCGTCTGTGAGCCCAAACTACGGAAGCTAGTAATTTCCAGGTGCCAGCTTTTCTGTCTATCCGCACCATACGTAGAATCTGGAAAAAGCGGAGACCTTTCATTGTAGAGGCGGCAAACATCTGAGTTGTACTACCCATGATAATTACCATTAGAGATGCTAGAATTATCACAATATCTGAAAACAAAAAGAATTCAAAGTTTTTGTTAATGCAAATATAGATTGACACACGGTAAGATAAATAGACAAACAGAGAGAGAGAGAGAGAGAGAGAGAGAGAGAGAGAGAGAGAGAGAGAGAGAGAGAGAGAGAGAGAGAGAGAGAGAGAGAGACTCTTTAAAAAGAATTTTATATAGAACGTCCATATTACCAAAACTCACATTTTGATATTCGTTTTTTGACTACCATAAACTTTACTTGTAATTATAGAGTTCATAGATAAAGTTACATATGGCTATTTGTCAATGAAAAGACTCCAGGCCATTATCTTTTGCAGCCATACTATTTCCAATAATTTATGTAATAATTACATTTTGTGTATCACACTCACCGATCATTTCATGCGTCACAAGAAAGCCTAACCGAACATCAGAGTTCGTTATAACTAAGATGTACTTTTTTATGACGTTTTAAAACGCATTTCATGTTGACTACATTACGCATATGCAATATACGTCAATACCTCTAACATAGTACGGGCTTTAGTTCAAGTTACATGAATTTTTTTATTGTTTTCGCGGCGCTTCGTTAACGGTGTTCGAATACGATATTTGCTTCTTAAATGAAAGAACAAACATCATACGAATGGTAAATAAAACCTCTCTGAATAATAATTCAATGTTTACAGAGCATAGAACGGTAATGACAAAATTCCCCTTGTATAAAATTCCCCTTGGATAAAATGACCCTGGGATAAAATGACCCTGGGATAAAATGACACTGGGACATAATCCCCTTTGGACAAAGCTAGTACATAATCTCCTCACATTTCTTCATTTCTTCCCCTAGGGCGCAAGTACGTAAAAGCTAATCCATATAGTATTAGATAAACATGATATTTCATAATTAAATTAAATACGATGAATTCTGATGGTATGCCACTATTTTTATTCTGTTATTTCCAGATCCCGTTTTAAAATAGGCCAGTAAATTTTTGACGGTTTAAAATGTTTAAAAAAATTTAGTAGGGGAGAGGATCATGTCATATTGCTTTAGATGAGTATTCTATGCTGTGTGGGGTGGGGGTGAAGGTGGGGTGGGGTAGAATATTTCTTGGAGAATTTGTCGTGAGGATATTTTGTCAAACACTGGAGCATACAGCGTATTGGACATCCTTTTAAGTTATATTATAGACACTATATTTTTATTGTACAAGATTGTAACAAAATGGCATTATGGCTAGAAAGAGACATCAAATATCATCAGCCATTCCAATAATTTCCTAGTGGCAGTTGGTGGCAGAATACTGGGCACCAAATACCCACAATTTTCAATATAATTTGTATGATTCCGATCTTATTATTCCTGGCAGACGGGTTTCAAATCATAATATGTTGTCCACTATTACGGTCTTAGATACAATCCCAACCAGGCAAAAGAGCTTCTGATGTTGCTTTCTTGTGTTCTTGGATCAATTTCCCGCTCAGAGGTGGCAATTTATGACAAATCAAGAAGCTCTTATCTCCACATGTGTTTGGTAAATAAAGATCTGTCTTTTTGGCTGTTTATAATGGAAAGGGCTTTTGAAATTATAAATACTTATCCTTCATGACTATGAAAGTGTTTTGAAAATTCACCCTTTCCTTATCTCTTCATCTCCCAATAAACCCTTCATTTTACATCAGACGTATACTTATGATAGCTTCATTGCGTTAGTACATATATGTTCTTTTTCTGCATGAATCGCTTCATTTAGCGTTTTGTACCTGTTGATACTCAAAACTGCATCTCAGATACATTAAGTTTCTTTGATAATAAATTGCTCAGTTCGATGGTATCTAATTATCGCATAAAAATGGTCGTTAAACGTTCGAGTTCTTATTTCAATATAGTTTAAAATTCTGCAAGTAAATGAGGTGTGATTATAAATAGGAGTCTTGATTTTCCTGGAGCAAAGGTAACTGGTAACCAGTCAACGCATACTAATACATAAATGAGAAGGCACTGATGGGACTGATATCCACCTGAACAGCGATTCCAAACCTGGCCTGATATTCATCAACTTCAATATCATCCTTGTGTTTCGAAGGTTGCAAGTTTGAACAATAACACAAAATATTCAAAAACATTCAATTATTTTTTGCTTTATTTGTGATCATAAGGAATAAATTCAGTTTATTCTAACACATATAAATGAATTCAACCTTATGCTTACCCATAACTCCCCCTTCATCGCACACACACACACATACATACATACATACATACATACATACATACATACATACATACATACATACATACATACATACATACATACATACATACATACATACATACATACATACACCCAAAACCCCCCACCCCCCACACACACATACATACATACATACATACATACATACATACATACATACATACATACATACATACATACATACATACATACATACATACATACATACATACATACATACATATGCTTGTTACTTACCTACTATACATAGGGGTCTTTGAGCAAATCTGAGTCGGCCGTTCCAGCCCTGATACCTTGAGCGACAACCCGCTGACCAGACTCTCAACGAATATTCTGCCATGAGCCACAATAGTAGCAACGGTTCCTGTATAAATAATAATAATAATAATAATAATAATAATAATAATAATAATAATAATAACAATAATACCTATACTATGATAAGCCGGCTTTGGAGCTTGGCATTCAACAGCAGATACAATGTTTATATTATATACATTAATTAGTAAATATTTAGGAAATTATAGGAGTAAAATATATGCAGTAGTTATAGATTATGATAAAGTCTTTGATCGGATAGACAAAGTTTACTGTATCAAAAGCTAGATTGTAACACTAATAGCGGATAAATGTTAAGAATTATTACGGCGATTTATGATGATGTAACAGAGTGTGTTAGGGCCAACAATTTACTGCCGATGTATTTAGCTGTATTGTTGGCGTTAAGCGAGGTTGTGTTTTATTACCGTTACTCTTTGCTTCATTTTTAAACAACATGAAACCCTTCATAGCTAACGAAAAGAGGAGAGTTGCGGTAGAAACTTTATACTTATTTATAACATTGTATGCAGGCGACACTGGCCACAAGTTGGGATATATGCTCAGAGGTGTGAAAATATGTTTATGCAAAAACCTCAACATGCGACTAAATAAATGGAAAGACTGCAGTTTATAAGTAATTGAAAACATAATTCCCTTGTCAAACATATCTAGAATGGATAGGAGATATCGAATATTGTTACACAATCACTATGGTTACAGCGGGAAACTTTTCAAATCAGAGGTAATATTAGAAGATATGAAAATATTTGCTACGAAGAAAGACGGTGACAAATTCGTAATGGTCTTATCGACAATTATTTTCGTTTTAGTCCTGCTTGTTCGCTCTATTGAGAATTTCGAAAAGTTCTGATGACTAATTTAGCAATGTTTACTATGAAAACATTAAAGATTTGAGATGCATTTTATCATCAACTCCTGCCATGTAGACAATAGACCAAGTAAACATAACTTCTTTTTGCTCCTTGCGGGCTTTAGGGTTCTTTATAAGTTACATTATGTGATTACTGTGCAATACATATTTGTATTTAACCCAATTAGAAGCAATATATTATCATGGTTGGGTATTTATCTATATGTACATTTTACGTAATCATTCACAAAGTGAATATAATCCTTATGATTCCAATTTACTTCCTTTCTAACATCAGATCAGCAGATTTAATCAACAAACATTCATTTTTAAGTACATCGAAGTTTTCATTTCATTAGCCTCTTAACTGCGATAGAATACATACCCCAATCTCCCAATCTTCGCTAGACAAGATTCATTAATCATTTATAGTGATACGGGGATCAGCGTCACGGCGTGTCGTGCCAGGGATATATTGTTATGACCATTATCTTCATGTATACAAACTGGTTGTTGCGGTTAAACCAGAAATGTACCTGTCTTTTTGGAAAATTAGGCATGCGTATGGCACGCGTTGGTATAGCAACGTCGTTGTTACCTTCTACGCATTTCGATCTTTCAAAAGCAAAATTGTGTCCATTTATAGTGAGATCTCTTGGTTGGCATATGACCCTGACCTTAAATAACCTCTGCTGTAAGATGTTATCTAAGTGGAATGCAATAATTTCCGACGATTGGCTTCTTAAGCCAGCCATATACCTTCTACGGTAAAAGAGGTGAGTGTTGGAGTGCAGGAAGGCACGTGCATTTACATTGTTTTTGCTTCCACTGGTCGATTGTAATCGCAGGCATGTCATTTTTGATCGGAAATCACAGGAGTGGGTTGGTGGGAGTTTGCTGTTATTCTTATTATTAATTATGGTGTAAGGCGTTGATATAGACAAAAGCTAACAACAAATGATCTGAAAACAGGGAACTAACATTGTTTTTGCTTCCACTGGTCGATTGTAATCGCAGGCATGTCATTTTTGATCGGAAATCACAGGAGTGGGTTGGTGGGAGTTTGCTGTTATTCTTATTATTAATTATGGTGTAAGGCGTTGATATAGACAAAAGCTAACAACAAATGATCTGAAAACAGGGAACTAAAAGTAATCTGCAGAATTTATCGATCTGTTCATAATTACAGTATCAGTATCACGTGACCGTTTACCCCAATTAAAATGTAGAAAACAAAGTCTTGAAAAACAACTAGCAACAATGACATACATGTCACATCATCACATGTACATATTATGTTCTGATCACATAATTTGAATTTTGGTTCCTGTGTTGACATGTATTGTATATTTAAAAACAAAATGTTTAAAGAAATTGTAATACACAATATTAACAATGAGGATTAAATAGATACATAGATAAAATTACGAAACCTTACCATGTATACTAAAATCTGTCCCAGAACAATTTCGTACTCAGCTATAGTGGAGAGGACACTAAGAATCAAACTTGCTAAACAGATCAGAAACCTGAAATAAAATAGACAGATCAGAAACTTGAAATAAAATAGACAGATCAAAAACCTGAAATAAAATAGACATATCAAAAACCTGAAATAAAATAGACAGATCAAAAACCTGAAATAAAATAGACATATCAGAAACTTGAAATAAAATAGACATATCAAAAACCTGAAATAAAATAGACATATCAAAAACCTGAAATAAAATAGACATATCAAAAACCTGAAATAAAATAGACAGATCAAAAACCTGAAATAAAATAGACATATCAAAAACCTGAAATAAAATAGACAGATCAAAAACCTGAAATAAAATAGACAGATCAAAAACCTGAAATAAATTTGATGTTTTAAGATCATGTTTTCATGATTTATAATTTAAATTCTTTTAATTTGATAAGATTAGATAACTCCGAAAATGTTTAACTCAAAAAATATTAAATTAAATTTCAGTGATACAGTTGGTACAAAAAACAACTGAAGCAATGAAAAACATCGTAACTGTGTTCCACATTTGTATGTACTGGTGTGTAACACTAGATAGAAGCATAATTTTTGTTATTATTAGCTTGTAGTAAATTTATTGTTAGGGACCCTCAATATTACCGTGGGGAAGATACACCGCAGCTTAAGTGACCATCCAAATTGCCATTGAGAAGAAACACGGCAATTTGTTGAGACAAATCTGCATTGAGAAGATATATGGCAATATTCGTGATTCTCAAGATTGCCTTAGAGAAGATATATGTCAATATTCGTGATTCTCAAGATTGCCTTAGAGAAGATATATGGAAATATTCGTGATTCTCAAGATTGTCTTAGAAAAGATATATGGCAATATTCGTGATTCTCAAGATTGCCTTGGAGAAGATATATGGCAATATTTGTGATTCTCAAGATTGCCTTAGAGAAGATATATGGCAATATTCGTGATTCTCAAGATTGTCTTAGAAAAGATATATGGCAATATTCGTGATTCTCAAGATTGTCTTAGAAAAGATATATGGCAATATTCGTGAATCTCAAGATTGTCTTAGAAAAGATATATGGCAATATTCGTGATTCTCAAGATTGCCTTGGAGAAGATATATGGCAATATTCGTGATTCTCAAGATTGTCTTAGAAAAGATATATGGCAATATTCGTGATTCTCAAGATTGTCTTAGAAAAGATATATGGCAATATTCGTGAATCTCAAGATTGTCTTAGAAAAGATATATGGCAATATTCGTGATTCTCAAGATTGCCTTGGAGAAGATATATGTCAATATTTGTAATTCCCAAGATTGCCTTGGAGAAGATATATGGCAATATTAGGGCTCCTCAAGATTGCCTTGGAGAAGATATATGCCAGTTGTAGATACATGTCGATTTTGAGACACTCAACATGGCCTTAGAGAAGATTGAAGGGACAAATATGATTGCCACGAGAAGTTACACGGCAATTATAGGGGCTATCAAAATTGCCTTAGAGTAGATACACGGCAACTTAAGGGACCGTCAATATTGCCTTAGAGATGATATATAATAATAGCAGGGAAGAAAACGATTGCCTTTGAGAAGATATATGGCAATTTTAGTGACCAATAATACTGACTTCGAAAAGATGCACGGCAACTGTAGGGACAGTAAACACTGGCTTAGAGAAGATAAACGGCAATCGTATGGACCAATAATATTGCCTTTGAGAATATATATGGCAATTGTAGGGACCAAGTTGATTGCCTTGGAGAAGATACATGGCAATGGTAGGGACCAATAAGATTTAGTTGGAGAAGATTCAACTGAAGGGACCATCAATATTGCCTTGGAGCAGATACACGGCGACTTGTGGCACCATTAACATACCTAACGAGAAGACACAAGGCAAATGTAGGGTCCATGAAGATTGCTTGGAGAAGACACATGGCAAATGTAGGGTCCATGAAGATTGCTTGGAGAAGACACATGGCAAATGTAGGGTCCATAAAGATTGCTTGGAGAAGACACATGGCAAATTTAGGGTCCATGAAGATTGCTTGGAGAAGACACATGGCAAATGTAGGGTCCATGAAGATTGCTTGGAGAAGATACATGGCAAATGTAGGGTCCATGAAGATTGCTTGGAGAAGATAAATGGCATTTGTAATGACCAATTACAATAGAGATGATAGATGACAATAACGTACATCGCAAATTCTTGAAAGAAAGAAAAAGAAAGAAACTTGATTCATTTAAATATAATAATTTATTCTGAATGGTCCCCGTTCATATGAGAATGTGATCGAAAACGATTTTTCATAAAGATAAAGAAATGCAATCTCGTCAATATAGGAATCTCGTCGAAACGAGAAGAGATCTTCAATATAAGCTACAGAATAGATTTTAGCATGTAAGATATAAATGTTGACCTTTCTAAAGAGCACGACTGCTCTGAAATGTTGTATCAAATCTCTGCCAAATCATTTTTTAGTCAGAGGAGGAAACTAAAATAGTACTGGAGAATATCAGGTGAATACAGAACAATAGTCAAAGAATATTTATGTTATATCCCTCAAACATGAAAAGGGTTTAATAAAATGTACAGTTTTGATTTTATTGTGTTTTTATTTGAAAGAAATGATACAAAAATAATTTGTTTAAAAAAATTATCAATACTTATCCAAAACGATATAGCTAGATAGCATACTAATGATAATTTAGGCAGTTTTAAATTGATGACATTAGGGGGTATAATCATTTTAATCATCTTTATCTGTTTCTGACGCATGTTGAATAATTTCAACTCCCAATAGTCTCGGCCTGCCCAGATTGCATCGGCACAAATAATTTGCATTGTCAGTCTGTTGAACACGCGGTAAAATCTAAGTGTTTAAATGAAACGGATACGTTTAAATCCCACTCATAATCGGTAGACGCTTGGCATTTCCGCCAATAATCGGACAAAGGCATCCGAAAGAATAAATAAACCGCCGCTGCATATAAATGTATCATGTTTACCGGACGACTTCATGCGCACATAAGAAAACACCCAAATGACCATTAGGGGGACTTCATTGAGATGACCTATTCGCGGCCGAAACATTCCCAAGTTTCGCTTGAACTCAAAAGAGAAATACCGTCACACAACTTGTGCCAGCAAGTACACTAAGATAACATAATATTGTTGACATGGCTTTGCTATGTCTTCATACATTATAGCGTGATTGAGTTCATCGCTTTTCATAGACGATTTCCTACACTTTAGTCTTTACATGGCATTACCCTCATCGAAATAAAAAGCCACGAGGTCTTCCGATTGATCTTAGCAGTTGAGCAATCCAATGACGCTACAATGTGCACAATGTTAAATATTAAGTTAAGCACCTAAAAGACTTTGATTTTCTATGAGTCTTCATAAACAATACACGTTTTCTCTAGTTTATATTAAAACATTATTTGTCTGGCTTTTAATTTAATTATAATTTAAAAGAGATTTTTGTCAACGCTTAAATCCACACAGCTCTTTTGTCAAGCCTTCACAGCCGAGGGATAATCATATCTACTCGGACGACTGATCCACAAGAATGGACATTCGAAAGGGAGTCCGGTGTAGCTGTCCACAATGGGTCAACAATTAAAGGTAGTACTTTAATAATGTCAGATCTTTTCCCTCTGGAGACCCAGTACACTTTATCATTGACTCCGTTTGACTCTTAAATTCCGTTTATCCGTGGGTTAACTTTTAACATTTGTCCGCACATACCTTTGCCTTCCCCGTGTAAAATCTACTGTCTCCATTACCGGGAATGATCAAGAACAGGTAAAACATACTCTTGTAACAACTCTCGGCTAGTGTAATCGTTTTCGTTCAAAAAAAGATAAATATTACACGAGCCGAGAAAATTTTCAAAACAAGAGTATATACTAATATAAAGGAAACAATGAGTATAGTATATTACTTATATAGTATATATTATTATTCAATTTATCAACTTTGTAAAGTGAATTTAAAACCAAAAAATTTTTTTTTTAAAATTAACCCGTTATATAAATATTTGATAAATAAAAAGTTGCAAATAGTTTGTGCATGCAAATTAATTAATGATTTTGAAAGAAAGTAATTTGCCTTTAAGTTATAAACAAAGCCATTGACGAAACTAGTACTACTACTGGTGTTGCTTTCTACAGACCACACTGTAAAAATACAGCTCCCAATACACAAGGCAAGAAAAAAGTTATGTACACCACATGAAAAATGTGACGTCATATAGCGTCAGCTCTTGGTAATAGTGCCCGTTTAACTGGTATTTTTCCTGCAACCAATATCAAGAAAAGAATCGTGATAGAAAAGAATGAAATAGACCAGAGCGGACACAAGCATAATGGAAGGACAGTTACATTACGACAAGGATGTTCCAGTGGATCAAAGGATTAAGAAGAAACAAACAACAATAAATAATAAATGCTGTTTAATAATGCAAAGGTATTGTATGAAACAAATCTCAAATCAAATTCAGTAAAGGATCTCTGATGCTAATTAAAAAAAAACAATAAAGTGACAAAAAGACCCTGGATATACATTCAACATATTTTCTTATTCTGCATCGTCAACCATATTTAAACCATTTCAGTCTTTCCTTTCTCACGCTTTATTCTCTTCTATCTTTCATCATTTAATCTTCAAGCCTCGTGTTGGTTTTCTTTCTCTCAATAGGATTTATAAAACAAAATCATTTTCGTTCTTTTCTTCTTCTTCTTCTTTCTTCTTCTTCTTCGTGTATTTTCCGATTACCTAAAGTATTCATGACCAAACGTCCATCATCAGGACCAACTCGATGTTCGTGGACTATGCAATGCAGTGTACTGGGAAGCCTTTCTCTATCCAAAATAATTTATCTGTACATTTACACAGCATTTAAAGGGCGCGTTCCTTATTCTAGATTTAAGAGGGCTTTCACCACTTACTTTTATATATACTTTAACACCAAGCCTGAAAATAATACACACACACCCCAAAAAAAAAAAAAAAAAAAAAAATGAGCAAGAATCCAAGTTTCTGTATCGACCATACAAAAAGGTCCTCTATTTTTGAAAGGCCGACTCTGATTGGCTACTGCTGAAAATGTATGCCAAACTGTAGCAGTTAGTTTGCAATTTTAATACCAGATCCAATAATGACCGATACCCTCGCATGAATATAATTAAGATCTAGTGCATTACTTGAAAATAAAGATTGTATTATGTTTGTAATTGCTAAAGCTTGCATCAGTCAGTGACGCGTGCATAAGTTCAATGTTTTACGTTAGGCTGGTAAGGGACGTAATTGCATCACCTGTTTTTCATCGAGTTTACCTAATCTCTAGGTTGTTTCACTCCATTAATTTCACTGTCAGTATAACACAAATATGGAATGAGTTATGCGTCAATGCCCTATATTGTAAACTACTGCTATCGGAACTTTTTTCTCTCTCTCTCTCTCTCTCTCTCTCTCTCTCTCTCTCTCTCTCTCTCTCTCTCTCTCTCTCTCTCTCGTTTCCCAGGGTCGGCTAAAAGAGACTGAGTTGCAGCGTAATCAACGAATACATCAACTAAGTCACATTTTTGCATCATTTACATTTATTTATCGCTGGTTTACGACATAGAATGCATGAATTAGCAGATCGATTTACGTCTTTGGTTTTCCTCTACGGTGTGCTGCCAGCTATAAATGGAAAGTGTCATTGGCAAGCAAGAGTTAATTTCAGTGAACATTAATTATATCGCCCTATTGGGAGTATGTTCAATTGAAAAGGCCTTTTTCCGTGGGCATTAAAAACAATATGTTTGATTTGCCAATGATTAACATCATTGAAAGCCAGACAATACACTTATTTTCTATTTATTTAAACACCAGAGACATTAGTCAGAGTTGTATTAACGGGAATTTACAGCGGATTGCTCGGCTTTTATCGATAATTGTACCATTACAAATGACAATATTGTGATGCATACAAAATAGACTTATTTCAGCAGTCTGTTTTCATATCTAGATGTCCACACGAGAGAACGATTTGTCAATACATCCGGACGAATCGTTTTATTGGAGCAACAGGCAGTATAATGCAATTATAAAACGCATTTCCGGCAAAACATGAGTGTTATGATCATGATATATTCCACTGGACAGTTAGAAATCAATACAACGGATATTAAACTGCATATATATATATATATATATATATATATATATATATATATATATATATATATATATATATATATATATATATATATATATAAGCGGCTATTTAATTCTGAAGGACATGATAGATAAGTGCCTTTCCAAAACCAAATAGGCATCGGACCTCCGGGCTCCTTTGATAACGAATCTGACGTTCGACCAAGTGGGTGACAAGGCTCCGCATATAGATATCTCGAAATATGCATAGATAGACGGGCGTTAGTCGGGTTCAGTTGACGCCTCGTAATATCTGAGATAAATGAGATGATTCCACTAAAATTGCATGCTTTCTCAGTCTAAATATTTAAATACAGACTGACATTTACTTACCCTCTTCATACCGTACCGTATAGTACAGACTATCTGAGAATTACTTACAATATTCATATTTTACAAATACGTTTGAGAATTACCCCAGCTCTTAATACCTTAAAAACACGTGGGCAGTTAAGCACCAAGCACTTAATCATTATGACGTTACATTACAGCGAATATACTTCGTAAAAAAAAACAATCAGTTCATATATCTGCATTGAATACATGGCTCAGTTTATAATTCGTTTCGCTATGTCTCATTCCTAAATAGAGAACGACCAACTTTCATATACAAATCTGCCCAATAAAGAGTTCTTAATATGGAAGGTACTGTTCAAAGGTTAAGGGTCAAATTAATAAACCTGCGCCCTAATAGGACATGGCGAGTATTAGGCATGACTGATATATGATGTATCGCTTGTACCATTTTCAATGATGGAAGGTACTGAAGGGCGCGTTCAATCCGCGTCAAGAGCAAACTTTGAAAGACTGTGTCTTCTTATTCATGTCAAATCCGGCCGTTTCATAACTTGGTCGAATTGGAATTGCTCGCTCGCAATTTAGTCAAGGTTATAATACATTCTTAATCTAGAAACTGGTTCTCGGCACGGTTAGGGGTCAAAAATACAGTATCCAGATTAAATAAATGAAAATCATTCACTCGTTCAGCGTTAGACTGGTTTACGGTAATTGTTTATTTTCCTCGTAAGAGTATGACAAGATAAATTTAGCGATTTTTAACTGATGAATATTTCCTATTTATTGTTCAATGTCAGCAATGCCAAAATGTAAATTATCTGTACCTATATTGCACAACTGTCAACACCAATTTTAAAATCAATGATTCCGCTTTTGACACCCGACTCTTCTACACTTGCACGGTTGTGAAGGAAAGTTTAATTGTTCTGCAAAGTTAGCTACCTTTAATCTTTTAATCTTTTAATACTTTGCCTTAAGTAGTAGAACACTTTTGTTAATATCAGTTCATTTGTTAATTCAGCGATAAATGTACTTAAACGTAAAGACTGGTGTGTGTGTGTGTGTGTGTGTATGTATGAATATATATATATATATATATATATATATATATATATATATATATATATATATATATATATATATATATATATATATATATATATATATATATATATATATATATATATACATACATAGCAGCAGAGAGTGTGAACAGACCAAGTTTTCAAGCAAAAATAAGGCTTCTACGGAAACCGAAATTATTTAACAAAATGCAGAGAGTGTGAACAGACCAACTCTTTTAGGCCTCAATTTACTAAACTGAGGCTTCCCAAAATTGCTTATATAGGCCTCAATTTAGTAAACTGAGGTTTCCTTGAAAATACTTAATTAATTGTTTTAATAATTTGAGCAAAGAATAAAAAAAAAATTTTTAAAAAAAGACGCCATTGTCATTGGCGTTCACATTCTCTGCTGCTATGAAAATCTTCGATTTTTACTAACAATTTTTTTACTAACTAAATATTTGATCAAGTCCGACACGATATCTTGTCCGAGGGTCTGATAAATTTATCGTCACAAATCCGTGTGGGATTGTCTGAGCGCGGCTAAAGAAATTTTTAAATTGATTATGATCCATATCGCCACCGCACCAAGTTTGCCAAATATTTCTAAGAGTATGTGTATCAACTCCGTTAAATACACACAGCATATTGCAGTTATCTCTGATCACTTTTGGTATTTGAGTGTAACGTTGAGTTACATATATCACGTCGGTGTTTTTATGTCTGCCTCTGGAAAATATTCTAGCAGGATTTTTTTGATTATCTAACATGATATCATCATATACAACTAAATTGTTAATACTTCCGTCAATGGAGTCAATGCTAGGTGCCTCTTCGATATCGGTTATAAACTCAATAATATCATCGCCGTTAATTTCTCGCGCGGCTTCGTTAAAATCTTTTAACACTTCATAACATCGCTGATCATCTACACTCGGAGCAATCATATACAACTTATCCCACTTCATCCATCTCGTTATCAAATTAAGTAGCAATTGTGTCTTGCCGGATCCAGATGGTCCGATGATAATCGCGCGAATAGAGTTTGGTAACATTGCTTGGTGTCTAATAGGTTCCCGTCGTCTCGTAGCTGAATAATCAATTACATTCATGCCGTTATATATAAATTATGGATCTATATTGTGTGAAGTGTAGGACGCGTACTGGCACAAATGACTTGACGACGATTACAACGAAAAATAATCGATCAGCGCTTTCCGGTAAATGCGTACAATGTAGTACAAAGAAATTTAGATTTACTTCCACGAAACCTTTAAAAAAAAACGAGGAGGTGATATTGCAGCCAAGTTAGCAAAACTCCCAGGAACACCGTGGGCAAAGTATCCAGGAGAAAAGCACCTTCCAGGATATAGCTACTGTGGACCGGGAACACGATTAGATATCAGACTTGATGATCAAAATCTGCCCCGACCCGGCGAGTATCCAATAAACGCTATTGATAAGGCGTGTCATGCTCATGATGTCGCGTATAAAAGCAGCAATTTGCAGCATAGACATCTTGCGGATGTGAAATTAATTCATGCGTTAAATGCTATTCCTGATAAATCCTTCAAAGAAAAATTGGCTTCGTGGTTGGTAAAATCTGCTATGAAGGGTAAATTGATGTTAGGTGCTGGTAATTGAAAATGCTAGCATTTTAATATGGAATCTATTTACTATTCTCCGAGAGGATACTGGAGAGGTTACGCAGCAATCAATAAACTCGCTAGCGCATCAAAGGTGAAAAAAACTACAGCGGCAAACTGGTTATCCAAACAGGCAATATGGCAAATTTATCTACCAGCTCCTAAACAAATTAACTACTCGCATTTTGATGTGACCGTTCCTAATGAAGTTCATCAAGCTGATATACTATTTCTACCGCATGACAACGGTTACAAATACGCGTTAACCGTAGTTGATATTGCGAGTCGATACAAACAAGCAGAACCGCTAAGGACAAAATCGGCCACTGAAGTTGCTTCTGCATTTGAAAAGATTTATCGACGAGGCCCACTACGCTGGCCAAATCTGTTACAAGTTGATCCTGGCAAGGAATTTCAAGGCGCTGTTTTAACAACGATGAAACATCATAATGTCACCATCAGACGAGGGCATACTGCGCTACATCGCGATCAGGCAATTGTTGAACGATTTAATCGGACTCTTGCTGAGCGGTTATTTGGATATCAATACGCGAAGGAGTTTATTCAGGATAAAAGATCCCGTGAATGGGTTAAGAGATTACCAGCTGTGATTACCGCAATCAATAATGAGATTACTAGAACAATTAACATGAAACCTGTCAACGCGATTAAGAAAGCGTCTATACCAAAAATGGAAATCCAAGGAATTTCACAAAAAGATTTCAAAGAACCAATTCTTAGTAGTAATGTCATTGTAAGGTACTTATACGAACCAGGAGAGCTTGAGGGTGGTAAAAAAAAGAGCTACTGATCCTATTTGGAGCGTCACTACGCATAAAATATCCGGTATAACACGATCAACTGGTAGACCTCCAGTCTATAAACTGGATTCAACTGCTCCTCAGCGAGGATTTACTCGACAACAGTTACAAGTGATTCCTGAGGATACTCAATTACCACCGCGTGGTCTTAACTAACACCGTTGCGTCTGTTGCACTCAAGACAAGTCAACCTCACATTGTTTCTGACATGACCGAGATTGTTATTTTTTCTGTCTACGGTAAATTGGCGAGGATCTTTATCCGAATACTGCCAACGCATTATACAATTGCAACTCGCGCAGTGATTATTCTGTTGTTGCTTTAGCGTAATTATTAATTCAGCATCAATGTCAAATTCTCGTTTATTTTTTTTATCCTGTTGTTTATAACCAGAGAGTTTTTTTCTGATTATATCACCAGTGATAAAATCACCAGTGATAATATCGTCACCAATGATTTCATCATCGAAAACAATTCTTCGAAGTTGGTTTATTCGCCGTACTCTGGATACTGCGAGATAAACTAAATTTGACCACTCAATGTGATTATCTACTATCCAAACAATTGTGTCTGTGATAGTTAATCCCTGTGAAGAGTGTATTGTTGCTGCATAACCTAACGTCCATGGGGATTTATCAGCACGCAATGCATCTTCGACGACGCTGATATCAACCAGCATAATATCATTTAATACTAAATTCTGCTTTTGTTGTTGTCCAGGAATGTCAACGTCGATATTCTGCTTTCGTGTATTCGAAGGTCTATAACACAACGGAACTGGAAGTGTTGCAAATTTTTCTTTATGCAATTCAAATAATTTCATCTGAAGCGCGTCTCTGACTATTTTTCTACTCGCGATTATTAAATCATTTGGTCTCCATGTTTCCCAAAAATCATTCATGGGAGTTTCTGAAATTATTTCACGCGCTATTTCACATTGGATTTTATCCGGTTGTAATCTAATTAGCGCTTTGAATTCTCGTAATTGTTCATCAAGTGATCTATAGTCGGTATTAATCTCTTCATAATAATCTACAAATCCCTTCAACCACTCATGTGGAGATCCACCAACAAATGGCTGTGGTTGGCCGTGATCCCCGCACATGACGACTTTTGTATTTTTCAATAACAACCATTCAAGAAATATCTGTAATACTGTCAACGATACCGTGCATATTTCATCCCAGATTATGATTTCAGGAATGAATTTATCGCCCATTCGATCAGGAGTCCATGTATCGCCTTTCCATCGAAAGAAGCTGTGATAAGTACAGGCTTTTACTCCCCGCGCTATCATCTCTCTGGCGAGTCTGTGAGTTGGTGTTAGCACAATCATGTTTGTGAAATCCGTAGGATTTTCCCGACGAAATAACTCAATTGCCCGAGTTGTCTTTCCTGATCCACCACAGCCGTTTAAATAAACTGTCTTGTATCTACATACGGGATCAGATACGGGTGGTGCATTAGAAAATTCTGATTGAATCTCTGAGAGATTATGGTTGCTTTTCAAGTATTTATCGTCGATGGCAACGTCTGCGGATTCACAATACTCATGTAGTTTTTCCTTTTTAAATCGCCAACGTCCCCACGCTTCCTCGGGATCTGTGAATGCCGCGACAGCTGATTTGTATTTGTTGTGTATATACATCGAATCAGTAGCTACTCTAACCGCGGTATCTGGAAATCTATTTATCATCGAAAATAGATTAATAATAGAATAACCGAGCATAGAACTTCTCAAATGTGTGTACTGACAACTATATCCATCACAGTAGGTAACAACCGTACCTAATTTCTCACCATTGGATAGAAAAGCATCCCTACGGGATACAAGTTTTCCCTGTTTCGTTAAATCCGCTACAATAAAATCGTATTCTGCGTTGTCTATGATCAACCTCGAAGAGTATTTTGCATTGTCAAATCTTCCACCTTGAGTGAATTTACCAATTATTTTTCGTCCGAAATCTTTGGCTTCTTTGTTTTTAATTTCAAATAACTCCTTAGACCAATTCATGATTTGTTCTTCACTGAAATTAGGAAATTGTTTTCGCTGTTCGCTAATTATACGATCTAGATCAGGTTTTGGTAACCAAACATCCTTCTGAGCTCGATAGGATATAATCGCTTCACTGACAATTAACGATATTAGCATACCACAATCAATCATATACCGCAATAACACAATTGGCATCCACGCCTTTTCAGACATATGTCTACCAAGCCAAACATAACTACACGGATGTAACCCATCAGCGAGTTCAAATGATATCACACGAGCGAACCCGGTTAAATCAAAATCAGGCAAACGACCATTAATCGCAACACGAGTCATTTCATGTGTGGGATGTCCAAATCGTTTAAAATACTCAGAGCATTCTCCATACCCGAGAAAACTTCCGGGATAACACGCGGATATATCAATTGAAATCATACCATCACGTGAGTATTTCGTATTCCACAATCCTCCATGACCTAATTCGACGCAACTCAATTTGACATCCTCGAGAAAATCACTTCGTGTTGGACGCCATGAGTTCTTTTCTCTTGCGAAGTGAGCTACCACTGATGGAATTGTAAAACTATCCGTGAGTAGTTTTTCATGGAATGAAATCTCTTTTGGATGGAAATTGCTTTGCAATTTCACCGGTGAAAATTCATTGGCGATTTTTCTCATTCTGTTATCTAATTCTTCAATGCGATATAATTCTCCATTTGGTCTTACAAACTGATCAAATCCTGATTCGGAATCTTCAGCGCTGCGAAGTAACCACACTGACACAGGATCATCCTTACACAACGTAACAATAGCATCAAATAATTTCTCTTCATAGAACACATCCTTGTAAAACTCCCGGGGGATATATTTCACGATTCGTTCTCGTGGAAATATATTTACCGCAGGTGTCCACGCGTGTTTGTTATGATCAATAATTTCAATTGGAGCTCCTCGCGATTGATATTTCGGTTCGTATAATACTTCTCCGGTTATCGTTGCTACCGATATTGGAAATTTTAATAATGCTTCTAATTTAGCTATATCGGAAATCATTGCCCCACGCTGTTTCACTGTCAGTTCCCATTCGGTTATTTTGTTTCGTCGTTGTTCAGTTAATTTGTTCCCCCGGGATGCATTTGTGAAGTGTTCCATTAACCGTGTTGCTACACAATTTAACGATGACGACTCCGTCGTTAACGCTGTTTTCATCGGAGCTAGTTTTGCAATACTTGGCTTATCATTTAGCTGATATATTCCGTAAACAACTGCTGTTACAGGGTAAGATCTCTCATAGTATGGTTTGTCAATTCCAGTTAGAATTCCTGGTTTGGAATCTCTACTCACAATAACAAATTTTTTATCCTTGAGGATTGGTTCAAATTTATCTCTGATAATCCATTCACCTTCGTCTTCGATAATGAATTTTATTCTAAAAAAAATACCTCCGCTGAGATTTCCCGCCAAGGTGTGAAAGTATCTCAGCTGCTCTTGTATCGTTCATAGTAGCATCAATTACGGGTACATTGACACCAATAATTCGAAATGTCGACCACGCATGAGATGCTCCATCGCGCTTAAACTCATTAAAACAGTCGCTGATTTTACTCAGCAGGGTTTTGTCATCTATTAGATTTTTAGGTATATCAGAGATTCTATCGAGATTAAATCTAGCATTTTTCCAAGGCGTAATTTTCGATAATCTCTTGAACTCCTTCATATTATAATTAAAACAAGTATTTAAATAAAAAGTTTTTTATATAATGAATCATTGCAAATGGCTTATGATTGGATCAAAGACTCCGTGTAACAAATCATGCAGAAATGAATTCTGTGGGTATCATATGCAAAGTGTGAGAAACGGTTCGGAGGGCCCTCTTCCGTGCCTGCATTGTGGGGTAGGTGTAAGAGGTAAGTCGCAGTTATGCATTAGTTGCGGGGGTAGGCGTTATAGAGAGTTGAAGCGTTATTATGACAAGCGAAGAATCAAAAATCCTGACAACGTCAATGACAACGTCAACGGCAAAATCATAAAAACTGCTCAGGACTACATAGGCAGATTTGCCAATGTTATATCTCAGCCAATTAACGAATTAGACAAATAGAAGTGTATTGTATACAAATGAGCCAAGAATTTCAAAGACATCCTGTTATTGAAAATTACGAAGCTTCTCGTGATGGTGTTGTCAGACATTGTAAAAATAAGAAATCTGTTGGGTGGGATAATAATATGGGATATTTGAGGTTTAATGCTGGAGGGAAGAATTATTATAATCATCGTTTTGTATTCGAGGTGTTTAATGGATTGATCAAGGATGGTTTTGTTATTGATCATATTGATCGCATTAAGACTAATAGTTCTTTGAATAATTTACGAGCTGTTACACAAAGTGAGAATACTGCATCTGGAAAAACTGGTACTTGTAAATCAATTGGGAAGAGACCCGTAAGATCGTTTAATACTGAAAATAACACGGAGAGAGTTTTTCAATCTATAACCGCAGCTGGTAAGTATTTCGATATTTATCCGTATTCTATTCAATGCGTTGCTGAGAATAAAACCAAGACCGCTTTTTTAAAGCGTTTTAAAAACAGTATTCAGTTTTATTATGAATAAGTCGTAATTACGCATTGGAAATTAAGGGGGAATAACTCCGTTAGGTAACGCGCGTGTGATAAATCACCAATGACAGAGTTACGGATCTTAAACACAGTCCTTGATTTTGATTGGTTAGTTTCGCTATTATGAATCTGAACAACACACAATCAATTTTGTCTTTTTTTCAAACATTAACAGAACTGTTTTATAGACACGTCGTATTTAAACATTTTTTTTAGTGTCTGTTTCAAGTATTATGCGTGTTTTCAACGTTATCAGTGATCGCTAATAAACAAAACAAACAATTACAAGCACTACACCTCTTTATGTCACTTCGTTGTAATGAGTGGTTATATACAAATCCGTCCTTGTTATAATTGGGCTTAGCCGAAATTCAAGTGTAAACCAAACCTGAAATCACACGTGGCGTGAACGTTATTATTGACATTCAGGAATCGCATCACAATTAATACTTCCAGTTCAGTACCCACGAATGTAGTTCCAGTCTATTTTTAGAACATTTTTTCCTCTCTCATTTTGGTGGTGATAGAAGAGTTATATTGATGCATATTTGGTAGGGGTTTAAAGGTAATTGTTTATTCTTGAGAATGTGAGCAGAGAGGGTGGTTGTCAGTGTGTAATTTGGCGACAGTGCACATGGAGTTATAAGGCCTTGGTAATGATCCGGAAGTGAAATATGTGGTCTGTGTACATGCTGTTATGTTTACAGTGCAGCAGCTCACCAAAATGCCGGTCAACCCTTGACAAGAATTTCACCGTGAAGTCATCTTTGGGGGTATTTTAGATTTTCATATGATTTGTATTGATTGTCACACTGTGGAAAGGTCAGTGCTGAGAAATATATGTAGAGAACATATAGTAAAATTAATTGTGGTGTATGGCCTGTACAGGCAGTTATTATTAAACTTTAAATTGCTATAAAATTTTTATTATTAATGATCAACACATGAAATTTGAAGGCGTTATATATATTAATATTTAAAATAGAAAAATGACATTAGAATTTAAAAATTGATTTTATTTTTTAAAATTTAAATAATTATTTTTAAAAAAATAAAAAAAATTAAAATTTGCCCCTTAAAATGCACATAGATAAAATTTTGGGAAATTATATCAAATGATATCAGCATGTTTATACTCCTACACCATATACAAGCTACACTGATGGATATTTGTCAAATTTTGTCAGAGAAAATATCTTTGTAAGTCAAAATGAGCCATACATTTAAAATGTATGAGAGACAGATTCTATTTTGTATTGCTCATTCAAACTATTTATTAGGGGTCCAATCAGTTAATTTATGTGTTTATGATGGGGTGACTTCCTGAGTAACACATATCTGCTTATATAGCCTTTAGTAATTGTTAACAAATATAGTTACAGGGTGTTTAGTGAGAGGACAGCGATGCAAATTTTATACTAGAACCTACTCAAGTTCTCTACTAAATCAGTTTAAACTTTCTGAGAATGAAATGCAGGCTGAAGGGATAAAATATACTTTCCACATGTATATTTACCCTTGGATGTATGAAAACAGCAAAATGATGTAAGTTGAACACAAAATGCATTCAATGTTATTGTTTAATTTGGCTAAGGTATTGATTAGTGAAGTGCGGCATTGTGGCCTGTATGATGTTATGTGAATTCTAATGATCCATCTTAATTTATGCATTGTTAATTACTAATAATATTTGTTAACTGACACTCTAAAGATTGCATACGATATATTCAAACATATATTTTGAGTTTAACTGTGTATAACTGATCTTAGCATGGTTACATATCCCACATGAACAAATATTCACATATTTTTGAATGTTTGGGATCCAAAGTTCACATTCAGTATATCATATAGGCTGACAATGTGCCTACAGTGAATCTGTAAGACACATTTCTGGCTGTGTGCACTAAATGTATCCCAAAATGTTATTTTCTTCATTAATATGCCCATGTATGGTAACATATTTCAGTTCAGTACTTGGATAGAGTGCGGTATTGTAATATCAGCTGATATCTGATTCTATTGAACCATTGAGGTTAATAATTGGTATCAAACATCCTTACAAATACACTTTAAATGTTCAAACAGATCATTGGAATTATTTTTGCACATTTGATCATAACAATTACATTGTATATGTCCCACATATGCAAATTTCCATTCTTGTTTACAAGTTTTGGGGATCAGAATTTCACATTTAGTTTATGATATAGGATGTATTGGTACCTGTAGTTGATATGTGTGGCCACATTTGGCTGTATTCTCTTGCAATATCCAGAATTATTATTTCCCTCATGAATAAGATTGCTTATAGTAATATATTCTTTATTACTACATTGTCGCTTTACTTTCCTGTATACTGGCATGTACTAATGTTTCCACCAATGATCAAACCTCACCGTCCCCGCATTTCCTTAAAGTTTGTGATGCATAGTCTACCTGATTAGTTATTTAACCTGTAAATGACCAGATATGCTTATATAAACTTCATATACTTTTAGGATGAATTTATTACTTTAATACATGACTATTACTTCACATTTCTGAGTGTCACTCTGTCAAGTTTAATATTTATTTCCTATGCTTGCAGCCTGAATGTTATTTGGAAATCACTGTATCTAAGACATTTTAACTTCATTTGCATACATCTTACTGTTTTCTAGATATAAGTGAAACATTTTATATCTTTTCAGGTCTAGGCTGGTATCTGGAACAAAGTGTTAGTGGTGGATCAGCTTGGAAGCTCTCCAGTAGTCTGGTGGTGATAGCAAGGTTTCATAAGGACATATGCAGTGTACTGCCATAAGTGATCATTATATCACCATACTAATATACAGCACCTCAAGGACATGGCTTAGATCTTCATGAGAGAGATTAGCACCATTGTTCAGTAAGGTAAAGCCTGCCTAAAAAATGTATTTTCCTATCTTATTGTCGCTTTTTGTAGTTATCGACACTGAAATGTAATGCAATTTTCCTATAAAACATGGAAGTGGTCCCATTAGATGTTTAAATCTGAGTGCACTATTAGTTATACAAATAACTGCCTAAATACCTGACACAATAAATATGGAACATAGCACCTGTTGTTGCTTCTTTAGTGTGTACACCTATATGCACCTTGACAGGCATATTGCGGTTTGTTGCCAAAATCACTATGAGTCATGCTACTTCACTACCCCTGGGAAAAATGTTCTCAGTTACACAGACCCAAACCACCATTTATTTTAAAGACCATTGATTGATCAACTTTTCTGTCTAAACTTTGACAAAATCTGTTTTCAAACTTTTATGAAAATTTTTTTTTCAATAAAATTTAGTTTATAAATTTAAATGTTTATTTAAATTTCCATTAAAATTTTAATTGATCACAATGTATAAACTTTAAACATATTTTCAGACAGGCCTTATCTTGTAGTACAATTAGGTTTTTACAGAATTGAAAAAGTCCTATAATTAAGGAAGATATAGCAAATTTAGTTTTGGTTTCTCAAGAGCACATAGATCAGCATTTGCACCCTGTGGAACACCAGCACTACACACTTTCCAGCAGGTGTCACATGTCTTGTATGCAAGGAAATTCAAAAAGACTTCATGTATAAAGTTCAAATAGGTGTGGCATTCAAATATAAAAGTTTTACTAAAATTTGCCCCAACAAGTTGGGCCTGTCAGGAATCGCATCACAATTAATACTTCCAGTTCAGTACCCACGAATGTAGTTCCAGTCTATTTTTAGAACATTTTTTCCTCTCTCATTTTGGTGGTGATAGAAGAGTTATATTGATGCATATTTGGTAGGGGTTTAAAGGTAATTGTTTATTCTTGAGAATGTGAGCAGAGAGGGTGGTTGTCAGTGTGTAATTTGGCGACAGTGCACATGGAGTTATAAGGCCTTGGTAATGATCCGGAAGTGAAATATGTGGTCTGTGTACATGCTGTTATGTTTACAGTGCAGCAGCTCACCAAAATGCCGGTCAACCCTTGACAAGAATTTCACCGTGAAGTCATCTTTGGGGGTATTTTAGATTTTCATATGATTTGTATTGATTGTCACACTGTGGAAAGGTCAGTGCTGAGAAATATATGTAGAGAACATATAGTAAAATTAATTGTGGTGTATGGCCATTCAAACCAAGTTTCGTGATTTCAGGTTTGGTTTTACACTTGGATGTAGAAATAGCCCGCGTCATCCATTGTCATTGTTCACCTATAATCTATTGTTGTACCGTCGTCATTGTCATTGAAATCAATTCATTCACCTATAAGCTATTGTTGTACCGTCGTCATTGTCATTGAAATCAATTCATTGTATATACCATTGTCATTGTTCACCTATAATCTATTGTTATGTGTTTGTCGGTTGTAACCGTTGAGCGCGCTGCTTGATGTATAAAACACCAAGGGGGTTCAAAACGGTTATGTGTAATTGTACCGTCGTCAATCACCTATAATCGCATTAAGCTTCTGGGTATACTAAGATGATCAACACCTTAGTGTGTCCAGAATTCATTTTAGAAATCCTTTGGATTTCCAATTCAACAAATATATTTTTATATAATATGAATATTGAAAATCTCAAATTGATTATTATTGAAATCAACAAGCTTAAAGATCAAAATGTTAAACTATGTTCAGGGTTAGATTGTGATCAAATTATGACCGATTTCGAGGACATACAATTTGCAGAACAGACCGGAAAATACGTCCTCGCTAAGAAATATTTTTTAACTAAGCGGATACAGAAGTTTATACGTGAAAGTTTAGTCAATACTGAAGACGTTAATATTTTTGTACCATTATGTAGCATCGTTGAACGTGTACGAAAGCAATTAGGCTTAGAATATGAACAAAAGAGGCTTATTAATTGTAAGGTGAGACAATTAAAAACGTTAATGGAGCAGGGTGATGAGCCCCACGCGTAGAGAGCCTCCTTTGTTAATCACTACCTATGAGGAAGTAAAATTGTGTGTGTGACAACAGGGAAGTATAATCTAGTGATTTTTTTTTACTTGCAATTTGACAATAGTGATACTCTTTCAATAATGGTAGGACAATCATTGACCACACGGAACACAAAAGAACGACTTAGCGCTCTTAAGAAAATATTACCACTTCGTGATCGTATACGTGAAAAACTTCAACAGCGGCAATTACTTCAGACTGATTTTTCTGATGATACACAACAGCTATTTAAGCCAATTGTTACTGCCACTGAGGGTGTGAAAACAGCTACTGAACGAGCTATTTACGGAGATGTCCCTAAGGAAGGAAAACGAGTAGAGAGGCCTCTTCTTGGTGAACTTGAAAAAATAGCAAAACGAACTAAACAAACAAAAAAATCATTAAAAACACTTCCTGGTGATATAATAACTACTGCAAGACGACAAGAAGAACAACAACGAGAACTTCAGGAAGAAATTGAACGATTAGGTGATGTTGATATTTCCTCACCACCACCTGAACCTGAAGAATTTCAAGAAGAAGAAGAAGAAGAGGGAGCTGTTTCAAAAAGGGACTATCCTCCTGAAAATATATTTACAGTTGATGCGTTAAATACAATCAGAAATATCCAAACAATCTCTGAATTAGTTAAATTTACCAAAGACAACGTTAAAAAACCGAAGAGAGATAAGTATTTAAAAGACAACACGGCTAAAGAATTTGTAAAAGGTGAACCCGTTTGGGCAAATAAGGTGTTTTTAGCAAACCGCGGGGAAAATAGAATCACAAAAGAAATAAAATCTGATTATAACCAGTTTCTAGCTATGGTAAGGGGAGTCACATCAGCACCACCAGTATACACAGCAGACCCAACCCCTGATGAAATACAAATAATGGCAGAGGCTGATTCTAAGAAGGGTGCAACTGGTACAACTAAAAAAAAGGGTAGTGGCTTAGTTGGAAACTCTAGCGTTGGAAACTCTTCGAGTTTCTGTCCTGGTAATATTCTCGGTGATATAGCACGATTAGAAGTACTCGTAGGAGGAAAACGAGCCGGGAATAACTCACCAGAAATAATCAATGAAGCTGCTGATATCTGTAGGCGGTTATTTCAAGGTGGTATCATGGATATTGCAACATATCGAGATTTCATTGAAGAGTTAGTGGACGGTTATCATAGCGATTAGATAAATATCAATTAAATAGAGAATGATCATACACTACAACCATGATAAACCAACTAACGTCTACGTGGTAAACTCACGATTGCCAAAATACCGAGCATACTATGGAGATGGTCTCGGTAATACTATAATGGGATTATTTTCAAGAATGGCTCCAAAAGTGGCTCCGCTAGTAAAACAATTATCAATGAAAGCAATTGATGTTATCAGGGATAAGGGTATTAACGCTGTTGGTGATCTTGCCGGGAAGGCATTTTCAGCCGCTAAGGATAAACTAACAGCGCTAGTTCGACGTGGAAAATCTTCCAGATTTTCAACGAAACCAGCGGTGATTTCATCACTGCCATCTACTGAGGTTATGCCTGCGCGAGTTAGTAAAATAATAAATAACGCAGTAGATGAAAAACTACAGTCGTTGATTTCATCATCGTTGACTAACGCCCAGGATAACATAACAGCAAATATGATAGCGGGAAGTGGCCTTGGAAATTCAAAGAATTTCTACAAACAACGACAAAGTCGTCGTCGGTGAAATTGCTTTGCAAATTATTATAAAAAAATAATTATTATAATAAATGAAAAATCTTTACATTTTCGCCTCCAATTTAGATCAACGGGTATATAATAAAAAATGTTCAAACAGAACCCTGATGTTGCATTTGACATGGACGCCCCAGTGCTTAAAGATGATTCTGTACGTGATTATCAATTTTTTGCCTATCACGCAGTACAACCTGATCTTCGTGGAAGAATTGAACTTCAAGTTCATGATACCAGTAAATACTTTTTACCCGCTGAAGCCTTTATTGAAGTCGAAGGTGAACTTTTACAGCATGATGATACACCATATGCAAATAACCCAACTATCCGAGTTGGTTTTGTTAACAATGGCATCATGGCGTTATTTGAAAGTGCAAGATATCTCATTGATGGAAGAGAAATCGAATCTATTGAACGTGAGGTTGATATTGCTACCGGAATAATCGGGTTAGCGAGATATTCTGATGATTATACTAGATCAGCTGGTCCGTCTATGATGTTCTCTAAGGATATTACTGATAACGCTGAGCACGTCCAGTATTCTAGAGTAAAAGCAACACATGCTTCTTCAGTTGTCAACCCAGGAGAAGGATATACAAGACCAGCTGCTGATTTTGATGTCATAAATAATATTGCCAATTACAACCTAGGATTTGCAACACGAGTAGCAACGTTGCAAGGAGAGCGTCGACGGTTTTCATGTGCTATTCCGCTCCATCACATATTTGGATTTTGTAGAAACGTCAGAAAAGTTATCTATGGAGTAAAGCATACTATAACGCTAATGAGAAGGGGTACTGATAATTATGCAATCTGGCGCGGTGCTGGCGTTGCCGCTGGTAAAGTCATTTTATCAAAACTATCACTGTGGATGCCAGTGTTGACTCCATCGTTGTCAACAGAACCACGGTTACTATCATTTATGGATCAAGGGGGGAAGAGATTATTAAGTTGGTTGTCAACGTCCACAGATACCATGGATTCTAATATTGATGGTACACTTACATGGCATCTAGCATCAAAACAGGGCATTTCAGCTCCACGTCATATTTTTATTGCGCTACAGAATACTGCGCGATTAAACGATCAAGAACGTTCCCACATGATATTTGATCAGATAGGTGTTAATGAAGTCTCGTTGAAAATAAACGGACAGCAAGAACCATCCGAGGATATACAACTTAACTATGAAAACAACCACATTGCACGAGTTTATCATCGGTTGCTGTCGTATATGGGACGTGATCAAAATGTTGATACTGGTCTACAAATATCACAGTTGGATTTTAGAAGTCTGTATCCGATTTATTATTTTTCGTTGGAACATCTTGACTTGATGAGACAGTCCGTCGTTGATATACACTTCCGAGCTCGTGTAACCCGTCCTGGTGGTATTATTAATTATAGGGCGGTTGCTGTCATTCTCAGTGATAAATCAATGATACTCGAGGGTGTTGGTGGACGAATGAGACTGGCAGATGCACCAGTGGAAAATCTGTAATTGAATCGCAAGCGATTTAGAATCAATCTGTTTTGTATAATGTCGTATAGTAATATCAATGTTACGTTGACATTGACATTGACAAAAATTACAATCCAAATCAGCTAAGCAATGCGGAACCACAATAACGCTGAAACCTAATCAAATGAATGGCGGAGGGAATAAACTATCGCTGACGAAAACTCAGATTAATCATTTTAATAAAGCGCTGAAAGAAAAAAAAGGAGTTCAGGTTACTCTTTCTGCGAGCGCGATTAAAAACATGGAAAAGACTGGTGGTATATTCCCGTTGTTAGGGTTGATTCCAGGGTTGATTGTCGCAGCGGCCCCAGCGGTGGCTAAAGCGGCAGCGTTAGGAGCCGTTGGTACCGCGGCAGGAATGGCACTAAAGAAAGCAACTGGTGGATCCGTCCGCGCTGGTAAAAAAAAGGAAAGGGTCTAAGACTACCAGGAACCCCGTATTCATGGTACAGCGGAAGCGGCCTGAGACTAGGACCGGTTTACTAACTCGGGAATCTTCGATTGAGGAACCTATGGTTCCTATGTCCAATTTTGATTTAATTGATGCCGCTAAAAAACTCGCGATTAAAAATTTCAGAGGTGTTTTTATGAAAGATCAGTTACCGGCACAACCAAATCACGTTGAAACCGGTATTATTAATCTAGATAACAGCGATGGACCTGGAACTCACTGGGTTGCATACGCGATTGATCCACGTGGGATTATTTATTTTGACTCATATGGATTAGCGCCGCCGAAAGAATTTAACCGCTATGTAAGTAAATTAAAAATACCCCGTTGGTATTCCACGTTACCAACACAAACAATGCTTGACCCACCCATATGTGGCAATGAAGTATTAAACGTACTTGATGCTATTTCAAAGGAATCAAAGATTCCTCAATCAAAACCACCCCATGTAATAGTGAATGAGTATACTAGCGGTCGTTGGATTGAAAATCTTTGATTGAAAATCTTTTAGATTGAAAATCCGTTGGATTGAAAATCTTTTAGATTTTAAACAGAGAAAAGATTTTTATGATAATGATTGATATTTGGGGACGACCTTTATCAACGCTGAAGAAACCCGAACCTGGTGGAGTTGAAACCCTTGATAAAATCAAGGGTGTTAAAAAACTAATCGAAGATGAAATAGCCGAAACGTTAAACCTAGCAAGTGTTGATCCTGGTGAAATAGTTGTATTTCAAGATCGTCAGGGTAAATTGAAAACTAGTAATATCTCTCTCGATGATATTTTGGTTAAACGACGAGATGCAGCAGAGGATGCTATCGCGTTATTTTCCGATCAGGGTAAACTCAAACCAGGTGTACTTGTTTCAACGATCACAGATAAATTAGCAACATTCGATAACACGGCGAATTCATTGAAATCGCTCAATGATAAATATGACGATCATATAGTTGTATTTGATCAGTTTAGTGAAACACAAAGAAATACAATTGACCAAATTGACAAACCCCTGCTAGAATTTTTTGGAAATCCACCAGTGACCACACCAAAACTCACCTCGATAAAAGATTCTATGTTGGAACTAGCTTCTCTTCAATCCGAATATGAAAAACACGTGAAACAGTTTTCAATGTTTCGTAAAAACATCATTGATAAATTTATCGGAACCCCATTTGATAAAATTGAAATAACCCTTCCTGATATTAAAAAATCCATCGATGAGCTTAAAACATTCAACAATGCAATGAAAGATGATGCAACGAGGATGATAAGCGTCATTGAAAAAATAAAAATTCCTCATGATAAATCTATCGTCAACAACGTAGTATACACGATTCAATACGGATCATTTGCGTGGACTCCCACAAACAACATTTTAAACATAACCGCAGCAGTCAAGGGTATTTATCGATTAACAGTATCACCGAATCAGTTTAATATATCATCAAATAGTTCATCTGGAGTCAATAATACGATATCAACGATCATCGACAAGGATACAACTGAACAATTCACGATAACGACCACAGATAGAAATCTAGTCAGGGTTTCAGTAACGTGGTACGTAGAATTCGTAGTGGATTTAAGTAAACAATTAAACTGAAAGGGAAATCCTTCGGATTTCGCAATTGAAAATGCTAGCGCTTTTAAAATAAAATGACGATCCCTTCAGTGTATCAGTATCGCTATGATCAGGTCAGAGAATTTCAAACTAAACTCAGCTCTCTCTGTGAGGAGTATCAAATAAAAATAAAAAAAATACCAACGAAGAATAACCGCAGTTGATATCACCGTGTACTCGGTGTCGGGAGTAATCACTGCTGCTGGGATAATACTGTCTTCGGTTACAATGATTGCTCCGGTCGTAGTTCCAATCGCTATTTCCGCGGTGGCTACAATTGCGGGTATATTAACCGGGATCACAAAAAAACTATCATCGTGTAGCCAGAGTAAACTACACAATTATGTAATTAAATTTCACATTGCATCTGCCGGTTACTCGCAATTATCCTCGTTGATATCATCGTCACTCGACGACACAACAATATCAGATAGCGAATTCTCAACGATGGCTCAATTGTATAAACAGACAATGCTAAAATTAGAGCAGAATAATAATAATAACAATGTCGTCGCAAGAACTACTTCAATAAATAGTAATAAATACAACACCGGTGAAAACAAGCATAATATCAGTAACCTCAACGCGTCCTGAATTCAGTGTGAATTTCCCGATTCCCGTTCCGGTGAGCGAGATCGCGCTAGCAAAATTACGAGTGTATCATAGCTGGCCCAATATCAGATCGGTAGCATTTGGTGGTCAACAACCAAATAATTCCTTGGTATTCGCGTGGAAAAATCGTGAAGACGGAACCCCAGACTGGAACGTTGTCTCGTTACCAACAGGGTCATATCAAATCGAACAAATCAATAATGAATTACAACGAAGAATTAAATCTATCACTGGAAAAGAATCAAAAATCGCTATAACGGTTCACGAGCCGACGTTATCATCTGCGATCGAGATTAATTCCCCTGGGTATGTTGTAGATATTTATCAGAGTTCTATAAGATCAGTATTAGGATGGCCTGAACTACCGCCTCGACGAGAAACCGTTGATATACCAGAACCTGTAAAATCTGATTATGTCACAGACAAGATGAAACCTTATAATCCAATAAAAAGTTATCAAGATTATTCTCCCAACAAGTTTATAGGATATGACAACCAGAGTAATATGATATTTTACACTAGTTTAATCAAAGAAAATTTAACAGCGATGAATAATGATTTTTCATTATTGTTAATATCCTTAAAATCCGGCTCTCTCACCCAAGATGAATTTATCAACGTTGTAGAAGCATGTAACAAAATCATCAACGATATGGAAACATTTCATGCGCAAATTATTCAACAAGTATTAATGAATGAAATTTATAAAGAAGTGTTTGCGGTAGAATACAATATCCCCAAAGAGGATATTCAAACATCTAAAATCCCTGGGTATAACCCCGACGAATTAAAAAAATATCTCAGTTATGCCATCGATATTGGGTTTAAGAAAATCCATGACGATTGGAAGAAATTATCACGACAACAAACAAATATTCTGACATTTAATAACGACCCAGATGGCGGTGGGAGACATATCGCTCCATTCAATGTGAATATATCCTCGGTGATATCATTGAATTTAGTATGTGACGTTATCGAAGGAAGCTATCAAATAAATCTCGAGCAATCAAATCAAGCTCAGCAAGGTTATATTCTATATTCATTTGCACCAACGGCTCCTCCAGGATTTCTAATTATTGAAGACCCAACTAATCCAGTCTATATGCGATGTCATAATAATTCTTTAACGAGAATTAATTTCAAACTCACTGACCAATCTAATAATATGATTGATCTGCGAGGTGAGGTTTTGCAAATTAGTTTGTTTGTAAAGTCTTAAAGACTTTCATCGTGAAGGGATTTTCGTCCTAGGACTTTCATCGTAAAAAAATTGTTAGTAAAAATCGAAGATTTTCATAGCAGCAGAGAATGTGAACGCCAATGACAATGGCGTCTTTTTTTTTAAATTTTTTTTTTATTCTTTGCTCAAATTATTAAAACAATTAATTAAGTATTTTCAAGGAAACCTCAGTTTACTAAATTGAGGCCTATATAAGTAATTTTGGGAAGCCTCAGTTTAGTAAATTGAGGCCTAAAAGAGTTGGTCTGTTCACACTCTCTGCATTTTGTTAAATAATTTCGGTTTCCGTAGAAGCCTTATTTTTGCTTGAAAACTTGGTCTGTTCACACTCTCTGCTGCTTACATACATATATACATATATATACATATATACATATATATATATACATATATATATATATATATATATATATATATATATATATATATATATATATATATATATATATATATATATATATATATATATATATATATCTTGAAACTCGTTCATTGAATATTTCCATCTTTAATGAGATTTTCTGGTTTGTGCACCAGATTTTGTAATTAATTCGATGTTATATTTTAGAGTGTGCTTAAGTTTCAATTATGTGTCTTTAGTAAATCAAATAATATTTCTAACCGTTTTTAAGGTGATAAACGTCCTTTTGAAAGAAGCACATGAGGCGAAGAACTAAAATGTACGTCATTAACATTACAATTCCATTTCCATATCCAAATATGTTACGAACATTAAAATGACCCCCCCCCCCACATCAGTCTTTGATATGAACATTAAAATTACATCCCCACATCAATCTATAATATGAACATTAAAATTACACCCCCCGCCACATCAATCTTTGATATGAACATTAAAATTACCCCCCCCCCCATCATTCTTTGATATGAACATTAAAATTACACCCCCACATCAATCTTTGATATGAACATTAAAATGACACCCCCACATCAATCTTTGATACGAACATTAAAAGTACATGCCCACATCCATCTATGGAATGGAACGTTAATTTTGCTGCAAAAGCAGAATGTCAATAGAAGGACAGAAACTTTTCAAAGATCCGGCTGTTGTAGGATTATTTACAACTTACACATTACAAAAAGAAACCTGTTGAAAGTATGTTTAAAATTATGAACGCTTCAATAAATCTAATCTGATCTTTAAAGGTCCTTCAGAAAGGACGTATGAAAAGGGTTTTGGAGAAATCTAATCGAAACAGGAGGTGATTACTTAGCACATAATGCATCAGTAGTGGAGACACTCATCTATAAGGTCCTATCATCGACGCTTATTTTCTCCCTTAGGTTATAATTTGGTTCTTATACGTAGATTCTTTGTAATCTCACGCATTGGAAGCGAAACTGCCAACATAATTATAACCTAAGGGTCAATCGCACTTAAACATATTTACATAGATCATTTTATATTATGCTGATTAATGTCGTTCTGCTTTATTTCGGTAGCTTATTTCATTAAAAAAAATAAATCTAATACGGCAAAGCTATCACCCAGATATCTCGGGGTTAACGTCCGTGTATTACGTAAAAAATAGTCATACAAGTTCTAACTCAAGTCGAAATGTATGGCGTACCGAATTAATTGCAGCGATAATCCAAAATAAATTCCCACATTGTGTTGATGTGCCTGTAGTTTCTAAAATGGTAATGTGCGAATGTTCCTGAGTGCCATAATGTGCTTAATATTTTGATATATCACAATAATATAATCCAAAATGTTCTTGTCTGAATTCATTATAATTCCAAAATGATGTTACAGCCCAATAATATTTGTGGGCACATTGTAATTCCATTTAATAACACTTTCCACAAATATATCCAACCAAATAAAAAACGAAACACAACAACAACAAAAAACACATTCTACTTCAGACGTTAAAAAGTAGTGGCGTCGCTAGGGGGTGCGGGGGGGGGGGTGCGGACCGCACCGGGTGACACCATCTCAGAGGGATGACACCAAAATGAAAAACTTTACAGAGCACACACTACTCGGTCTAGTCGGATTTCATAAGCGGATAACCGATCACAGTGGCGTCGCTCGGGGGTGCGGACCTCATCGGGTGACACCATCAGAGGGGGTGACACCAAAATGTCTATAACGTTTTTGTATGGTATGTTACAGAAGGAGGTCTGTTACAGTCATATTAAAGCTTAACATCTCCCTCCAATTTATTATATAAATATTGATTATCATTAAGACAAGAGCCATGGGTATATATGGTAGTTTTAGTTTACAGGATTTTAAACGGTCATATATGGTAATGCAGAGACAAATACTGCCTAGCTCACATCTGATACTGATAAAGATTCTGACCCATAGGAACTGGAGTCTGTGATTGTCATCACTGTTGTTTTTGATAAACTAGTGCCCTGGCCTGTGTAAAACTTTAAATTTGTTCTCTGTAAAGGTCAGTCGTCTTAAGCTCTAGCTTGGGTGTACAATAAATATTGGCTAGGAATCTACTTTGTGTTGGATGTTATTGTTTGCAACTATTGTATCACGTAACAAGGTGCATGGGGGTGACACCATGAGTTACCGCACCGGGTAATGAATAGTTTTTACAGTAAACAACATGATATTCAAAGTTAAGACTTATTAATAGAATTAATAGAATATTGTTGTATATCAGTGTCTGTAAAACATTCTAGGTCGTCAACACATTTAGGTATATTCAAGTGAAAAATTTAGTGTACTAGACTCAGATTTGCGTAAACATTGTTTGCTAGTAATAATGGTCTTAATCATCCGTCTATCACGATGGAGTAATATTACACATGTATTGTATTGTTTACAAAATAAATGTCCATTGTCAGGTAAATCAATAACTTGAAACCGCTCCGGTGGCTTAGTGGTTAGAGCGTCCGCTGTGGAAGCGAGAGGTCGTGGGTTCAATCTCCGGCCGAGTCATACCAAAGACTTAAAAAAAATGGTACTAACAGCTGCCTCGCTTGACGCTCAGCATTAAGAGAATAGTGTTAGGACTGGTCGGCCTGGTGTCAGGATAATGTAACTGGGTGAGACATCATGCTAGATGTCTGCGGCAAGATGCCCCAGTGCTAGACATCACAATAAATTGCCTCACTGCAGGCACCGTAGCGATTTGACTGAACAATTGTTAAAGCTACGTTAAAAATCCTAATCAAACAAAACAAAACCAATAACTTGAATTTGGACAAAATTCAGATGTACATAACATATGATCATTAAGAAAAGCCAACAAATAATATACATTAAATATACATAACAATATACAAACGTTGATGTTTCGTGCTATTTTTTAGAAGTCAAAATAAACGTATTGAAAGCTCGTGCTGTTCGATACAGAGCTTCTTTGTTTAAGGATTAAATTAAGCAACTATTCCTTGTCGTTCGCGTGACTGACAGAGCTAGCTGATAATCACGCATTTTTTAATATATATTTTCTCTTGATTATTGGTCTCCACATTGTATTAGTGAAGATTTAGTTTGATTGCACCCGTCCTTGGGTATATCAGCGCTTTAAGGAGACTAGTTTCCAGTAATATTTGGTCTCTTGACAAATCTCGTCACCAAAGTGTAACGAAAACAAAAACCGAACAAAAAGTACCAATGAAAGACCAACGAGTCGCGCGGCAATCCAACGTGAATAGTATATTATTTCAATTCAAGGTTAACAACTTCTGGGCCTTGCGTACCTAATTTACCTTTGTAAAGTACAGACCTTAAAGGGCGATAGGTTGTTTTTTTTTTGTTTTTTTTTTTGGCATCCATGTCAGTAGTATCTTTGAAACGCATCTGAAAAGGATGACCTTTGTAGTGAACAGGTTAATTATAGGAAGGTAAAAGATCCTAGATGTAAGCAAATCCGAAACAAACTAGGTAATCTGTCTGTTAGGACTTTGATCGTTCTTGTGAATGGCAAGGGGATAAATCTCATTTATAGCCACTGATGGCAGTAATGATTCGTGTCTGTGTTGATTATATCTCAAAGAATTGCGATCGGTATTGAATTCACAAAACGTGTCGTCAGTTGCCGTTTAATTATATCAAATGTATTCATCAAACCTATATCATGGAAGCCATGTTAACTGGCATATCCCATTCCAATGGATTTCGATGTACGCATAGGTGTTGAATGTCTTAATCAGACCTTCATTTAAATGTGTATGCTTTCTTTCATCAACAAGGCTGTTGCAATTATAGCCTTCAATACTAGAAACTAAACGGATTAAAAGGAATTATCGGAATTAAATTATTTTCTTTCAAAACTTTTTTTTATATATGCTTCAATCGCAAAAAAACTAAATAAAATAAATAAATAAGAAACGATATTTCACATTTTACATACCCTATGCTATTATTACCAAAACATTGTCTAGTTAGGAAACCTTCTACCAGTTGTTAGTAAATGTCTACAACACCGGTGTCTCAACGTAGAACAATAATACAAGCAAATGACAATCTTCATTGATAATAGACAAATGTGTCAAACGACTTTACTGAAAGCAAAATGAATCAGCAATGCAAGGCTGTCATTGATAAATGATTTTAGTGGTATATTTGTTCAATGTATGTATGTATGTATGTATGTATGTATGTATGTATGTATGTATGTATGTATGTATGTATGTATGTATGTATGTATGTATGTATGTATGTATGTATGTATGTATGTATGTATGTATGTATGTATGTATGTATGTATGTGCATGCATGCATATTTGTTTGTCTGTCTGATTTTCTCTCATGCTTTCAATCCACTCATACAATTAGAAACGTGTACACCTATTTCATATTCATACCAACTTGTATTTATTACGTGCCTGAATTTTATCCAGGATATTTTACTTTTAAAGTATGAGTGATTTTGTCACATATGTTAGTTAATTTTCGTATAATCAAACCAAATCTCTGATAGAAAATCATAATGTAACTTATAACCAAGTAAAAGTTTAAAGTAAATAAGAACTAAACTGAACTTCACTTAGGCAGGTGCAGTGTTGTAAAATAGAACAATGAGAAAGAACATAAATTGTGGTGCAGTTAGTGTTAGTTTTCAAACGTTTTAGCCTTTTGATTTAGTGTTTAAGATTTTCCCCTGAAGAAAAGAAGAAGAAAAAAATTCATATTTAAACATTCTTGCTTGTATTAAACCTGAATGGGTCCGTCATGCCAATCATGTTCTTTTACTCGCCAGTAACTTACATATGAACATAAGCATCTCCAATGCAGTGTATATTGACATGGACGAGATAGGCATCCCCAATGCTGCGTCGAATTAAATGTATGAGAGACGTATTTCGAATGCAGTGTCTATTCATACAGAGGAGATGAGCAATTCCAATGTACTTTGTATTTCATAAGAGCGAAAGAAGCATCTCCAGTTGAGTGTATGTTTATACAGACGAGCTAACAATCCCAAAGGCAGTGTCTGTTCATTGGGACAAGCTACGCATCTCCAATGAAGTGTCTATTCAAACGGAGAGGAGAAGTATCTCCAGTGTAGTGTGCATTCAAAAGAAAGCGAGGATCATCTCCAAAACAGTGTCTATTCAACTGCAAGAGACAAGCATCTCCACTGCATACAAATAATGTTGCACAATATTTAATTAAACGATGCATTAATAAATACAACTTTCGATGAAAATTGCTTTTACAAGTCCAATATCATACAATATGTTATAGCTATTTGAACAATTTGTCCTAACATTATAAACAAAATTCCAGCTTTACCTAAATTGCAGACAAATAATTAGGTAAAGAAATAAATTTCAATCCTTAATTTAAATATGAGAGTAGTATGCACGGAAAACTGCATTGTTAGCAGAAAATATGCACAAATCATAGAGGAATCTATAAGAGACTAATACACTCAAAATACAAAAGCAAGCATTATTTTCATTAGACAAAACAACTATAAACACAATACTTTGTTCTCGGAAATTCGAGAGAAAGAAAATGTGCATTTTAGTAATTCTCAATTTAACAAAACATCATTTTTATTGAGATGTCATTCATTGGAATGTCTATAACCAGATCAATTCGTAGCAATATTTTCAACATTATCGTGCTATCGTCATAACTGCAAACGAGATCACATAAGACATGGATTAGAAATGGGCCGAGATCCCTAATGTGTGCTGTTAACAAAAGCATCTGGGTCAGACGAATTTTAGAAGAAAATTAATTGTTCCCAAGTGAAATGTTTATTCTGTCCCACAGAAGCTAAAATATTTAAAATATTCCAACATATCATAAAAAAGTTCATTCACGAAAGAGACAATATTGTATATGAATATGTGGAGGATACTATGTCATAATCATGTTCCCCATTATTACCTCTACGAATCTGTAATAGAGTTTGATTTGGTCGGACATATTCCTATGCTTTGGATCTCGACCATATAAACTGTTTAATGGCTTAGTTTCCAGATCCTGCCATACTTGTATTTGATTTTGATTTATTTTATCAGTGATCTCACTCAGAAAATGCATTTTTCAAAAGTAGTGATCCATTTGTTCGATCTGAAATTAAATCAATGGCAGCGAGTATGATATTGAACGTCACTGCATCACTTTGATCTGAGATCACTAAAGCATACGTCGAACAAGAAAATAAACAATATGCCCCAGACAAACTAACATCGAAAACATCAGATTACATGTAAATAGAAAATTGCGTACCACAATAGCAGTGTTTATAATTTCACCCTAATCGATATTTGTTTTGTTGAAATTTATACTGACAGTAAAAGAAACTGAAACCATCAGTATATATTTTCATCATAGTATACAACAACCATTAAGCAGTGAAACTGTTCCAACAGCATTACAGTCATGCATTAGCGGCTTCTCGATTTACGTTAAACCTGCCCAAATCGCTTTCGGTGTATTGTTAAGAAATATCTCTTTCGTTACCGTTAATATTTCCGAGTACTATGATTGATTCAAGCTTTGAAAGTATCCTATATATATATATATATATATATATATATATATATATATATATATATATATATATATATATATATATATATATATATATATATATATATATATATATATATATATATATATATATATATATATATATATATATATATATATATATATATATATGTGTGTGTGTGTGTGTGTGTGTGTGTCCATTATAAAACATTTTTAGTATATAGATTTTGTCACAAGGGCTGTTCTGGTGATATTGCCGAGCACGTATGTTTCAAAAGATAAATGCATATCAATACTCACGCCTAGAGGATTTTGGATTTCCATATTTTATTAAATCCCTTGAAAAATAATACTAATATTTCCTAATTGCTTTATTTTGTTACGTCGATATAATCGCTAAGCAGTTTGTGCCTGCTTACTTGCATTTCTTTAATTTTGGTTTGAAACCGTGATATAACAACCTTAATAATCCCCTGTTGAACAGTTCGATAACTCTTAGAAAATGAATCGCACATGATATGTAAGGTTGTATAACCTGCAGTTTAAAAAAATGAATTTTAGTTGTTTTCATATGAAGTGATAATTTGTGAATGAAAGTGAAAAGAGATAATGGTAAAGAATAGAGCCTAGAGAAATACCACTTATGACGTATAATCAGAAAGATGTAGCTTTGGCCACATAAACACGTGATTGCCTTCCAATTACCTAAGAATCAAACGAAGCAAGTGAATTATCAATGATCTAGGTAAATAGCTTCGATAATGTTTACGTCGTCAGCTAGTCATGTATCGACCATATTTGCAAAGGCGGTCAGGCGTGAACAAATTTCAGTTACGAAAACAATTTCTGCAAAGATGCAGCTGGTAAAATTGAAATATGTCTGGAAGACCGGAAACGCTATATTGAACTTTGTCAAGTACCAAATTTTTCGTCAGTGACATCCAGTAATTAATTCGTAGGCTAGCCGACAATCAACTGTCTTGGAGAGAGTTTGGAACGAAAAGAATGTTAGTTTAACTCGGTCAGACTGTTACAATAATTAAAATGAAAACGGACTGAGTGTTTGACACGGTAAAATTATGCGATTACTCACGCAGAGCTATAAAAAATGATTGAGACAAATGATAAGGTGATATTTCGATCCTAAGTGGCATTTTTGGCATCTTGATAGACGGTTTTCATAAGGTCAGTAAGAATAGCATTTATTCCGATTGGGCGAATGCATAGGGAAGGGGGCGTGTTGGACCCCAGAATCGAGGAAATATATACTTCGTATCAAACGAGGTTAGTCAGTCTGAAAATTTCTCTGCAAGGGAGACTGCTACCAAGACTCCGACCGAGACGTCGTAAAATTGTGGTTCCGGGAAACTGAATGTGGAACGATTGTAAGACGCCAAAAACACAAGGTATTTAACTCAAATTCACCTTTATCAGGATGTAATGTATATGCTGTTTATCTTTGTCATAGATGTATAATGTATCGATACTACGATACAAATAGTTCAGTATTACATTGATTTAATAACGTACTTTGATATGTTGCTTTGTTACAGATGCATGATGTGTTCATATTTTGTATGGATAGTCGGTTTTACAGTGATTTAATAATGTATTTTGAATTCTGAATTAGCATTTTTACCTTATATACTTAGGTAGGTAAATGGGTGGTGTAGAAAACCCTCCGTGTACATTTATGATTGGAAAGTGTTACATTAATTTGAATTTATCATATTAGTAAATATGGTTTGTGTGTTATGATATATTGCCTCACTTTACGTAATGATTTACGGGAATATATGACTTTCCCGAATTCTGATGTCAATAATTAGCAGCATAGCTCTATTGATCTGAAGACTTGGTAATATTTGTTAGCCGTATAAATGATAACACTGATAGTAAGATCTGATTGTTCGAACATGAAGACGGACGAACAATCGCAACTCTGAAAGTAACGAGATACTTAGGGCGTTTTACCCCTTTCTTTTACAAGGAAAATAGTTTATTTTGGGCAAGAGAGAGAATCAGAGAGAAGTCAAAAGGAAAGAGAAAAAAAAGAAGTAAGAAGTCAGAGTGTGGAATTCCCGTTCAATCAAAGGGCACGCTGAAGACGGACGCACGCAAGAAAAGAAAGTAAAAGCAGTCGACGAAAAAGGTCATGTTGAATCATCCAACAGTCTAATGTTAAATGAACATTCGATTCCTTGATGAAATTTACTCTCAGTATTAACGGCTAACTTCATTTATTTTCATTAGTGTTTGGATTCTTATGAATGTATCCATTATTTTAAAGCTTCAGTATTTGTATTTTTCTGAACTAAGTGTATTCAGAAAGAGAGAAATTGTAATTCACAGTGTCATTCTTTTCTTAATTGTATTTTTAATTAAATTCATATTTTATCTTTACGGGGGCTCGTGTATTGTCTTGTTCAAAGTACCATCTCAGATTACTATATTCACTGACCGGGCATATTACACCGTAGCGATCATCTTCTAGATAACGACAATTAGTGGGAGGCGGTCTTCAAGTGTTGTTTTCCAAGTTGCGCAATACCTCTGACCAGGCCTTGTGCAATATTGTACTAATAACACTTTGATAACCCGCCAGCACCACGTTACAAACTTCAAATTAGTTAGAAAGATCCTCATGTCAATACTTTATTGATGCGTGTATTTAGGAATCCAATGGACTGGACCAAAAGCTGATTATTGTTGCCATTGTTGTTGTTGTTGTTGTTGCATGCATATGTCTCGAGAGACGATTGAAGGGCGCCCATGCGATATGTCACTGTTGGTGGTTGTGCAGCATCTGATGTATATATGTAGCAGCCCAACAAGGGAGTGGCAGTCCTTGCTACACCTGCTGCGCTTGAAGGTTGAGTCTGGTGTGTGATGGAGCTGCTTCTTCTTCCTCTGGGATCGCTTTTCATCAGCTAGCTGACGTAGTTTGTCCTCGCCAGCTTTCAAACCAATGATCAGACCCAGTCGCCAGCTGGGCCTGTCAAGAGCAATCTTTTCCCAGGTGTTGACAACGATTTGCAGAGATCCTTGAAGCGGAGATGTGTCTGTCCGATCGACATTTTGCCAGAGGCAAGTTCCGAATAAAGAACATTATTGGGGATCCGTCCGTCATCCATCCGACGTACATGGCCGAGCCATCTGATGCAACGTTGGCGGAGGAATGTGACCATGCTGGGAATCTTGGCACGTTCAAGCACCTTATTGTTTGTTACTCGATCGCTCCAGGTGATTCCGAGTATATGTCGGACATATCGCATGCGCTAGGCGCTGTGTTCAACTTTTAATTAGTTGGAAAGAACCTCGTATCAATTCTTCTATTGATACTTGTATTTATAAGCTAGCAATCGAAGGGATTGGAACAGAAGCTGATAGCTTGAGTATTTTGGCGAGAGCTCGTCCATTTACGTTGCTTTGAAGCCATTAAGTTTCTCTGAAATATCAGTAACAAGTCGAGTACAGATATGTGGCATCTGACATGATATATTTTATCACGCGACTGCGACTCAACAAAATCTCTTAAGGAGTGAAAGATCTTGAGATATGGAAGAATGGTCTCCTGGATTTAACGTTAATGAAAGGAAAAAGGTAGTTTAGGTTGTTTGCAATATCGTATGGCTCTGTAATGTGTTAATACAGGTTTACAACTGTGACGGGAAATCCTGAACTTTCCGTATATTTCTGCAGTCACGTTTATTCTTAATTAATTATTCTTAATTAATATCTTAATTAATATTGAAAATTTGCCCATTTTAGCTGTACTAATTAAGTCTTTACTAATTTTTCTGGTGATGTTTTGCTACTTCACTTGTAAAGCAGTTTCATGGTCTCCACAGGATATTCAATTTACCCTCCTATATCATGTAAATTGCGTTGATTTAGCACTGACAGAAGCAGCGTAGTCAGTCGTTATACATGAAGTTCTGGATTAGTAAAAGTATGTTGACCCATATTTAGATAATATTTAATTCGGGCCAACGGGAATCTTCAGGGAACTGGTTGCAGTATCAGTATCTGTACTTAGTAATCTGAGTTGTTGGGGGTTTTTTCTATATTTTTTTTGGATTTCCATAATTTATTTATTGTGTCAGTTTTATGGTAGCAGTCACTAATATAATACGATGGGACCAACGTAAGTGTAGGATGAGAAGAACAAATGTTATCAATTAATGACACATATATGTTCATAGTCGATTAATGGACTGTGTCATTTGACAGAGATTATATATTTGTATAATAGCATGCCATTGACTTTGACGGTCGTTCACGAAATCAATGTTGATATCTTCCATTAAGAACAATTCAGAGCTAGCGTTAGAAGCAGCGATAATTCATTTTCAAGTCTCTCAGAGTAAGACGATAGCATATTTGAAGGATGATAGAGAGAGAGAGCACAGAATGACGGACTCGGACGATAATTGTTTCCGTTCAATCCAAATCGTTTCCATCTCCGATAAATTAAGTGATTATCAGCGTTATCTGTTTTACAGACTCATAAAATGTCAATCTGGGGTTACTGAATTTACAAAATGTGTTCATCTAGTGTCGAATTTACATGCCGAATATTGAGATTTACTATACGCGAGATTTACTATATGCGAGACTTACTATATGCGAGATTTACTATATGCGAGACTTACTATATGCGAGGCTTACTATATGCAAACCCTTCTCTTTTAAAAGTGTTTAACATATAGAATCAGGTTAAGCTGATAAAGTGTCCAGGATACAGAGTGTCCAGTAATACAGGTGATGGCCTATGTTGGACTTTAGCCAGAGAATTGGTGGTCAGCAGAATTTAGGTGTTCTCTTCCTAGAATGTACACTTCAGAATGTTGCATATCGATAAACAATTAAGTACGCTAGCACTAGGTGTCATTGACTATCGTTTTTGTTTTTTGCTCTTTAACTCAAGATAAAATAAATTACGGAAACTTCAAGTCAGATTCTAATGTATATGGCTTTAGCTGGAGACCCTGATTTATATTTTAGAATATCGCTACTTCGGACACAAGATTCGCATCATAATGATGATCACTAAAAGTTGCTGAAGTTGTCCTACATTCGACCGTTTCTATGGCAACCATGAGAATAAATAAGCAGCAACTACTGTTAAATGCTAGTTTTGAAAGAACTAATAGATTCACGAGAGTGAAAGCCAATAAATGTATTTTAAACACAAGATAAGGGAGGAAATGCCCCTTGCCCTCGGCAAACCTCAATTTCATTGCATTTTCCAAAGTTCAGTGATGGAGTAAGGTGCTGCGTATTTTAATAAATTATATTTTCACTTTGAAATCAAAGATTTTTATCTTCCACTCTAGCATAATTTGAAACAAAATGTAGCAGATCGCCAAACCATTGAAGGTACAATGCATTGTTATGAATTCCTATTGCGACATAGAGGAATTACATCATTTAGAAATGGTAATAATTTACAGACAGTCTAAGCTCTCGCCTGCACTAAATTATATTATCCCTGGCTTTTTTTTTACTGTCCCTTCGATAATGCACGACTATTGGAATTTATAGCAAACATAAAATTGCAACTTCTTTCACACTGCAGACATCATTTTTATTATAGGCTGATCAAACAATACATTTCAGAACCTTACTGTAACGATATGAATGAAAATGTATAAAAGAAAGTTTCCCATTTTATTTTGAATTGATAAAATGTGAATTTTATTTGCAGACTAATGCACGTATTTAACAAAAGAAACACGGTCAAAAGTTATGCCAGCTTTACAACAACAACAACAACAACAATAATAATAATAATAATAATAATAATAATAATAATAATAATAATAATAATAATAAGTAGTAGTAGTAGTAGTAGTGGTAGTAGTAGTAGTAGTATTTTCTGAAGTAAATACAACAGTACACATAGCATCAGTGAAAGCAATTTCAATATTTTCCCAAGGCTGCGGATACATTGCGGAAGTTTCACGCTGTAAATAGCCTTTGACCTTTGAAGACTGAAACATTATCTTGGTTAGATCGATGGATGCCGTGGGAGTAAAATTTTACATGATTATTTTTTCTGATACATAGACCAGTATTGACCCTGTCATGAGAGCACACCTTCCCCTTATACATACACGTTACACCAAAATAAGTAATAATCGGATTCCTTGATGTTTAATATTAACGAAAGTTCCACATCAATGAACCTAATGCCCATGGCTATCGGACACTCTATTGACCCAACTGTGCACAAAACACCTGTTAATCTCTCCTCAAATAGAATCGGACATATGACTTATTTTTCATATCGCAAAAAAAGACTGTCTCATTTAAGTGTTATTTTCCATGATGCTAAACGCACATGCCTTCTTAATTATTTCCAAAGGGTCTAATGAAGAATTGTGCAAGTACATTCACCATGAACTACATATCATACGACCTATAAATCGAAAATACCATCCAATTCGATTCAATTCAATTCGATTCAATTCAATTCGATTCATTTCAATTCGATTCAATTCAATTCAATTCAATCCAATTCGATTCAATTCAATTCGATTCAGTCTAATCAAATTCAGTCCAATCTTATCGAATCAATTTCAATTCAGCTCAATGCAACTATGTTCAATTCAGTCCAGTTCAACTCCATTAAATTAAATTCATGACATATCGTTGCCTTTTCTGCACCATTCATGTACTGTTGGCCACCTTTCATAATGGATCGGACTGTACCAATATTATACATGATAATAAATATTAATAGATCTGTAAGACGATCTTTCAACACGTTCACAGGGATGACGTATTTGGACTGTATAGAAAACACATTTCCGTGAGGGGGAAATTAACATCAAACCTTATAAATGCAATATATCTTAGTATTAATGTCCGCCAAACTTTTTTTTTTAATTCAAGCAGTGGGATACGCGCTCTGGTCATTATGAAGAATAATGGACAACAATCACATTGACAAACCAAAATACGCAATAACCTAACTGTTTTGATAGCAATGGGATATGAGGCGGTAGGTTTGAACTTGTCGTGAGTAGGTTTCCGATTTGTGTTTATAATTAAGAGTTTGTTACTATCTGCATGAAAAAGCTACACGGTTTTGTGTTTTAAGAAGCGCTGATAATTTTATTTCATACGGAATGTACTAAGGGAAACGCTGACACGGAAGATAGGAAACAAATAGTGCTTCACGTGAGGTACACGGTAGATAGGAAACACCGTAAATGCTTCACGTGAAAAATAGCGTTTTATGTCGGGTGATACGAAGATAAATTGCACATTAGATGCTTCATGAAAGGCACAGTTCAGGAAGTAAAATAATATCGCCTTTGCTTGATTATCTAAAAATTTTTTTTAAAATTTGTCAAATCCAGATTTGCGCCCGATTAAGTATTAAAACGACTTTTTTTGTAATTGGTCTGTCCTTTGTACTTCTAGATGCAAACGATTCATTTCATAGGAACATAAAGAGTACTAACGATGACAAGACATTTACATATAACATAATGTATAAACTTTATATATATATATATATATATATATATATATATATTTATATATATATATATATATATATATATATATATATATATATATATATACATATTATATATATATATATATATATATATAGAGAGAGAGAGAGAGAGAGAGAGAGAGAGAGAGAGCGAGAGAGAGAGAGAGGGAGAGAGAGAGAGATTCAACAGAATATATCGATTTATTTAGATGGCTCTGAAAACCTTTTCAAGCATGGCCAGAACATATTTGACAATCATGCCACCAGTTTTCTGTATATGCAGATGATACGTGTGATACGTGTGATACGTGTGATACGTGACTTCTTTTCACACACCAGGGTACGAATTGTAAATAGAGCGGCATTAGATAAACGTTTCAGGTCTATAAAGCAACTGACCTAGACGATATGTGACTTTCAAACACTTTTAAAGTTCATCCTAATTTTGCTGCCATTATAATACAATTCCACTCAAAACAGGCAATCCAATGACTGATAGCATATCAGGATACAACTTCAATTTAACAATCTTTTTTATTTTTCCATGATGCAACATTTATCATGATAAAAGATGTTGCAGGGGTCCATCGAACCATCGCTGTAATTACACATTTATATCGCTACCAACATTGTTACATTTCTAATGCCAATTAGTTAGTAACAATTCGCCTTCCGTAAAACACAATTTGGATTTCTTCAAAACAGGCGATCGAAGAAATGCTAGCATATAAAGATAAAAGCTTCAAATTTAATACCTTTTTTATGTTTCGATGTTTCAATATTTTCCATCATATATATATATATATATATATATATATATATATATATATATATATATATATATATATATATATATATATATATATATGTGTGTGTGTGTGTGTGTGTGTGTGTGTGTGTGTGATTTTTAGATGTCACTAATGAGCCAAGATAACCAGTTTCCCTGCTAAGCCACGTAGTTGGCAATATTATTTGTTTCCTATGCTATATCTGCCAATACAACAGAGATATCTGATGATGGAAAATGAATGTTCTTCTTTATGTTCCATGTCAGTAACCAAATTCAGAACTTAACTGATTCCGATGACATTTACAATAAATGAATAATTTATCAGCATATAATTTTATCAAGTATGTTTGAATTGGCATGTTGAACTCAAAATAACATAACTCGGTGTGAAATGTTTTGGCATGCTTTCAAAAGTTGCATTAAGTAATAAATTAGATTGACCAACTGGTCATTACGTATGGAATAACCATCTCATCTAATAGGGTTATGAGCTTTAATATATGCAGAAAACATGCCGAATTATATTTACCCATGATAATGCCGTTATTGAAAATGTGAGAATTCTTGATTGATATCATATTAGGTTTGGTGTATGTCCTTAGAGAATGAAATAGAGTAAAACCATATCCCACTGGATATCCCACTAGCGGTTGAATTTTTCTGATCAGATATACCGGTCAGCCACGCATTATTTGATCTGATCCGATATCGCAATCAACCACATTTTTTTGGTTGATCAGATATCTCACTCAATCACTGGCATATATTTGTCAGAAAATTGAACATCTTGATTAGATATGTGGCTCAATCAATGACCGCATATGTCTCTGCATTCAAAATGGAAATCTTCACAATCATGACTGAGTCAGCTATGCAATACAGATAGTATATTTCAGCATAGGCAACTGCAACAACAACAACAAATACAACACAAAAACCACCAGCACACACTACAACCGCTCCAGTGGCCAAGTGGTTAAAGCGTCCGACGCGGAAGCGGGTGGTCGTGGGTTCTATCCCCGGCCGAGTCATACCGATGACTTACAAAAATGGTACTAACAGCTGCCTCGCTTGGCGCTCAGCATTAGGAGGTTAGTGTTAGGACTGGTCGGCCTGGTGTCAGTATAATGTGACTGGATGAGACATGATGCTACATGTCTGCGGCATGATGCCCCAGTGTTAGACATCACTATAAACTGTCACACTGCAGACATCGTAGCGATATCACTGAAACATTGTTAAAACTACGTTAAAAATCCTAATCATGCACACACACACAGCACACACTATAAAACTGCAACAGCAACAACAACAGCATAATCATCATCAGATAAACTGTTTAAAAATAATTTTAACATTTAATTTAATTTTAACATTTAATTTAATTTTAATATTTAATTTAAGAACGTTTGTGAATTTAAAACGAGAGCATCTTCGATGGCTTGTCATCCCACATTTCATAGTATTTTACTACTAGATGGTAATAATATATATAATATATATAATATAATATATATAATATATATAATATAATATATATAATATATATAATATAATATATATAATATATATAATATAATATATATAATATATATAATATAATATATATAATATATATATAATATAATATATATAATATATATATAATATAATATATATAATATATATATAATATAATATATATAATATATATATAATATAATATATATAATATATATATAATATAATATATATAATATATATATAATATAATATATATAATATATATATAATATAATATATATAATATATATATAATATAATATATATAATATATATATAATATAATATATATAATATATATATAATATAATATATATAATATATATATAATATAATATATATAATATATATATAATATAATATATATAATATATATATAATATAATATATATAATATATATATAATATAATATATATAATATATATATAATATAATATATATAATATATATATAATATAATATATATAATATATATATAATATAATATATATAATATATATATAATATAATATATATAATATATATATAATATAATATATATAATATATATATAATATAATATATATAATATATATATAATATAATATATATAATATATATATAATATAATATATATAATATATATATAATATAATATATATAATATATATATAATATAATATATATAATATATATATAATATAATATATATAATATATATATAATATAATATATATAATATAATATAATATAATATAATATAATATAATATAATATAATATAATATAATATAATATAATATAATATAATATAATATAATATAATATAATATAATATAATATAATATAATATAATATAATATAATATAATATAATATAATATAATATAATATAATATAATATAATATAATATAATATAATATAATAATAATGTAATGTAATGTAATGTAATGTAATGTAATGTAATGTAATGTAATGTAATGTAACGTAACGTAACATAACATAACATAACATAACATAACATAAAATTATGTTGTTCTGTGGGAGCTACATTGTTATGGGGGAGCCAGAATTACTGACACACAGATGGTCGGATATGCGGACAAACAAACACTTCGTGACTAAATCTGCTTACCGTTTTTTAAAACATCGAAGTGATGAATATGGTTAAATCACCAAAGATAAGGATATGTTTTGGAAGCAGTCATACGAACATTTGGAAAATTAAAAGGCAGATCGATAATGCGAGGAAACATGACTACAGTAATTTCGAATACTTGCTTTCTCACTCAAATGCTAAGAAGCGGATTTATTAGACATTGTTCAGTGTGCAGAAAAAAATATTTTTGCACTTCTTATAAATACATCCATATAAATTGTACCATGCCTTGCACTCAGCATATTTGTCTGTAACGAAAGGACTCATTAGCTCGCAATCAGCGGTTGCAGGAAAATCTACTTGTCGGCTTGTGCAGACAGAAAGTCTGATAGATTTCGAAAGCCTGCCGTACTCATGCAATCTTGTTTTTCATTAAAAATTTGCTTATATCGAGAATAAGTAATTTCGTTGAATCCTTTCACTTTTGTCGCGATGTAACAATTTGGGTTAACGTCAAGTAAAAAGAATATATATTTCTATATCCTATAACATACAAATGTTAACACTATATCACACTACATTTCAGACAATTGCATATGATTCAGACAATATCACGTTATTCAGACTGTAACACATTTTTCAAACTATGTCACATTATTCTGACTGTAACACATTTTTCAAACTATGTCACATCATTCAGACTGTAAAACATTATTCAAACTATGTCACATTATTCAGACTGTAACACATTTAGACTATATCGGACATTAGCACATATTTCAATGTCACATTATTCAGACTGTAGCAAATTTTTCAGAATATATCACAATAATTCAGACTGTAGCACATTTGTTAAACTATGTCACAGTATTCAGACTAGAGCACATTATTCAGACTATATCACAATAATTCAAACTGTAGCACAGTTGTCAAACTATGTCACAGCATTCAGACTAGAGCACACTATTCAGACTAGAGCACGTTATTCAGACTATATCAGAGTCATTCAGACATTGCATAGTCTTCAGACTATATCACACTAGTATTTAGAATATGGCACATCATCATAAGATTACATCAACATTCGTATGAAAAATATCACACCATAGTGTTCAGACTATATCATAGTATTTACACTATAACACAATTATTTGTAGTATGGATTGTTTTCATCAAGATTATTGTACACGTGTTCTAAGATTATAACACATTAGTATTAAGATTATAACACACTAGTATTAAGATTATAACAAACTAGTATTAAGATTATCACACACTAGTATTAAGATTATAACAAACTAGTATTAAGATTATCACACACTAGTATTAAGATTATAACACACTAGTATTAAGATTATAACAAACTAGTATTAAGATTATCACTCACTAGTATTAAGATTATCACACACTAGTATTAAGATTATAACACACTAGTATTAAGATTATCACACACTAGTATTAAGATTATAACACACTAGTATTAAGATTATAACAAACTAGTATTAAGATTATCACACACTAGTATTAAGATTATAACATACGAGGAGGAAAAATACTTACATGAAATGATCTATAAACTATTGTCTCTCAAAATATATTTGGCCTACTACATGGTAGAAATCGACAATTAACATTAAGAGACTCGAATGTTCAAAGTTATCGGAGTTATCAGAGTCGGCGTGGTGCAAGCTGTACACTGAGATACATCACCGTAGGTAAAGCTCTTTACATTATGGATAGTCTAGTCAGTGAGCTGGTCTACTTTAAGGATTTGCACATCTTCAGCTGCAGAGCTGTCAGGAGTCATTGGAGTCTCTGGAGTGCGTATAGCTTGTGTATAGCTGTGTTGTGTAAACTAATGTAGAGCTGTGTAGTGTCGTCCAGAGTATAGGGAGCGTCCAGAGGGTTTGGAGTTTCTAGGGTGTCTAGAGTGACCAGAGTGACCCAAGCATTCGAGGTTATCGGATTAATCAAGGTCGACGCGGTGCAATATATAAAGCCAACCACATGAATTAAACGTAGCATCTGTGAAGCTGAAATGAAGTGTGCTGATGACGGAGTGTATCTCATTACATATAATCTATTAGCCATGGGCTAATTTTGGGGTTCATGAACCCATTGTATCCGTCGAGACTGTAAATATAAGCTGAATATCTGTCCCATTTTGTTCGCATAACTTCACTATCTGTGTGAATTCATGTTAATACATGAGTAAAATTCCACATTGTTTACTAGCTGAGTAAGCTATATCCATCATTTTTTATTGTGTAATCACTGTGAATCATTCACCCCATGTCTTTGTATTTTAGTAAAGTAATTTATTTGTATTTTTCATTATTAAGTTTGTGCGTTCTTATGTTAATGAATCCAATATTTGAATTATAAATACACGCACGTATTCATAATAAATCGCTCATTCCAATCATTCATTATTAAACATTGTATTTATAGCATCGTCAAAATCCGGAAATCTCACCGGGGTATCTTTTTACAATGCAAACATTATTCAGCACTATGAATGGTACACCAGGTACAGTTATGTTGATGTGTGCAAATAGTCATGCTTTTCATAAATCACAATTCATAACAGAGCATAAGGCTACATAGATTCATAAATGCGATTGGACAGTTTCTACGCTAATTATACTGTTCATGAGATATGAACATAGTTAGAAGATTAAAGTTATGGGTTAGCGTGTAATTAAATTCAAATTAGCGACAATATTGCATCTTTGAAGATACCTGCGTCAGAAGTGGCAGACGTCATGGGATCATGCAGTCAACAACAAACTTCATGCCATCAAACCAACCCTGGGGGAATGGACTCCTTCCTACAGAACTATCCGTAGGGAGGAGACTGTCATTGCAAGAATCAGAATCGGTCATTCATGCATAACCCACTCCCACATACTAAAAGGTGAAGATCCACCAGAGTTCTTTTCTTGCAATGAACCATTCACTGTTAAACACTTTATGACCGAGTGTTCCGACCTGAAAGCTACACGTGATAAGTACTATAATGTACATGACATGAAGGAACTTTTTGATACTGTATCTATCACTTGTATTTTAGATTTCCTGAAGGAAGTAAATCTTTATCTTAAACTTTAACTTGTGTGTCATCACCTAGTGCATTTTTATTTAATGCAAATACCTCCCATTATTTTGCAACATTTTTTCATCAACATACACCATTTACATCTCCCGTTGATTGGGAAGCTTCATATTTTACTGTTACCAACAACTTATCATTTTATATTGAACTATTTGGTTTTTTTTATATCGCTGGTCGATATTAAACCTTTAGTATTTTAACCATGTTTAAATACAACCTTTTGTATGGCGCTAAATAGCCTAAAAGTGCTGGTGCGCCGTTAAATATCAATCAATCAATCAATCAAGCATCTTTGATTGACATTTACCTTACCTTTTAAATTCAAAAGCACATATTTTCCGTTGTATGAGGTACCTATATATGTTCGATGAATCCTCTGGAATTTGTGTATTACATTGGCAGTGGTTATAATTGGAATATTTTACTCTGAAGTATACCTCTCCTTGTTGTATTCTAGCTCTTCATGCAGGCAAGCAAGTAACGCATTACCTGGTTATCTGTACAATTGCTTTCTTTTTAATTCCACTTCTTGTTCAGAAAAGTGAAATTGCTTATAAGCAACATTTGTAGCCTTGCCGAACCTTGAAAACAACGTCCGAAACACACGATACGCATTTGGATGATGAGAATCTCACTATAGTGACGAAAATAACTAATGACCTGCGCTGTCAAAGAGATGCTATGTCATGGTGGAAACTACATTAAATATATTAAAACAACATTATAGTCTGGGCTGTTAAGCAGATTTCTTATGACGGACTCAAGCAGTGCAACGTCCTTTACTCAAACGTGACCGACATGCACGTGTTAGTGTTTACAAAATAAATGTTCTAAAATACAATATCTAGTTACCTGCAGCTGCTATTTAAATGTTTGTGTGATTCGTCCTGGTACCCTATTAAGGACTGCAGAGAGAGAGAGAGAGAGAGAGAGAGAGAGAGAGAGAGAGAGAGAGAGAGAGAGAGAGAGAGAGAGAGAGAGAGAGAGAGAGATCATGGGCCCTGGGATAAGAAACACCATAACCAGTCCTAGTTCTTGTTCAAACAAAATCTTTAGTTTGTAAAATTAAAACTTGTAGTTGACCCCGAGCCCCGAGAATATATCCCTGGTTGTCCCTCCCACCTCTTGTTGCCCCCATAACATAATATATTTTATACGCCGATGGCTTATCAGCGTGTGTATGAATTAAATTTGAAACGAATACTGTTACTGAATATGGACGAATATGTCTTCGGATCCAGCAACACGAGTATGGGGCCTGATAAACAACGAGCACGATGATGTGAATGACGTTATCTCTAAGGCACGATTTGTCTACATGACTGTGTATGGAGGAGAATATACGACAATGTAGGTTAATCAAGTCGTCAGTAGATTTTACCAGGATGCAGCTGAAAAGGATGACTCAGAAAATGAAATGTTTCTAATTGATATAGAGGAACCCTGCATACAAAAATTGGCGCATATATTCTTCATCAACCTGATTACCGCAGCGACATACACGATCATCTGAATTATATATTAATCAATTTTAAGCATTTATGAACCCGATGGTACATTATAAATCCTATCGCATTGTTTAAATAAAATAGATGGAACATACATAGACAAGCTGAAGGGAACTTAATATAATGTACCTGCCAGAGACGTATCAAGCCTAAACCCATACATTACTATATTTCCCTTCAGAAAATATTTGATACGTAAAGGTGTATCTTCGACAACGAGTGCATTTGGTGCGATATTTATCTGCAATGGTTGTTTTATCCAAAAATTATAATTATATATTCCGTCTAAGTTATTGCGATTGGCGACCCCGCGTAAAATGCAGCACTATGCACCATTTACTCCAGTCTCCACGTACGTAGAATCTTTCAAATTTGACATCGTGACGTTATGGCCATGCAAAAATTATATTTTCACGATCAGACAATCGATAATAACCAAGCTTCTGGCGGACTCACCTAGGGGCATGTGAAATAGCTACCTTACCTTTAAAAAATGAAACTCTGATTTAAAGCAAAGCCACAATCCGTTTAAATGCATCTGATGTCGTTTTGATAGCGATGATTGTATTCGCTCGTACATACACAGCCGAGTATATTTTCAGCATGAAACCCCAAAGTAGCATCATCATAAATTGTCGAAATACTTCAATGTGAATAACACCGGATTTTCGTAACTGATCCTCTATACACTGGAAAGCCCAAATTCCACAACAACGATAAAATGTTAACCCAAAATTTCACACATGAGTCACTGTCGTGGGGATAAATTTATCCTGTAGTGGCTAATATCGCACATATCTCGTTGTCGAAGATACAATTATACGTGTCAAATTGTTCATGACAAGCTATCTAATAACGTATGGTTTTGAGCTTGATGCGTCTCCAGACAGTATAGATCATTACGTTTCTTCGAGATAGTCTTTTTAATTTCCACCAGAGACATAATGTTATTGAAACATCGCATTGATAGGAGTAACATATACGATCGCGGCTGTCAAATACGTCATTGATAGATATAATCATCGAGATCAATTTTGTATGTCGCTGTTATGACCTCGAGATCAATTGTGTATGTCGCTGTTACGAGCTCGTTCGTGTTCTTTCGTTCGTCACTAATCTATTCATATGTCCTTATCAAAAAGAGCAATTTCCGTTCCTGAGCCATCTTCCTCAGCCGTATCTTCATGCAACCTACTAAGGACATTAATTTTGTATTTTACTTGACTCATCATCACCCACCAACGCCACGTGTCGTATTTACTCCTCCGAACAGGCTCGCGTAAAAATGTTCCCACAATAAGTGTGGGCTGGGGTGGGAAGCAAAAGTTAAAAATTAGTATTAGTTTTTAAGAATGGTCGCCGAGGGGTTTTGACACTGTTACACGACCTGGTCTAAAACAAAGTGACAGAAGATAGCAAAAAGCAACAAGTGTTGTATATATAACTCAGCAGAATAGAAAGTGAAAATGTTAAAGAACTATAAGTAAGTTGATTTAAATCCTAATATTCCTAAATAGTATCTCGTAAGACCAAATGCGTAAGGCTCCAATTAAGTTTAAGTGGAATTCCAAATAAGTTCCAACAGTGAGTGTGTTGATGTGCATGCAGTCTCAAACGCGATAATGTAACAGTGTGCTAAGTCTTTTACGTGTTACGATAATATAATCGACAATGTTCTTGTCTGAATTCACTACACTTCCAAAGTGATATTCCAATCCACGAATATTACTGAGCACTTTGAAATTCCAGTGAATATTCATTTAAAGAAAATATTGATCCTCCTAAATATCCAAAAGCTGATTTCAATAATGAGAATGATTCTGATTGTGATATTGCATCAAGAATAATTAGTTCTCATATAAACAAAATTGTACAACCTTTACTTGACTGGGTCGCACGTATCATTTTCGCCTAATGCAGTTTTGCCATTCTAAAAGATTCTAAGGTCTGAATTAGGACTATAAAGATGTTTGTTACTAATAATGATCTAAATATGTCATCACCTGTCATATAAGTAATAGTAGCTATGTATATGTTGTTTACAAAATAAATGTGCCTGGTCAAGTACGCATTGATCTTAATTATTCACAAGGAAGGTACAAAATACAGATGTATATAAGATACAATCACTATTTTAAAAAATCAACAAATAATACACCTGAAATATTCATTATAACACGTTGTTTTGTTCCGGAGCCGACTTTGCCATAATGTTTAACACATATTGTCATATACTACTTCTTATATTGATAATGCTTTAAATACGATTTCTACAAATTCTTTGAAATTCAGTCTTAAACGATAAGTCGAAATCACTGCACAAATTAGATTGCTCTATATTTGTGTGTGGTATAAGGCGCTTGATGAAACTTGATCATTTAAAGATAAATCGAGTCTGTTACCGGTACCTTATTAAATTCAAACAATCGTTATGTACTGCAAGATGCATAGACAAAACGTAATGAAGACGAAAATCACGACTGGGTAAAAATTAAAAGAATAAAGAGCATCACGCAAGTTCTTTGTGACCAATGATTATTCGGTATTGTCATTTCAAGTGATTAGTCTAATAGCTGGTCTAAATGCGGGGAAACTGTTTTATTAACTCAACAGACAAAACGGACAAACGTTGCATGCCATCAGTGATTTAGACAGTTCTTTGACATGATAAATCTGATGGAGTCCAAAGATTGTCATAGAGAAGTTGACTTATATTCAGGAAATAGACATTACTGTCTAAATTTTCCTTTTAATGGTATAACATTGCAGAGCAATATCAATCAAAACATAAATCCTAATGTTCACCATACATACATACATACATACATACATACATACATACATACATACATACATACATACATACATACATACATACATACATACATACATACATACATACATACATATTTAGATACATACATACATACATACATACATACATACATACATACATACATACATACATACATACATACATACATACATACATACATACATACATACATACATACATACATACATACATACATACATACATTGTCAACTTTGTTAATGCGCATTGCATCGTATACTATATGGGGTGTTTTGTTGTTGTTGTAGGTTTTAACGAAGCTTTTCAGCACAAGATAGGCTATACATGGCGGCCAGCATTATAGGTGGAGGAAGAACCAGGGAAACCCCCAAAAATAACCACAGACCCACGAGAAGCTAATGGCAAGCTTTCTCACATACCCACATTGGCCAAAGCTGAGACTCGAACCCACGCAGACAGAGGTGAGATGGCAGTGATCCGTAACGGAGAGCGCTTTAGAGCTTTCGGCCACTTGGGATCCCCTATAGGGATTGTGTTGACAGAGATTAATCAAAGCTGCAAAAGAGAGAGAGAGAGAGAGAGAGAGAGAGAGAGAGAGAGAGAGAGAGAGAGAGAGAGAGAGAGAGAGAGAGAGAGAGAGAGAGAGAGAGAGAGAGAGAGAGAGAGAGAGAACATACTATTCTTTCTTCATGCAAAGTAAATTTGCGTGATTCCTTGGTATGGATTCCAAATATTTTCCAGATTATGGCTTAGGCTCGACAACTCCAAGCCAATCCAATCATTTGTATGCCCCAATGATTACTGTGTATATTTCATGCCCCAATGAACGACATGGAGTCTCTGGGAACGATGTGGATAGTTCATGGCCCCGTGACCGATGTGGACAGTTCATGCCCCAGTGACCAATGTGGATATTTCATGCTCCATTCACCGATGTAGACCAGTGTAGATATTGCATGCCCATATGTCATACTATCGATGCTATTTACAAAATGTTGATATTGCATGCCCCATATGTCATACTATCGGTGCTATTAAAAACTTTCAGATGTAAGACGTGTGAGTCTCCATAAGGGGTATTTGCCACTTCATTCTCAGAGAAAGTTTAACCCAAGCGAAAATGCTACGTCGTGCTATTTAACACCGTTGATATTATTTTTAAAATTTGGATTCTTGCTACTATGACCGTATTTACCATGAAAGCAGATTTCCCAGGAGACATCTCTTTAAAGACATGATCGATAAGTCAGATTTCCCTGGATGCATTTCTTTAAAGACATGGTCGATTATCCCAATTTCAACACGGTCTATATCTATTCAACCTTTTTGCTCAATCCGCTATCAAAATGCAGTGTGAACCTTTGGATCTTAAGATGGATCTGTATATAAGCCATATAATTAGAGTAGTTCCGAATTTCGCCACTTCGTAGCTGGGCATTTTCGCTTTTTTGACACACAACTTATATTTCTCAGATCGAAGTGGACTTCTGCATTCGTTTTAAAGGTTACCACTAACACAAGATAGACTCTCAGTATATTGCATTAAATAACATTATGACACATTTTAATCAAGCTAAACATTACAATTATTCTTTATTGGTAATATAATAAAGGTTTTAATCTAGATATCTTAATGGCAAACAATGGCAATGAATGTAACAATATATGTATGTCTGACCCGTCCGACCCTTCTGATCCTACATGCTATAATTTCTAAATAAGCTGATGGGATGATGTTTCTTTCATCCATTGTAGATAATTAAAATTGCGATTCCTCTTTTCTTACAAAAAGATGTAAAGACTAACAATTCTTGCAATGAAACGGTAAAGCACACGAGAAGAACAGTTTAAATTCCTCAGGCCCTTAATTTTAATATTTTATCAAAATGCTATACTTTCCAGATAGGCGAGGTAAATAGTCTTTCACTCATTTTTATCTTACAGCCAGATTTCAAAACAGCTACATATACTAAGAGATAAAGATTTATATCAAATTTAATTGCAAACCTACTAACAAACCTACCGTGTTGATTTAAAATAAGTCTGGGCTCAGCGTCAACGAACCGGGCATCACAAGTGTTCTCTTTCCAGCTGGGAAGGTGGGAAGGTGACAGGACAAAGAAACTTCATAGTTTTTGTTTAGGTGATTAACACTTCATATTTCTTTCCAGAGTAATTTTAATACACCTGCCGATGAATTCCTTTCAAAGCTCCATTGTAATGAGGACGCATGCTAAGAATCTGAAACCAGTTTGCTACTCGCACATTATTACATTGTTTATATATATATATATATTATATATATATATATATATATATATATATATATATATATATATATATATATATATATATATATATAATCACTAGTTTGCTAATATCCATCTATCAAAGACTGCAGCTGAATACATCAGACAAAAATCGACTTCTTTATATCACAACGCATTTACTCGCGTGCAGATTCGCAAAACTTGCCCTTTGTGGTATCTGTAATAATATTATTTTAACCTTTTGCTGTCTGTATTTAAGATAAAAAGGCGGGGAAAAGTATTAAAAGACCTGTTATATCATTTCGGAACACCTTTATTTTATTCCATTTCTCAATAGTCCAACATCATTAATCAAGAACACGCACACAAAGAAAAACTATAACACTGCAAAACAGTTTTGTGATCTGTAAATGTAATTATCTATCTAAATGTAATTATCTATCTAAATGTAATTATCTATCTAAATTATCTGTCTATCTGTTTAAATGAATAAATAAAAATGAATAAATAAATTGGAATATGTAAGAATGCATTCACACAGGGTATTCTATTATTGCGTATATGACAACTCAATCAACATCGATTGTGTGTCAAATCACTGTCTAACAATACGCAATAGAGGAATGATATCAAAATCCTTTATTTCAGACGCCAAATATCATGATACATTCAAGAAAAGGGCACCATACAATGTATCTAACTTTTATCTTCAAAACATTATTAGCACCTTATACCGTATTCAGGTCGCAACGTTTGAAATTGCTTCTACCCAAAGCTGACAATTCTGATACATCTTGATAAGACTTCAGAAAGCAATGTCCGCCACGGTTTGCCTTATGGCTTATTTTAGATTGGTTGTTTATGCTAGATGACATGTATCATGTTGCGAGGTATTAAGTTGTATACCATATTACTGACAGTAGCGTTTTCTTTCTAAAACCTTCGTCTCATAATGTTATGTAGTATAGACCCTGATTGGCAGAGAGATTTGAGTCTATGCTTCTCGTAATATAGAAGCCATACTAGAGTATTTGATAACATATTAGTTATTATAGTAAGAATTGTATCATTAAACCTCTCTATCAAGTTTTTATTTTTACGGATAATAGATCGCCTAATGGTGTTGCATAATTTGTCAGATTTCTGAAAGCTTGCTAATGAAAGTGTAATTTGTGAAGACATTGAGATATTATCCTTGTTAGATCTAATCGTATATCAAGCATTCTAATGAAGCGCATGAGCTATTATGCTCATTATATTTCACATTTATCTGGCATTAGACAGAACACCGCCCGTAACTTCATCCCTTACACCGAAATGGATAAATATATTTTTACGGATTCAATCCATATGATAATGTGGGGTTACTATGGCGTTTCCTTAGCATTCTATCTGGAATACATGTGGATGAGAAGAAAAATTCATATCCAGCTACGATACTGTAAAACTCTCACGATGACCTTGGAGTGTAGATAAACTATGGCTGCCGCTGAATAAAGGAAAAATGGCGGCATTATTTAAATACGGATATATATATATATATATATATATATATATATATATATATATATATATATATATATATATATATATATATATATATATATATATATATCTGGATTCTACACCAGCACCACCACCACCAACCGTGTAACATTGTGAAAGTGCCTATTTGCCCATATCGATCCTCTCGGCCTTGTTGTATTCGTTCCAAATATATGCATTGTTAAATTACCAAATAAATTCATTCCGATTTTTTCTTAGTTTGTTTCCTCACTTTTGTCTATGGTGGTATGTCTCCTTAATAACTGTTATCGTATCCCCCAATGAAATTATTAATACATGTACCCGTTTACAAGTCTCAGTTTATAAAAAGTGTCTCCACATTCCAGTCTTTGAAGCATTTTACATCTCTCGATAATGTATACTTTCCTGACAGAGTAGGAAGAAATAGTTCGATGTTCATTTTCGCCAACAATATATACCCTTGCGGTTGTAAACTTATCTCTTCTGGTTTTGAACTCTTTGAAAGATACATTTGCATGCATTGCGTCCATTTTTCTTCCTTACGACATCTTCATATCGACCTGTGTATATTTAGAGACGTTATAAGTATGTAATCAGTCGTTATCCCTCTAGTATGATTGTATGACAACAATTTCTGACTGGCACGCACAAACCAACGTTATTTGAAAAACAAACCTTTTTGTACCGCAATTTAATAGATAGATTATGCAATATTCTCAGTTTGCAGGTGTTTTAAGCAAGCACATACCACTGGCTTGTTATTGCCACTGCCAGAAACCTGATCATATATTAAATCTTCGGTATAAATGTTACAGCGCATTTTCTTAATTTTATAAATTTACTTTCGTGACTGATATTTAGTTTAGATCAGCATGCCATTAACTGCACAGTACTACTCTCCACGTAAATCAGAACAGTAAAGGCACTATTAAAAAGTCACGGTCATGGATTATTTGCCATGATAAATTGAAGCAATGCGTGAAGGCCAATATCCAATTGATGTCGTTCAAGAAATTTAATTGGAAACCAGTCCACAATGAAAATCATCATAAAGGCTTTTAATGAACAGGAAACGGAATTGAAGTTTTTGTTCTATTTCAGAAGTAGATTTATAGGTATCAACACTAGTACTGTTGCAATGGCTGCCCACTAGTGCCTGAAAACCTAATCACACAAGAATGTGATAATCACCATTAAATACATTAGTAGCGGAGACAAGTGATAGAAAAAGACTAGTACGTAAGTGATTATGAAAGGATAGGGACAACGTAACATGTCTTTTATTGCTGTGATTTGGAAGTCGTGTGCTAATTGCGATTCTAAACTAAAGAAAAGTCACATAGTTGTGGCATTCAACAAAGAACCATGGCTAAACATCTATATTCAATTGAATACCACTCTAAGACAAAAATGCAAGACATTTTCATAATCATTTTATGTCAGAGGAAACAGACGGACACTTTCCGAGGGAGATACTTTTTGAAATCATTGTTGACGACAAGCGTTGTACAAATACATGAAATATTCGTCATTGTCAAGAGGCAATCGGACAAAGCTTTCATGTTAGCTTGTTTTAAAAGCAAAATGATAAAAGTAACCAACTTTATTTATGGTGGATTTATTGCAATAGAGTTATCTAAGTGATTGATATATGCATTCTTTCTTTTTAAACTAGTACACTGTCAGTTAAGTTAACAAAAATAGATTGTGAATTGCTAGTGCAAATTCTTTAATCTACGTATGTAAATACATACCTTTTACGACATCACATGACACATGTGAGAACAATAAAGGTAAATTTTGAATTAAGTACAATCGAGACATGTTATAAATCGTCTGGTGAAAATTCCATGTCAGTATGACTTTTCATTCAGGATGATTAGAATAGTTAGACTTTCACGATGGTCACTGTAATTGTCGTTGAGGACATCAGATCGGCTTTATATTTAGGATGTCTAAAACATCATAAGGAGAAGTTTACTGGAAACTCCATAACATCTATATGGACACTCTGGCTGACCATTTTGATTAAAGACAAACTGGTCAAACGTAAGTACTAATGTTTAGTTGTATGACAATCCTCCGAATACTTTTGGAGGTATATATATAATATATATATATATATATATATATATATATATATATATATATATATATATATGAAAACGAACAAATGGGCGGCAGACAATATATATATATATATATATATATATATATATATATATATATATATATATATATATATATATATATATATATATATATATATATGAAAACGAACAAATGGGCGGCAGACAAAGAGGGATGGACAACATCCCATCCCATAAGCTCGTTTTGGACTATGACCTGTTTATTTAATAAAGTACCGTCTATGAGCATCTGTATTTTCTTTCTCAAATTATCTGCCGAATATAGACCCCATTGAACGTTAGTTACTGCTTGAATTCTACCAAGCAATCTAATACTCAATGTACGTCCTAGATAAATTTCGATACAAATGTATTGTGATAAAAATCCTTAACACGTACCTTACTGAGTTCAGTAAATTATTGTTGTGTAATAAAGAACAACGTTTCGCTTCGTTATGCACAAACATGAAACAGATTGGGCAATACTTCAACAATTATCATCTTTATTGATGGATTAAAGACAGTTTATGGATCAATTTTAATCCTTTGTACACTGCATGAAAACTCCTTTTGAAGCCATTCATGCTAATCAGATATCGCATTTGTTCTTGTCAGCCATATCACAATGTGCGATAATCATAGCAGATGGAAATTCCATTAAAGGTTGAATTACTGATTTAACCGGTCTTTGTTAACACCTTCTGTAACTTTAGACTCTAGCGAGATGCAAAATAAGCGATACATCTCAAATCCTGACGAGAACAAAGGGCTACAATGGGCAAAATGATAAGTTTGTATATGCAAGTCACCAGATATTCTAAATTCTCTAAACTGTATACCTTGTGTTAAAATTTTGCTTGCGTGCTATGGTCTTAATATTTTCAATTCGTCGTTCATGCCTCGATTTGTTCTTTTCAACTATTCGTTTGTATACATGCCAGTAACCACAATCGTCCATTGATACAGCTTTAAACAATCAGCACAATAAGAAACGGCTATGTCTTCAATAGATATTCTTCATATACTGTGTGCTAACGAGCTGTTATCATTTCCGTATACATGTAAATAAAAACAAAGTACGTGTACCTTTATTATGCATAGTATCGCTTTAATTAAATGATAACGTAATGTGCATGGTGTAATGTTTAGCACGCTGTTTTCTCTTGTTTGTGATTAGTTACCATTCTTGCTGCTTGGTAACCTGCTACCTTTACTTAACACCTTAAGTGGTTAATACTGGTAATCAATATATATATATATATATATATATATATATATATATATATATATATATATATATATATATATATATATATATATATATATATATATATATATATATATATATATATATATATATATATTGTAATGAGCAGGAAATTCAGCCGCTAATTTTGCTTAAAACAGTTACATTCGTCGTAAAGCTTTCGGGTGTAAAGCAGCGTGATTGGTAGTACTAATACTAGTGCCTCTAATTCGTAGACGGGGTTACGACATCGCAACTAGGTGGGTGGGTGTTGTCAACATTGATGGACAATCTCAATTTATTCATTAATACCTACTGTTATTTGCTACCGAACGATGACTGGTATGATTCTCGGGTATATTTTATATTCCCAGATAAACTGATAATAAACCATTCATTTAACTCTTTCATTTCACAATGTTATTATGTCAGGAATGCATGTATAACTTTCTTAGGCATTAAGCCTCGTTTCCAATTTTGGCACATTTGGAACACTCCCGTTGTTATCTCGTATAATAGTTCGGGGTCGCTTACGACATCACTAATTTTGAAAGCTAAAACATTTAATTTGAACTGCAAATTTTGACAACTGAGGAATAAATTCGATGTATGCACACTTAGCTACCACAAAGTGTCATATAGGTATTCAATTAAAATTCTTAATTTAAGTGTAGTTTTATTGCTATCAGTAGCAGAGTACGGTTGCCCCTGCAAGCGCGCGCTCGCAGAATTTTTCCTGTGGTTGTTACCCAGCGAACGGCAGAATTTTCCCTGCCAAGCGCAGAATTCCGCGGGAGGTATAAAAGGCTTGTCAGCGTCTCCACTGGGACCTGTTCGGGTTTCCGAGGGTCACGGTACGAGCTCCTTACGTTAGGAAAAAGCGTGGGAAAATCTTTTACTATTATTTTACTACGAATACCATATAAGGAAGTGCGCAAAGATAAGGTAACTCTTTTGTTTATTATTTTCCGCGAATCAGAATTATAGTTATTTCATAATATCTACATAAATAAATGCAAAGAAAAATAATGTTTCTTTTATAGAACATTTTGGACAGATCTAAACTAAGTTTTGAATTCTACATCTGTGTATTAAAACCTTTATAGACATTCATTCATGCATTCATTGTCATGTTTTAAATCAGCAACTCAGCTTACATATCTGCTTATCAGTTAAATAGCACTCAGACAGTATTTCATGATCCTGTGAGGTCAAGTCAAGTGTTTCTTGCAGACCTTGTTCAAATAATGATGTTTAGCACAATTCAATAGGAATAGGTTAGCAAATAATAATAATAATAATAATAATAATAATAATAATAATAACAATAAGTGCACATTTGAATATAGAGCAAATGAGTGTTTCTCAAAGCTCTCTCTAATAGCTATTTGTTAAATTGTAAAGCTGCTGAGTGTTTCTCAAGGCTTTGTACATATGTTGTTAGTTATTTTGTTACAGCCACTGAGTGTTTCTCAAGGCTCTGTTTGAAATTAACCTTATGAACTTAGTGAAAAGTTAGCCAATGTTCCAAAAAGTCCATCACTAAACATTAAGTTAAATAATAACATCTGAACATTAAATTTGGACATTGATAAATGTTAATATCAACTTCTAACCTAAACTATTACTTAAATGACTATGTTTGTCCAATGGCATACAACCACTGTGATGTAAAACTTAATGAGTTATTATTTCAAGTGATGTATCTGATGCTTGAGTATTAAATTTGTTTAATAATATACAAGTCTGTGACTTAATAAACCACCTGAAACTTAAATCTGAGTCTGCATTTCATCACTAGTCCCATTTTTATTGTAAGGATTCCCCACTTGATAAAATCAGAGACCTCTTGGAGTTAAGGTCAAAGTTTAACTGGACCTTTTACTCTAATGAGAGTTTATCAGCCATAGCTAACATAGTGAGTCATTGAGTGGTCACCGGAAGTGTTTTATTACGGCCAACGCTACCCCGTAACAACTTTTTGGTGGCAGCGGTGGGATCTACTTAATTTGAATAGTGGATCCAGAGATTTGAACCCAAGCCCAGGACAAGCACAACACAGTGAGAAGACATTTCAGTGGAAATATTTTGCTGTTTGAGAGTAAGTTTGAAACAGATCTGCACAGAACATAACCAAGTCCTGAGTTACCTGACAGAAAGATGGGTAAGAAGAGAACCCAAGTCCAAGGAGCTGACCATGTTTTGACAGACAAGAACCAGGTTCAAGATGATGGGATGTCATCTGAGTTGGAAATGAATGCTGGTACTAGATGTCCAGTGGTGGAACTGTCAGAGAGTAGCAAGAGTGGAGTTGGCAAGGACTATACTTTGGAAGACAGGTCACCCAGAAGGGGGGGAGAGTTACCTGTGAAAGAAGGTGAAGCAGATATGATAATAAATAATGGTGAAGCAGCAAAATCCAGTAGAATGGCAGGAAGGTGTAGGTCTTTTGATGAGGAAGAACATAGATTAAGAAGATTTGGTACTTCAGCTATGTTGCAGACTTGGGGAGACAAGTCGAAAAATTGTGGAGATACTGTTGATGAAGATGCAAGACAATACTCTAAAGATCTAAAAGAAAGTGTTGCAGCTGCAGTAAACACAGCTGTGACTGGGGTTATGAGAGAGATGTCTGGGGCCATGAACAATATTGAGATGTTGTTGCAGGGGATGACGACTAGGGCAGAACCGTCAAGAGGAGTTACTCCTGCTGGAGTGCCAAGAGACACATTTACTGAGACAAGAAGAGATGATAGAGGATTGACTTCAGCACGGGCTAGAATGTCAAGGATAAGTATAGGCAATGCTGATGAGGGTAATTTGAGCTCATCAGATGGGAGTGAATCAGAAGAAGAGAGATATAGCTCGGGTATTTCTAGATTAAATCTGAGTAGAAGTCATGCATCAACAAACAGAACTAGTGGTATCAAGACCAATGGTGTAAAACTTCCCGCATTCACTGGAAAAGAGTCCTGGAAAGTGTGGATCAATCGTTTCACTGCAGTAGCAGAAAGGAGGAAATGGACTGAAGAAGAGAAATTAGATGAATTACTTCCACGCTTACATGGAGCAGCTGGAGAGTTTGTATTTAGTCAACTTCAGCAGAAAACTTTGAACAGTTTCATCAAACTGGTGCAAGAATTAAACACAAGATACAGAGTTATAGAGACAGCCAAGACATATGCAGGACAATTTAGTAGACGAAACCAGAGACCCAATGAACTGGTGGAAGAGTACGCTGCAGAGCTGAAACGTTTGTATGATAAAGCTCATCCGGAAAGAGATCGAAAGACAAGAAGAGAAGATCTACTTAGGAGATTTCTGGATGGACTACATGATGAAAATGCTCGCTTTCAAGTTGAATACATAAAGGAACCAACTGATGTTGATGAGGCTGTGTACCATGTGGTGAATTTCATGCAAACAAGAAAACGGGATAAGGGAAATGAATTCTGTTCTGACAGAAAGTTCAAGAAAATGGCTAGAAGGGCTGCACAAAAAGAAACCAGGTCAAATGAAAATGAGGAATCTGATTCCTCAGAAGAATCTGAGATGAGTGAACACGTCTACAGAGTGCCCACCAAAAACAGTAACATAAAGAACCAACCCCTTGCCCAGTCAAGTGGAAATAACGGGAATCCAAACAAGGAAGTGAAATCCGAGAAGCCAAATGAGAAAACATCAAAAGACAATGATTATCAGAAACTAATGGAAAAGATTGAAAAGTTAGAGTTCGACTTGAGACAAGGTTTACGAAGAATGGACAATAGCAAGAAGTTTACCAATCAACGAAAGGGTACAAGGAATGAGCAAAGTTATGTTTGTTTTACATGTGGAGAGCAGGGCCACTTTGCACGAGACTGCCCATTGAGAATGAATAAGACCATAGTGCAAGCAAATGTCCCTGAACAGAGAAACCGAGGCTCTAAATATCAGGAAAGACAAGCAGTCAGTGCAAGAAACAATGACATCCATACTTTAAACTAGAAAAGGCTGGCCTTGAGGGTCAAAGTGCAGCCTTGCTTACAACTGGCCCATTGAATAACTTCAATAAAATCTCACAAGATGAAATAACTGTTATACGTCGCAGATTTCCAAAATATGAGGGAATCTACCTGAAAGGAACTATAGAGGGAGTAAAACTTAGTTTTACAGCGGACGCAGGAGCAACAAAAACCATTATATCAGATAGAGTGTACAACAGAATATCGAAAGAGAAACGTCCACAGTTGCAAAAGTCTGCAAGTCTAGCAGGAGCAGGTGGCACACCACTAACAGAATTTGGGAAAGCTGTTTTCCTTATTGAGCTAGGACCACTGAAGCTTGACAGAGAAGTGATTGTTGCAGAAATAGAAGATGAAGGGCTTCTTGGAATAGACGTGCTACAAAATGAAAAAGATGGTCCCGCAGACATTCTACTTAGTAAGGGGATTATCAAATTAGGTGGTGCTTCAATACCATGCATACAAGTTGGCCTTCATGATGACAGGGTGAGGAAAGTTCGTGCAGCAGACCATTACATTATACCAGAATACAGTGAAACAATGATTGATGTTTTCCTGGAAAGAGAGGATGGGGATGAACAAGCCACCAGCACGGAATTTATTGTGGAGCCTTGTGAGAACTTCACTGAGAAATATACAGTGATCATGGCTCCCTGTCTGGTTGACATAAGTGCATGTCCAACTCAAAAGGTCAGATTATTAAATCCATTTTCCACATCAGCATCCATAAAACAAGATGCAATAGTGGGTCATGCCTACAAGCATGATGGGGTTCACACTACTATTTGTAATATGGAAGAAGCAGAAGAAGCCAGTAATTTCAATGCTGTGCGACAAATTAAATGTCAACCCATTGGAAAGAAATATAGCCAAGGAAAGACAGAAACAATAGAAATTGCAAACAATAAGAATGATCTGTCAGAGCTGGCATTAGAAGATGAAAACTATGAAGTACCAGAGCACCTGAAGGAGTTATATACCAACACAGTGAAGACAAAGGGCTTTAGAGAAGCGAAAGCAATAGCAGGATTACTGAGTAAGTTTCAAGATGCATTTTCACGGGATGATAATGATTTGGGTTTAACAACTCTAACAGAGCATACCATAGATACCGGTGATGCCAGGCCTGTTAAACAACCACCACGAAGAGTACCGCTGGCCTTTGCTGAGGATGAGAAGAAGGCAATACAAGAGCTAGAAGAAAAAGGTGTGATAAAGAAATCTACATCACCCTGGGCTTCACCTATTGTGTTGGTCCGGAAAAAAAATGGCAAGGTCAGACCATGTGTGGATTACAGGAAACTGAATACACTGACAAGGAAAGATGCTTTCCCTCTACCAAGAGTACGTGATTGTCTTGATGCAGTTGCAGGAGCATCATATTTCTCAACCCTTGATTTAACTTCAGGATGCCATCAGATTCCGGTAAAGCAAGAAGATCAGCAAAAGACTGCCTTCGTCACAAAATATGGACTTTTTGAATACAAGACAATGCCAATGGGGTTAACAGGAGCCCCTGGGACTTTTCAACGTCTTGTTGAGTTGGTGTTGCAAGGTTTGCAATGGCAGACCTGTTTAATATATATTGATGACATCATTGTTTTTGGTCGTAGCTTTGAGGAGCATCTGTTGCGTTTAGAAGAAGTCCTGGTTCGGATACAAATAGCTGGCTTGAAGCTGCACCCTGAGAAATGTCACCTTTTGCAACCAGAAGTTGAATTTCTTGGGCATATTGTCAGTGAAGAAGGCGTGAGGCCTTACCCAAGAAACATTATCAAGATATTGGAGTGGCCATTGCCAACGAATGTCACAGAGGTTCGGCAGATTTTAGGTATGGGAAGCTACTATCGCAGATTTGTGAAGGATTTTGCCCAAATGGTACAGCCACTAGTTGACCTTACACGGAAAGGAAAACCTTTTCAGTGGACTTATCTATGCACTGCAGCATTTGAAAATTTGAAAAAAGCACTGACTAGTCCAGATATTATGTCCTATCCACAACCAGAGGGTCAATTTGTACTGGATACAGATACATCCGATATTGGCATTGGGGCTGTACTGAGTCAACACCAAGATGGTCAAGAACGGGTAATAGCTTACGCAAGTCGTGCCTTAAATAAGGCGGAGAGGAACTATTGTGTGACTGACAAAGAACTTCTGGCAGTACGATACTTTGTTGAATATTTTCGTCAGTATCTACTGGGCAGAACTTTCAAGATCAGAACTGATCATCAAGCCTTGGTATGGTTATTTAAGCTAAAGGAACCAAAAGGGCGTATTGCATGATGGATAGAGATACTATCTGCCTATGATTTTAGCATTGAGTATCGACGTGGTACTAAGCACGGGAATGCAGATGCTCTGAGTAGATGTTTAAATCCCAGAGACTGCACCTGTGGAGAAGTTGACATGATGGAACCATTATCTTGTGGTCCATGTAGAAAGTGTCAAAAGAGGGAGCAAGAGATGATGGGAAATTTAACTACCCAACAGGTATCAAAACAGATGATTTCTAGACACACAGAGGGTTCAGAGGGGGTCAACTCTAATTTCAAGCTTGACCTAATAGGGTCAGGACAAGCAGAGGGTCCAGAGTCTCCTGATCATCATGCTAAAACTCTGCTAAGAAAGAAGAACAAACCAACCAAGAGAAGGAGAATACGGATGTTATCGCTTCTGGTGGGGAGTTAAGATCTAAAAGTGATCTCTGCATACCATGGGGAAACTATGATATACAAAAGTTGAGGAAGTTACAAGAGGCGGATATAGACATAGGTCCAATCTTAGCCGCAAAATTGAAGAATACACACCCAACAAGCACAGCAATGGCAACCACCAGTCCAGTTTTGCGACACTACTGGTTACTGTGGGATTCACTAGCAGTAATGGAGGGGGTGTTATTCAAGAAATTTTTCAGACGAGATGGAACAGGAGAACACTTACAATTTATTGTTCCCAGAGTATTAAAGGGGGAGATTATGTATCAAATGCACAATACAGTTCTATCAGGCCACTTAGGATGTAGGAAAACGTGTGAGAAAACTCTTCAAAGGTTTTATTGGTTTGAAATGAGGGATAACATTAACAATTGGATCAAGAGATGTGACATCTGTGCTGCCGATAAGGGGCTCAACAGAAAACCAAAAGCATCTTTGGGATCCATGGGAGTGGGAAGTACTTTAGATAGGCTATCTTCAGATGTATTAGGTCCATTGCCAAAAACACCAAGGGGGAACAGGTATATATTGCTGGTCACTGATCATTTTTCCAAGTGGGTGGAGATTTTCCCTATACCAGATCAAACTGCAGAAACTTGTGCTCAAAAGATTTTAAATGAAGTTATCAATAGATATGGCTGCCCATTGTCGCTGCATACGGATCAGGGAAGAAACTATGAAAGTGTCATATTTTCTAAGCTTTGCAGAATGTTAGAAGTTTGCAAAACGAGAACGAGTCCTAGAAACCCAAGATGCAATGGCCAAGCCGAACGGTTTAATCGCACATTGCTGAGGATGATAAAAGCCTACCTTAAAGATGAACAAGAAGATTGGGATCTACATTTAGGGTGTTTAGCTGCAGCCTATCGAGCCACACCACATGAATCTACTGGTATGACACCAAACCTACTTATGCTAGGGCGTGAAGTTAGATTGCCTGCTGAGATAGTGTATGGGAGAGTTGCAAGAAATGATGAAGTTACCACTTATGGGGAATATGTAGACATCTTAAGGGACAGAATGCAGCATGCTCATGATGTAGCCAGGAAACATTTAGCAACAGCAGCAAAGCGCCAAAGGGATCTGTACGATGTGAAATTGTGTCAGTTCACTTACATCCCTGGGGATTTGGTCTGGATCCTAAATGAATCTAGATACCAGGGTATGTCACCCAAGTTACAGAAGCTCTATGATGGTCCATTTATGGTCAAGAAGAAGATAAATGATCTTAATTATGTCATTCTACTTGATGAAAAAGGACGGGAGAAGCTGCTGCATCATAACAAAATCAAGCCTTATGTTGGAGAAAATCCACCAGAATGGGCAAACAGAATGCGGAAGAAAATAATCAGGTTGGATAGGAGTACAGAAAAATACAAGAATGCCGAGAAACATATTACTTAAATGAAGGCATCCTTCAACCATTTAGTTAATTTGTCAAGATTTTGTTTTAATCACAGTGGAAGTGCTACGGACACAAGTAACTTAGTTAATAATAAATAAACAAGTAAATAGCTATATGTTATAGAAGTGTAGTGTAAATTGATAAGTATATGAATGTCAATGCAGCCAAACAGTTGCACAGAATCGGAAATGATCAGGGTATTGACTAATCATTTTTCAGATTAAGATGACAACAAGAGTGATTACTGTCAAGTCCCTCACCAACACAAGAGGTAGAGCCTATCGATGTCGAAAATGTCCAGCAGAAGTTGCAGTCATTGGAGAGAGGAGTAAGGTGGTAAGCCACATTTACAAGAAACACGCACCATTAGATCAAGCACCATTTTACTGTAACCTGTGTACATTCAGGTGTCAGTATCAGCGTGACCTGGAGCGACATGTGCAGTACTACCCAGCACACAGAGAGAAAGTGAATCAGTTGAGAGAACTGGGGAGCCCTGTGAACGAGGAGGCTAACCTGTTCCAGAATTTGCATCCATACATTCCTGGGGACAGTGACATGGAGGTGCTGGGCCGCGAAGACTCAGAACAGATTTGGAGGGAAAGATCACGCCAAAGAGAGCCAGGGAACCATTTATCTTCCATGAAGGACACTGTACCGGAAGATCCAGAACTCGGTACTGTAATCACATTGGCACACCCAGCTGCCCCTATGATACTTGCTGAACAATCATCGACACAGTCAGAAGTTAATTTTTTGGATGAACTCTTAGATTGTGGGTCGCCTATGAATTTTTCTGTTGCCCATTTGCCCCAACAAGAAATCAGCCAACAGATTTCGGTCCCACTGAACACCGTGATGCTTAGTTCTACTTTTGTACCACATGGGGAGACCCATCACAGTCAACATCCAAGGAACTCCAAGCCAAAAGATATATTGCAATGTGCTGAGCAAACAAAGGTGAAAGCTGTGGAGATGCACCAACGAAAAATCTCAAGCCAAACATCAGTTTCCTCGAGTAGTTCTAGCTGTGGCACAAGGGAAGAATTGAGTAAACTAGTTACTGGCATTGATGCATTGAGGGATATCATGGAACAACAAGGTACGATGCTAAAAGAAAACAACAGCCAGTCAACCTTTTTAATACGGAATTTGACAGATGCAATCCAGGAGCAAACAAAGACATATAAAGCACTACACAATAATATAACAAAATTGATAGAACACTTCATTAAGAAGGGGAAACAGCATGATAGATTGTCTGATGACCAAGAGAAAATTGAGGGGCAAAGAAATCAAAAGGAAGAGAGTTGCAGGAACCAAAAGGAAGAGGAGAGAGGAAATTCAAAACAAGAGGTTCCAGGAAACCAAAGGCAGGCCAGGGACAGGGGAAACCATCAAGACAGAAAAGTTCGGGAACAAAAGGAAAGTGAAGTCATGAGGAATAACCAAAAAGAGAACAGAAGAGAACGGTCGCCAAGGCGTTACCAACACCGACATTCACCATACTAGGGAGGAAGATTTTAGATAATCAATAATGATCACGTACAACTATGGTGTATGTAAATTATAGTGATAAAAACAAATTAAATGAATAAATTTTACTGCTGTGTCACGGCATTTGTTAGAAAATTACCAGGTAAATGAAAATGCATTGTACATTATATGTTAGGACAACTTTTAACTTGGACTAAGTCACTTTAAGATGTTAATGTATTTATGTTTGAAGCTATTTCAATTTTGTACATTTTTGACAACCATGATAAACGAAATATTCTATAAATTTTTGCAAGGATTATCTTTACTGTTTGTGAGGACACTAAACAGAAAAAGCAGAGGGTAATGTAATGAGCAGGAAATTCAGCCGCTAATTTTGCTTAAAACAGTTACATTCGTCGTAAAGCTTTCGGGTGTAAAGCAGCGTGATTGGTAGTACTAATACTAGTGCCTCTAATTCGTAGACGGGGTTACGACATCGCAACTAGGTGGGTGGGTGTTGTCAACATTGATGGACAATCTCAATTTATTCATTAATACCTACTGTTATTTGCTACCGAACGATGACTGGTATGATTCTCGGGTATATTTTATATTCCCAGATAAATTGATAATAAACCATTCATTTAACTCTTTCATTTCACAATGTTATTATGCCAGGAATGCATGTATAACTTTCTTAGGCATTAAGCCTCGTTTCCAATTTTGGCACATTTGGAACACTCCCGTTGTTATCTCGTATAATAGTTCGGGGTCGCTTACGACATCACTAATTTTGAAAGCTAAAACATTTAATTTGAACTGCAAATTTTGACAACTGAGGAATAAATTCGATGTATGCACACTTAGCTACCACAAAGTGTCATATAGGTATTCAATTAAAATTCTTAATTTAAGTGTAGTTTTATTGCTATCAGTAGCAGAGTACGGTTGCCCCTGCAAGCGCGCGCTCGCAGAATTTTTCCTGTGGTTGTTACCCAGCGAACGGCAGAATTTTCCCTGCCAAGCGCAGAATTCCGCGGGAGGTATAAAAGGCTTGTCAGCGTCTCCACTGGGACCTGTTCGGGTTTCCGAGGGTCACGGTACGAGCTCCTTACGTTAGGAAAAAACGTGGGAAAATCTTTTACTATTATTTTACTACGAATACCATATAAGGAAGTGCGCAAAGATAAGGTAACTCTTTTGTTTATTATTTTCCGCGAATCAGAATTATAGTTATTTCATAATATCTACATAAATAAATGCAAAGAAAAATAATGTTTCTTTTATAGAACATTTTGGACAGATCTAAACTAAGTTTTGAATTCTACATCTGTGTATTAAAACCTTTATAGACATTCATTCATGCATTCATTGTCATGTTTTAAATCAGCAACTCAGCTTACATATCTGCTTATCAGTTAAATAGCACTCAGACAGTATTTCATGATCCTGTGAGGTCAAGTCAAGTGTTTCTTGCAGACCTTGTTCAAATAATGATGTTTAGCACAATTCAATAGGAATAGGTTAGCAAATAATAATAATAATAATAATAATAATAATAATAATAATAACAATAAGTGCACATTTGAATATAGAGCAAATGAGTGTTTCTCAAAGCTCTCTCTAATAGCTATTTGTTAAATTGTAAAGCTGCTGAGTGTTTCTCAAGGCTTTGTACATATGTTGTTAGTTATTTTGTTACAGCCACTGAGTGTTTCTCAAGGCTCTGTTTGAAATTAACCTTATGAACTTAGTGAAAAGTTAGCCAATGTTCCAAAAAGTCCATCACTAAACATTAAGTTAAATAATAACATCTGAACATTAAATTTGGACATTGATAAATGTTAATATCAACTTCTAACCTAAACTATTACTTAAATGACTATGTTTGTCCAATGGCATACAACCACTGTGATGTAAAACTTAATGAGTTATTATTTCAAGTGATGTATCTGATGCTTGAGTATTAAATTTGTTTAATAATATACAAGTCTGTGACTTAATAAACCACCTGAAACTTAAATCTGAGTCTGCATTTCATCACTAGTCCCATTTTTATTGTAAGGATTCCCCACTTGATAAAATCAGAGACCTCTTGGAGTTAAGGTCAAAGTTTAACTGGACCTTTTACTCTAATGAGAGTTTATCAGCCATAGCTAACATAGTGAGTCATTGAGTGGTCACCGGAAGTGTTTTATTACGGCCAACGCTACCCCGTAACAACTTTTTGGTGGCAGCGGTGGGATCTACTTAATTTGAATAGTGGATCCAGAGATTTGAACCCAAGCCCAGGACAAGCACAACACAGTGAGAAGACATTTCAGTGGAAATATTTTGCTGTTTGAGAGTAAGTTTGAAACAGATCTGCACAGAACATAACCAAGTCCTGAGTTACCTGACAGAAAGATGGGTAAGAAGAGAACCCAAGTCCAAGGAGCTGACCATGTTTTGACAGACAAGAACCAGGTTCAAGATGATGGGATGTCATCTGAGTTGGAAATGAATGCTGGTACTAGATGTCCAGTGGTGGAACTGTCAGAGAGTAGCAAGAGTGGAGTTGGCAAGGACTATACTTTGGAAGACAGGTCACCCAGAAGGGGGGGAGAGTTACCTGTGAAAGAAGGTGAAGCAGATATGATAATAAATAATGGTGAAGCAGCAAAATCCAGTAGAATGGCAGGAAGGTGTAGGTCTTTTGATGAGGAAGAACATAGATTAAGAAGATTTGGTACTTCAGCTATGTTGCAGACTTGGGGAGACAAGTCGAAAAATTGTGGAGATACTGTTGATGAAGATGCAAGACAATACTCTAAAGATCTAAAAGAAAGTGTTGCAGCTGCAGTAAACACAGCTGTGACTGGGGTTATGAGAGAGATGTCTGGGGCCATGAACAATATTGAGATGTTGTTGCAGGGGATGACGACTAGGGCAGAACCGTCAAGAGGAGTTACTCCTGCTGGAGTGCCAAGAGACACATTTACTGAGACAAGAAGAGATGATAGAGGATTGACTTCAGCACGGGCTAGAATGTCAAGGATAAGTATAGGCAATGCTGATGAGGGTAATTTGAGCTCATCAGATGGGAGTGAATCAGAAGAAGAGAGATATAGCTCGGGTATTTCTAGATTAAATCTGAGTAGAAGTCATGCATCAACAAACAGAACTAGTGGTATCAAGACCAATGGTGTAAAACTTCCCGCATTCACTGGAAAAGAGTCCTGGAAAGTGTGGATCAATCGTTTCACTGCAGTAGCAGAAAGGAGGAAATGGACTGAAGAAGAGAAATTAGATGAATTACTTCCACGCTTACATGGAGCAGCTGGAGAGTTTGTATTTAGTCAACTTCAGCAGAAAACTTTGAACAGTTTCATCAAACTGGTGCAAGAATTAAACACAAGATACAGAGTTATAGAGACAGCCAAGACATATGCAGGACAATTTAGTAGACGAAACCAGAGACCCAATGAACTGGTGGAAGAGTACGCTGCAGAGCTGAAACGTTTGTATGATAAAGCTCATCCGGAAAGAGATCGAAAGACAAGAAGAGAAGATCTACTTAGGAGATTTCTGGATGGACTACATGATGAAAATGCTCGCTTTCAAGTTGAATACATAAAGGAACCAACTGATGTTGATGAGGCTGTGTACCATGTGGTGAATTTCATGCAAACAAGAAAACGGGATAAGGGAAATGAATTCTGTTCTGACAGAAAGTTCAAGAAAATGGCTAGAAGGGCTGCACAAAAAGAAACCAGGTCAAATGAAAATGAGGAATCTGATTCCTCAGAAGAATCTGAGATGAGTGAACACGTCTACAGAGTGCCCACCAAAAACAGTAACATAAAGAACCAACCCCTTGCCCAGTCAAGTGGAAATAACGGGAATCCAAACAAGGAAGTGAAATCCGAGAAGCCAAATGAGAAAACATCAAAAGACAATGATTATCAGAAACTAATGGAAAAGATTGAAAAGTTAGAGTTCGACTTGAGACAAGGTTTACGAAGAATGGACAATAGCAAGAAGTTTACCAATCAACGAAAGGGTACAAGGAATGAGCAAAGTTATGTTTGTTTTACATGTGGAGAGCAGGGCCACTTTGCACGAGACTGCCCATTGAGAATGAATAAGACCATAGTGCAAGCAAATGTCCCTGAACAGAGAAACCGAGGCTCTAAATATCAGGAAAGACAAGCAGTCAGTGCAAGAAACAATGACATCCATACTTTAAACTAGAAAAGGCTGGCCTTGAGGGTCAAAGTGCAGCCTTGCTTACAACTGGCCCATTGAATAACTTCAATAAAATCTCACAAGATGAAATAACTGTTATACGTCGCAGATTTCCAAAATATGAGGGAATCTACCTGAAAGGAACTATAGAGGGAGTAAAACTTAGTTTTACAGCGGACGCAGGAGCAACAAAAACCATTATATCAGATAGAGTGTACAACAGAATATCGAAAGAGAAACGTCCACAGTTGCAAAAGTCTGCAAGTCTAGCAGGAGCAGGTGGCACACCACTAACAGAATTTGGGAAAGCTGTTTTCCTTATTGAGCTAGGACCACTGAAGCTTGACAGAGAAGTGATTGTTGCAGAAATAGAAGATGAAGGGCTTCTTGGAATAGACGTGCTACAAAATGAAAAAGATGGTCCCGCAGACATTCTACTTAGTAAGGGGATTATCAAATTAGGTGGTGCTTCAATACCATGCATACAAGTTGGCCTTCATGATGACAGGGTGAGGAAAGTTCGTGCAGCAGACCATTACATTATACCAGAATACAGTGAAACAATGATTGATGTTTTCCTGGAAAGAGAGGATGGGGATGAACAAGCCACCAGCACGGAATTTATTGTGGAGCCTTGTGAGAACTTCACTGAGAAATATACAGTGATCATGGCTCCCTGTCTGGTTGACATAAGTGCATGTCCAACTCAAAAGGTCAGATTATTAAATCCATTTTCCACATCAGCATCCATAAAACAAGATGCAATAGTGGGTCATGCCTACAAGCATGATGGGGTTCACACTACTATTTGTAATATGGAAGAAGCAGAAGAAGCCAGTAATTTCAATGCTGTGCGACAAATTAAATGTCAACCCATTGGAAAGAAATATAGCCAAGGAAAGACAGAAACAATAGAAATTGCAAACAATAAGAATGATCTGTCAGAGCTGGCATTAGAAGATGAAAACTATGAAGTACCAGAGCACCTGAAGGAGTTATATACCAACACAGTGAAGACAAAGGGCTTTAGAGAAGCGAAAGCAATAGCAGGATTACTGAGTAAGTTTCAAGATGCATTTTCACGGGATGATAATGATTTGGGTTTAACAACTCTAACAGAGCATACCATAGATACCGGTGATGCCAGGCCTGTTAAACAACCACCACGAAGAGTACCGCTGGCCTTTGCTGAGGATGAGAAGAAGGCAATACAAGAGCTAGAAGAAAAAGGTGTGATAAAGAAATCTACATCACCCTGGGCTTCACCTATTGTGTTGGTCCGGAAAAAAAATGGCAAGGTCAGACCATGTGTGGATTACAGGAAACTGAATACACTGACAAGGAAAGATGCTTTCCCTCTACCAAGAGTACGTGATTGTCTTGATGCAGTTGCAGGAGCATCATATTTCTCAACCCTTGATTTAACTTCAGGATGCCATCAGATTCCGGTAAAGCAAGAAGATCAGCAAAAGACTGCCTTCGTCACAAAATATGGACTTTTTGAATACAAGACAATGCCAATGGGGTTAACAGGAGCCCCTGGGACTTTTCAACGTCTTGTTGAGTTGGTGTTGCAAGGTTTGCAATGGCAGACCTGTTTAATATATATTGATGACATCATTGTTTTTGGTCGTAGCTTTGAGGAGCATCTGTTGCGTTTAGAAGAAGTCCTGGTTCGGATACAAATAGCTGGTTTGAAGCTGCACCCTGAGAAATGTCACCTTTTGCAACCAGAAGTTGAATTTCTTGGGCATATTGTCAGTGAAGAAGGCGTGAGGCCTTGCCCAAGAAACATTATCAAGATATTGGAGTGGCCATTGCCAACGAATGTCACAGAGGTTCGGCAGATTTTAGGTATGGGAAGCTACTATCGCAGATTTGTGAAGGATTTTGCCCAAATGGTACAGCCACTAGTTGACCTTACACGGAAAGGAAAACCTTTTCAGTGGACTTATCTATGCACTGCAGCATTTGAAAATTTGAAAAAAGCACTGACTAGTCCAGATATTATGTCCTATCCACAACCAGAGGGTCAATTTTTACTGGATACAGATACATCCGATATTGGCATTGGGGCTGTACTGAGTCAACACCAAGATGGTCAAGAACGGGTAATAGCTTACGCAAGTCGTGCCTTAAATAAGGCGGAGAGGAACTATTGTGTGACTGACAATGAACTTCTGGCAGTACGATACTTTGTTGAATATTTTCGTCAGTATCTACTGGGCAGAACTTTCAAGATCAGAACTGATCATCAAGCCTTGGTATGGTTATTTAAGCTAAAGGAACCAAAAGGGCGTATTGCACGATGGATAGAGATACTATCTGCCTATGATTTTAGCATTGAGTATCGACGTGGTACTAAGCACGGGAATGCAGATGCTCTGAGTAGATGTTTAAATCCCAGAGACTGCACCTGTGGAGAAGTTGACATGATGGAACCATTATCTTGTGGTCCATGTAGAAAGTGTCAAAAGAGGGAGCAAGAGATGATGGGAAATTTAACTACCCAACAGGTATCAAAACAGATGATTTCTAGACACACAGAGGGTTCAGAGGGGGTCAACTCTAATTTCAAGCTTGACCTAATAGGGTCAGGACAAGCAGAGGGTCCAGAGTCTCCTGATCATCATGCTAAAACTCTTCGAAGCGTGAAAACAAGATCTCAGCCTAAGAAAGAAGAACAAACCAACCAAGAGAAGGAGAATACGGATGTTATCGCTTCTGGTGGGGAGTTAAGATCTAAAAGTAATCTCTGCATACCATGGGGAAACTATGATATACAAAAGTTGAGGAAGTTACAAGAGGCGGATATAGACATAGGTCCAATCTTAGCCGCAAAATTGAAGAATACACACCCAACAAGCACAGCAATGGCAACCACCAGTCCAGTTTTGCGACACTACTGGTTACTGTGGGATTCACTAGCAGTAATGGAGGGGGTGTTATTCAAGAAATTTTTCAGACGAGATGGAACAGGAGAACACTTACAATTTATTGTTCCCAGAGTATTAAAGGGGGAGATTATGTATCAAATGCACAATACAGTTCTATCAGGCCACTTAGGATGTAGGAAAACGTGTGAGAGAACTCTTCAAAGGTTTTATTGGTTTGAAATGAGGGATGACATTAACAATTGGATCAAGAGATGTGACATCTGTGCTGCCGATAAGGGGCTCAACAGAAAACCAAAAGCATATTTGGGATCCATGGGAGTGGGAAGTACTTTAGATAGGCTATCTTCAGATGTATTAGGTCCATTGCCAAAAACACCAAGGGGGAACAGGTATATATTGCTGGTCACTGATCATTTTTCCAAGTGGGTGGAGATTTTCCCTATACCAGATCAAACTGCAGAAACTTGTGCTCAAAAGATTTTAAATGAAGTTATCAGTAGATATGGCTGCCCATTGTCGCTGCATACGGATCAGGGAAGAAACTATGAAAGTGTCATATTTTCTGAGCTTTGCAGAATGTTAGAAGTTCGCAAAACGAGAACGAGTCCTAGAAACCCAAGATGCAATGGCCAAGCCGAACGGTTTAATCGCACATTGCTGAGGATGATAAAAGCCTACCTTAAAGATGAACAAGAAGATTGGGATCTACATTTAGGGTGTTTAGCTGCAGCCTATCGAGCCACACCACATGAATCTACTGGTATGACACCAAACCTACTTATGCTAGGGCGTGAAGTTAGATTGCCTGCTGAGATAGTGTATGGGAGAGTTGCAAGAAATGATGAAGTTACCACTTATGGGGAATATGTAGACATCTTAAGGGACAGAATGCAGCATGCTCATGATGTAGCCAGGAAACATTTAGCAACAGCAGCAAAGCGCCAAAGGGATCTGTACGATGTGAAATTGTGTCAGTTCACTTACATCCCTGGGATTTGGTCTGGATCCTAAATGAATCTAGATACCAGGGTATGTCACCCAAGTTACAGAAGCTCTATGATGGTCCATTTATGGTCAAGAAGAAGATAAATGATCTTAATTATGTCATTCTACTTGATGAAAAAGGACGGGAGAAGCTGCTGCATCATAACAAAATCAAGCCTTGTGTTGGAGAAAATCCACCAGAATGGGCAAACAGAATGCGGAAGAAAATAATCAGGTTGGATAGGAGTACAGAAAAATACAAGAATGCCGAGAAACATATTACTTAAATGAAGGCATCCTTCAACCATTTAGTTAATTTGTCAAGATTTTGTTTTAATCACAGTGGAAGTGCTACGGACACAAGTAACTTAGTTAATAATAAATAAACAAGTAAATAGCTATATGTTATAGAAGTGTAGTGTAAATTGATAAGTATATGAATGTCAATGCAGCCAAACAGTTGCACAGAATCGGAAATGATCAGGGTATTGACTAATCATTTTTCAGATTAAGATGACAACAAGAGTGATTCCTGTCAAGTCCCTCACCAACACAAGAGGTAGAGCCTATCGATGTCGAAAATGTCCAGCAGAAGTTGCAGTCATTGGAGAGAGGAGTAAGGTGGTAAGCCACATTTACAAGAAACACGCACCATTAGATCAAGCACCATTTTACTGTAACCTGTGTACATTCAGGTGTCAGTATCAGCGTGACCTGGAGCGACATGTGCAGTACTACCCAGCACACAGAGAGAAAGTGAATCAGTTGAGAGAACTGGGGAGCCCTGTGAACGAGGAGGCTAACCTGTTCCAGAATTTGCATCCATACATTCCTGGGGACAGTGACATGGAGGTGCTGGGCCGCGAAGACTCAGAACCGATTTGGAGGGAAAGATCACGCCAAAGAGAGCCAGAGAACCATTTATCTTCCATGAAGGACACTGTACCGGAAGATCCAGAACTCGGTACTGTAATCACATTGGCACACCCAGCTGCCCCTATGATACTTGCTGAACAATCATCGACACAGTCAGAAGTTAATTTTTTGGATGAACTCTTAGATTGTGGGTCGCCTATGAATTTTTCTGTTGCCCATTTGCCCCAACAAGAAATCAGCCAACAGATTTCGGTCCCACTGAACACCGTGATGCTTAGTTCTACTTTTGTACCACATGGGGAGACCCATCACAGTCAACATCCAAGGAACTCCAAGCCAAAAGATATATTGCAATGTGCTGAGCAAACAAAGGTGAAAGCTGTGGAGATGCACCAACGAAAAATCTCAAGCCAAACATCAGTTTCCTCGAGTAGTTCTAGCTGTGGCACAAGGGAAGAATTGAGTAAACTAGTTACTGGCATTGATGCATTGAGGGATATCATGGAACAACAAGGTACGATGCTAAAAGAAAACAACAGCCAGTCAACCTTTTTAATACGGAATTTGACAGATGCAATCCAGGAGCAAACAAAGACATATAAAGCACTACACAATAATATAACAAAATTGATAGAACACTTCATTAAGAAGGTGAAACTGCATGATAGATTGTCTGATGACCAAGAGAAAATTGAGGGGCAAAGAAATCAAAAGGAAGAGAGTTGCAGGAACCAAAAGGAAGAGGAGAGAGGAAATTCAAAACAAGAGGTTCCAGGAAACCAAAGGCAGGCCAGGGACAGGGGAAACCATCAAGACAGAAAAGATCGGGAACAAAAGGAAAGTGAAGTCATGAGGAATAACCAAAAAGAGAACAGAAGAGAACGGTCGCCAAGGCGTTACCAACACCGACATTCACCATACTAGGGAGGAAGATTTTAGATAATCAATAATGATCACGTACAACTATGGTGTATGTAAATTATAGTGATAAAAACAAATTAAATGAATAAATTTTACTGCTGTGTCACGGCATTTGTTAGAAAATTACCAGGTAAATGAAAATGCATTGTACATTATATGTTAGGACAACTTTTAACTTGGACTAAGTCACTTTAAGATGTTAATGTATTTATGTTTGAAGCTATTTCAATTTTGTACATTTTTGACAACCATGATAAACGAAATATTCTATAAATTTTTGCAAGGATTATCTTTACTGTTTGTGAGGACACTAAACAGAAAAAGCAGAGGGTAATGTAATGAGCAGGAAATTCAGCCGCTAATTTTGCTTAAAACAGTTACATTCGTCGTAAAGCTTTCGGGTGTAAAGCAGCGTGATTGGTAGTACTAATACTAGTGCCTCTAATTCGTAGACGGGGTTACGACATCGCAACTAGGTGAGTGGGTGTTGTCAACATTGATGGACAATCTCAATTTATTCATTAATACCTACTGTTATTTGCTACCGAACGATGACTGGTATGATTCTCGGGTATATTTTATATTCCCAGATAAATTGATAATAAACCATTCATTTAACTCTTTCATTTCACAATGTTATTATGCCAGGAATGCATGTATAACTTTCTTAGGCATTAAGCCTCGTTTCCAATTTTGGCACATTTGGAACACTCCCGTTGTTATCTCGTATAATAGTTCGGGGTCGCTTACGACATCACTAATTTTGAAAGCTAAAACATTTAATTTGAACTGCAAATTTTGACAACTGAGGAATAAATTTGATGTATGCACACTTAGCTACCACAAAGTGTCATATAGGTATTCAATTAAAATTCTTAATTTAAGTGTAGTTTTATTGCTATCAGTAGCAGAGTACGGTTGCCCCTGCAAGCAAGCGCTCGCAGAATTTTTCCTGTGGTTGTTACCCAGCGAACGGCAGAATTTTCCCTGCCAAGCGCAGAATTCCGCGGGAGGTATAAAAGGCTTGTCAGCGTCTCCACTAGGACCTGTTCGGGTTTCCGAGGGTCACGGTACGAGCTCCTTACGTTAGGAAAAAGCGTGGGAAAATCTTTTACTATTATTTTACTACGAATACCATATAAGGAAGTGCGCAAAGATAAGGTAACTCTTTTGTTTATTATTTTCCGCGAATCAGAATTATAGTTATTTCATAATATCTACATAAATAAATGCAAAGAAAAATAATGTTTCTTTTATAGAACATTTTGGACAGATCTAAACTAAGTTTTGAATTCTACATCTGTGTATTAAAACCTTTATAGACATTCATTCATGCATTCATTGTCATGTTTTGAATCAGCAACTCAGCTTACATATCTGCTTATCAGTTAAATAGCACTCAGACAGTATTTCATGATCCTGTGAGGTCAAGTCAAGTGTTTCTTGCAGACCTTGTTCAAATAATGATGTTTAGCACAATTCAATAGGAATAGGTTAGCAAATAATAATAATAATAATAATAATAATAATAATAATAATAATAATAATAATAACAATAAGTGCACATTTGAATATAGAGCAAATGAGTGTTTCTCAAAGCTCTCTCTAATAGCTATTTGTTAAATTGTAAAGCTGCTGAGTGTTTCTCAAGGCTTTGTACATATGTTGTTAGTTATTTTTTTACAGCCACTGAGTGTTTCTCAAGGCTCTGTTTGAAATTAACCTTATGAACTTAGTGAAAAGTTAGCCAATGTTCCAAAAAGTCCATCACTAAACATTAAGTTAAATAATAACATCTGAACATTAAATTTGGACATTGATAAATGTTAATATCAACTTCTAACCTAAACTATTACTTAAATGACTATGTTTGTCCAATGGCATACAACCACTGTGATGTAAAACTTAATGAGTTATTATTTCAAGTGATGTATCTGATGCTTGAGTATTAAATTTGTTTAATAATATACAAGTCTGTGACTTAATACACCACCTGAAACTTAAATCTGAGTCTGCATTTCATCACTAGTCCCATTTTTATTGTAAGGATTCCCCACTTGATAAAATCAGAGACCTCTTGGAGTTAAGGTCAAAGTTTAACTGGACCTTTTACTCTAATGAGAGTTTATCAGCCATAGCTAACATAGTGAGTCATTGAGTGGTCACCGGAAGTGTTTTATTACGGCCAACGCTACCCCGTAACAATATATATATATATATATATATATATATATATATATATATATATATATATATATATATATATATATATATATATATATATATATATATATATATATATAAATATACACCTGTTGTACATTTATTTTCTCATGACTGTCAAAAATAAGATAGGATACTTTATCTCTTAAGCAGTCAATGAGAGAACATATGTTGTTCTATTACGCTTTTGTGTCCATTTCATTTGATCTTTTAGTAACAGTTAATTATCTATATATATATATATATATATATATATATATATATATATATATATATATATATATATATATATATATATATATATATATAATCTTTACGTATAAAGATAGTAAGCTGATACCCACCTATCTTTGCATCTTTAATGTTTCCGTCTTTCTACTTAATGCTTGTATCTAACGTCTTTTATTAACTCCTTGCAATCGCTTGTAATGATTATTAAAACTAAATATCATTAGTGTTATTAATTTCATTTGTAAAATATAATTCGTTATTCAGTACTCCTTCTTCGCAACGTAGCTTCCATTTGTACAGTGACTAATTATGCAACCCAATGCAAAGGTTTTCTTGAAACATTTTACTCTATGTCGTAATAATTATAATATTTCATGTTTGCTGTAGTCTTCTGCAAATTATCGTAATCATTTATTTAATCATATCGAGGAAGAAAAAGACATGTTTAGCTCTTTAATTTTTCAATCGGTATGTTGTTCAGTTCTTTCTTTATTGAACGTTCATTTATTTATATTTTATCTACTCAGTAAATACCAAATTAAATGAATCTGGTTGACTTCCTCATCGATTATTACACTACACACCACATCATCAACACTGATTACTTTAGTAATACCAGAGGCTACTATTTCATCGTATTGCAAAACTCTCATGCATATCAATATGTTACTGCAGTGTTTGCATATCACTCGCATAAAGGTGCACAAACCAACCAAAAACGAGAGGGATTGAAAATTGTGTCCTCATGTACTGCATAGACCAGATGTTGCTACACGCAGCGCACCAGAAACTGTGCACATGCTATCCTCTACCCACATCAGTATTATATATGATAATTTCTTATTATTTATTCCTTTTTTATCATCTTTGTAATGATTGGTCTATTTAACCTATTCTTTCAAACTCTTGTCTAATTTTATTTTCTTTTCTAAAAGAAAATGACAAATTTGTTTGGATAGGAGTAATCAAATATAAAAAGTCATTATTAGTTTGGAATAAACAACTCTACGATTTCATCTAATTCTTTGTCTGTTGGTGAACCTAATGACATCGTATATTATTTCATAAAAACTATGTTGTGACTTACTATTACAGCCTTGTTTAATATATGCTGTTAATTATGTTGTTTGTTACGATTGCCTGTTATTACTGTGAAATTTAACAACATTTATGTAAGTGGACGTCGATATTTTAACATTTTAGTTACACTTTTAAATATTTGTTCTTCGTACGATTTTGGAATAGTTACATAAATTTTAAATATCAATAAAACATGCATAATAATAATAATAATAATAATAATAATAATAATAATAATAATAATAATAATAATAATAATAATAAACAACATTTGGCTTAAACTTTGTAACGTGGCTGCGCTGGCGGGTGATCAAAGTGTTATTAAGACAATATTGCACAAGGCCTGGTCAGAGGTATTGCGCAACTTGGAAACAACACTTGAAGACCGCCTCCCACTAATTGGCGTTATCTAGAAGATGATCGCTACGGTGTAATCTGCCCGGTCAGTGAATATAGTAATCTGAGATGGTACTTTGAACAAGACAATACACGAGCCCCCGTAAAGATAAAATATGAATTTAATTAAAAATACAATTAAGAAAAGAATGACACTGTCAATTACACTTTCTCTCTTTCTGAATACACTTAGTTCAGAAAAAAATACAAATGCCGAAGCTTTAAAATACTGGATACATTCATAAGAATTCAAACATTAATGAAAATAAATGAAGTTAGCCATTAATACTGAGAGTAAATTTCATCAAGGAATCGAATGTTCATTTAACATTGGACTGTTGATTGATTCAACATGACCTTTTCCGTCGACTGGTTTTTCTTTCTTTTCCCTGTGTGCGTCCGTCTCCAGCTTGCCCTTTAATTGAACGGGAATTCCCCACTGACTTCTTCCTTTTGACTTTTCGCTGATTCCCACTCTTGCCCAAAATAAACTCTTGCCTTTGACTTCTCGCTGATGCTTACTCTTGCCAAAGTAAACTATTTTTCCTTGCAAAAGAAAGGGTAAAACGCCCTAAGTATCTCGCTACTTTTAGAGTTGCGATTGTTCGTCCGTCTTCATGTTCGAACGATCAGATCTTACTATCAGTGTTAACATTCATACGGCTAACAAATTCTATACATGTTTTCAGATCAATAAAGCTATACTGCTAATTATCGACATCAGAATTCGGGAAAGTCATATTCCCGTAAATCATTACGTAAAGTGAGGCAATATATCATAACACACAATCCATATTTACTAATATGCTAAATTCAAATTAATGTAACACGTTCCAATCATAAATGTACACGGCGGGTTTTCTACACCACCAATTTGCCTAACTAAGTATACAAGATAAAATGCTAATTCAGAATTCAAAATACATTATTAAATCACTGTAAAACCGACTATCCATACAAAATATGAACATATCATGCATCTGTAACAAAGAAACATATCCAAGTACGTTATTAAATCAATGTAATACTGAACTAGTTATATCGTAGTATCGATACATTATTCATCTAAGACAAAGATAAACAGCATATACATTACATCATAATAAAGGTGAATTTGAGTTAGATACCTTTGTGTTTCTGGCGTCTTACAAACGTTCCATATTCAGTTCCCTGGAACCCAATTTTACGAACGTCTTTCTTTCAAAGACGTACGGAGTCTTCTCCTGGATTGGAATCAATTATTCTGACCGTCTCGTGCAGACGTCTTCCTAGACTGACTAACATCGTTTGATACGAACTATATATTTCCCCGATTCTGGAGTCTGACACACCCCCTTTTCCTATGCATTTGCCCAATCGGAATAAACGCTATTTTTGCAGACCTTTTGAAAACCGTCTATCAAATGCCAAAAATGCCACTTAAGATCGAAATGTCACCTTATCATTTGTCTCAATCATTTTTGAAAGCTCTACGTGAGTAATCTCATAATTTTACGTGTCAAACACTCAGTCCGTTTTCACTTTAATTATTGTACCAAGCCTGACCAAGTTAAGAAAACATTCTTTCCGTTCCAAACTCTCCCCAAGACAGTTGATTGTCGGCTAGCCTACGAATTAATTACTGGATGTCACTGACGAAAAATTTGGCACTTGACAAACATGTTTTAGTTTGAGTTTAAACATGCATTTCATGTAACGTTGGCATCTTGTGCCGTTCTTAACATCTTTGCTTTTTCTCGCTTAACATATTGGGAACGTTTCTTAAATTGACTAACAAACTGAACGTTATTTCAATTGTTTTCCTTTGTATAGTTGCACGTGAATCTCGATAACCTTAATAAACAGATTATATTATAAACAGTCAATAACAGTTGTTACAATGTTACCAGAGGAACGAAGCCTCAATAGCATAATCATCCAGGACATGTTTATTTACGTACATTTTATTTCAGTAAAATATTGCAAATACTGTGTTTCCATAGTATCGATTTTCTCGCTTAGGGATGACAGAGGGAATCGGATATAGGAACACAGTTTTGCGTCTAATGCTGTTTTATGTCACGTAATTTCCTTCGCCACTGTAATCGTTTTCTCCAATCATCGATGAATATAAGTTTTTCATCCATGATTTAACTATAAGGATAAACGTTTATAAACAAAATATTCGCGAACTTTCTTGAGTTGCTCTTCCTGCTTCTTTCCTTGTCAGTGAAAGTTATCTTCCAATTTCGGAACCATTTTCCCGCTGTTGTTTGTATTCTGCAATTCATGAAATTAACGATAATGCTATTTTTATCTCATCTGAAACCCAAATATTTAACAAATATTTTTCTCTACTTCGATTGCATGAACATGGTCGAAGAAAACATGATAATTATACACATTTGGAAATACCTGCAAATTACATGAGAAATGATTATAAATACATTGAACCATGCAAACATTTGTAACTTAACATTTAACATACTGTTGTAGAACTCCTTCATCAAATAATAGTACACTTAATCTTTTAAACAATTACAATTTGCGTGGAATATGAGCCACATAGTGGAAAAACTTTAAAAAGGCATGAAAATTATTGGCAAGAAATTTGTATGGATTATCCAAAATTGAAAGTCGCAGAACTAACAGAGTATCACTGGCAATGTTATCAGCTTCCTTTCGACAAATACTTGGACAGGATGTTTCTTTCTTGGTTGATCACTTTATTTGATTTATTTGAGCTTCAAACGGCGTGTTGTTTGTTCATTGCATCAGCTGTGGACACACAGGCTGAAATGTACATAACTGTTTAAACAACAACAAATTGTTTGCTTCTTTGTTTCGTGTTATACTTATGATTTACATTATTTTCCAGTTGAGATTACAAGACTGCCACTGTTTCGTCCTTTCATCACTATGTATTTCTTAAGAATGTTTGCATTTTTAATTCAGTTGATTACCTTTTGATGAATTGTTACAGACCAAATATAAATTGTTGGAACACTTCTTTTTGCCCAGTTGATATTTGTAACTGGGTTCAGTGATTATTTTAATGTAATTTTTGTCTCTTTATATTTGTTATTGTAACAAAAATTGAAACCTATTATTATCAGCATGTCAACGGCAATAACATATACAATCACCACAAAACAACATAGCAAAGCATAACTTGAGACAATTATAACAAATGTAAACAATCCCCTAAAACAATTCTTTGTTTGAATCTTGTTATTCCTTCCTATGTCCTGTCAAAAAAGTATTTTCAAACATTTTAATAATCCGGATTAATCATCTTATTGTAGTTGTCAATCCTATCTCGAATTAGTAAGTAACTTCACTAATTTTACTACCCCCAGCTTGTTGTCACTGTATCATTCCAGTGTTGTTGTTTTGTATGGAATCCATAACATCGTTGTTTTGTATGGAATCCATAACATCAATATGACGAATGGTAAAGATATATTCTTTTCTACGATGTATTTCAAATCACGATAAGGTCGCATGTTAAAATTATTAAACATTGCTTTAAATTGTTTTAAATATTTGCTGTTATTGTTTGAATTAAAATATTGATTGACAGGTAAAGGTAACAGGCATTCAGAGAAGATTTATTGCATTCCAAATTAAATACTTTGGTATGTTGCTATAATCCAAAAAGCATCCCGTTGTTTGTTGTCTTTCGTAGTGCCCAATTAAGTTGATTGTGTCATAACGTCTGAATTTCTAATCGCACCTTACTATGTATCCTTAAATACGGTCATCCACTTCAGCACTTCTAAAACAATTTTGAAACCGTTTATTTGCTTGTATGTGAAATTATTGCTTTTAGAGGATCAATGCAGCGCACCTGTTAATATGTACGTTAGACACAAGTGTGGGAGGAGAAACAGAATCACTGCTAGTTAATCGTTTAAATCTGAGTCCGTTATCTAACTGTCACAAATTTGTACACGGCAATCAAGTACAATCTTAGTCCGTTATCTAAATGTCACTAATTTGTAAACAGCAATAAAGTAAGGAATTATAACTAAATTGCCGCCATAATCAAGACATTTGCATGCTTGCGTCAACTACCTGTCTCATCAAAACTGGACTCTTTCTTTATTCGTATGTGCGACAAAAATTTCCGAATCATAACATGCATTTGTCAACGCATCTAAATCAGAGTGACATAACAGAAACTAGACAGTAAAAGTGGACGGAAAATAAATTGGTAATTTGATACGTTCTATTGATTATCAGACTAGAATAGTAAGTATGACTGTGTACAATGATATCAGCCTTCTATTGACAACCATTTATATCGCTGCTATGTGAATACATGTTTTCCACTGATATTGGTATTCCATTAACTGATTATGATATCTGCTATTATGAATAAAATGGAAACTAATTTCCCCAGCGAATTTCAGTTTGATGAATTTGATCAAAAGTAAATGAACGGATCATTTGATACTGTTTGCTTAATTAAAAACAAAATTTGAACAAATGATGGACTCTTGTTAGCATCTACTTTGATGCCAGATATTTAGATCCTTTGAAAACATATCCCTGTGTTCCTTATATACTTCGAGTTGCATTTCAGAACTTCGTTTCCATTTTCCAATGTCGATCTATTTCAAACGGAAATGAACATATTTACCAGCTAATGATATATCTCAAAGAACACTAGTTTGCAATTACATAAAAAGCCATAGACAGCAGAAGTCAAACTAAATAATAATAATAATAATAATAATAATAATAATAATAATAATAATAATAATAATGAGGACTTTGTATAGCGCCCATTACAACAAACATGACATGAAATTCGAAAACATAAAACATGCAGAAAATTTTAAAGGTAGGAAACATTATTAGGTCTTTAATTTTGTTCTTGCAGTCGAGAAAGGTGCGATTCAAGAGCACTCTTGAAAGGGATCCCTGTGTCTTTATGTCTAATTTCCATGGGCAATTCATTCCATGTTGCTGGGCCCTGGTATGCAAAAGAAGGTTGTCGATATGATTTTGTTTTCATAGTGGGGATAATGAGTATACGATTGTCAAGGTGCTCTTAAAACTCACCTTTCACGACTGCAAGAAAAAAATAACATAAAGACCTTATCATCTTCTCTACCTTTAAATACTTTCACCATGTTATTCGCCAATTTCATGTTAGATGTTGTAAAGCGGTTAGAGCTGCTAAACATTAGGCACAATACAATGTCTTCATTATTATTATTATTATTAGTAGTAGTAGTAGTAGTAGTAGTAGTATTGTAGCAGTGCGACGCTGGCCCCTAACACTGCTATTCCACGGAGAACACTTTTGAAGGTATACTCTGCACATGATGACTGGAGCATGTTTTTCAAGCAATGAAAGTGTGCAGTTATCGAGTTGTTTTTTTCTGTATTAGGTAAGCAAGTTGTTAGGTTTGCTTAGATGTCATGCATTAGTTTCGTTCTATTTATCACACAGAGGTTTCTTTTGGTAGTAGGTAAAAATGTGGAGGGTTAGGGACTCGCACGTCCAGATGGCATATAATACAGAGGCGATCTAATGCACGTTCGTGGGATACAATGGTATTCCGTAGAATATTATCATCACGTCTATGTAGAATCCAGTCTAAAATGTGACCATGATCGTGGGTTGGTTGGTTAACTGTTTAAAACATGAATGGAATCTAGGATCTTTTGATGTGCAAGGGTTTCCAGGACATTCAAAGTTAAAGTTTAAATCTCCAAGAATAATCGAGATGTCACCTATCGAATTTCCATACTCCAGGAGATTCGGAAACTGCTCCAAAAATATAGATTTAAGCAGCTTGTTTTTCTACTAGGAAAAAGGCGGTAGAGGTATAAAAAATGGACTGACCTTTGTTCCAGTATCAGTGTTGTTAGGACTAGTTCAAACGATGTGTGGCATAAATTGAAGGTCTTGGTGTGTTTAAGACATTTCACCATCGAAGTCTTTGTGATGACAGCAATTTCACCACCACGAGAGTGCCGGAGAACTACTTGATGGAGTAACCGGTGGGTGTTAGATCCGCGCACCTAAGCTCATCGTACGATGTTGTTAGACATGTTTCTGTTAGGAACAAGACGTCGATTTTGATCGTTTATAAAAAATATATATTTCTGTTCGCTTTTCCGGTGATCCTACTGATTGGGCACTGAATAATGCAATACGCAGATATATCTCTGCGACACAAAGTTAGACAATTTAATAGGGATTTGCACCAGGTTACGTAAATTAACAACCGAATGTTTAAATTGTCGAGCCGGAAAGGGCGAAAGGGAGATAACTGGAATTCTTCTTCATATTCTATGCCGGCCAGCTTTGAAACAAAGTTTCTTTTTTCGCTTCCGTTTACATTGACGTAATGATAAATGTAGTCCCAGTTCGTTTAGTCCTGAGCACCATGTAGTGTGGAGAGCCAAGGAGTGGTCATTTAAAGCAATTACTGAGGGTCAATCATAGCATAAATGGGTTGACTGACGATCACGTGATGGCGCTTTATTCCAGAACAAGGGACGCTGTAGCCGATTAGCTTGACAGTTGAACAAAATTCTAATTGTTCTCGTTTCCGAAACAAGGAGATGAAGAAACACACGAACTGAACAGCCAATGCATGATGAAACACAATAATGTAGACGAAGACAGACAACAAACATCCTTTTCATGAAAAAAGGCAACAACAAAAAACAAAAAACGGAACTGCTACTTCAAGACGATTAATCGATAGCGGCCATCTTGGGTTAAATGTAAGTGATAACTCAAACTTTTAATCAATTAATGTTGTTCCTTTTCATGACAAAAAAATTCATCTTGTTGAATATCAATTTCTAATTTGATTTGCAAACAATTTTTGATATATTAATCTTTTTTCAATCTAATTACCTGCCGCAGATTCATATTCACCGTCAGAATGCTGAAATTAAAACACAATATGATGACAGTATTTTTAATCAAGTGATATTTAGAAAATGTACATCAAAGAGTATCATATGCATTTTGACGTACATACACAGGAATGGGAATTTTTAAAATATAAATTGGAAATAAAATTGTAGGTGATTGGAAAATGAAACGGAGTAATAATTCACATTACAATGTTTTAATCAAACGGTCTACTATTCTCATTTCTCTTTATTCATTAATATTTACGGTCACACGACCGATGTATTTTAAGACATATATATATATATATATATATATATATATATATATATATATATATATATATATATATATATATATATATATATATATATATATATATATATATATATGGTATTTGATATTGACACAAACACAATGGATCGATTGCGGCAAAAAATATTTACAAAACCTCTGGTTAGAGACGATGTGCCATTGAACCAAATTACGATACAAGCTGGTGACGAAATTTACAAAGTATTTTTTTATTCTGAGTGAGTAATACGTGCTATCTTTCCTACAATATTTACACGTACAGAGCTTTACATCTATGCTCATATTCTCAACGCAGCAGTATATAGTTTTTCATACCGCTAATTTGTTGCTCATCGTCGTCATAAGCATACTTAGGAACTCAATGTTGTTGTTCTGGCAAGGCGAAACGGAATTCGACGTTATATCTGCTCATCGCTCTCACATATTTAATTAATTTAATTTAAATTTAATTTGAAAAATCTAGTCAGTGATACACTTTTCTTGCAAACCACTCTCCAGTAAATGAGCAAACAAATTTGTATCCCGTTAAACTTGGTCATTAGCAAAATACGTAAGAATATTACTAAGTAACGTCTTCTCGCATATATTTTCATTTCCCAAACCAGTTATAGTTTTTATCATGATATGCGTATCATCATCGTAGTTTAGCTGTAGCGTATGTCCATTTATTCATTATCAAGGAAGAACATTTAAATATATCATGTCCTTGTATGGAGATACCTAAATTAGAAAGATGAGAAATTGCCGTCATGGTATTATATATCAGACTTGGGTATAGCATCGAAATCTAAGATCGGCATACACATCGAATTGCTTATGTTTTCTTTCTTTGTAGACATTTGTCACTAGCAGCAACCATTAATGAGATTTCTATTAGGTGATTCAGATAATAAAATCTTTACAAACTGCCAATAACGAGCAGTTTTGGGTTTCATTAGAACACAATAAAAGTTGGGCTTCTGAAGACACCAGATGTAAAACAAATGGTACCTAAAATCATTGACCTAAGGGAAACATTTTAACAACGAACATAGCAATAACTAGCATCTAATTGCTTTTGTTGCACCAGAACTGCTTAGATCCTTCAAGATATACTTAAAGGAATAATGTTCGTTGTTGTAATGCGTTTTAGAGGCAAATCTAACGGCTCTAAAGCACCCACAAATCGATTTGTTTTACCTCAAAATGAAATAGAAATAGCAAGATCTTTATCAGGGCCGGTGTTACGTATATTTGATTTAAATAATTTATTTAGTTTTGTCAGATTCAAATTTGACATTTTGGGTTTAAAATTTGTTAGTTGGGAGAGATTTTCTAGAAATGGATGACTATGTGCTTTACAAGTAAACACCAGATGTTAACCTCATTTTCTGACCTTGCTTCAGAGTGTAAACAAGCTTCTAAAATGATTGGTTGATTCCAAGGACATTAGAGCTTTATTTTAAAATGATTGGTTGATTCCAAGGACAAAATGGAGTAAAGTATAAACATCTTTCTGATTTAGTTTGGTCATACGATGTTTGCGTGATTTCTTGAACGTGAGATTGTTCTGAGAGATTCTGGAAGCTCGTGACCCCTTTCCTGTTTACGTAAAAACTGGTATTTAAATTATTGTTTGGGAGAGAACAGTTCAGTAGTAGTCTGGGCTTTGGAATACAAAGATATGTGTGTTATTGTTTGAGTGTAAATTATTTCCATTCGTTTGGGATCACGAGGAATTTATTGTGTTATTTATCTAAAAATTACTTGTGCTCATTTGGATTATTATAAAACTAAAACCGACTTCATCACGTCACATCGTCGTCCATATTGGATTACATCGTCAAGATTCGAACCGGGAACTATTAGGACATCTTATTATCAGGACTCTTGCAATTCCACTAGTGGATTATATTGTGAATTCTTTTTGGATTAATTTTTGGACTTGATTCTCTAAACCGTAAGTTTAAATATTTTCTTTTATGAAAATATTTGTACTCAATAAATTGTTTGTTAAATTTTACAAGCTTGTTATTTTCACTTCTTTCTATGTTGCTGCTTATTCGAGCCTAAGCACGTAACACCGGTGCAAGTCATTTTGGTGCCCTACGCGAGATCAGATATCTGTCGCCTCCCCCCCACCACTCACGCCATCCCCCAACTGCCCATCATGAAATAAATCCTTAGCCCAGCGCCCTAGTTCGCCAAGCGGAAGCGCCGGCCCTGATCTTTATTTACAAACCAGAGTTCAAATTCCAATTTATTGCTGACTAACTGGACATTAAACTAATTTGATCGGTGACTTTATTAGCAGCAGTGAGATACAACAAGATCGGCATAAATGTTTAGAGTAGATAGAAAGGAATGGACACTGGGAAATAGTGTGACCTAATTAAAAGCGTGTGGAAAATAATCCCATATTTATTTGTTTTTGTTTTTAGGGTTTAACGCCATTTTTCAGCACACGATAGGCTATACATGGCGGCCAGTATTATTGGTGGAGGAAGAACCCGGAAAGAATCACCGACCCACGAGAAGCTACTGGCAAGCTTTCTCACATAACTACATTAGCCGAAACTTAGACTCGAACCCACGCAGACAGAGGTGAGACGGCAGTGATCCGTAACGGAAAGCGCTTTAGAGCACTCGGCCACTCGGGGCCCCAATCCCATATTTAAACTTATCTTTGACTGGACATACGTTAGAACGAAATATTACTAAGCTTCAGACCATCGCTTGCAGAACCGTTCGCAAGACGTACAAACATGAAAGATATTTTGTTGCAAATAAAAGGAGCTGTAGAACTGCTACAATGAAAGCAATATTTTATTCTGTGAAAACCAATAAAATAGCTCCCTCGTAAGTTTTACGGAAATAGTTTAAACAAATCCGTCTTCATGTGTAATCTTCGTCGTCACAGTCCATTGGAAAAATAACTCTGCGTGACGTATATCGCTCACCGTCACGTCACATTCCAGTTGAAAAACAACTTCTCCTGACGTGTATCCTTTAACGTCACAGTCCAGAAGAAAACACAGATATTTCTGATGTGTTTCCTCCAGTGTCACAGTCCAGTAGGAAGTCAGCTTAAATGATTTAGATAAAGTAAAACAGCTTGCCGACACAGTTGTTGGTTGTTGTTGTCAATATGGAAAAAGCTTGAGTGACGTGTGGGGGGGGGGCCGAGGCCGAGTGGTGGGGGTGTGATTTGGATTTCAACGTAGCTTTAACAATTGTTTCAGTCATATCGGTACGATGCCTGCATTGTGGCAGTTTATAGTGATGTCTAGCACTAGGGCATCATGCTGTAGTCATGTATCTTAATGTTGAGCGAAAAAGCGAGGCAGCTGTTAGTACTATTTTTGTAAGTCTTTTGTTGGATTCGGGCGTTAATTGAACCACGACCTCCCGCATCCGAGGTGGACGCTCTAACCACTAGGCCACCGGAACGGTGGGATTCATGATTCGAAGAGTATTAACATTTAATAGTCATGAACAGATTAAACCCTAAATAATCTGACTGATTGATTGATTGATTGATTGATTGATTGATTGATTGATTGATTGATTGATTGATTGATTGATTGTATTTGAACGGCGCACCAGCACTGTTAGGATAATTAGCGCCAATACAATAGGTCCTGAATAATCTACTAAACAGAATATATGTCAACTGAGCTGGAACTTTTAATCTGTGTTTATTAGCATTCGTGTTGGTTGTTGGTTTTCAAAGAAAATGTTGCAAATCAGTAAGTTGTTTTCTTCACAGCATCGTATTTTGAAATAAGCTCGATAAAGATCTTCTATACAAAAGGATAGTAATTATTCAATGTAACTCTTTGAAGGAATCGAGCTGTATAGAAAAACAGCTAACCTCTGCATGCATCGTCTTGTCCCATCATACAGTCTGTAATCACGAAAGGTGTTAGGTGTGCTGACACAGCAATCTTTCGTTAGTCAGATGATTAAATATCTCGTTGGATTTAACATGGGAATTAGCTGTATATCCAAATATTGCTACATGCTAAAATACATGTTGTTTCGTTGAACTACTCTTCATTATGAACACTGAAGCAATAGTTAATGTACGTACATCCAGTGTTCCTTTCGCATCCTGGATCGCAAAACGAATGTCAGCCATACTGGTTAGTAATTACATTCATGCACATAGATTTGAGACATACTTTACCAATCTTGTATTATATAAGACAGGCTAACTTGACATTGGTTGAGCTGTGGTTGTTATATATTAAATATATCAGAGATGTAACTTATTTTTCATTGAGAGCTAATTAATATATAATTACCAGCAATGTGCTCCTGTGCAAGATTGGCGTTCGTTACTGCCTAAATCAGCCTAATCTGTCGTGTAAATTATTTTCCTCACATCAATGTGATTGATTGACATCCCTTAGTTCAATTTCACGAAGCATTTTCTGTAATCACTTTTCCCAGATACAACAGCGTCTCACCTTCATAAGATTCTATCTAACCTTTGTATCGTATTTATTCACACAACTGGAATTTTTGCTATTTGCACCTGTTAATTGATCGTTATGCGGTGAGAGATAATCACAACATATGGAATGGCAATGTTTTCCAGATTCGTTACTGCGTCTATCTTGCTTATTCTTCAAGCCCAGACTTTTATATTAATTTCTAATTTGATGATCGTATTATTGCAAATTTGATCATTGTTCCATGTTAAAATCACGCGAGCTATGACCTTCACTACTGCTTTATTTTGAACCAGAACAATTTGCCTAGAGAGTATTATTTACGTGCTTCTGCTGGAATTCAATTACCGCCATTAAAATTGACATCGAAACCACTATTACAACCTCTGTCGAGGACAAAACGTTCCACATCAATCACATCTGCTTCTGAAACTATTGTATTTAAGTAATGAAACACAGGCATGTTTCATGTTAACGTAAGGAAAAGTTGCCTCATCAAAGGCAAGCCGTCCTTTTGCAATGCCTCGGTATTAAGAAATATACTTTAAAGTTATTAAACGGCGGCCACTTTGAGCAGGTGATTGTAATACGTACAATTTTGGTTAAAGCATAATAGGAACCACATTTGTGGTTCATCAGCACCACTTCAATTTCTACATCTGTATTTACTCAACATCCTTAATTATAAATCTAAACTAAAAGCATTCACAGTGTCTTAAGTAATATCTCAGATTAAAGTCAATGCTTACGACCACTTTATCACTCATGCCTGTTACTCTATTCGTCGTATAAATCCATTTCTTCTTGCGATACACATATCAGTTTTGCTGTCGAGGAAAGTAGACAAACTATGGCTTCAGCGCATATCAGGATGATGGGTTTTCTATAGAAATGAACAGTAAACTGGATTCATTTGATATGTTGCAGTTGTTAACGTAATGTCTCGAGACACACGCACCATGCTAATATGGCCTATCACTGTACTGGAATTTGCATCTAATTCGCATTGTTTGTTATTTTGATTCTTCATTCTATGCTATGGATAATTTTATTTTGAACTAGACTTTGTCCAAAATTAAGCTAAATTTCTACCTGATCTGAATCATTAATTTTATTAAAATTCTGTCAACAACTAATACATGTTTATATAGTGTTCATCGCCAAGCAAGAACGTCGACCACCGAAAATGAAAGAACAAATATTTTCTCTTGTCGGTTACAAACATAGTGAACTATACACAATTCCCATACAATGAATAATATATAGAATTTTAAATTAAAGATACCTACCGCTAGTTGAGGAAAACATGCTACCTCAAATATGCAAGTTCTTATGTCGAAAGTTATGTTCAGACGGTTCTGATGAAACAATTTCGTTATTTGGTCATTTTTTACGCAGAGAAATGTGTTTCATGCACGTGCGTGAGATGCTTTGAGAATCATCATAGTCAGTTTGGGGCTTTGCAAATTTGAAATGCGATCATGCCGTGTTCTGATACTGTTTTGCACCATACCACTGCTTTGAAAAAGCATGTGTTAAAATCTAGATATTTGTATATAACGGTTGAACTGTGATGAGCTGTAAGGATTTAATTTCGCTGAAAAATCCTGGTTTACGTTGATTAAAATGTTCGTGCTATTTATACTGTCCTATTTGTTTTTATATAGTGTGTGTGAGTGTGTGATTAGGATTTTTAACGTAGCTTTAAACAAAACTTCAGTCTTATTGCTAAGATGTATGCAGTGAGGCAGTTCATAGTAATGTCTAGCACTGGGGCATCATGCCACAGACATGTAGCATGATGTCCAACCCAGTCCCATTATCCTGATACCAGGCCGACCAATCCTAACACTAACCTATTAATGTCGAGCACCGTGCGAGGTAGCCGTTAATATCATTTTTGTAAGTCTTTGGTATGACTCGGCCGACACGACTTTCCGCTTCCGCGGCGGACGCTCTAACCACTAGGCCACTGGAGCGGTCTATATATTGTATTACGGTATATATCTAAAGGTTATTAGGCGTGATGAGGGATGTCAATTTCTGTTAATGCATGCATTTCTTATGGACATCTGAACCATTCATAGACGGATTCCACTCAATAAGATCTCAATAGGAAAATATTTTCGATTATAAAATATATGTACATAAAGTAATTACTAACCAGTATGGCTAAATTATATGTCCATAAAGTAATTATTAACCAGTATGTCTAAAATGTATGTCCATAAAGTAATTACTAACCAGTAGAGCTAAAATAAAGGTCCATAAAATAATCACTAACCAGTATAGCTAAAATAGATGTCCATAAAGTAATTACTAACCAGTATGACTAAAATATGTCCATAAAAAAATTACTAACCAGTATGACTAAAAAATATGTCCATAAAATAATTACTAACCAGTATAGCTAAAATATATGTCCGTAAAGTAATTACTAACCAGTATGGCTAAATTATATGTCCATAAAGTAATTATTAACCAGTATGTCTAAAATGTATGTCCATAAAGTAATTATTAACCAGTAGGGCTAAAATATATGTCCATAAAAAAATTACTAACCAGTATGGCTAAAAAATATGTGCATAAAGTCATTACTAACTTGTGTGGTTAAAATATTGGTCCATAAAGTAATTACTAACCAGTATGACTAAAAAACATGTCCATAAAGTAATTATTAACTAGTATGGTTAAAATATTGGTCCATAAAGTAATTACTAACCCGTATGGCTAAAAAGTATGTCCATAAAGTAATTACTAACTAGTATTACTACAATGTATGTCCATAAAGTAATTACTAGCCAGTAGGGCTAAAATAAAGGTCCATAAAATAATCACTAACCAGTATGGCTAAAATATATGTCCGTAAAGTAATTACCAACCAGTATGGCTAAAATATACGTCCATAAAGCAATTACTAACTAGTATGGTTAAAATATTTGTCCATAAAGTAATTACTAACTAGTATGGCTAAAATATATGTCCATAAAGTAATTACTAACCAGTATGGCTAAAATATATGTCCATAAAATAATTACTACCCAGTATGGCTAAGATATAGGTCCATAAAATAATTGCTAACCAGTATGGCTAAAATATATGTCCATAAAAAAATTACTACCCAGTATGGCTAAAATATATGTCCATAAAGTAATTACTAACCAGTATGACTAAAATATATGTCCATAAAGTAATTACTAACCAGTATGGCTAAAATATATATCCATAAAGTAATTACCAACCAGTATGGCTAAAATATATGTCCATAAAGTAATTACTAACTAGTATGGTTAAAATATTGGTCCATAAAGTAATTACTAACTAGTATGGTTAAAATATTGGTCCAAAAAGTAATTACTAACCAGTATGGCTAAAATATATGTCCATAAAGTAATTACTAACAAGTATGGCTAAAATATATGTCCATAAAGTAATTACTAACCAGAATGGTTAAAAAATATGTGCATAAAGTATTTACTAACTAGTATGGTTAAAATATTGGTCCAAAAAGTAATTGCTAACCAGTATGGCTAAAATATATGTCCATAAAGTAATTACTAAATAGAATGGTTAAAAAAATATGTGCATAAAGTAATTACTAACTAGTATGGTTAAAATATTGGTCCAAAAAGTAATTACTAACCAGTATGGCTAAAATATATGTCCATAAAGTAATTACTAACAAGTATGGCTAAAATATATGTCCATAAAGTAATTACTAACCAGAATGGTTAAAAAATATGTGCATAAAGTAATTACTAACTAGTATGGTTAAAATATTGGTCCATAAAGTAATTACTAACCAGTATGGCTAAAATATATGTCCATAAAGTAATTACTAGCTTCGATGGCTAAATTGGAAGTTCATAAAGTAATGTAGAGCGTCCACCTTGGATGCGGGAGATCGTGGGTTCGAACCCTTGCCGAGTCATAGCAGACTTACAAAAATGGTAGCATCAGCTGCCTCGCTTGGGGTTCAGAATTAGAGGTTAGTGTTAGAACTGGTCTGCCTGGTGTCAGGATAATATGACTGGGTGGGACATCATGCTACATGTCTGCAGCATGATGCCCCAGTGCTAGACATCACTATAAACTGCCACACTACAGACATCTTAGCGATGTGACTGAAAAAATTGCTATAGATACGTGACAAATCCTAAGCACACACACACACACACACACACACACGCGCGCGCGCGCGCAAACGCACATAAAGTAATTACTAACTTTCATAACTAAAATTAGGTCAATAAAGTAATCACTAACCTGCCTGGATAAGTTGGAATTTCATAAATAATTACAAACTTGTATGGCTACAATGTAGGTCAATTTATTGTCTTTTGCGATATATATATATATATATATATATATATATATATATATATATATATATATATATATATATATATATATATATATATATATATATATATATATATATAAGTACGTATTGCAGGGTTGCCAATCTCCATTTAATGGGACAATGTTTACAATTCCGTCCTTGGGGTATATTCCTTTCCTAATTTTCTTTGTTGGCAATTGTATAATTTAAATTGCAGTGAGCACTATAGTTACGGCTGGTTTGACAGATTGAATGCAAGAAAGGAAAGCATTAATGTTCTGTTTGCATGTCAGTTAGAATTCAGATAGAGTTTGTTATCTTTCATATGCTTAATTACACAGGCTGTCAGACGCTTTTCTGATGTCTTGCATACCTTGCTATCCATGGTTTTGTTAATGAGAATATCATCAAGGTCGTGGTGTTTACTTGCACCAATAGCTTCAAGAGTTATGTTTTTTTTTATTTTCAATAATGTCTTTAGTGTTGTGGGTCTTTATTTTCAGCAACGTCTTCAGAGTTTGGGGCTTATTTTGAATAATGTCTTCATGGTTATTGCTCTTAATTCCAGTGATATATTCAGAGTTTGCATTGTTCAGTTTGCTATAGATACGTAACAAATCCTAAGCACACACACACACACAATTCAGGGTTGTGGTTCTTTAGTTTCAAAAGTATCTACTAGGTTGTGAGTGCACTATCCTAAATGATTTTTGAAAATGAATACTAAATTACAGGCTGATTAAGAAAAAAAACAATCAAGATTTTTAAACAATTTTCAAAACTATTTTTGAATGATTTTATATATAGATTTATTTTCAAATGTTTCACGCTCTTGTATTCGCATGGCCTTCTCTTTTTTGCAGTTATTTCTACTTTAACTGTACGGTTCTTCATAGTACATGCATATTTTAGTAGTAAGAAACACTTGTCTTTTTTAATGTTGTTTTTATCTTCTCATATCATGAGGCCTTCCTAATGATCGATATTTCTTACATAAATTTAACCGTTTTTAATCTAAAGAAATAAAATATAACTCCCAAGATTTTGTAATAATCTGTGGCTATTAGTATCACCTTCAAGCGTGTCCGCTTCTCATGTTACAAAATCCAATACGTTATTATCATGATGATAATATTATTAGAATTATTATTAGTAGTTGTAGTTTGTTTGTTTGTATAATTAGGATTTTTAACGTAGCTTTAACCATTTTTCAGTCATATCGCTACGATGTCTGCCGTGAGGCAGTTTATAGTGATGTCTAGCACTGGGGCATCATACCGCAGACATGTACCATGATGTCACACCCAGTCACATTATCCTGACACCAGACCGACAAGTCCTAACACTAACCTCTTAATTCAGAGCGCCAAGCGAGGCAGCAGTTAGTACTATTGTTGTAAGTCTTTGGTATTACTCGACTGGGGATCGAACCCACGACCTCCCGCTCCCGCGGCGGACGCTCTAACCACTAGGCCACCGAAGCGGTTAGCAGTAGTAGTAGTATAGTAGTAGTAGTATTCATATCTTTTCATCGTAGTCATAGAGCTTTAACTTTTCGTTGCATTTCTTAAATATAAGTAGCAAACAAAATGAATAAAACCATCAGTGTAACGTTAATAAACAAATTATCTTATTACTCATCACCAAAAATCACTTATCCATTTCAATCATTCATACCTAATAAAGGGCGTTTAAAACCAAAGGGAAAAGAAGCTGGCTTAATATGCATCTTTGCTTCCATCCAAATATATTATCAAAATATGAACTCTTCACTTATGTATACATTTACGCCTTGAATTTATACCTACGTAGATATTACCAAGAACCCTATCTTGCAACAAACCAAAACTGTTACGTATCAATTGTTTCCAAACCGTTTGTTGAAATTAGTATATAACATCAAAGCTTTTTTATATTCTTTAGAAGATATTTATGGATTAATGATTTCAAAAAAAATACCTTATTTTTTTTCGAAGACCTGGTCCAAAATTATGCGTGTTCATCAAATAATGTAACAAACACACGAGTTTAGCCCATCAATTAATATCGTGCTTTCAATAAGTTTACTACAAATATGTAAATACTGTCAGCTATTAACATTTTTATTTACATCCATTGTCTTTCTTTCTTAACAAGAGGTGTTGTATTCCTTTTTACCATCTGTCCTGAAAGGTACGGCTCTCATATACATCACAAACAGAAGCGTTGAATACCGGTAGGAAATATCTTTCTTCATTAGAAATAATCTTGAAAGCACATCTTCACCCAGACAATTACGTATCTCAAGCAAATTTAGTGCTTCTAAAAGTTCGCTATCTGAGATTTTTAAACTGAAGAATGTAATCAACAACATCATCTGTGCATTAATCACGCAAATTTCCATCGTGATTTCCATCGCATTTCTCATAAATTCTACAAAACAAGTCAGCATCAAGTTTTATTTGGTGTTGTTGAATACACCATTCCAAAACTTGAGACACATATATCTGTGTCGTGTTACCATATAGTAACTTCTATTAAAGTTCTTTTTCTACCAACGAGGCTGACTCGCGCTTAGACATCCTGTTCAGGCACTGGGGTTATTTACCAATGTCATCTATCGAACAGTGTCTTTAATTCTGTACCTATATACACCTTTTTATTTCAAAACAACACTTGTACGAAATAGCAACATCTTTTGGAACGTGCTCCATAAATAATTAATACAGAAACGTATATTGTCATAAACTGCGTTACCTCTGAAAACTCATTCAAGGAAAACGTAGTTGCTTATAAAGACAGGTCACGTCCTTTGTCCTTTGTCTTCTCTTCGTGATATCAAAGATTACGATACCAGTCAACAGTACTGCTTACTCGACATACGATACCAGTCAACAGTACTGCTTACTCGACATACGATACCAGTCAACAGTACTGCTTACTCGATATACGATACCAGTCAACAGTACTGCTTACTCGACATAGAACCTTTCATTACCCATCAGTACTACAAGATCTCAGGAGTGATCTAACCAAAATATGGATTCTTCTAGAACTCATATTTTAATCCCGATACTCATTTATATTCGGCCATTTCCCTACCAATTTGTGATAAACCAATATTCTTTATACTTCAGCAGAAGGACGGCATAAATTATAAACTATTAGTTATAACTGTTTAATTGTAAAATATTAATTCGACATAAACGTTTGTTTACAATATTTCATTAATGCACACAAAATGAAGAAATGTAAAACATAAAGTATTCTTTCAGACACGTAATTGTAATATAATGCTTTTGAATATATTTACTTTCTTTTTGTTACTTTCATCACAATATTAATAAGATCATTATCCAGTCTTCATTCATAATCACTGTAAGTTTCAAGTGTAGTAAATTTCATGACGAGTCATTGTAGGAGTCGTCAGCAAGCGCGTGAGACAAAACTATATGACAAGAAAGATTCGGGACATGCGCAATTCAATGCCATCTCACTTACGTCCGCGCGGGTTCGATTCTCGATTCAGTAAAGGTGGGTATATGAAACAAATTGCCAGCAGCATCGCGTTGGTCGGTGGTTCTTATCGAATCTTTCCCGGGTTCATCTTTCAACAATTATAACTACCAATAAGTCTATCATACGCTTAGAAATGATATTAAACCCCAAACAACAACAAGAGCGATTCACGTTTGAGTATAATCCATTAACATATTCGTTCCTCTGCTATGTCTGAATATTTCCTGTAAATTAATGCTTCACCAAAGTTCCTTCCAGAATAAGATCATTTCAAGTTTATGTTAAGGCCTGGTGAATAAAGCCCGTCATCACTCTCGGTTGCTTCTTGGTTGGTATTTGAGAGCCATTTCTGCGATTGATTGAATTTACTATGATTGAATCAGTAATGTTGGGCCTGTACAGTTGAATGTGCCTCAGAAGTGCGGCGATACTGAGCAATATCCACTTGATGAAAGTGAAGCTGTCTCTAAATAAACTAAGTAATTTTCTCAGCTTGCTTTCATTTGTATTTTAGTCGCATTCCACGAAGAGCGAAATACGTATTTGTACATATTATGAAATAGATATCTTTAGCAATCGATCTTTGCGTTAGGGGGTCAAAAGGTCAACATACTTTACAAATCCAACATAATGAAGTTCACATTTCTTTTAGTCTGTAGTAAAAAAAAAAAGTGTAAGTCTCTTTATGCGCCTATGTTCCTTTAGACATACAAAATTACTTACCCAAAAGAATCATACAGTTTAGGAAAACAAATAATCTTAATCAGGAACAAAAAAAATACAAAATAAAGATACTATAAATAATAAGCAAAAATAATTTACTTTTCGAAGTCTTTAGTAAATGAGAGCAAAGGTAATTATTACTAAATTACATGCCCTTGCACAATTAATTGAGATTCGAGTCCATAACAAAGCAATCTACTATGAGTCAATAACCAAACTGTTGGAAAGTTACTCCTCAAAATTTGCTTTGAAAATATAGGGTTTTCATACAATAATGAATATAATAATAGTAACCGTAACAAGAAGAGACTTCATCATGGTGTAACCATCAACAGCGAAAGAATTTATCTACGAAGATATAATATATTCCACGTTTTAATTATTAGCGTTTCTTCCAAAGCATTATTTTTACCGTTAAATATCCAAATCACGCACACACACACACACACACACACACACACACACACACATTTTGAGACTTTTCTTTTAATGGTGCAAATTGCAAATATCACCTTTGAATCACTCAGACCTAAACTGAGAAATCAGCACATAATAATTACCCATCGCCAAAGTATAATTTCGAGCTCCTAATGAATGAGGGGAGATGTTAGAAGTAATTCGAATGCTAAACCAATTCCGAACATTAATCTGCCTTAATAGGTATTGCATAGTAATTATGTACATAGTCCCAAGGCTACCGTTTCGTGCACATTATCAAACATCGGCGCTCTTCTGAGTAACCTGAATGCGGAACAATAACTCCAAGCTAAATATGTAATTGAACCATTTCCGAGTCCTGCAACACATACATTCCCGAGCTCTACTACACCTAAATGCATGAGGTCTATATTGGAAGGGTTTCCAAGTCCCTCCCTGTGCTTAAATTAATGGGTTATGTTTAGTATACGAATTATATGGTGAATTTAAAAATTTCCCACTTTGGTGCCTTGTAGATTTTGATCTACACTCTGTTTGCATATATGAATAGATAGATAGATAGATAGATAGATAGATAGATAGATAGATAGATAGATAGATAGATAGATAGATAGATGGATGGATGGATGGATGGATGGATGGATGGATGGATGGATGGATGGATGGATGGATGGATGGATGGATGGATGGATGGATGGATGGATGGATGGATGGATGGATGGATGGATGGGCGGGCGGGCGGGCGGGCGGGCGGACGGACAGACAGATATATGGCATGTACGCTGTGTGAATGATATACCACGAAATGTATAAATTTTTCATTAAAATAAACGAGGCTTGCCGAGTTTCCGTTCAATGAAAATGTATACGAGTGGTATATCATTGATATAGCGTACATACTTTACATATAATTTATAATAATAATAATAATAATAATAATAATAATAATAATAATAATAATAATAATAATAATAATAACAATAATAATAATAATAATAATGAGGACATTGTATAGCGCCTAATCTTTAGAAGCTCTAATCGCTTTTCAACATCTATAGTGATATGAATACAAAAAACAAAAGACAAGGAAAAAAAAGCAAAAATATAAAATATAAAATAACAAAAAGATAGATAGATAAATATATAGATAGCATGTACGCTGTATCAATGATATACAATGAGACATACATTTTTACTTAAAATGAAACGAGGCTTGCCGAGTTTATTGGAAGTGAAAATTTATACGAGTGGTATATGTATTTATTTCAATCTACAATTTATACGAGTGGTATACATTATTATTATTATTATTATTATTATTATTATTATTATTATTATTATTATTATTATTATTATTATTATTATTATTATATACACAAATTAGATGTATCACATGGAATATTTAATGTGGAATATAAACTAAGCGAAATGTTGAACCAACAAGAGGTAGTTAAAATATTTATTTTAATATTAAATAATTGATCTAATTCATTAAATCCGCTTTAGCAACAGTACAAGGGACCATAAATGCTCTCTCTCTCTCTCTCCCTCTCTCTCTCTCTCTCTCTCTCTCTCTCTCTCTCTCTCTCTCTCTCTATATATATATATATATATATATATATATATATATATATATATATATATATATATATATATATATCACGACGAATCATTTTCTTGTATGTAACTTGGTGTAAATTCCATTTCAAGGTTTTAATCCAGCACGAATTCCTTTTTTCTCTCACTCCAGATTTCTGCGTAGTTTGTCCGTTGTGCATGAGAGGGGAGGTGGGATCAGAAATAAGAATAGATTGGGATGAAAATATGTACTATATTAAATTCATTTAGAAAACAAACATGATTAATACTCTTTGTCTTTATTTTATACGTTACTAATGATTAATGTGTTGAAAGTTATCATATATCTAGCATCAAATACAGACGGTCGCTAGAATGTTTTGCGTATTTTTGCGCCATGGGCGGATCACAATTTGATATGCCAATAGTATTGGTATATCAAATTGCTTTATACCAACACATTAAATGCGATGTTATGTTTAATGTATGTGGTATATATATACCAAACTACCAAGCTTCTCATCCGAGCAACGATACCAGGGGTATGTGCTTACTCAATGACAACGGATCGGCGCATAAATCCACCGTCGTGACACATTCCTGATGGAGCACGTCATTTATACATTGCAACACCCTCCATACACGATATTTGAGTTGGCGAATATTCGCTTCGTTGTGGTAAGGGAAGCTCATGATATGCACATAGATGTGCATATTTCCAGTGTATAGACCACATACGAAGAAGGTAATATAAACTGTTGCTGATTATTAGCATCAACATTGAATATCGTTCTTTTCTCCACATGCTAACACTTTGCCTAACTCACATAAATCTAGGTCGTTTTTGTGAAATTTTAAAAGTGACAGTTAAGTGTATGAAAAATCTGGTAATACTGTATTGTTATTATTGTCAAACACATTTCATTTAATTTATGCTAAAATTATATCCGTCTGTAAATATTGTCTCAGTACATTGCTCGCCTTTGCAAAAAGTAAATAAGCTAAGGAAATATTGGAAACAAAACATTTTTATCAAACAAAATATTTTTTTTCTCCAATTTTAAGTGAAGAGATGTTTCGAAATTTACACGTTTTAAAATATTAGTGTTTGGGTATCTACTGTATTACACTCATTGAGGTCATATACTCATTGACGTCATATACTGAGACGTATCTATCTTCATAAACAATATGCCATTAAAAATGAATTTGCTCGCTCTAAAAATCTCCATCCCTTGACTCTGAAAGGCGATTTTAGTTATGCAAAGAATATTCATTTCCCAATATATTTGATGTGAATGCAAAGAATAAAGACAGAATGTGTGTGAATACAAGCATATAAAAAGGTCAACAAGCTTCATTAAATCTTTAATGGAAATAAACAAATCCATGTTCAATGGAAATGAACAAATGCAAATTTAATGGAAATAAACAAATCCATGTTTAATGAAAATGAACAAATCCATGTTTAATGGAAATAAACAAATCCATGTTTAATGGAAATAAACAAATCCATGTTCAATGGAAATGAACAAATCCATGTTTAATGGAAATAAACAAATCCATGTTCAATGGAAATGAACAAATCCATGTTTAATGGAAATGAACAAATCCATGTTTAATGGAAATAAACAAATCCATGTTCAATGGAAATGAACAAATCCATGTTTAATGGAAATAAACAAATCCATGTTTAATGGAAATAAACAAATCCATGTTCAATGGAAATGAACAAATCCATGTTTAATGGAAATAAACAAATCCATGTTCAATGGAAATGAACAAATCCATGTTTAATGGAAATGAACAAATCCATGTTTAATGGAAATAAACAAATCCATGTTCAATGGAAATGAACAAATCCATGTTTAATGGAAATAAACAAATCCATGTTCAATGGAAATGAACAAATCCATGTTCAATGGAAATGAACAAATCCATGTTTAATGGAAATAAACAAATCCATGTTCAATGGAAATGAACAAATCCATGTTTAATGGAAATAAACAAATCCATGTTTAATGGAAATAAACAAATCCATGTTTAATGGAAATGAACAAATCCATGTTTAATGGAAATGAACAAATCCATGTTTAATGGAAATAAACAAATCCATGTTCAATGGAAATGAACAAATCCATGTTTAATGGAAATAAACAAATCCATGTTCAATGGAAATGAACAAATCCATGTTTAATGGAAATAAACAAATCCATGTTCAATGGAAATGAACAAATCCATGTTTAATGGAAATAAACAAATCCATGTTCAATGGAAATGAACAAATCCATGTTTAATGGAAATAAACAAATCCATGTTTAATGGAAATAAACAAATTCATGTTCAATGGAAATGAACAAATCCATGTTTAATGGAAATAAACAAATCCATGTTCAATGGAAATGAACAAATCCATGTTTAATGGAAATGAACAAATCCATGTTTAATGGAAATAAACAAATCCATGTTCAATGGAAATGAACAAATCCATGTTTAATGGAAATAAACAAATCCATGTTTAATGGAAATAAACAAATCCATGTTCAATCGAAATGAACAAATCCATGTTTAATGGAAATAAACAAATCCATGTTCAATGGAAATGAACAAATCCATGTTTAATGGAAATAAACAAATCCATGTTCAATGGAAATGAACAAAACAATGTTCTTTTGAGCTTGTAAGACCATCTGAATTAATAACGATGGTTGAAGACTGTTTAAATATTGTAAGTTTTAAGAGAGTGTGGCTGATTTTTACATTTGTATTCATACTGGTTTTACATTTGTATTCATACTGGTTTTTACATTTGTATTCACACTGTGTCAAGCAATGTGTTCTATTTTAACGTGACTTTTCTGCACCATCGAGAAAAACAATGGGTTAATCGCGTAAATCGTTAAAAGACGAGGTTCAAATAAACAATGTCCCTTGACAATCATACAACTGTAAAATTACCATAAAGATTATTCTCAGCAGTGATGAATGGCTTGTTCTAGTGACTTTTCTGTGTATTTAATATTGTAAAATGCAAGAAACAAATTACATTTTATGGAACTGTTTTGTCAAGACGTTTTTTTTTCTTCAACTTTAGACGTTGCAAAAATAGACAACGCCTAGTAACTAAATCGTGACACATTAGCTCTGTCCATTGTAAGTAGCTAGATTCAAAGGACAGAACTACATTGTCCATAGTCTAGAATTTGTACAATAAAGACAAACCCACATTCAATAACAGCCTTAGCAAACGCTGGTCTCGATTTAGATCAATTTGACGTCCCCCAACCCCCATTTACGAATGGGGCCACCTTTGAAAAAACTTTTAAACAAGCGTTATATTCTATCTATCTATCTATCTATCTATCTATCTATCTTTCTATCTTTCTATCTATCTATCTATCTATCTATCTATCTATCTATCTATCTATCTATCTATCTATCTATCTATCTATCTATCTATCTATCTAATCGGTATAAAGGCGGCCCTGCGGGTATTATTTCTGTTCATATTCAGGAGTTTAGACAGAAAGGAACATGGCCACATTATATTCAGTTCAGACAGAAAAAACTGGAAAACGTTTTTCAAAGAATCTTATAATGGCCATTCGAATACAATAATTAATACAGACAAAATTCCTTTGACAGTATTAATATGTCCTTGCTGCAATAAGAAATTAATTAATTAAGTAATTAATTAATTAATTAATTAATTAAATTGAATGCTGCGTTAAAAAAGCAAGTTTTCACTTACCACTCGGTCAAAATAACAAAGGGTCTGAAACATTTTAACTGTATTCCAAAGTCTACAATTGTATATTAACAACATCACTTCTTAGAAATGCATGTAACCATTTCTGAATTTGTTTATGGTAGCAAAACTGTTAAATGCAGCCTTCTAAACAAAGTTCTTCCTTGATGATGGTTTAATTAGCAATATTTATTATTTAATTAGAAATTATTTTCATTGTTGTCAGTTTTTAACATTTTGTATTGCATCAAACATTACATTTTCTTCAGTAGTTAAATACCTGGACTATGGCAGGGACCATGCTGTTTTCACAGAAAGGTAATTATTCGTATAAAATTGGTAACTTCACGAATAATAGTTATTTTGCAGAATTATAAGTTTACTGTTGACATGAAGCATATAAATTAATCCATCTTAAATTATACAAATCGTTATAGGTCACAGATATTAAGCGAAGCGATTACATTTAATAGAATGATTGTACCTAATATACAATAACACTGTGTCGGTCTGCTGATTCGTTAGTTGTAATATGGTCTATAATTTTAAAAAATACGATGGGACTGATAATATACAATATGACGACTTTCATCGTATCTTTAAAGAGATAAGAATGAGAAAAGCCTTAACATATATGAAGGACTTGGAGAGATGACATTGATTAATGTGTACTGCAATTTAGCGAGGTCACAAAATATATAACGAACACACACACACACACACACACACACACACACACACACACACACACACACACACACACACACACACACACACACACACACATCCCAGTAAGTAGAAGATGCAGTAGTGACATTGGATGTCTTATATTCATGGTGTAAAACCAATTTGACCATGAAGTGGTATTACTTTATTTTTATTTAATATTTATATTATTTTACAGGAAGTTATCGTTGTGATCGTTACATTGAAAACTTTCATACATTTTTATATAGTTAGATAGTGATCATAGTGTCAACTAATTAATTAATTAATTAATCTCATTGCATTTTTGTCAGAGGCTTACTACAAATGAAACGTGTCCCACTTAGTAAAGGGAGTAGTTAATTGGATTTAGCTACATTATTTTGGGAATGACCTCCCTCGATAGTATGACCCGGTGTGACTGAAAAGATATAATATCAACATAGAATTGGGCAAGAATATTGGAAATAAATAATGCAATACGAGCCCGCTTAGACAAAACAAATAATCAAACAAATTAATAGTGGTAATTTCAATGCAACTTAAGTGATATCAACAGGATTTAATAGCAGTTTTTAATTTAGATGTATGTCGTCAACATAACGAACGGCGACAAGAGCGCAATGTCAACAACTGCTTGCATCACCTTCCTCTCGATCGTGTTTCGCTTTCTATCGCCTCGAGTCTTCCCTTTCCGACTGCCTAGTCCTCTTAGAATTTCCAAGATTTTACCCTGTACTCGTCACTTCCCATTTTAAAACTTCACTATTCACTTCTCCCTTTCAGGACTTCGCTCATCGCTTCTCTCCTTTTCTCGGACTCCGTCTTCGGACTGTCGAGTCTCCACTTCTCGGAAAACTGTTTCCTTAATGCTGCTAACTTTAGAACTTGTACATACAGTACTAAACCAGGTCTTTATCACAAGACAGACACCTGGTCCATCCCTTGTTTAACGAGAAAAGGTCTATTCCCTTGTAGGCTTCCTCTGAGCCAATCTTCTCTCTCTCTCTCTCTCTCTCTCTCTCTCTCTCTCTCTCTCTCTCTCTCTCTCTCTCTCTCTCTCTCTCTCTCTCACACACACACACACAGACACACACAGAAAATTTCGGACTAAAGAATTTCGATCAGGTTGTCACTTTAAATGTCTATTACCTAGAAGGTGTTCAACTTAATTTCACTCGGCCAATAATAAGCAATTGTTTCTAAAAGTGTTCCTAAGACAATCATTCGTTTTGTCAGTCAGAATCTCTTAGCTATGTTATATAACTTGTCCCTTTGAAAAATGACTATTTGACACGGATTGAAGTTCAGCTGTCTCTTTCTCAAACCCGTTTTAAGATATCAGGTCAATATCATGGAATCGTAATACTGGCCCCTTTGAAGTTTTAACACTGACATGCAAGAAATTAAGAATAAAGGTCGAAATGACCCTTCCCCACTACTCCCCCGGTCAGAATGTGATAAAGTCTTAAAATATGGTGCATTCAACTTTTAAGTTCACTGCTTATTTAAATATCGATACTTTACAACAAATATATAAAAAAAAACAATTTATATCATTTAAATGTCTGTTTCACCGAGGTTCCTTGATGTATTTCATTAATTTTTAACTTTCTTGGGAAAATCTCGATATTGTTGGCAAGCAAATTAATTGTGTTATTCGAGTTTGCTACTTATAATTTAAATCACTTCTTTAGTTGTCCTGGCAAAATCAAACTTAGCACGGACTTGCTTGAAATGAAGGGAAAATAATATTTAAACTGCGTCATGGAAATAATTTATCATGCATGTTTTACATTCAGACAATGTTTTTAATTTTGTTTGTTTGTTTGTTGGATTAGGATTTTTAACGTAGATATAACAATTTTTCAGTCATATCGCTACGATGTCTGCAGTGAAGCAGTTTGTTAGTGATGTCTAGCACTGGGGCATCATGACGCAGGCATGTAGCATGATGTCCAACCCAGACACATTATCCAGACACCAGGCCAATCAGTCCTAACACTAACCTAGTAATGCTGAGTGCCAAGCAAGGCAGCTGTTAGTACCATTTTTGCAAGTATTTGGTATGACTCTGCCGTGGATCGAACCAATGACCCCCTGCTTTCGCGGCGGATACTCTAACCACTAGGCCACCGGACGGTTTTTTATATTCAGTAATATTTTAAACTTTATATTGATGATCTATTTTGAATATATATATATATATATATATATATATATATATATATATATATATATATATATATATATATATATATATATATATATATATATATATATATATACATATATATCATAACTACATATAATCTTATAATAAAGTTCTAACAAGTATTTACCCTGTATAAAGATGAAACCCGACTCAATCTTCGGCTTTACAATCATAAATTACAAGCAAACGTCATTACGTTAAAACCTAAACCTCATGGAGTTGACACACGTGCAATTGTCGAAAAACAATTTCGTTGAATCTTATCACGAGTTCAGTGACTCTTTCCGTTAAAAATTAGACTGAAAATGTCCCTGAAAAGTCAAGTGCAATCTTTCTATTCTCACAATGTGAGGCTTGAATGATGTAACGGCTTATAACTAGACAGTCAATACTGCTTTGTAAATAAGATGGTAAAATGGTATGGACACCGTACTAGAACTGAATGGTGGATTTTTATTGACCTAAATTAAAATGTTACAGATGTAAGTTTCTGATTTTCTCTCTCTCTCTCTCTCTCTCTCTCTCTCTCTCTCTCTCTCTCTCTCTCTCTCTCTCTCTCTCTCTCTCTCTCAAACAGAAAAACATAAACGCGCACAAGTACACACCACACATGGGAGTCTTTTTCTATTAACAAATATCTTCAGCACAATTTGTTATTTAATATAATTATGTTTGAAACACATTGTTATGCAATTGCTATTAATTTAGGCTTATCCGCAAATAATTATCAGAGATGGTCCGAAAGAATATTTGTCTCGGCTGCAGTAAACAAAGATTAATAGATACAGCAAGTTAATATTTCCATTTCGTTTTCCATTTCCATTTCCATTTCCAATGCAACTCTCGTAACTGCCCTTTCTGCTCTCTGTTTGGTACCCATGTATCAATTTTATACAGACATATCAAAGATTTCCATCAAATTTGTATTGCCTTCGCCTTGGGAACTGTTCAACTACAGACGGTAGTGATGAGTATGGTGCCAGAATCAAGGCGAGAACACCAGACAATCCTAGTCCAAGGGTGAAGCCAATTTCCGATTCCGTACTTTACAAGATGTAATAAGACATCATCTGACGTCTGCACATAACAATTTTTCCGCTGGAACAGGTGCAATCTCTGTGGTTAAGTCAAATGTGGAATGCGCACTATCAATGTAATGTTAAACTCGAGAATATAATATTCTGCCAATGTCAATCACATGGACAATTTCTGATATGACTTGCTCCAGCTTTATACAGCTAAAAACGGCAGAGGATGCTTAGGAGAACTTTAACAATGACGACACCCCACCCACCCACCCCGCCCCAATATGGTCCGTCATCCCATCAGATTATCATTTCCTTCTAATACGATGTTTGTCGTCTGCTTTATGACAAAGGTTCAAGTTGCTTCCCATGCCATTGATATGGACTGTTCTGAATTTCTCATCTTCCTTGTAATAGACAACAAAAATGCAATTAAAAAATGTGATGAGTGAAATAACTGAATTTACGCTTGCAGATTGTAAGACATATAATGGGGGCTTTGATTTACGCTTATCTGAAGCAAAATACATGTAATTTCACTTACCCTGAATTCAATATTTCCCATAGTCACCGAGCTTTTCAACAAAAAGCCACTGTTGTTTTGTACTGAGGTGAGTGGGAAGGTTATATTGTTAGGTTTAAACTATAACAATTGTGAAACATTGCGTTAGAAAGAGGTGACGTTCATTAAACATTCGTTTGAAGGCGGTGGAACTCCTATAAAACATTGGAATATAATGAGGTTGACCTCATATAAAACATTGCGTTAGAAGGAGGTAGATTTCATATAAATAATTTGCGTTAGAACTAAGTGGATCTCATATAACACACACAAAATGACTGAAGCAGGTACAACTGATATGAAAATAGAGCAAAGAAAGTGTCTATGTTGGACGATAATGTTGACCTTTTTTCCGCTTCATCTAATTAATTGAATACGATGCCATTTCATAGCTACGCACGAACTGAACAAGGCATACAAAGTCAAACGCTACTGTTTTGTTCTTGAATAAAAAAAAAATTTTTTGGAATATCAATTCAATACAAGGAGAGTTACGGCTTTCATTAGCACGATAGTGTAGATTCGTTTAAATACACGTAATTAATTCTGATCATCTCGTGAAACTGACGTGGAAGCGGTAAAGAAGAAAACGAATTGAGGAAATAAAAACGACAGGAAGGCAGTTAAACAGAAGTATTTAGAAAGATAAACGAAATAATTAAGTGTGCCCATGTATAAGGTATTTCATTTATTGGTGGGTTTCTCTCCCACCCACCCACCGACCCACCCCCATAAATATATATATATATATATATATATATATATATATATATATATATATATATATATAACGTTAACTAAGACTGGTCTGGTGTTATATATGTATTCTTTTTAGAATACTAAAGTTTTTTTTTTAAATACACCATGGCACAAACAGTGTCAATTTTTTATGTTAAAATCTTTTGACTTGTTACGGTGAAGACATGAAAAATAAAACCAATAGACAAATTGGGGTGTGCAAGATGGTTGTTAGGATCAAAATTTATAAGGTTCACAGATCGGAATTTCAAACTATGTATCAGTGAACGTTGCTTAGATGACTGCACGTCAACTCAAATGATTCGTTATTATCTGTGTCTTCATCAAACCAAGCAAAATGGTGAATTTAAATTAAACGTTTTAGTCTGTGTGTTAGATTCCGATGCTTATATTATTCCATTTTTGTGAAACTGGCGCAGTCTTCAATTGAAACCGATTTTATTTTAAATAAAAATGGGAAAGTATATTTTATACGAAATGTGGTGATGCCTAAAATTATAAGAAACTCGATGAACCGTATGACCAGGTTGCTCACGAGTTGTGTAGAAACCGCAAGATTTCAAGTTGGAAGATCATCGGAAGGCTTTGTTTTTGCCCCCAAAAACTGATCGAGTAAACCACATTATTGAAACAAACCTTGTTCGAATTTGTTTGCATTTGTTAGTACATATAACGTTGTTTTTGACCTATGAATAATATCTTTCATAATGGAAGCATAACAATTTGCTGTGTTTTATATTAGCATCATATGCCATTGGTTGAAATATCATAATTGTATCATAACCCCTGTCATTACAATACCTGAAACAAGTTTTGAATGGATATATTAAAATACATCTCGGTGTAGCTGTACCAATCTAGCGATCGCTAGAATGAATTTGCTGTCTTGTTTCGAAAAAGTAAAATACCCCAAAAGCGGGCAAGAATCGAACAAAGTGCACACTGTTTTTGTGCGTCTTATTTGGACAACAATAAGCTCAATCTACAGTCTCACCCAAAAGCACCTAGTTTGTGCAAGAACAAAATCTAGATCGGGTGGCTCTGTTATGTAAGCTTTTCATATGAGAAAATTTCAACTCTTGTATCTTAGATTGCTGCACCCTTCGTTTGGTTTCTGGTGTATGTAGAGGAAAATCATTTATGAACTTAATTTTGCTTAAATCATTTTTACAAAATTGCCTGCCGGTCTGTCAAGAATATAGAACGCTAACCTACCCCATTACTTTAATTCTATGAGATAATGATGCAGTTAGCAAAGATCCCACTGGCCTCTTGGTGATGCAATAAACATTGATCCCATTGGCCCGCTGGAAGATGCTGTAAGCAAAGATTCGATTGGGCAGCTAGAAGATGCTGTAAGCAAAGATTCCATTGGCCAGCTGGAAGATGCCGTAAGCAAAGATTCGATTGACTCGCTTAGTGATGTATCTCATTGTCCCGCTTGATGATTCAGTTAACATAAATATTGTTTAACATTAACTGTACGAAGGATTAAAACTATATCTGATATTCCATGCCAAATTAAATTGACAACGTTATCAGGTTTAAACTCTAATTTTTCGTTACAAAAAAAAAAAACATTGGACCCCTGGACGTAGCTGTGTGTATTTCAATGTCTCTTCTCACATCATGAAATATGGTCCGTAATATCATTAACACGAAAAAGAAAAGCAATATAAAGTGTCAACCCGAAACATCACACTAACACAGGAGAGGTAATCAATGGTTGTTAATTATCTAAGAGTCATATAGTACAATGTGTGTTTACCAGCCTAATTAGCTCAAAACTACATAATACAGTAAATTCTTCCGATAAACTCTTCAGGATCATCCATGTTAGAAATATTGTGTTCGAATGTCTTTGGACCGCTTTGGGTATTTTTGATTATGTTTGATACGTCAAGTGTCAAGACCTTTACTATTATTTGCATCATCTAGACAAAACAAAGCCAAAAAAAAAACAACCTTTAAATATCTAATGAGACACATGAAAATGTATTTAATCTTTTCATTAAATCGTATTCCTTTGATCATGGTCTGTTTATTAATATCTCCATTCATACAATTTTATTTCCCATACCTGTCCTTAGCATTTCGGCAAGATTAAAATAATCTGGAGTAGAGACATTAATGACAAGTACTGTTTTGTGAATAAGATACAGTTGATACCACAATCTCTATCTATAATAAACAAGCATACCCATCAACGGCAATCTCAATGAAAATTAGTAATAACTACAATTGCAATATAAAAATAATACAACTAGAACTTTTGTTGTGTAAGCAGATTGCACGACTGGAAGAAGATAAGGCACAAAGGAACTTTCAAAAATGAATTAATTGTTTTAGTTGGACAACTTACGTACTACGAATATTAAGCACGATAAAATTAATGGACAACATTTTAGCTATTTGCGGAGACTTCGTGGTTTCCCCCAAAAAAATGTATTTTAAAAACCCTCAATAAAAAGGGACCCTCTTAAAATGACAGTATTTTCCAACTTCCTATCAATGATATGTAACGGATTTAACGTACGAACGTGAATATCAGCTTATATCGAACTATTGTACCCACGGATACCAAGGAATCAACGGTACTTTTAATAATTTCCTTCAGGTTAGCGTCTATTGTTTTGGGTTTAAGTAGGAACACATTACATTTCAATGGTTGCTTTCTTAGCAAAATGATTTTCTGAAACGAAAACTTGTCTAAGCAGGAATGTGTTTGTAACCTGCTCCAACCTTTGGTAATGACATCAAAAGGTGACAACAGTCATTCGCCCAATCAGATAAGTTTGCACTCGCTGGCTGACGCGAAACCTAATTTATTTTTCTCGTTTTTCTTCAAAACTATTCATTGTACCCTGGCATTTTGTTTTGTAAAGATGAAACAGTGTCTGGTCTTATATGTATTTATCAGTGTCTGATAAACAATGTATGCTTCGATCAGACAATTTTATCGATTAAATTTATGAATGCGCAGTCGACTCGGCCATTCCTTCGCCATAATATCAATGAAGATACATATGATGATGAGATTGAAGAAAACAAAAAGAAGTAATCTCACATCTCTTTCGATGCATTTGCTTATGTGGGTCTAGATGTTCTCAATACTATAAGTTCGCGTTAAAGTTGCGTCCAACGGCAAACAACATAGAATCTCGTCTTTCGTCGGATAATACGCCATCTGATCATGGTCTACGTTGTATATTGTACTGAATAATCCTAACTACCTGCATAATGCCAAACTATCTGGTGCATTATGCGACGGCAGATCTGAATCTGTGTAGTATGCTATGCTGTACGATATGCTGTACGATATGCTGTACGATATGCTGTACGATATGCTGTACGATATGTAGTACGATATGTAGTATGCTATGCAGTACGCTATGTAGTATGCTATGTAGTATGCTATGTAGTACGCTATGTAGTATGCTATGTAGTATGCTATGTAGTATGCTATGTAGTACGCTATGTAGTATGCTGTGTAGTATGCTGTGTAGTATGCTATGTAGTATGCTGTGTAGTATGCTGTGTAGTATGCTATGCAGTACGATATGCAGTACGCTATGTAGTATGCTGTGTAGTATGCTATGCAGTACGATATGCAGTATGCTATGCAGTACGCTATGTAGTATGCTGTGTAGTATGCTATGCAGTACGATATGCAGTACGCTATGTAGTATGCTGTGTAGTATGCTGTGTAGTATGCTATGCAGTACGATATGCAGTATGATATGCAGTACGCTATGTAGTATGCTGTGTAGTATACTATGCAGTACGTTATGCAGTATGCTATTGGACTCAGTTTGTTGTATATATATATATATATGTTAGAAGGCTTGGTTTGTTCATTACGGAGGGGGTGTGTGTTTCTTACATGTTCTTTCTTACATTCTTACAAATATTTTTCCCAGTTCACTATGGCTTTATAAAGGATAGCGATTTGCGAATGAAATAGGAGACAAGCATATTTCCTACCTTACATAATCTTTCAATATGTATTTCGCCTTTTATGGCACTTTCGTGCATAAATACAATTTTCGCCATCGCATACACTGCTAATTGACATGATAACCCATTATTAATGTCTCAGAGACCATATTTCTGGTGAAAACTGCAGTAATATCGCAGTCATTAAGGTTTTAAAGATGACCTTTTATCACTGCATACAATTTCTTCGTTTATTGATCATTACTGAGGAAAAATGTCAGCCATTTATTAAGTTATATTGCATCCTCTATACAAGGTCTTTGTGACAATTCATTTACACTTTTCGCAATTTTACCGCCCAATACCACACTTATAAAGATGAATTATATCTTGAATAGGATTGGACGTATCAATTGACAGTGTTAGATTAGACTTATTCATTGACAGTGTTAGATTAGACTTATTCATTGACAGTGTTAGATTAGACTTATTAATTGACAGTGTTAGATTAGACTTATTCATTGACAGGGTTAGATTAGACTTATTCATATTGACAGTGTTAGACTAGACTTATTCATTGACAGTGTTAGATTAGACTTATTCATTGACAGTGTTAGATTAAACTTATTCATTGATAGTGTTAGATTAGACTTATTCATTGACAGGGTTAGATTAGACTTATTCATTGACAGTGTTAGATTAGACTTATTCATTGACAGTGTTAGATTAGACTTATTCATTGACAGTGTTAAATACAATGCATTATTGGCGTCTTTCTTGTCGAATTTGTTGATACTTCAGACATGTTGATACTGATTTCGTTTCTCTGGTTGGAATGTTTGACTAACTCAATTTGCTTTTTATCAGCAGAAAGTACCGGTAAATAATATCGGCTTAATTCATATTTCATTATATCGTATAATCTAATGTTATTTTGTTTAATCGTCATTAGATTTAATTGAAAGAAATGGTTCGTCATATTTATTGCTATTGATAAAGAACACTTCGTAACATTTCCCCTTTCGCCAGGGTTGGCTTACTTCGTACCGTTTCCCCTTTCACCAGGGTTGGTATTCGTAACATTTCCCCTTTCACCAGGGTTGGTCTCACTTTGTTCCATTTCCCCTTTCACCAGGGTTGGCTTACTTCGTACCCTTTCCTCTTTCACCAGGGTTGGTTTTACTTCGTAACATTTCCCCTTTCAAAAGGTTTGACTTACTTCGTACGGTTTCCTCTTTCACCAAGGTTTGGCTTACATCGTACCATTTCCCCTTTCACCAGGGTTGGCTTACTTCGTATCAATCCCCCTTTCACCAGGCTTAGCCTGCTAAGTACCATTTCCTCTTTCACCAGGGTTGGTCTTACTTCATACCATTTCCCCCTTCACCAGGGTTGGCTTATTTCATACCATATCCCTTTCACCAGGTTTGGCTTATTTCGTACCATGTCCTCTGTCACCAGGGTTAGACTTCATAACATTTCCTATTTCACCAGGATTCGTTTTCTTTCGTACCATTTCCTTTTTCACGAGTTTAGTCTTCGTACAATTTCCCCCTTCACCATGGTTGGTCTACTTATCATTTTCCTTATAACTATGGTTGGTCTCACTTCGTTCCATTTCCCCTTTCAACAGGATTGGTCTAATTTTGTACCATTTCCTCTTTCACCAGGGTAGGTCTTACTTCGTACAATTTCCCCTTTTGCCAGGTTTGGCGTATGTCGTACTATTTCCTCTTTCACCAGGGTTGGTCTTACTTCGTGCCAATTCCCCTTTTACCAGGGTTGATCTTACTTCGTACCATTTCCCCTTTCACCAGGGTTGGCTTACTTCGTATCATTTCCCCTTTCACCAGGTTTGGCTTACTTCGTACCATTTCCACTTTCACCAGGGTTGGTCTTACTTCGTACCATTTCCACTTTCACCAGGGTAGGTCTTACTTCGTACCATTTCCCCTTTCACAAGGTTTGGTTTACTTCGTACCATTTCCTCTTTCATCAGGTTTTGGATTACTTCGTGCCATTTCCCCTTTCAGCAGGGTTGGCTTACTTCGTATCATTTCCCCTTTCACCAAGTTTGACTTACTTCGTACCATTTCCTATTTCACCAGGATTTGTCTTCTTTCGTACCATTTCCCTTTTCACGAGTTTAGTCTTCGTACAATTTCCCCCTCCACCATGGTTGGTCTACGTATCATTTTCCTTATAATTATGGTTGGTCTTTCCTTGTACCATTTCTCCTTCCAACAGAGTTCAGTTTACATCTTACCACTTATCATTTCAACAGAGGTAATCTTTGTACAATTTGCCATTCACCGGGTTATTTTGTTAATATGATTTATATAAAATTTCAAAATAACATCAAAATCAAAATGGAAACGAAAGCAAGATTCTGCCAATCAAGTAGGAAATCAGTTTATATTTGGTCAGCAAAATGACTTTGTTAGCGATGTGTGAAAGTCGTGTAATATCAAGTACAAAGACGATGGAAGAATTGCATCCCTAGTTGCCGTGGATATATCGAAGTCAAAAAAGACTGACAGAACGCTCAATAGAACGGCCGCGGTGTCAACTAAAAATAGTGTGATGGCCAATAGAAATGCATTATTGTCGACTAGAAAGGCCCAGGTGACAACTAAAAAGCTGTGGTGCCCAATCGAAATGCGCTGTTGCCCAGTAGAAAGTCCCCGGATGAAAACTAAAAAGGTCCTGTTACCCAATAGAAATGCAGTAATGCCCAATAGAAAGACAGTAATGCCCAATAGAAATGCAGTAATGCCCAATAGAAAGGCAGTAATGCCCAATAGAAAGGCAGAGATGCTTGCTAGAAATTCTGTTTCTATATAACAATATATCCCTATGTTTAATCATTCAGTTAATTGTCCTTTCATCAATTTATTTACTAGTCATCAATGTATACACTTTCGTCAAACAGAAAAAAATTGACATATTAATAAATGAAGCTGTCCACTCCCATGTTGATATTTTATGCTGCATTACAGTAATGTAGGAGGCATTTGTGTATACAGAAAATCTTTCCACTATTTTTAAATCCCACTTGTTGATGGATAGGAGATAGCTATTTGATATCCGAGGACGTACATCTTGAATATTTCTTTATCCTTGCTGCGTCATCAAAGTGGCAGCTGTGTCATCGATTTATTCACATATCCCATCCTTGAAGATGAATTCTGTCGAATGACGTAGATTGACCCTTTTTTCAAAAAAGCATAAGAAGAAAATAATATGTGATCTATAATCACACAGTTGCGGTCAACTATTGCTACTTATATTTCTTTAGTTTGGTTTTCATGACCTCAGACAAGGAAAAGAGAAATACAGAAATGGATAGAAGAATAAATAAGCGAATAAATGCATGAACAAATCAATATGCGATCGTATCCACTACTATCTGAATATAGAAAAAGTTTGTTGTGTGCCATCGGCAATTATTGCTAAAACAAACAACAACTACTAGCTCTAAAAGCATCTAGCATGACGAAATGAACAACGGACAACACAAACTACGCAAAACAAAAACACCCATATACGTTTCCGAAAAGGACAGATGATATATTAGGGATCTACAAGTCCAATGTCAGGAAACTACATGTTTGTCATGATCAATGCAACCTTACTTCCGCTACCATCATTAGAAAAAGCAAAAAAGAAGAAAAAACATCAGCAAACACGTATGATTTTCTATCAATGTATTTTTTATGCTCAAAGTGTCTATATCATCTGCGCACCACGGTGTATGCCATGCAACTTATATCTCCTTACCGGTATATATATATATATATATATATATATATATATATATATATATATATATATACTCTCTCTCTCTCTCTCTCTCTCTATATATATATATATATATATATATATATATATATATATATATATATATATATATATATATATAGAGAGAGAGAGAGAGAGAGAGAGAGAGAGAGAGAGAGAGAGAGAGAGAGAGAGAGAGAGAGAGAGAGAGAGAGAGTATGTGATGTATGCATATGTACTTGTTCAGAGATTTTATGTATCTATGTACATGTATGTTTTCATGGATTTTATAGATCTATGTGCATGTACTGTTTCAGGGATTTTATTTATTTAGTCTGCTGTATTGTACCAATTAGTAATTTCGATAATGTATATTTGATTCAGCAGTCCAAATAAACACATTGTCAACATCGATCCTTGGCAATCGAATTTTACTATTTTGGGGAAAAAGTATCATACTGTGATTATCGCACTATTAAACTCTGTGACCATCTGGGAAAAAAACTATCTTTGAGCGGTTTATTTACTGTTAGACTCTATGCCTAATGATAAATTATCATAGAGGGGTTTATTTACTGTTAGACTCTATGCCTAATGATAAATTATCATAGAGGGGTTTATTTACTGTTAGACTATGCCTAATTGGGGTACAATATTCTGGAGCGGTTTATTTATTGTTAGACTCTAAGACTATTTGGGATAAACTATTTAAAGATTCAAATACGAGCTAGCTTACGAGTTTTCAACACTTATTATAATAATAATAATTATTATTATTATGATAATTGTTATTATTATTATTATTATTATTATTATTATTATTATTATTATTATTATTATTATTATTGAAAAATACTGCTTGCTAACTGTAGCGAGTAAGCGCTTTACGATATGAGGTATTGGAGTAGATAGGATGTTTAATTTCACCATTTTTAAAACATATTCTCATTTGAAAGTTAGAATTTTAAAAAAATGTTTTTAACCTGAACCTACCTATTTAATTAATGAAAACATAAGATTTAGTAAAACATTTTTCTCCATCAAGGTGAGTAGCTGGAAGCTTCAAAGAAATAATAAGACAACACATTAAGAAATACCAAACCAAAAGTAAATTATGTATAAAAAAACAACTGTCACGTAAATAAATAATTAAATAGATAGATAGATAGATAGATAGATAGATAGATAGATAGATAGATAGATAGATAGATAGATAGATAGATAGATAGATAGATAGATAGATAGATAGATAGATAAACAGACAGACAGACAGACAGACAGACAGACAGATAGATAGATAGATAGATAGATAGATAGATAGATAGATAGATAGATAGATAGATAGATAGATAGATAGATAGATAGATAGATAGGTAGGTAGTATGTTTAGAAAGGGTTATATATTTTACTTCAGGCAAGACCCTTCCCTATCGTAATTTTTTCAGATATTTTAAATCAAGATATATCTCGTTCTGTTAACCAGTCATTTCCCATCATTCCTTTGACATTGACTGACGATTATATGAATGCATCGATTTTAGGTTTTTAAAGTTTAGTATATATGCTGTAAAATGAGACTAAATTATGTAACTTTAAATAGTTTCTTCAGAGAAAGGGAACACTGGTGTATAGATAACAGAAAATAAATTTATTTTTCATAGTTTTTCAACTTAACGATTAATCATAATACCCGTGTGCGCACTGGAGGTGGTTACCTTGCAACAACTGCCGGAGTACCCATAAACCACACTAAGCACGTGCTTACGGCACCAGCTCAACATAGGCACAATAAAAAAAATTCAAATTAACTGTTGATGATATAATTGAATGAATTATATATAACCATTTCGATCTGCATGTATTATGATTTGAAATGATGGCATCTTTTTATGCTTTTAATATTTGGTTTAGTTTTTCATTTTGTAGGTGTTGGGTGGGGCACCATCATATTTTAATTGCCTAAGGCCCCGAAAGGCCTAAAATCATAATAGCTTGCACCCTTCGGTTTTCTAAATATTTATAATAACAGGTCAAAACTAAGCAACGAAGATTATCAGGTTCTGCGAATACAAACAGATCCTGGAATACATAATGCGATATTCCTGATTAATTTCGCAACAGAAAGTGTACGGTCCCTCACATAGTCGTATAATTTTCGTCTGACGAAAAGATTGAATTGCATCCGAACTGCATCTTCAGACTTCACGTACTAGTACAGATGAAGCCCTCAACACATAGAAAAATAACCCATATCTTACGCCTGAATTATGAATGATTTCACGTAAACCGCATAGATAAAGACCTACTTACACATTATGCTAATAAGGCAGGTCTAGATATACTGATAAATGTATGCATACGGTAAACGCTCAGACATCATTCGTTTATCCTAAATGTCAAAAACTGTTCACACCTATCGTAAAGTATTAAAATCAATGTCAGTGGCATATATAAAGGTCAGATTCTGTCTGTGGCAACGACCTCATAAATAATTGTAACAATTTTAGTTTTGTTCTGTTAAATGATGATTGTTTGGAAGACTCGGAAATTTGTACTTCTATCGGTGAAGTACTGATATTTTGCCAAGATAATTTATGTCCTAGATTTTCGGTCTCTTGGCTATGTTCGTACAAGATTTTAAGATAGTATTACATCGGAATCACATGGCCGTTACATGTATTATAATTTAATGCTACGAATCAGCAGTGTTACCAATAATACCATTGCTTTTACGTGGTCATCTGTGTCTGACTTCCAAAGAAATTATAACCCAACACTACAGGTGAGAAATTGAGATTACTGTATCTATCGACAGATGTCGTACTATGCAAACAAATCCATTCTGAAGATTTTTTTGTTTGATTAGGATTTTAACGTAGCTTTAACAATTTTTCAGTCATATCGCTACGATGTCTGCAGTGAGGCAGTTTATAGTGATGTCTAGCACTGAGACATCATGCCGCAGACATGTAGCATGATGTCTCACCCAGTCACATTATCCTGACACCAGGCCGACCAGTCCTAACACTAACCTCTTAATGCTGAGCGTCAAGCGAGGCAGCTGTTAGTACCATTTTTGTAAGTCTTTGGTATGACTCGGCCGGGGATCGAACCTACGACCTCCCGCTTCCGGGGCGGACGCTCTAACCACTAGGCCACCGGAGCGGTTCCATTCTGAAGAGCCTTGGCACATTCTGGAATCTGATCGTCCTGGTGTCTCTCTAGTTAAATGTCTTTTTGATAGTAGTAGGTTCTTAGTTTTATTTATTTAAACGTGTAACTCTTCTGTACCAGAAACGAAATTAGCATTTGTCTGAGCTAAATAATAAAATGACGGGACATATATTTACTCTGGCATGATTCCAGGAAACCTAGATTTATTGAAATAAATGATATTATGTACATCATGGGACCAGCTTAAATGTGTTGTTCGCATCTGCCAAGGTCATGTCGTGATGACGCGCATATCTCAGTCTGGTTAGACGATTGTTTTCAATCATCTGGCGATCAGTACACCAGGAGACAAACAAGGTCATGTCGTGATGACGCGCTTATCTCAGTCTGGTTAGATGATTGTTTTCAATCATCTGGCAATTAGTACACCAGGAGACAAACAAGGGCATGCAGCTTGCTTCCATACTGAATCTTGTATCATGTGAAACTGCTGTCGTAAATATGTGTAAATCACATTTCGATGATTTATTGAATTCTGTCTGTGGCGGATGCTGCATAATTACTATATGAATCTGAAAGGTTTTAAACTTGGGACAGATTACCTATCAAGTCCCAGCGCAATTGTAACATTTATCATATTATCTTAATTTTGGGCAAGTCATATGGTCCGGATTCTCTCTTGGCCAATATACTCCAGATATGCTAATGATAAAACAAATATCTGCCCTCTTGAGCTTTCTTTTGAATATTGTTTTGTATACGTTTTTGTTTGATAGCTTTTAATTTATTATACGCGTTATGCGTTAAGTAGAATTGTATTTTGTAGATGACCTTGTCCAAAATCATGGTCATTGTCCACCTAACCAGAATCATTGATTGTTTTTAATTCTGTGAAAACACTAATTCATAGCTAATATCTTCTCTAAGATTGTGGATTTAATATTAGGAGCAATATAAATAGACATAAATATAGTTAGCATGGTCCGAGTCAATGTCAATGTGTTTACCATATTCTCCATTGTAATTTAGTAACAGACTTTCTTATAATAATTTTTAAAATCTGAAATTAAACGTCTAGCCCTTATCCGGGTTATTGCTTTGTGTCTTTGTTTTAAATATAATCTTACATACTGGGGGAAAATACTTATTCCTGCGGTAACGTCTGGGCAGAAATAATTTCAGTTGTTGTATTAAACTTTAGAAAATATGACACTACATGCACAACAACCCCTTCAGCGTTGGAAATTATTCGGACTACCACTAAACACTAAAGGTTATTCGGAACTATATTCATTAGGACCCGTGTTGGTACTTGTATGATCATTTGGAATTTTATTTAGTGTTATTTTACATTTTCAAATTCTGTTCTTGGGAAATACAAAATGGATTTGTTGAATTTTACTAAACGTTTTGCTTCTCAAACCATTCTATTAATTATTTGAAGAACACAGAGTTGTAATAACGTTATATTTTTTATTGGATGGATACATATTGTTTTTCCCACGTTAAATATGTGTTTGTTGTGAACAAAAACTCGGGTGATAAAACGGGTGATAATGACGTACCAATGCGATAGCGATTAAGATTTTCTAAACTGTTATTTTGAAGCTATCTCAGGCTGATGAAATTTATCGTGGTTTTTTTTTTTTTTTGGGGGGGGAGGGGACTTTTCGTTTGTTTGTTTTCAGTCAGACGTCCATCGATTAATTAACGGGTAAGACAATGAAGAAACGTGTCCCTTTTTTTCTTTAAAATTTATTTTCATGATCTGAATCGGAGATTCCATAATTTTAAGTGGGCGTATGAATGGCGTATGGATGGCGTATGTAAGGCGTATGGATAGCGTATGAATAGCGTATGGATAACGTATGAATGGCGTATGGATGGCGTATGAATGGCGTATGGATGGCGTATGAATGGCGTATGCCTGAATCACTTTGACTATATTGATGATATATCTGCAATTGCCCCATCAGTAAAGGCTTTGCATACATTTCTAACCTTCTATATTTGTGTGAAAATGATGTATTTTATAGCATTTGTATCAATAAAAACGCAAAGTATCCTATAGAGAATAAAAACGGTTTTCACATTCCTGTAAAACCCCAGTCAAGCTAATCTGTACAAGGTTTATTGTTTACAAACTTACTGTACACACTTGTATTGCTCTGAGTTTTAAAGTAGTTTGTTGTGTTGGTGATGTTTACGCAGAATAGATACCTAATCTAGAAATGTTTATATAATTTTTTTTTTTTTGGGGGGGGGGGCCGCTCTCTGCTTTTGACTTTGAGACACACGGTACTAATTATATAGAAAAATGGGAACTAGTCCGGAAATGAGTGAACATAAAATAGAGTATATATGGGTTAGGCTGGCAAGGGTTGGTAAATAATGTAAGTTCTGTTTTAGGAAAAGAATCTTTAGAGAACTTATCCTAGCTGTAAGTGAAAAAAATAGAGACATTGTTTCACTGATGGAATTTCAGTCCTTTAACAGTTTTGAGATTGGAATGCTCATTGATAAAATTATCACCTGACTCGTTGGTGTGGAATTGAAAGCACATGTTTCAAACACATGCAGGTCCAGAAAATGCTAATACTCGTATCCTTTCCTCCTCACAGAAGTTGACATCGAGGTTTCATCTATAAGGTTAATATAGTTTTGATCATGTGAAGTAACATATTTTAAGTTATTATTTTTTTATATCATGGTGTTTGCATATGTTTACTATGGGAACTGAATTTGTAAGTCATTTATTATTAACGCCAAATGAGTGTTATTTGTCAATAATTGTATTCCTTCTTTATTGGAAGTTATTCATTATGAAGATATGGTTATAGAGCTCGACTGTTATATTTATTTTATACTTTGAAAAATATAAATATGTGTGCATGTGCATGTTCCTGCCTATATGTTCAACTGTCAATCTATATAAGTACACATCTCTCTCTCTCTCTCTCTCTCTCTCTCTCTCTCTCTCTCTCTCTCTCTATATATATATATATATATATATATATATATATATATATATATATATATATATATATATATATATATATATATATATATATATATATATATATATGTCTACCCATGTATCCGTCTGTCTGTCCATATATACATCTATCTATCTATTTATCTCTCTATATATCCATCCATCCACCCACCTATCCATTCATCCCTATCTATATATTTTTCTATCTATCTATCCATCCACCCATCCATCCATCCATCCACCCACCCACCCACCCATCCATCCATCCATCCATCCATCCATCCATCTATCTATCTATCTATCTATCTATCTATCTATCTATCTATCTATCTATCTATCTATCTATCTATGTCGCGGGATATCTCTCTCTCTCTTTCTCTCTCTCTCTCTCTCTCTCTCTCTCACACACACACACACACACACACACACACACACACACACACACACACACACAGAGTTCATAAACTTAATTTTATCCATGTATATTGATTCGCATATAACGCAATCCCAACTCAGAGGAAAAGAAAAACCACGATTTATCCTCTTGTAATGTGCATACGGAGCAGAGTCTACACTGTCCATTCTGGCAAACATTCCAGTAGAACAATTTAGACCCTGACTCTTTCAGTGAATCAAGCCAAGGCATATACAGATGTTTGGTTTCATTTATATTATACATGGCTACCTTCCGCATTTAAAGTGCCCTTTTAATACAAAACAGATTACCACAAATCTATATCAAAGAAGTCGTCTTTTCTCTTCTAATCATTATAGAAAACTCGGATATTGTACATCGCTTGAAATTTCCGGTACTACACCGGTACTATTATCTGCGAATATGGCTGGAATTCAGCAACGATATACATACTTTCTCTACGAAAAAAACTTTATCTTGATAGATGCAACGTTCAACTGGTGATCGATGTTAAAGTTTTAACGTTCCTGATATATGACTCCATCAAGCTGGCATGACTGTAATAAGACGGTCGATATATGATCAATAACATAACTTAAAAACAAATATTTCAAAAATAGACAGGATTCTATCAACAGCTAAAATGTACTCTAACACTAGAGCATCTGCAACGGCTAACCCACTTGATATTTTTGTTTAAACATATACCAACTGACCCCCAGCTCCAACTCTGGTGGTCACTGAAACTCACCAGGTAGTGATCCAACAAACATTTTTAAAAAAAAAAAAAAAAAACAAATGTATGCTGCATCTTCATTCTAAAACTGCATTCATAGCATGTCAGAAAATATATTTGAAAACAAATAACATTGAAACTGATATGTCTGCATATTTTATCTGTAAATATAAGAAGTACATGTGGCGGAAGCTAGCGATGACAGCTTATTTACGAATGGTTACCACAAAAGCAGGAAGACTACAAAGTTTCGTGAATTTGCACACGTCAGTTAAGTAGAAAATATGATATTGTACAGACACCAAACAACGGACAGATGCAGCGTATACAATGTCGACCAAAACAAAGAGTGAATAAAATATAACGTCTCCGTCAGTTCAATGTCCGTTGTATGCATTTTTAAAGTAGTTGCTTTTGTATAAATAATTAGATATCTCTTCATCATACACTTGATGCCTGGTTTTATGTTTCAAATTACGCAACATAGGTAACTTATGTAGAGCGAGATTTTGTTTGTTTGTTTGATTAGGATTTTTAACGTAGCTTTAACAATTTTTCAGTCATATCGCTACGATGTCTGCAGTGAAGCAGTTTATAGTGATGTCGAACACTGAGACATCATGCTGCAGACATGTAGCATGATGTCTCACCCAGTCACATTATCCTGACACCAGGCCGACCAGTCCTAACACTAACCTCTTAATGCTGAGCGTCAAGCGAGGCAGCTGTTAGTACCATTTTTGTAAGTCTTTGGTATGACTCGGCCGGGGATCGAACCGACGACCTCCCGCTTCCGGGGCGGACGCTCTAACCACTAGGCCATCGGAGCGGTTAAGAACGAGATAACTTGAGTCCTTGCCCAAGGAAATACCATGGTAGCTTATCAGGATGATCCAATAGTTGGATTCAACTCCGCTGATTCAAGCTCGCTAACCAATGACCCACCTCGGCAAAACCACTGACCCACCTCGGCAAAGCCACTGACCCACCTCGGCACGTTAACCACTGACCTACCGCTATAAAGGATGTGTAAATGTTATTATGTATATCGATATTGTGTTTAATTATTGTTCAGGATTCAAAATTGTAACAGTCATTTTAAACAACATAGTACAGTACTTGTGTCCATGAGTGTAGATTAAACCTTAAGGACATTGTTTTTTTCCCCTTTGGAATTATCTGGTGTGCATAATCGTTGTTATGTTCGTTACTAAAATTTAAGCAAAAGACCTAACCAAGTTTACTGTTTGTAATGTTCTGGAAATCGACTTCTGACCCACATCCTGGTTCTCTTATTATGTCATTAATTTTTATATTAAAGTAATAATCATCTGTTACGTCATCGGGGCAAAAACTACGTAACAAGGAAAGGTAAAATCAAACAAGCATTATATTATCCAAAATATAAATTTATTTCCATAAAATACAAAGGTAAACAAAGTGAAAGAATTAATCATAACTTACATTATGGCACGAATTCGTACTATTTCCCAAATGTAATAAACAATTTCCGAGTAAAAGGGAAGCTCGCAAAAACGTATTCCAGGAGAAGATTCTAATGTGCTTATGTGTTAGAACCACAGAGAAACACTTTTTTAATACCCCAAACTTTTTAATTGAATGTAAATTCATTGAAAGTTGATAAAAATAAATAAAAAGAGGACGAAAGAATGATCGAGACGGGTGAAGCACAAATAAACTAAAAAAATGTACCGATCCCGACTCAACCAAAGTAGACCAAATGAATAAATAAGGAAATATACAAGTCATGGAACGGAAACACAATCTTTAATACATTAAGATTGGGTGTGCAACCCATGTTAAATTTAAAATAGAATACACCATGATTGTACAAAATTCAAAAGCAGCATAAAACTATTTAAACGGAAGTATTTTATAAAAAGCACAACAAGTGAAGACCGGTTTTCTGAGTCGATGAACTAACAGAAAACTGGGAAATATGATACAGAAAGGCTATCCTAACAAATACATTGTATATATAAGTATACATATAGTAGCATACATATAGCACATCACAAATAGCATACACAGGATGTAGGAAACCCCTAGCCAGGGCTAATTTATGGAAAAAGATATAAAGGAAACCCAAGATGGGATTTAAATAAAAAAAAAAAAAACAACTTGAGGAAACCGTCTCATAGAAAATACTAGGGTCCAAATACCTCCTATTTATATATAAACCCGATGGGAAAAAATTAAGGTTATGTTTAAAAGTAAACAAAACATTCTAAAAAAATCACATCCAACAACACATCAGGGGGAATATACTCACACATAAACACACTTTCTCTAGTTTTTTTTCAGATAGAGGGAGGGGCATCTGTCTGGTGCCCCTAAAAACAAATTAGTATCACGTGATGATATCCTGGATTGCATTCAACTATCATGGCATTTAGACCAAAATGGGATGCTGATTTAAAGTTCGTATTTCGACCTGGATCAATGAATGCAAAGTATACAAAGTATTGTAAATGTACTCTTCACACGCCAAGTGACCTCATATTTAATGTATAGTATATAGTATCAGAATACCAGTCATAAGAGTATTGTTATTTACCAAATGACTTAAATAAAACTATAATATAAAGTAGTATGTGTGATAGTGATGTCCGTAACACAGCAGAATTATTTATTCGAATATTAACATTTGTATTTTTTGGAATCAATCACAATTGTGTTCGGTTAATATTAATAAGGACACATTTAAGTTATTTATAGGAATTACAAAGTGCTCATTGATACTTTCGGAGTAAATCAGTATTTTGAGAATATGGTGAATTGATTTAAAGGCATTGTTGAAAATATCCTTGCGATTAATCAAAACTGTTAGCATATTGGTAAATTCCATGTTTTTGGTATATCAGCACATTCAAGATTGAAAGTCATTGGGAACACCACTGGAATTATTTGCAACACATTCTACTTCTGGACTTGTGATACAACTAGTTGTGCAATTGGGGATTTAATTCACAATACTGTAATTTCCTTTTAGATTTTCATTTTGTATTATAGGGAAATAAATTATTCTTTGAATTTATGAAATTTGTTGGTTTTCGCTCTTTTATGTTACCATATAGCCGAACAATATATAACTCATGTTAAACTGAACATTTCTTAACGGAAGAGGGTTTGTGTTAGTAAATAATACTGCAGCAAATGGAACTGCAGCATCAATACCATGTTACAAAAGCAATGGTAATATCTGTGTTAGCTCCCTCTATCCCTTCCTCCCTTAAACTGTACTTATCATTTCTGTACAATTTTGAAAGTTTAAAAAACCCAGACATGTTTGTAACACCAGGACAACAAATTTAACTGTACTTTTCACTTTGGACAACTACACTTGACAATTTGGCAAACTAGAAAAACTTCTTCTGCTTGTAAATTTGTACAGATCAAGCAAACCTCGATTGTGCTCTCAACTTTGGACATACTAAAGAAGCTTCAGCTGTACTTGTCACTTTGAACAGACCAGGAAACGTTGAGTGCACTTTTCACATCAAAATGCTAGGGAAACGTCACTTGGAAACATAAGTGGAATTATGTGAACACACTTTCGAATTAATGAAGCATTTTTGTATTTACATTAAAATTGTTGTTTAAATTCTGTTTTCTAAAATTTGCTGGAAACAATACCAAATCAATTTTTGCCTGCCTTAAGGCAAGTTGACATACATTACTACAAAGCGCGTAACGAGTACTCTGATTGGTTAGAGATTTCTTTCTAGGTAGTGGTTATTCGCTTATAAAATGCGCTCAAGTATTTTTAATTGCAGTTACTCCGTATTTTTTTTAAATCTTGGATAACCATAATTTTTAACCAAAGAACTGCATTCAATAAGTGGTAAATTATTCTCTAAAACATTTAAATCTTAATAACAATTCGGTTAAAGAGAATTTCTTGGCAAATTGTTTTGTTTAATCAGAACATTAGATTGTTTTGTTTAATCAGAACATTAGGTTCACTCTTTACCTGCTATTCATTGTTGTTTCTGTTGTTGTTGTAGGGTTTAACACCATTTTTCAGCACAAGCTAGGTTATACATGACTGCCAGTATAAATGGTAGAGCAAGAACCCTGGAAAACCCGGGGAAGAACCACCAACCCACAGGAAGTTACTGGCAAGCATTCTCGCTTACCAACGTTAGCCAAGCCTGAGACTCGAAGCCACAAAAACAAGTGAGATAGCAGTGATCTGGACACTAGCCCCCCCCCCCCCCCCGCATCTATCTATCCTTTTGTCTTTGTGCACTTCTGTCTACCCATGTTACTGTCATCATGTTTGTTATTTTGCTTTTATGTAAACTCTTATCTGTTTGGTTTTTTTAAACTTTCCTTTTAGTGTACAATCCTGATTAGTAATCTTCATTTTATCTAAAACTTATACCAAGAAATAAAATAATATAAACATATAAAACCCCACCGGTAAATGTCACATAGGCATTCAATTTATTTTTGCGGTTATAACTGATACAATTTAATTTTGAGGTAAATTTTCATTTGTAAAATAGATAACAAAATCTGTACAAACACTTGCGCCCAACTCTCAGGACGATCCCAAACCTTGCAACAAAGCAACAAAACAACGAAAAAGTGCAATATAAAAAGAAGAAGAAAAAACACCCATAAAGATATCAAAAATTCATTTTATTGTACATACAATCACTATACACGGGCAGTTGATTTCGCGCAACGGTAATGGTATCTCTAGCATTTTTCCTTGAAACGGATTTGTCTGTGACGGTTTACATAAGAGTAAATCTCACCTAATTGATTAGAATCATTAGACCATCAGAAGACTCACAATGTCTACTAACTATTACGTGACTAATGACTGAGAGCAAGTTATCGATTTCGTCAGTTTTCTTGGTTCAAATGACTCGGTTCAAATTTCCGCGTTCTTTGGAACAAAAAAGGGTTTCATGGATCTTAATCTAAGGACTTTTCATTCATAAACTTTTGACGTTTCCTTTGTCCCAGCATTATACCTTTAACGTTTAACGTGTCCCAGCATTATACCTTTAACGTTTAACGTGTCTAAGCATTATACCTTTAACGTTTAACGTGTCTAAGCATTATACCTTTAACGTTTAACGTGTCTAAGCATTATACCATTAACGTTTAACATGTCTAATAACATGTCTAAGCATTATACCTTTAATGTTTAACGTGTCTCAGCATTATACATTTAACGCGTAACAGGTCTAAGCATTATACCTTTAACGTTTAACGTGTCTAAGCATTATACCTTTAACATTTAACGTGTCTAATAACGTGTCTAAGCATTATACCTTTAACGTTTAACGTGTCTAAGCATTATACCTTTAACGTTTAACGTGTCTAAGCATTATACCTTTAACGTTTAACGTGTCTCAGCATTATACATTTAACGTTTAACGTGTCTAAGCATTATACCTTTAACGTTTAACGTGTCTAAGCATTAGACCTTTAACGTTTAACGTGTCTAAGCATTATACCTTTAACGTTTAACATGTCTAATAACATGTCTAAGCATTATACCTTTAACGTTTAACGTGTCTCAGCATTATGCATTTAACGCGTAACAGGTCTAAGCATTATACCTTTAACGTTTAACGTGTCTAAACATTATACCTTTAACGTTTAACGTGTCTAATAACGTGTCTAAGCATTATACCTTTAAGGTTTAACGTGTCTAAGCATTATACCTTTAACGTTTAACGTGTCTAAGCATTATACCTTTAACGTTTAACGTGTCTCAGCATTATACATTTAACGTTTAACGTGTCCCAGCATTATACCTTTAACGTTTAACGTGTCTAAGCATTATACCTTTAACGTTTAACGCGTCTAAGCATTATACCTTTAACGTTTAACGTGTCTAAGCATTATACCATTAACGTTTAACATGTCTAATAACATGTCTAAGCATTATACCTTTAATGTTTAACGTGTCTCAGCATTATACATTTAACGCGTAACAGGTCTAAGCATTATACCTTTAACGTTTAACGTGTCTAAGCATTATACCTTTAACATTTAACGTGTCTAATAACGTGTCTAAGCATTATACCTTTAACGTTTAACGTGTCTAAGCATTATACCTTTAACGTTTAACGTGTCTAAGCATTATACCTTTAACGTTTAACGTGTCTCAGCATTATACATTTAACGTTTAACGTGTCCCAGCATTATACCTTTAACGTTTAACGTGTCTAAGCATTAGACCTTTAACGTTTAACGTGTCTAAGCATTATACCTTTAACGTTTAACATGTCTAATAACATGTCTAAGCATTATACCTTTAACGTTTAACGTGTCTCAGCATTATGCATTTAACGCGTAACAGGTCTAAGCATTATACCTTTAACGTTTAACGTGTCTAAACATTATACCTTTAACGTTTAACGTGTCTAATAACGTGTCTAAGCATTATACCTTTAAGGTTTAACGTGTCTAAGCATTATACCTTTAACGTTTAACGTGTCTAAGCATTATACCTTTAACGTTTAACGTGTCTCAGCATTATACATTTAACGTTTAACGTGTCCCAGCATTATACCTTTAACGTTTAACGTGTCTAAGCATTATACCTTTAACGTTTAACGTGTCTAAGAATTATACCTTTAACGTTTAACGTGTCCCAGCATTATACATTTAACGCTTAACATGTCGAAGCATTATACCTTTAATGTGTAACGTGTCTAAGCATTATACCTTTAACGTTTAACGTGTCTAAGAATTATACCTTTAACGTTTAACGTGTCCCAGCATTATACCTTTAACGTTTAACGTGTCTAAGCATTATACCGTTAACGTTTAACGTGTCTAATAACGTGTCTAAGCATTAAACCTTTAACGTTTAACGTGTCCCAGCATTATACCTTTAACGTTTAACGTGTCTAAGCATTACACCTTTAACGTTTAACGTGTCTTATAACGTGTCTCAGCATTATACCTTTAACGTTTAACGTGTCCCAGCATTATACCTTTAACGTTTAACGTATCTAAGAATCATACCTTTAACGTTTAACGTGTCTAAGAATTATACCTTTAACGTTTAACGTGTCTCAGCATTATACATTTAACGCTTAACATGTCTAAGCATTATACATTTAACCTTTAACGTGTCTCAGCATTATAACTTTAACGTTTAACGTGTCTAAGCATTATACCATTAACGTTTAACGTGTCTCAGCATTATACCTTTAACGTTTAACGTGTCCCAGCATTATATCTTTAACGTTTAACGTGTCTAAGCATTATACCGTTAACGTTTAACGTGTCTAATAACGTGTCTAAGCATTAAACCTTTAACGTTCAACGTGTCTAAGCATTATACCTTTAACGTTTAACGTGTCTAAGCATTATACCTTTAACGTTTAACGTGTCTAATAACGTGTCTAAGCATTATACCTTTAACGTTTAACGTGTCCCAGCATTATACCTTTAACGTTTAACGTATCTAAGAATTATACCTTTAACGTTTAACATGTCTAAGCATTATACCTTTAACGTTTAACGTGTCTCAGCATTATACATTTAACGCTTAACATGTCTAAGCATTATACCTTTAACCTTTAACGTGTCTCAGCATTATACCTTTAATGTTTAACGTGTCTAAGCATTATACCATTAACGTTTAACGTGTCTCAGCATTATACCTTTAACGTTTAACGTGTCCCAGCATTATACCTTTAACGTGTAACGAGTCTAAGCATTATACCTTTAACGTTTAACGTGTCCCAGCATTATACCTTTAACGTTTAAAGTGTCTAAGCATTATACCTTTAACGTTTAACGTGTCTAAGCATTATACCTTTAACGTTTAACTTGTCTCAGCATTATACCTTTAACGTTTAACGTGTCTAAGCATTATACCTTTAACCTTTAACGTGTCTAAGCATTATACCTTTAACCTTTAACGTGTCTCAGCATTATACCTTTAACCTTTAACGTGTCTAAGCATGACACCTTTAACCTTTAACGTGTCTAAGAATTATACCTTTAACGTTTAACGTGTCTCAGCATTATATATTTAACGCTTAACATGTCTAAGCATTATACCTTTAACGTTTAACGTGTCTAAGCATGACACCTTTAACGTTTCCTTTGTCCCAGCATTATACCTTTAAGGAATATTACAGCATTGCTTCCATAATGAAAAAAATAAACATTGAGCTATATAAGATAAATATATAAATAATTTTAAAAACTTCGCTATCACTTGCTGAAAATATTGTGCAGTTTAAATGTATTATATTTAAATTGTATCAGCGGGAGAAATATGATTATCGCCCCAGTGGGATGCTATTGCCACATTGGGGGTGACACTTTTATCGCCTAATTGAAAATATTAATCTTGGGAGTACTTATTTTCCCACTGAACAAATGTATCTGCTTTTATATGCTTTTTTTTTTCTTTCAAACTTCTAATTTATGCGTCTCCCCCCCCCCTTTCTCTCTCTCTCTCTCTCTCTCTCTCTCTCTCTCTCTCTCTCTCTCTCTCTCTCTCTCTCTCTCTCACACACACACACACACATACAAAATGAACAGATCTTAAATATGTCAAGACTGAAGCATACATGTATCTAATCACTAAGGAACTGTCAACAAAATTCCCGGAAAAAAAAATTGATAAACAAAATAATGACTCAAGAATGATTTTTTTTTTCAATAGTTTTCCACAGTATATTTGAGAGCTAAATCTATAGAACGTTGATATCCTAAACTCACAGTTAAACTTTGGAATTTCTTGTTATCGATGTTGTAATCCTGCAATTAATATACTTGACACATGATAGATATAAAAAAAAACTTTAATGCAAATCGACGGTTTTTACCTTGAAAATATATCACAAAAAAGCTATAAATATTGAGAACAAATAAATGTCACGTCGTTTTGAATTCCATTTACACTGAAAAGACAGAAATATTTAGTAGACGTAAATGTCTCATTAGCTTGAATTTTATTCATGTTGTAAAGATAACAATATATAGAAAATGTATCATTGTACTAAACCGCGTTCGTGCTTTGTTCTGAGTTAGGCGAAAGTATCACAAGAAGACAGTCATGTGACAAATAAAACTGAGACTGCGTACTGTGACATCATTCTCAGATCCATTCGGAACCAACACAATAGCGTGAGATGTGCTATATTTACAAAATTATTATCACAAGAAGAAAGTCATGTGATAAATAAAACTGAGACTACGTATTCTGACATCATTCTCAGATCCATTCGGAACTAACACCATAGCGTGAGATGCGCTATATTTACAAAAATTATTATCACAAGAAGAAAGTCATGTGATAAAGGTAGTTCAGTACATCCAAAATTGATCAAGCTGCTTCTGTTATCGTTACCACGTCATATGGATTACAAAGTCATACTACTCTAAACATGTTCCCCATCAGTACGGTAACCAGATATTTCAACACAGGAGGTCAGAATGACTGCGTGCTAGCTAACAATTTTCAGGCATTTAAAACAGACAGAGATACTGATATTCTAGAATGCTTGTGTTTTTGCATCCTCATAACAATCAATACAGATTTTATATTAACGATTAATTGATTTGTATGCCTGATAATCCTATGTCCAAAGCTAAGCTGACATACATTATGTATTAATTGGTTCTTATACATGCATGAAGAAATTTCAAATAGATATATGAAACTTTAAAGGAATATGAAAGTGAAAGGCGATGTCACATATATATGAAACTCTGAAGGGATATGAAAGTGAAAGGTAATTTCATATATATGAAACTCTGAAGGGATATGAAAGTGAAAGGCGATGTCACATATATATGAAACTTTGAAGGGATATGAAAGTGAAAGGCGATGTCACATATATATGAAACTTGAAGGGGTGTGAAACTTGGACGATCTGATATGCATGAAATTTGAAGTGATATAAAACTAAGAAGATTTGATATTTATAAAACTTTGAAGGGGTATGAAACTGAAAATATTGTATATGTATGAAACGTTGAAGTGATGAGAAAGTGAGAGTTATTCATATATATGAAAATTTGAAGGAATATGAAACTGACATAAATTCATATAGATGAAATTTGAAGGGTTAAGAAACCAAGAGAGACGATTTCATACGTATGAAACGTTGAATGGATATAAAACTGAGAAGATTTTGTATGTACGAAACTTTGAAGGGGGTATGAAACTCAAAAGATCAGATATGTGTGAAACTTTGAAGTGGTGAAAAAGTAAGAGACGATTTCATATATATGAACTTTGAAATTTTTATGAAACTGAAACGACTTCATATGTATGAAAGTTTGAAGTGGTACGAAACTGAGAGAAACGATATCATGTTATGAAACATTGAAGGGGTAAGAAAATGAGAGACGATGCCATATGCATGAAACTTTGAATGGATAAGAAACTGAACAGATTTTATACGTACGAAATTTTGAAGGGATAAGAAAGTGAGAGACGTTTTCATATATATGAAACTTTGAAGGGATATGAAACTAAGACGATTTTGTACGTATGAAATTTGAAAGGTTAAGAAACTGAGAGAGATGATTGCATACGTATGACACTTTGAAGGGGTATGACACTTAGACGACTTTAAATGCATGAAATGTTGAAGGGGTAAAAATCATGTGAATTGAAATAAGATTTGTTCTTTATCTCACTTTCTCTCTCACACTCGTGTGTGCGCGTGCGTGTGCGCGTTGATGTGTGTGTGTGTGTGTGTGTGTGTGTGTTTGTGTTTGCATAGTTAAAATACACAACATTGCACTCATTATCTCATTGCGCTGGCTTTTATTATGAAAGAAGTGACAATGCAAAGTACAAAACTATTATGACAGAAAAAAACAACCCACAGTTCGGGACTTACGTTCAAATACGTCAAAGGCAAACAGTCACAACAGATACAAAACAAGCAAAATGCTTATCAGAATAAGAAAAAAGGAAAGAATATGTTTGTTTTAATGTGTATGTGCGTAAGAGATTTATTATCAATTTCACGTTTATATTAGTATTTATCTTTAACGTTCTATAACGTAGCTTCTCCAAAAGGGGACCGATTGATTGATTGATTGATTGATTGATTGATTGATTGATTGATTGATTGATTGATTGATTGATTGATTGATTGATTTTGTAGGGAAATTGATTGATTGATTGATTGATTGATTGATTGATTGATTGATTGATTGATTGATTGATTGATTGATTGATTGATTGATTGATTTTGTAGGGAAATTGGTATTCTTGATCAGTGCAATGCAAATTTTGTACTCCCATTACATCACTCTTGCTATTGTAACGTTAATTATTGTGACAACATAAATCGAACATTCTAACAACAACACATCTTTTTTTTTATCGTACTGTGCACTTATGCTTACATTTTCTACCTTCCTCAACAAATAAAGATAATAAATTCTGAGATAAAGCTAAAAGACAATTCGAGATATACAAAAAATAATTTAGCAAACGTTAAAAGATAACGTTGATCCGATAGAGATAAAAGTACAGGCGGAACGATTGCCGGATGACCAATGGTCATATATATATATATATATATAATGGTCATTTCCCAGAAGAGAAATTTAAATAAGAAAGGACAACGAGGGACATAAATGACAGTATCCTTGCGATTGCATCTGTTCAGCATATACATATAAAATGTGCAGCAGAGACAACATTGCATCAAGATATAATTCAATCGTCGACCAAAGGAGACCGCTATAATCAATCTATTAGCTCACATCTGTAAACATTACATCGGACCAATGCAACCGATAATTCTTATAGTTAACATATATTATATATTTTTCAGACTTTTAAAGAAAGTGATACAGCAAATCGTACCGATATTTTATCAGAAGACAGAAAGACTGACGGACAAATTGATTATCTAAAGGAGACAAATACTGACAAATATTAACTAAAGAGACTGAGAAATAAGAAAACACAAAGACAATAGAGGACGCACTTGACAAAATAATCACCACTGTGAACCATAATTAACAATTTCAAAATATCATTTTAACTGACGTCTCATTTACTAGCTTTTGGAAGCCACAATAATGTAAGCCGTTCATAAACACATATTTAGTCCAATCATTGACAGCAATATTTCTTAAATTTTATAAAAGTTATGTATTTTCCAAACAAGGCTTAGAAGTTAGCTTCATGTCGTTAAAAATATACATTACGTCAAAAAGAAACATTATATTATTATATCTGGAAAAGCTTTATATTGTCATATAGGGATGAGCGGAAAAGACCTGAATGTAAAAAGTATGTTCCGTTACTCAGTGCTAGAGTTTGATTCCTGATAATAGTTTGATTATATACTAACAGTACTTTCAAGTGCACTGGATCCAGCAAAGGATTACGTGTGTCAGGGTTTTATTAAGATAAATGTAATAAACTGACAACGAACAGTGCAAAACTAGTATCTAACTAGCTTGAGTGCTTTCGTGTCTTCGTGAGGCTTTTGCAAAGGCAAACAAAAACATAGACAAGACGAACAAAAACCACAAAAACCGTCGTGTTTGTAAAACCTTTGCATGATCGTTGATACAGGAATTAATCCTTCAACTTTATTATGTTTCAACTATTTTATTTCAACCTGATGCGGAAGCTGGAAAATAGTTGTATTAACCAAATGGTCAACACATATAGACAGACGCACATAGAGGTCGACCTTGGAGGAACTGAATTAAAAATTGTAATTATTGAAAATTAAAATCTGTGAACATGAAATGCAAACTTAATGTGTTAAATTTAGATCTAACATGCAATAAAATAAGGTAAGATCAAAAGTTACTTACATAGTAATATGGTAAAGTATATCATCCCAGTGCTTGGGTCTTTCCAAGAAGTTGTATATCTTAGATTGTAACTTTCTATAGCGTATGTCTCTTTTATGTAATCGGTAACTAATGGGTCTTCCAAGAAGTGAAAGCCGAGGTTGAGTATATCGCACACTTCCCATTCCTTTCCTGGAAAATTTACCTAAATCCTTCTCTATCTCCTTTTTACTGTTTGAACTTTGACTAACATCTCTTGATTCCATTTCCATAAAGTCCACTCTAAGAGGCCGTCTTTCAGCGTGTGATGGCGAGGAATGACAGCAATCGGAATCACTTTGCTCTGATCCCTCAGCAATACCACAAAACGTTATATATTTTCCCTCATTTGAATTAACGGTCAGATAAGGATTCATCTCGTGGCTCTCTGTTGCGATAATATCTCTCTGCATGGTAAAAAGTTAGGTGTTGATTAATCCCTGCAGAAACCTTGTAATGTAAGCAGCGATTAATTCAACTGCGAGCACTGTGATACCTGATTACACTATATTCCAACTCGTTTCAGTCCTGTAGGAAATGCAGCTTTAAAATCGCGGCATTATGCATTATATCTTTCTTCATATCACGCAAAAATAGTTCGATTCAGCAAAACCTGTTTAACTGAATGTCCTCAGAAAGTTCTATCTCCATGGAACACATTCGTTTACGTTGGCTTCCACAGATCTGATATGACTTCGGTGTGTTGGGCCGTATATCTTCAAGACGACGCGTGCGGTTAGCTCTAAACAATTTTTCCACCGCACTTATCACATTTTGTCCAGGAAATTGATCCATTCGTCTACAAACAAGCGGCATTATTGTTACAGGCTTCGCTATTTATTAACTTTCAGCAAGACTCAGTACCTTGTCTATGAGAGTCAAGAAATTAAAAAAAAATTAGAAGAGAAGAAAGGTTGCATTATTTTCTAATTTCATAACTCGTCTGGGATCTATGAATATGACCTGTTGAATAATATGAAGTATGTATAACGACTTCGGAATGCTTCGGTCTCCGAGTATTAGTGCATTCTCTATATGCTTGAGTTTAAGCCCCACTCAACCGTGACATATTGGCACGTGATCAAGATATGTTGTCGGGTCAAGGTCTACACAGTTCGGCTGATGTCATAAGCAAAACATCAACGTATATCCCAAACTCTCAGTGCCTTACACGACATAAGATGTGACTCTACCCTCAATCGGAACCCACTCAGCTCTTCTGGATGCGACTCGAATGACTCGACCGTCTGATAAAGACTAACGTAAGCATTGATAAGTTTTGGACTTACACCATATAAGGCTATATGTGTGAGAAATGTCTGCTGTTGAATGTCAGACTTTGAAAATAGTATGTAACAACTTTTCAACCGTTAATAAAGCACTTTAACTTTAAATTTTTAATTTCTTCAACAGATGCATTAAAAACATTGAAGACAATATGTCAGTTTTGCTTGTTTTGTATGGTTTAACGCCATTTTTCAGCACAATATAGGCTATAAATGGCGGCCAGTATTAATGGTGGAGGAAGAACCCGGAAAACCCCGGAAAGAACCACCGACCCACGAGAAGTTACTGGCAAGCTTTCTCACATAACCACATTGGCCGAATTCGAGACTCGAACCCACGCAGAGGTGAGATGGCAGTGATCCGTAACGGACAGCGCTTTATACTACTCCGGGCCCCTCAATATATCAGAGTCCAGTGTGTGGAACTATTGTTTACGTTAATATTGTTGACAACAACTGAATGATTTGTGAGGTCAGCAACTGTATTAAGCCTTGATCCATCAACTCTAGGACTGCAAATAATTGTCAATTTTTCACCGAAACAGAAATGGGCTAAAATAAATCGACTTAAAATTAGTGAAAAGACATCTTTAAATTTGCTTACACCTGAGGTTGCAGACGGTCGCGTTCGTTGCATACGTCTACGAAAATAGTTTTCTCATGTAACGCAAAAGGCAGACGACGCTCTGATTGAATCTTCTGGGACTGCAATTCGACAAGCATTATACGAGGTCAAATCGGTACTTATGTTTAACGGATAGTGAACATATTATTTATATTTCTTTCTCCTTCTACTAGTGAAGTTTTGTCAGAAACTAAGCAAGTTTGAAATTATAACGCGTTTGCTGTCTGCTTGCAAAAAACGAAAAAAATATATATACAAACGATTTGTTTTCCAGTCTATTACGTCGCTCTCACGTGTGTCTATAAATACATTTAAACTCCTAAACATTGTATGGGCTTTTACAAAATTTAATTTTTGCGACCATGCAACACATAAGAAACTAAATCATTCAAGTCTGGTATGTTTGTTTCCATTTGTTTTTGAAAATATATGTTTTTGGAAAGAGTTTCTATCTCCACTGTTAACTTGGATATTTGTCGGACGCACTCAAACGTGAAGACCTTTAAAGTATTGAATGGTACATTTCTTATCAGTCCATAGTTCACATGGACATGCATAATCCATTAGTGCCATTTGCGTGAATGTTTGTTTGAAACATGAGGGATAAAGTAGTGAAAATGAATACACACTTTATCAACGATATCAGTTTGTCAATTACATATATTTCAAGCGCTTTTCAAAAATGGAATCTACTATTGAAGTAGATTTTTGTTTCAAACTAGAAACTTCTTTTTGACTATATGCTTATGGTTTAAAGATTTCGACAGGCGAATACACAGAATGTTGGAAATATTATCGGAGTTAAACTGTGAATTCTTAATGGAGACCAGTCTATTTTTACTATGAATATTTCACAGGACAGATATCCATTATAATAAATGCGCCAAAATATTCAATGTAATCCGAAATGTACATAAGTTTTAAAATAAAAGAATATAGTAAGTAACACAGCTTAATGTGTTGGAATACAGCTATTCTTATCAGCCGTATGAAACCAACAAATATTGTTATAAGTATCGTGGAATGCCACCAGCGATTTGCTATTTAATATTTACATTTCTGAAGAAATTAATTCTCAGAAAAATATTAATCATCTTCAGTGTAGGCTTTCCTCAAGACAGATTTCATTTATTAAACGATTTCCTTGCGAGATGAACAGCGCCGGATTAAGCACCGTGGAGGCCCATAGGCAGTCAAACTTTTGGGGCCCCAGACCCACGGTCACGGTCACGGTCTCAGGGGGGCCCCTGATGGGGCCCATAAAAGTCGCAGGGCCCATAGGCAGTTGCCTACTCTGCCTAATGGATAATCCGGGACTGGAGATGAATGCCGTTTTAATAGTAAACACAGGAATGTGTGATTTGCAATATATCATGCTGTTAACTACAAATTTAGCATACCATTGATGATTTGGCATTCAGTACAGATGTTCAATCCGTATTTCTGCATTGTACACCAAGATTAGAACGATGTATGTGTTTATACTATTTCTGAAATATCGCGATACGGGACAAACGTATCACTATCGTGGCTAAATTGTCGAGAATATTGATGCATCGATAATCGATATACTGTATAACTAGTGTGTAATAAATTTTATATTTGTGTTTCATTTTTTTTTCTATGTTAAACAAACTGATATACATACATACATACATACATACATACATACATACATACATACATACATACATACATACATACATACATACATACATACATACATACATACATACATACATACATTGAAGGATAGCTAGAAAAATATATTTATGGTTGGATAGATGGATGAATGAATGAATAAACGAATAAATTAGATGTGAATGGAAGAAGTCGTGTGGACATTTTAATGCAACATCTTTCTAAAAAGGTTTGAAATCTCGAAAAGAAAAAGCACCACCCAACGTCGTCCGTCTTTTTTCTTGTATAGCTGTGAAATAGATAATTTTTCATGAGCCTTGTATCAAACAGTTGTATACTCTATTTACGCCTTTCACCTCATGTTTACCGATGTTATTATCATTATTAAAAACGTCAATTGAATAATCGATACAAATTAGGATCTGATTCCAGCATTTGTTTATTCCTCTTGAGTTGCAGATTTCTACCAATATATCACATTATGTTCAATTATTAAAGGCAATTTCATCATCACAGATGCCCCTGAGGATGTTTTGCTGTTGTTGTTGTAGGGTTTAACGCCATTTTCCAGCACACGATAAGCTATACATGGCGGCCAGTATTAATGGTGAAGGAAGAACCCGGGACCACCCCCACCCCCCGAAAGTTTCTGGCAAGCTTTCTCACATACCCACATTGGCGGAATCTGAGACTCGAACGCACGCAGACAGAGGTGAGATTGCTGTGATCCGTAACGTAGAGCTCTTTAAACCACTCGGACACTCCGGGCCCCGAGAACCTGTTTTAGCATTGTAATTTTAGTAAATATCATTAAAGAGCGACCCGACTTTATACGTTGGAATATGAAGGGTTGATGGTATTAACATAGTTACCCTTACTGTGTGTATTGGAATTTAGATATCTGAAAATTATATCAGACGGGTACAAAATTATATCAGACTGGTACAAAATTATATCAGACTGGTACAAAAACGTTGCTCAAAATTCGATTTGTTGCAATAGCCATGCTTCTGCGAAAATAACAATAAACGATATGTTGCATGCGTTTGCTTCATACTGAATAGGAGGAAAACATACGAATGATATTACCATTCGTGTCCACTGTACAGTGGAGTAAAACACTGGTTGAACATCGTTTCTCAAAATCCTTACAAAATCCAAAACAGAGCTTTCATTGTTAAGTGAGCGCAGATAAATGGTATTGTGCCCTTCCTGTGCTTGCGAGATAGACGAGTAAATTATAATAATCAAATTTTTAATCCTGGTACACTTTTATTAAAATGCTTATACTACGGAAGTTGGCTTTGGCGTAAATTTAATGAATAATGACGTTGGCTGCTAAAATTGAACTTAATTTTGACCGAGTCTTTTTGGATCCCTCCCTGTATTGTTCTCAATTTTCAACATTCGTTTATTTACCATTCGTGTTTATAATGTAAGAATTTGATACTCTCAAAACGCATCTGCAATATACATTACGTTCGCCGATTAATTCCCCATACACATCTGTGTACTAGGCACGTGCTATCAACACCATGCATACAATAAATAAACCCATTATATAAACTAGTGCGTCAATGTCATTCGATATTTTTCCCTTTAAAAAAATGCTCTAGTGCATCAAATAAATAATTCATATATGAGTTTTTATGTAGGCAACGACAGCAGTCGCTGTATCGGATTTTTCTGCATTTGCATGTTAACGCTCATGCACACATTATTTATGTGTGAATGGTGCATTATGTTGTCCTCTAATAGTCAGGGCCGTAGAGAGCGATCACGGACCCTGTGGTAAGAAACACCAAGGCCTCTCCTAGTTTTTGTTAAAAAAAAATCCTTTTTTTTAAATAAAATTAAAACGTTTTGTTTGGGGCGGGCTCCATTTACGAGTTAGAGCACCGGAGATGTATCCCGGTTTCCGCCCCCTCCCCTCTTATCGGCTATGGTAATAGTAGCATGGAAATAAAATCTAATCAAACATATCAAAGATCGCCCTTTATGAATCAGCAAATACAGTGTAAACCATAATTGGGTTACAAATATATGTTTCGCTACCATTGCAAAAATATGCAGCTATAGGATTCGCATGCACTCCCCACCCCCGTTTGTTTGTAACTCACCCACCCATCCCACCGATTTTAAAAATGAAAAGTATCAATATTTATAAATATTTTTAAAAAAAAACATAACTCAGTCATTTCATTTGTTTATTTGTAATTTCTAATCCGATTGTTTCCAAGGGGTCTCTAACACGGTCTAAACTCTGGCATTTGAACACAAACAGAAGAAAACGATGTACACAAGCAAAGTAGCAGACCGCTCCCTATTTCCGCTTTCTATGTAAGTCTATTTCAGTTAAATTGATGTCGTATGATTAGTAAAACAATTTCAACAAATAAATGTAAGGAACGATTTTATATGCGTGTTCAAAGAGATATAAATCCCAATATTTACGGAAATGCTGATATTTTCTAAGAATGTATACTATATCACATAAGTCACTTGAAAACAGACGGTTCCAATAAATACGGCGACCGTGTAACTAAAACAATTCAGCTTTGGTTCAGAACACCAATAAGTTGACAGTGTTTGGGACCCCCTAGCGACAATCAGGTTAGAACTTATAAATGAATGAAAGGACTAAGCAAAGTGCATTTTTTATCCTTGATGTCTTCGGTTTTTAACATTTGAGGGGTGGGATTAAAAAAAACGAATGGTGTGAGAATAATATGTATGAATCTAACGTTGCGATTATACATATTTAACCACCAGATAATGGTTTGCTTCAAACATTCGCAGGAGCACGCGGGGGCAAGGTATATGAATCTTAATGCTGTTTTTATTTCCTTGTGCTTCGGTAGATGCTTGGTGTGCAAACATTGACTATGCTATGATTTGTACAATCACATCATCATATGTCGTCTTACCTTTGCTATTTATAAGAAAATGAAATTTTATCCGCAATAATATGGAGTAGGTACAGTCTGAAAGAGAAGCAATTTCATATATATAGATAGAAATATATATATATATATATGTGTGTGTGTGTGTGTGTGTAACGCGATTGTAAACTTGTAAACTCTCTCTCTCTCTCTCTCTCTCTCTCTCTCTCTCTCTCTCTCTCTCTCTCTCTCTCGTAAATCAGTGTTTCAACCAATTGAAACTATATTTGTTATATAATTCAGATAAAATACACAAATGAGCATCTGCGCTGAGCTTTTAGTCCGGTGTACTTAGACCAGCCTATCAGATTCATGTGCAATTAGCTTGGTGCAGGGACAGCCATTCTGATTCCTATGTAATTACTCTGTCTACTTGGGGCAGTCACCTTGCAACAATTTGTCTAGTGTACTTATGATAACCACTCTGAATCCTAAATAATCAGGCAGGTGTATTTAAGTGCAGTCACTCTAACTCCAGTCCTTGGAGATGAGCAATGAGCTATAACCCAAATATCAAATCCAAAGGAGCAAGAGATTTATCTATAACACAAATATCAAATGCAAAGGTGTAAGAGATTTTTCTATAACCCAAATATCAAATCCAAAGGAGTAAGAGATTTATCTATAACCCAAATATCAAATCCAAAGGAGTAAGAGATTTATCTATAACCCAAATATCAAATCCAAAGGAGTAAGAGATTTATCTATAACACAAATATCAAAGCCAAAGGAGTAAGAGATTAATCAAAATGAAACGTCGGATTTAGTCGTTCTTAACATTTCTGTTTTATACATTAAGCAAAAAGGTAGACATACAACATTTACTGAACTATATGCAATGAGCATGTTACTCAAATTTAGAATTTAAGAGTCATATCATTTAGAATCGATCAAACACAAACTCGGAGAGAGAGAGAGAGAGAGAGAGAGAGAGAGAGAGAGAGAGAGAGAGAGAGAGAGAGAGAGTCAGAAAATTTAAAACCAAGCGAAAATATTGATGATTTTCTTTTATAAATCTACATTTCCAATAAAATTCTCTTTGAGAATGTACAGTCCTTAGGTTTTCCGTGTTTTTACATAATTTGTATGTTTTCTTCCTTTGCTGATAACGTTTACACAGAGCTCGTAATGGAGTCATTCTTTGATGAGACAATTTCCATTTTGTCTAGGATTAAAACCCTGTTGTCTGATTACATACGTAGTGTGTCCAATTCTCGTTCAACTGCGAGAGCTGGTCGATATTCTGACGATACCCATCTAAGCACAATTGTATCAGAGAGAGTGCCTGCCGATAAATTATGCTATAGCTGTTTGAATATAAATTGTCGGTCACCATTGTATGCAAAAAGAAGCATACGTACTACAATATATGTCTTTGTTATTTATTTATAAATTAGATACAATTGTTCCACGTCTTCGATTAACAAAAAACAATTGACGTATCAGACTTTTTGTATCTGGGCAGACACGTGTCAGTACGCTTTTTCTTGGTTGCTACAGGGAAGTCATGCTTTATATACTTCAACTAATATGAAAATATAAATCAGTCAGTTGGTGCTTTATCTGAATTGGGATTATTTATTATGTTTAGACTATATTAAGGGATTTCGATTAAGATCACATACAATCAAGACAATTCAACCAGGAAACTGTATTATTGTTTTGGAACTTAATAGCATGGTTGTTCGGAACGAATAGAAAATGCTTCTTGTGGATTACAAAGTAACAGACTCAAGAATTAGTTAAACAAAGTATGTTATAAAAACCAGCACCATCCAAAACAAGCCCTACAGCATGATCCCATGTATGTTAGCTTCCATTAATAGGTATAGTTATCCCCTGTACGTTAGTTTCCATTAATAGGTATAGTAATCCCATGTTTGGTAGTTTCCATTAATAGGCATCGTGATCCTCTGTATGCTAGTTTCCATTACTAAGTATCGTGATCCCCTGTATGTTAGAGTCCATTAATAGGTATCGTGATCCTATGTATGTTAGTTTCCATTAATAGGTATCGTGATCCCCTAAATGTTAGTTTCCATTAATAAGTATCGCCGATCCCCTAAATGTTAGTTTCCATTAATAGGTATCGTGATCCCCTGTATGTTAGTTTCCATTAATAAGTAATGTGATCCCCTATAGGTATCGTTATCTCCTGTATGTTAGTTTCCAATAATAGGTATCATGATCCTGTGTATGTTAGTTTCCATTAATAAGTATCTTGATCCCCTGTCTGTTAGTTTCCATTAATAACTATCCTGATCCCCTAAATGTTAGTTTCCATTAATAGGTATCGTTATTTCCTGTATGTTAGTGTCCACTAATAGGTATCGTGATCCTATGTATGTTAGTTTCCATTAATAAGTATCGTGATCCTCTAAATGTTAGTTTCCATTAATAGGTATCGTGGTCTCCTGTATGTTAGTGTCCACTAATAGGTATCGTGATCCTATGTATGTTAGTTTCCATTAATAAGTATCATGATCCCCTAAATGTTAGTTTCCATTAATAGGTATCGTGGTCTCCTGTATGTTAGTGTCCACTAATAGGTATCGTGATCCTATGTATGTTAGTTTCCATTAATAAGTATCATGATCCCCTAAATGTTAGTTTCCATTAATAGGTATCGTGGTCTCCTGTATGTTAGTGTCCACTAATAGGTATCGTGATCCTATGTATGTTAGTTTCCATTAATAAGTATTGTAATCCCCTAAATGTTAGTTTCTATTAATAGGTATCTTGATCCCCTAAATGTTAGTTTCCATTAATAAGTATCGCGATCCCCTAAATGTTAGTTTCCATTAATAAGTATCTTGATCCCCTGTCTTTTAGTTTCCATTAATAAGTATTCTGATCCCCTATATGTTAGTTTCCATTAATATGTATCGAAATACCATCTACCGAGGATAGTGCAGTGAAATATAGATCCAAGCTACCTGGAAACTAGCACTTGAAATCTGACGAAAATATCAAATAAATAATGGATAATTAGCAATCTTCGGATGCTTGTATGATTTGTACCTTGCCGAAACTGAGTATTATAAAATAAAAGTCTCAAATGTAGTGTGCTGAATTCGTACAGACGGATATCAGCTAATACTATATACTGTTATCATGTATCAGATCAGGTATCGATCGTTTTAACCTAAGTATCCTCTTCTAACAGAATACTATATTATACACGTTTGTTATGGTAGTAAATGCACAAGAGATTTCGACAGTCATCTTAATTGCTCAATTAACTGTTAATGATGTCCAAAACGAATCAAGAATTATGTCCACAGCATAAATATGTATAAAACCTAAATATCAATTTTCTCTAAAGCAGTTCATATTTGCAGTGCTAATATTGGGCGAGTAAAAGAAATTGGAACTATTGGGTTTCATGAAACTTCACTCATCTATATTTCATTTAAAATATCTCTAAATGATTGAACGTTTCAGTATGATTAATTTTGACGCTAACGTCTTTCCGTAGATGTAGCCAAAATGAAACCGCAGTCAATATAAGTTATATGTCAATATTTGGATTTTGTGCATGACTGACAGCAGAATTGGACGCAAAAGTCTCATTCGATTTTTCAAAAGTCATCTTTGTATAATTTCTATATTGTTTTCATATTTTAGACAAACAAAACATGTATGTTAGTTTCCCTTAATAGGTATCGAGATCCCCTGTATGTTAGTTTCCATTAATAGGTATCCTGATCCCCTAAATGTTAGTTTCCATTAATAGGTATCGTTATTTCCTGTATGTTAGTTTCCAATAATAGGTATCATGATCCTGTGTATGTTAGTTTCCATTAATAAGTATCGTGATCACCTAAATGTTAGTTTCTATTAATAGGTATCTTGATCCCCTGTCTGTTAGTTTCCATTAATAAGTATTCTGATCCCCTATATGTTAGTTTCCATTAATATGTATCGAAATACCATCTACCGAGGATAGTGCAGTGAAATATAGATCCAAGCTACCTGGAAACTAGCACTTGAAATCTGACGAAAATATCAAATAAATAATGGATAATTAGCAATCTTCGGATGCTTGTATGATTTGTACCTTGCCGAAACTGAGTATTATAAAATAAAAGTCTCAAATGTAGTGTGCTGAATTCGTACAGACGGATATCAGCTAATACTATATACTGTTATCATGTATCAGATCAGGTATCGATCGTTTTAACCTAAGTATCCTCTTCTAACAGAATACTATATTATACACGTTTGTTATGGTAGTAAATGCACAGGAGATTTCGACAGTCATCTTAATTGCTCAATTAACTGTTAATGATGTCCAAAACGAATCAAGAATTATGTCCACAGCATAAATATGTATAAAACCTAAATATCAATTTTCTCTAAAGCAGTTCATATTTGCAGTGCTAATATTGGGCGAGTAAAAGAAATTGGAACTATTGGGTTTCATGAAACTTCACTCATCTATATTTCATTTAAAATATCTCTAAATGATTGAACGTTTCAGTATGATTAATTTTGACGCTAACGTCTTTCCGTAGATGTAGCCAAAATGAAACCGCAGTCAATATAAGTTATATGTCAATATTTGGATTTTGTGCATGACTGACAGCAGAATTGGACGCAAAAGTCTCATTCGATTTTTCAAAAGTCATCTTTGTATAATTTCTATATTGTTTTCATATTTTAGACAAAAAAAACATGTATGTTAGTTTCCCTTAATAGGTATCGAGATCCCCTGTATGTTAGTTTCCATTAATAGGTATCGAGATCCCCTGTACGTTAGTTTCCATCAATAGGTATCGAGATCCCCTGTACGTTAATTTCCATTAATAGGTATCGAGATCCCCTGTACGTTAGTTTCCATTAATAGGTATCGAGATCCCCTGTACGTTAGTTTCCATTAATAGGTATCGAGATCCCCTGTACGTTAGTTTCCATTAATAGGTATCGAGATCCCCTGTACGTTAGTTTCCATTAATAGGTATCGAGATGGCAGATTTATTTGAGTTTTCTTTTAAGAAAATGATTTCCTTTACGATTCATTAAATATTTGCGTTATCAAATCTAAATAATATGTGTGTGTGTGTGTGTGTTTAACGAAACCAGGTGTTTGTTGAAGTCTATAACTAAGTAAATCGTTAAAAACTTTAAAAATTCTGCACACACAGAAAACTTGGAAATTGTATGATAAAGACCGCCAGTGCATACATATTGTCACACGACTGGTTTATGACAGTGCGTGATACACATTAATCATGTGTGAAGTACAGTTCACTCCCTTTTGAAACATAGCAATATAATGATGTTTCTGCAGCAACGCTCTTTTTCTTTTATCCGATTATATTTTTGTACCTTGTTTTTCTTCAGTGGCAATGCTGTCTAACATTATTCCAAATGAACTCTCGTGAGACCATTAATACGTAGAAAAGCAGCCTCTACTGACTTCAGTCGAATCGCGTCTGACAACTTAAAACAATATCTTGCATCACAGAAATTAACTTTTTTTTACCATCTTTGACTTTGAGGATAGTGTGTGCAAGATTTTTACAAAATTGAATAACAAAGTATCAGATTCCAATATATAGTTGAACAAAAACAATCAGAAACACGTTCCGTTGAGGAACTGAAAAGCAAATATCATCAGATCATGCGTGAAAACCAGACTATTGGAACACACCTTATTGGCAATACTTCCTGTCACATTATATATAATACCAGTCTAAAAGTTTTATGTGCACAAATGTGATATATATATATATATATATATATATATATATATATATATATATATATATATATATATATATATATATATATATATATATAACGTTTTAGACTGGTATTAAGAACGAAAGACTGGCGATACCTGCTGATATAAACATATCAACGTTGGCGGATTAATACTTACAGAATTACATGCTGTGAAAGATACGATGCATTGAAGTTAAGTGCATGCAAGCAAATCAGTCATAGTGTGTATTTCAGAAATGTTTCGTAATTCCTTTTGATATTATCAGTACCGATCATAACTCAACTTTCAATAAAGACAGATTGTTAACCATCGGGTTAACTCTATACATGTAATATGACTGTCAGTATAGAGGCCGGTTTGACTGGAAGGGAACCAATATGGCGGCCACCGTTGCTTGGCATCGTGATGTTTGCTATTTGCATTGTACGCAAGGCCAAATGTATATGAAAAATGTAACGCTCGTTGCATCTTGATGGGTCCTAATGCAACAAGTTAATTACAATGCACAAGTTTAATACTGTCACAATGTCTTGATCAGCAGCCTTATTATATCTTTTCCGCAAAACACATTGTACCTGAACATTTCGATAACATAGTTGTAAGGTAATAATATATAACCTTAAACTCAGTATGTACTTACGTGATATTTGACTATACTACACGTTAAACCAATTCCTAACCGCTCCGATGACCTAGTGGTTAGAGAGTCCGCCGCGGAATCGGTAGGTCGTGCGTTCAATCTCCGGCAGAATCATACGAAAGAAAGACTTACAAAAATGGTACTAACAGCTGCCTTGCTTGGCGCTCTGCATTGAGAAGTTAGTGTTAGGACTGGTCGGCCTGGTGTCAGGATAATGTGACTGGGTGGGACATTAATCTACATGTCTGCGGAACGATGCCCCAGTGCTAGACATCACTATAAACTGTCTCACTGCAGACATTGTAGCGATATGACTGGAAAATTGTTAATGCTACGTTAAAAAATCCTAATCAAACATTAAAGCAAACAAAACCAATTCGTATTGCCAATAACCCTTAAGTGATAAAAATTGAAAATTATTGGAGCATGAGTTTCTTTTTTTTTTCTTCTTCATTTCCATATTCACGCGCGAAATGAAAAATATATTCATATGCTTTTGCTCATGAAAATGCAGGATTTCACATCATGTATGCAGAGCTTGAATGTTGTGTGCCTACAGAAATTATACTTATAGCAAGATAAACGAGTATTTAGTGAACTTGATCGATCCATTATAGATCATTACCTTTCCGATATGGGAATTATTTGTTGATTAAAATCAGATGTCCGCTGTCCAACATGAAGGTCTGATATCGACCGCTTAGTGGTCACTATCTGGTGACATTTAAATTAACGAATGAAAATAAAGCTTTCAAAACTCTGAAAGTGAATAAAATTATTAAGTACACGTTGGTACTTTTCAGCCGCACTGCTAAGTCTCCCGAACACATATGCAAGACTTCATTTGACTTCATCTGAGTGGCTGAATAAATTAGAAATTAGGTAATAACATAGGTTACCGGAACGTGACCCCTACGCGTTCACTGTCATAGTGAACGTTTGATTTTACTCAGACTAGTGTGTAATAAGCAAGCGAGGTGTGACGCGGTTGTTCAGCGACAAGTTTAATTTTCCAAACTTCGATTCAGGAGAAAGCTTGGTAAATCATAACAAGAAATTTTATGTTCCTGAGCAAATACCAGATATAATTCAGCTTGAGGAAGCAAAAATAGATTAGATTTCTTGGAGTGGGTGGTGTTATTGTTTGTTGTACCACACCATGGGATATCTCCAGTTTTACCATAGAAAATAACACATCTTCTACTTATGATTTTAAACTTTATTGTATTATTTATTCTTTCTAATTTGCATTGCGCTGACCACAATAATAACGTTGTCACAATTATTTTTTAAAAAAAAAGCCTTTTGATAGCCCACAGTCCAAAATGGCAGTAAACATGAAATTCATAGTCTTCCTTTGTACAATTCATTTAGAATTTAGATCACCAACTGTATAAGTATATAAGCAAAAATTTCATCGTGATTTGCATATTCTTCTTGTCACTAATTATCATTTAATAAGAGAATCTTCGTCCGTATAGATCAAAATAATCCAAGCCTCTGTACGTGTGCGTTTATGTATATATATATATATATATATATATATATATATATATATATATATATATATATATATATATATATATATATATATATATATATATATATATATATATATATATATATGTATGTATGTATGTATGTGTGTGTGTATATATATATATATATATATATATATATATATATATATATATGTATGTATGTGTGTGTGTGTGTGTATATATATATATATATATATATATATATATATATATGTATGTATGTATGTGTGTGTGTGTGTGTGTGTATATATATATATATCTATGTATGTGTGTGTGTGTGTGTATATATATATATATATATATATATATATATATATATATATATATATATATATATATGTATGTATGTGTGTGTGTATATATATATATATATATATGTATGTATGTGTGTGTGTGTGTGTGTGTGTATATATATATATATATATGTATGTGTGTGTGTGTGTGTGTGTGTGTGTGTGTGTGTGTGTGTGTTACGTATAATTATTTTAAGTCATTTATTTTTAAATTTGTTTGTTTGTTAGATTTAAATTTGGCATTTTAAATTTAAGATTTATTCATTGGATGGTCCCAAGGACATTATGGAACTTTGTATAAACATCTTTCTATTTTTAGTTGGGTCATATGGTGTGTACGTGATTCTTTGAACGTAAATTTGTTCTAAAAGATTCTAGAATGTCACGTGACCCCTTTCTTATTTACGTAAAAACAGGTATATAAATTATGTTTTGGAGCGAACTATTGAGTAGAACTTGGGCTGTTAGAATATTATGTTGTGTCGTTTTGAGTTACCGTGTATTGGAAATTATTTCAATTCGTTTGGATTGAAGAGGATTTATTTTGTTATTTATCTGGAAAAAAAATTGTGCTCATAGAATTTTATTACCAAGAACTGACTTCATCAAGTGACATCGTCTTCCATCTTGGATACTTCGCTGGGATTCGAACTTGGAATTATATGGACATTTTATTACCAGGACGTTTGCAATTTCTCTAGTGGATAATATTTTGAATTATTTTTGGATTAATTTTGGAATTGATTCTTAAAACCGTAAGTTTATTTTTTCTTTTCTGGAAAATATTTGTGCTTCATAAATTGTTTATTAAGTTTTTACAAGCTTGTTATTTTCACTCTTTCTATGTTACTGTTTATTCTAGCCTAAGCACGTAACAGTGTGTGTGTGTGTGTGTGTGTGTGTGTGTGTGTGTGTGTGTTAATTATTTTATCCTACTATCCTACTTTGAGACGTCATATCACCAAAACGGCGAGATTATTTTACCGAGCTGATGCCTCGAGTTTTGAAAATGGCTTACAAAATTTATTTCCAAAATAATGAGTACAATTTTGTTTAAAATACTTGGTAGCATTTCTTGGTAGCCATACTTAAGTTTTGCAGTGTTGTTGGGACATTTACTTACAGTGGTGTTAGGAATTGTCTGTGTTCGTGGACATGAATTTATATTAGTCAGGTATTAAAAAAGAAATAACATTGTATACAGATATTGCCAAGAGAGATATAAAGACGGTAATATGATCGATATATGTTTCATAATTAACGGAAACATTTTAATTTCCGTATTGCGATGGTCAGAGCCGTTTATGGAAAGATTTGGAAGCATTAATTTGTCGTTTACCGGAAGTTGTGCCGCGCCGGATGGAACAATTTGTTAGAAAACAGTCTACAGGGTTGCTATTTTAGTATTAATCCTCATCATCTTTCAGGGATGAATCATGTCAAGTGTTGGGTGGGGGGAGCAAAACACTTGAAAAAGAATATGACTTTCCTTGAAAAGGCACCAAAGCAAAAATCTTCGCATCTATTTACTCAGAATGTGCATAGTACGAAAAAAAACGTGTTCAAGAATAAAACGATGGTCAGTTTTCAGGCGGCAAGTAAACTATACGCTAGTGTGAGTTCTTTGTTTTTTCGGGGGTGGGTGGGGGGAGTAGGGGCTGGTCTTGGAACCTAACTTGGTCGAATTGTAAATATTGTCCATCTGCATTCTATTTGAAAGACAAAACAGGATCAAATTCAACCGGCAATGATGTAAACATATTCACATCAAACGGCAGAATTAAGCAAATTTCATTGGCATAATAGTCAAAGTCGCATTCAGCGTACGAAATTAATCAAGAATATAAACTAAAATGGGAACTAATCTTCACTTACATACTTTAAGAGATACGTAAACGTTCATTCAACAACCTACAGCTTTAGTCCTTGTTTTTACTACTGGAACACGAAGCGAGGGTTTCAAACTGGGGATTAAATGTTTTGTTTATTCTAGGAATGGAGAACGATACAAGGGGATCAAGCTGGGATTTAAGGTCTCTCCTGAACGCTCGTGCAACAGTCTATATTTAAGTGTTTCTTGGTACTGTTGACATTAACACGTTTACACTAACACCTTCATTCCACTTTTCTTACAACATTCTTATCTCCAATGCCACAAAACATAGGAATAAATCCATCTTCGCAAATGAGAAAATATGTTTACTGCAAACATTCAACAATTTAAATTCGTCAAACAAAATAGCGGCAGTAATAAATATTCCTAATTGTAAAATATACTGAAATTAATAGTTTAGACCGATTTGTTTCTTAAAAGTATGTCAAAATCAAATGTACCTTCTCTGACTATGTCGGTCTACACACGTTTCTCGTTAAATTAACGAGTTTTGACGTTTGTATATGAGTGGCAATAGCAAAATGTTAACATAGTGGAATGGAATCTTTGAGAACTTGCACATGTGTATTCACTAACATTCAATGCCATCCCATCATATATAATAATTATAGACGAAACATTCCATAATGATGACTGAAACTGTCATTCAACTATAACAACATGGGTCTCATTAACAGACTATCGAAACATTCAAAGATAAAATCTACCTGGTACTTTAATTTCCGAGTCAATGCCAAGACAAAGTCCGACAGAAGACTCAAGATTTGACCTTTTGATGACATTGATACAGTGATTAATTCCAAGTTTTCGATCATATGTTTGATTAAATGGCATCATTAGACTTTTTCTCTTCTCCACATATAACATATTCAAGGAATCGTGATCTTTGTACATTATGCTATATTGTGTGATATTTTATGCACAGATTCGAATATACCTTTTGATACCCTATGTAAACAAATTCTCTTAAGTAGTAGTAGTAGTAGTAGTAGTAGTAGTAGTAGTAGTAGTAGTAGTAGTAGTAGTAGTATATACCATATGTTTTAATGTTTCAAAACTAATATAAAAAGATTTTGTTCTGAAGCAAAAAAGAATACATCAATAATTAGGAATGCATTGATAACGAATTCGACAGGAATTATTAACTTTATATCAGACAGCATTCATGTTTATGTTTCTTTTAAAGTATTATTATAGATATTTGTTTTCATTATCTCATTACTTTAGCTATCCCATTACTTTAGCTATCTCATTACTTTAGCTATCCCATTACTTTAGCTATCCCATTACTTTAGCTAAGCAAAATGCATGCTTGCTTTCTGTTTTAGTTTGTATTTATCCTGCACCTTTATACAGCGTGGAGGGGGAGTAGATCATAATATCTTACAGATCTTTGCTCTAACAGCTACACATTAAGCAAGCAAAACGTCTTCAATGGGCCACTAAATCTTTGCTAGTTTTGGTGCTTTAACCTGTAACTGGAAAATATGAATAGTAATTCGTCTTTGACTGACTAATGTGATTAATGTTACTAATTGATTGACTAACTAATGTGATTAATGTTACTAATTGATTGACTAACTAATGTGATTAATGTTATTAATTGATTGACTGACTAATGTGATTAATGTTACTAATTGATTGACTGACTTATGTGATTAATGTTACTAATTGACTGACTAATGTGATTAATGTTACTAATTGACTGACTAGTGTGATTAATGTTACTAATTGATTGACTGACTAATGTGATTAATGTTATTAATTGATTGACTGACTAATGTGATTAATGTTACTAATTGACTGACTAATGTGATTAATGTTACTAATTGACTGACTAATGTGATTAATGTTACTAATTGATTGACTGACTAATGTGATTAATGTTATTAATTGATTGACTGACTAATGTGATTAATGTTACTAATTGACTGACTAATGTGAATAATGTTACTAATTGATTGACTAATGTGATTAATGTTACTAATTGACTGACTAATGTGATTAATGTTACTAATTGACTGACTAATGTGATTAATGTTACTAACTGACTGACTAATGTGATTAATGTTATTAATTGATTGACTGACTAATGTGATTAATGTTACTAATTTATTGACTGACTAATGTGATTAATGTTATTAATTGATTGACTGACTAATGTGATTAATGTTACTAATTGACTGACTAATGTGATTAATGTTACTAATTGACTGACTAATGTGATGAATGTTACTAATTGACTGACTAATGTGATTAATGTTACTAATTGACTGACTAATGTGATTAATGTTATTAATTGATTGACTGACTAATGTGATTAATGTTACTAATTGACTGACTAATGTGATTAATGTTACTAATTGGCTGACTAATGTGATTAATGTTACTAACTGATTGACTGACTTATGTGATTAATGTTACTAATTGATTGACTGACTGATGTGATTAATGTTACTAATTGACTGACTAATGTGATTAATGTTACTAATTGATTGACTGACTGATGTGATTAATGTTACTAATTGATTGACTGACTAATGTGATTAATGTTACTAATTGACTGACTAATGTGATTAATGTTACTAATTGATTGCCTTAATGTTTATCAACCTAGACATATGTGGTTAATTTCAGTGCTGGGTTAAACCCCGTGGAGACCCTTAGGCAGTCCTTACGCAGTCGAAATCTTGCCGCCCCTCTCCCCCAATCAACTCTCGGAAATTATCGCATATCAATATTATGTTGATCAACATTGTCCTCCTCATTGCTTCAATTCGATGTACTTCACGTAGCATTGACACAGATAATCCAGTCCATAATCAGATAATCCAGTCCATAATCAGATAATCCAGTCCATAATCAGGATGTTTCGTGGAAGCGACAAAACAACCAAAATCTATCTATTCCTTCCAGATCAAATGGAAAAGTTGATGCAATGCGCACTCATTCACAATATGGCTCCAAATTTAAATTTTAATTAGACCAAACCGCTAGTTTCTTTTGAAAGTTATGTCTAGCGCGCGACAAATTTAAATTTATCTGGACGCAGTTATGTGCTCATTAATAATGTTGTTGCTGTTGTGCAATGATGAAATTGCGCTTGTGTGTTTAGTTTGGAATACGGCATACATTCAGTTACTTTGTTTCTTTTAGTGTATGTTTGTTTATATAAGTAAAATGAGCATATAATAACAAGGTTACTGCATTTGTATGGGAGAAAATAAACTCGTTTTGTCGGGTGGATATACTGCACTTACAAGGTCGTGCAGTATTTCCATCTGAAAAACTCGTTAATATTTTCCCCAAACAAATACAGTAATCTATAAGCATTGAATTCAGATCGAATATCTATCAGTCATTATGTGTAGATATATCGTTGACGGAAATCAACGGAATATCTATTTTATTGCGTCATATAGTAAGAAATGCACGATATTTTGCAGCAGAAACATTCCACATAGAATGATTGCGTATGATCGGATCATTCAGAAATATTGGGGTTTAAAAAAGAAAGATCTTGAACGTATTAGATGGAGGCTGAGAAACCAAACATATACTTTTGCCATCTAGAAAACAAAACCTATGTTAATAAAATAATTACAAAATTATTTAATGATGAAAATGAAATTATTGCAAGTTAGTTTGATATTATATGGGAAGTAAGAGAGTATTGTTTAGTCGGAATAATGTGGGAAAAAGAGGTAGAGGATACCGACACCGAGAACCTTCTCAAAAATCATAATATGTGTAGGCTTAAACAAGGCTAGTAAGCTATGTTAACAAAAAAGATGTATCGGATCTTTTTTAAAAGTATGAAAATTGACAAAAGCCCTGTGTGATTTTATAGCAGAACATTTCAAAGTCTTTTCGAGTTATATTGGGAAATTTGTAGTCAGAACATTTCAAAGTCTTTTCGAGTTATATTGGGGAATTTGTAGTCAGAACATTTCAAAGTCTTTTCGAGTTATATTGGGGAATTTGTAGTCAGAACATTTCAAAGTCTTTTCGAGTTATATTGGGGAATTTGTAGTCAGAACATTTCAAAGTCTTTTAGAGTTATATTGGGGAATTTGTAGTCAGAACATTTCAAAGTCTTTTTGAGTTATATTGGGGAATTTGTAGTCAGAACATTTCAAAGTCTTTTCGAGTTATATTGGGGAATTTGTAGTCAGAACATTTCAAAGTCTTTTCGAGTTATATTGGGGAGTTTGTAGTCAGAACATTTCAAAGTCTTTTCGAGTTATATTGGGGAATTTGTAGTCAGAACATTTCAAAGTCTTTTAGAGTTATATTGGGGAATTTGTAGTCAGAACATTTCAAAGTCTTTTAGAGTTATATTGGGGAATTTGTAGTCAGAACACTTCAAAGTCTTTTTGAGTTATATTGGGGAATTTGTAGTCAGAACATTTCAAAGTCTTTTCGAGTTATATTGGGGAATTTGTAGTCAGAACATTTCAAAGTCTTTTCGAGTTATATTGGGGAATTTGTAGTCAGAACAATTAATGACGCGTATGAAACTGAATTATGCTCAATTGTTTGAAACAAGGTATTATAATTCTTGGTGAATCTTTTGAATCCTGGAATCTTCTATTAATTTTTAAACGTCTTTGCACGGATTTCAGGCCTTAAACTTAGCATTGACAATACAAAAAGAAGTCTGGATAGAAAGCAAGAAATAACCGCAAAAGCATTTCATCACAGGATAAATCGTATAGTGGGTAATTACATTTACATCACTGGGGATATATATTTCAGTGGGTTTGGATACAATTGTAAAATCGAATTAAGTAAATAAAACAGAAGTTATTAAATCTCGTTTTAAAACATTAGAAAGAAAAAAGATTATTAACTTCAGTTAGTGAATTAAGGGCTTGATCTCACAAACGATAGTTCAATTTAATTGAACATGCATCACTAAGCACCTGTTCTTACTAGGAAATGAAAATGTCATGACCTTATCTAAAAAGACCAAACAAAATACGCTTTTTGGCGTGATGCTTTAGTGGCTTGGAAATTGTTGATCGAATATTAAAAAAATATACCCAGAATAAGAGATGTTATGAAAACAAGTTTATAACTAAGCTCTCTTATATAGGTGAATAAGGTACCGTATGCGTAAACATAATGTAATCTATATTGGTTCACCGATAAAGGAACTATAACTGACTCTGATAGCTTCAAAGATAGATATGGTCTGAACATGAATTTCCTTGCCTTTCAAGGAATAATTCAGTGTGTAAAGTCCTTATGTAAAATGTTACAGTTAGATAAAACGACACTGGTCAGACATTTATATATTTCCATTTAGAAAATGTATTGTATAAAGGATGAAAATACTATTACATCTCGGTTGTAAAAAAAAAGGATGTGAAGGTAAGTATTGAAATACAATGGTTTTTACGTTTTGTTGTGCACAAGATATGCTATACATGGCTGCCAGTATCAATAGTGGATGAAGAACCCGGAAAACCCCGGAAAGTACCACAGACCCACGAGAAGCTACTGGCAAACTTTCTCACTTACCCACATTGGCCGAATCCGAGACTCGAACCCACGCAAACAGAAGTGAGATGGCAGTGATCCGTAACGGACAGCACTTTAGACCACTCGGCCACTTGGACGTCCATAAAATCATAAGCTGATGCGGTAGGTCGTAGGTTCAATTCCTTGCCGAGTCATGCCAAATTCTTACAAAAATGGTACTAACAGCTGCCTCGCTTGGCGCTCAGCATTAAGAGGTTAGTGTTAGGACTGTTTGGCCTGGTGTGAGGATAATGTGATTGGATGGGACATCATGCTGCATTAGACTAATGAGTGATTAGTGAAAGTATTCGACGTAGTTGTAATTGTTTCGTAAGGCATTATGTTTATTTCACACGGTACGTATTCCACAAAGTCTGGTACCAAACTAGAAACAATGCTTGCACCTGAAAAAGATACAAATATATATTAACAATTTGTAACAAGATACAAATAATATTTAAAATGCAGATAAGAAATATTACTTAATGATTTACAGATTTACAAATTAGTGGTTCGAAGATAGAACGACTCTATCATACATGTACATATATGATAAGGTCTGGCTCGGCCTGGTTCGACTTATACGTTTTTGTGACGTCAACTGTACTCATGCATCCAATTTCACGTGTTGCTTGAGTACTGTGTCTCGAGGTTTACAAAAAAGTGATTTTCGTAGGTATTTGGTGTAAAGTTTATGAAACTAATATTATCGTATGCACGAATAACGTCAATAGACGGTTTGGTGACTACGAATAACGTCAATAGACGGTTTGGTGACTACGAATAACGTCAACAGACGATTTGGTGAGGGCACTCATCGACGGGTTCACTCAGGAAACAAAACAACAAAACAAATTACCTCTGAACCCCGAAATCAACTCTTTCTCTGTGATCCGACGAACGTTTGAACACATCAAATTGTATGTTACCCTATGTTATATAAGGTTTGTGCTGTGTAAAACAATTTGCTGAAGCGCTTGTGAAAACCTTTTAAAACCCACAGCTCCTATTCCCCATTTATATTCCGACAGACGGTTGCATAGGCCAGCCTTATATGTGTATAATCTCTCTCTCTCTCTCTCTCTCTCTCTCTCTCTCTCTCTCTCTCTCTCTCTCTCTCTCTCTCTCTCATACGTTCCAATTGTAATTTATCGGTATCACGTGATGTTTTTAATAATGTAATACACGTTGTCTCATAATCCTGTAGCCGTGACGAGAGTTAGGGAGTAAAAAGTCGATAATGTTCAGTAAATGTACTGTCTTATCCAACTGACATATATTCTAAAACGATGCCACAAATATATCAACAGATTCTTTCAGTTGAATGTCATTTACCTGATAAGATCAATCGAACCAGTGCTTAATATCAATTATGTGTACGCAATCGACATTTGTATTCCTCGTTCTAATTAAATTATTGGACCTATTCATCTCCTAAAAGCACCAATTTCGTCCGTATATTAAACGTAATGCAAACTTAATGCTTCTCCTAGAATACGCTGAACTTTCACTTTCCACCGCCTAAGCAATCCAGTAATGTTGGACGTCATATAAAGACGGATAGAACACTGATGTGAAATACAAATAGCTTTTGGTGTATTTAGATTTTCAGCTTGACCGAGTTAATGTTAGCTTCAACACAAAAGCCTGAAAGGGCTGTTTTTGAATGTGTTGTCAATTTGATAATATATTGGAAAGGCCCAGTCCAACAAAAGCAATAATCTGCTTTTTAAAAAAAAATCGTGTTACTCTCGCATCATTTTGTTTTCTCTCCGAAAAGTTATAAATCACAAAAACAAACTCACCAAAAGCTTATAAGCACTGACACACTTGTCAATCATACAGGTACAATGGGCAAGTTTTGTATATTTTTCATGTATGGACTAATACAATGATATGATTAAACAATTATTTCGTGAGTGGGAGTAGGGTGGCCTTAAATTTGTTTGAAATTTGCATCGAGAATTTATTCATTTACAGGGTGCATGTCAACTGCCTGCTCTTTTACGTGGGACGTCGAGTGGTCTAAAGCTCTCGACGTTCAGGATCATTGCTATCTCACATCTGTCTGCTTGGGTTCTAACCTTGGGTTCGGCTAACGTGGGTACGTGAGAAAGCTTGCTTGAATGGTCTCGTAGGTCCATGGTTCTCCCGAGAATGAATGAATGAATGAATGAATGAATGAATGAATGAATGAATGAATGAATGAATGAATGAATGAATGAATGAATGAATGAATGGTACATTCTGCATGGATGTATGTTTATGCTTGCAGTCGTACATGTATTTATTCAAGGCCAATCATTCCAACGTATTTGGATACAGTTCAACTTGTTCTGCAGGCATCGCTACACCCGTTACATTAAGCATATATTTGCTTCATTTTTTTCCCTACATTTATGATTAAATGTGGTGCATTGTTTATATGGTCAGTCACATCAAGTTTGTCTTCATTTTTTGGCAGTAATCTATACACAATATATTTAAAAAAAACATAAATAGCAGTTATTTCTTTCTTTGTTGCTGCTTATTCGAGCCTACGCACGTAACACAATATATCAAAACGAAATAACTGCTATTTAGTGCAAATGACCTTTCATAACTGGCCGAGTTACATCTGTGGATTGTGTCATCCTACGCAAAAGCAAACAGTCTGATGTAAATATAAAATAAGTTCTATTTCAGATTCAAATACTGAATTATGCTGATTGCAAGCAGTACTCATTACGAATTTGCAACTCTCAGAAAACTCGGAGATAAAATATTCATGACAACGTATTAGAGGCTGTAACAGCTAATTGAATCAATTAGTGTAGTAATACAAAAACTGTCGCGCCGAATTAACCAAACTGTTCTTTTATCCTCTACTGCTGTTGCAAAACCAAAGTATGATAGCAAATTTTGGCCAATTTATTTTACAGTAGTATTTTATTTCTTTGATTTGGATTTTTAACGTAGCTTTAACAATTTTTCAGTCATATCGCTACGATGCCTGCAGTGAGGCAGTTTATTGTGATGTCTAGCACTGGGGCATCATGACGCAGAGATGTAGCATAAAGTCCCACCCAGTCTAATTATCCTGACACGCGGCTGACCAGTCCTAACACTAACCTCTTAATGCTGAGCACCAAGCGAGGCAGCTGTTAGTACCATTTTTGTAAGTCTTTGGTATGACTCGGTATGACTCTTTGGTATGACAGTAGTAAGGTAGTAATTGAAATGCTGTGTGATGATGTCATAGGTATAAACAAATGCAAAGTCTTGCCATACTCGTCAAAGCTTGAAGCTTCCTTGAAAATTCTGATCTTTTGAAATATATTTCTAAATAATAAACGATTATCTTATTTGTAGAAACAAATATTCTTCTCTTAAAGCTTTTATTCCATCTAGATTGTTGCTTTGGAAGAAATATGTCTGAAAAATGTTTTTAAATGGTACTTATAATGTATCATTAAATAGATGTCGAGAAAGTATATCACTTGTTATGAGATTTCTAGAAATTTCCTGGACATGAAACGTTTCATAGATAGTCGTTTTAGCATTTTCATATAACATTCTTTGGAATAGAAAAGGTACAAAGTAAACTCACTTCAATGTGATTATTTTTGTCAATTCTTTAAAGGTTTCTAAATTGGTGAGACTGATGCATTTTAGAATGTAAATCCATGGGAATAGCAAACTAATATATTTCTCGCAATTGTTGACCAGACCACGAAATACACTACATGACTTGTAACATACCTGTGTCATCTTAAATAAATAATTCGAACTCATTTCTTTACAAACGTTACAAGACATTTCTGAGTTCAAAATAGTTTCGCAAAAACAGGTTGCTCATTACTCAGGTAATGGTACCGCTAGTGCCCCTTACTGACCGAAGTGAAAGAAGCAAACTACCATCTAATTAACAATACTATAGCTGTACCCAAGGGCGAAATATTGTACTAAACCAACGACAGTGAAATCATGTTTAGTTTGCATCCGAATGAAGCAGAGAATCTAATTAACACCACTATAGCTGTACCCAAGGGTGAAATATTGTACTAAACCAACGACAGTGAAATCATGTTTAGTTTGCATCCGAATGAAGCAGAGAATCTAATTAACACCACTATAGCTGTACCCAAGGGTGAAATATTGTACTAAACCAACGACAGTGAAATCATGTTTAGTTTGCATCCGAATGAAGCAGAGAATCTACTTAACACACTAATGTGCATAGCAGTTGAATTTGTATAAATAAATCTTGACTTCATTTTGAAGACGAAATCGTTAAGAAAGGAAAATAAAATATACTTTCTGTACTATATTCTTCAAATCTGCACCCAATAACTCGTTACGTAATAAAACAAGTATGCCACAATTACTTCTAAACTGATAACTAACAGAGCAGCGTGCCCATCATTGATGTTCTACGTATGCCATTCAAGACATAACTACACTAAATATTTCCTTCACATTTCTCCATTGATTGATTTCTTGTGCTTTATGTTATACGTAAAAATGCGGAGAAAGATGCGTTACAATGAAGCAAAACTATCTTGTTTATGCTGAAAAGTCATTTGGATACATTTGGATAAATAGGCAAATGTGTTTATGCTGAAACCTCATTTGGATACATTTGGATAAATAGGCAAATTTGTTTATGCTGAAACGTCATTTGGATACATTTGGATAAATAGGCAAATTTGTTTATGCTGAAACGTCATTTGGATACATTTGGATAAATAGGCAAATTTGTTTATGCTGAAAAGTTATTTGAATACATTTGGATAAATAAGCAAATTTGTTTATGCTGAAAAGTCATTTGGATACAATATAAAATAGGCAAATTTGTTTATGCTGAAAAGTCGTTTGGATACAATATAAAATAGACAAATTTGTTTATGCTGAAAAGTCATTTGGATACATTATAAAATAGGCAAATTTGTTTATGCTGAAAAGTCATTTGGATACATTTGGATAAATAGGCAAATTTGTTTATGCTGAAACGTCATTTGGATACATTTGGATAAATAGGCAAATTTGTTTATGCTGAAAAGTCATTTGGATACATTTGGATAAATAGGCAAATTTGTTTATGCTGAAAAGTCATTTAGATACAATATAAAATAGGCAAATTTGTTTATGCTGAAAAGTCGTTTGGATACAATATAAAATAGGCAAATTTGTTTATGCTGAAAAGTCATTTGGATACATTTGGATAAATAGGCAAATTTGTGTATGCTGAAAAGTCATTTGGATACATTTGGATAAATAGGCAAATTTGTTTATGCTATATTGAATTGTCTGGAAATAATTACTTCTGATTGAAGTGACTGGATATGTTCTGTGCAAGTGATCTTTCCGGAACCTGTAGTTTTGTATGTTTTCTTTGCCATATTGCAAAAACGTGGCCGCAAGGCTGAGCTTAATAACATTACATTGTATAAACATCGTTTCAACAAATTTACAGGAAAGCAAGAAAGTTCAAATTTTTATTGACTTTAATTGGTGCATTTAGTGTAATGCCACCTTATTATCAACTTTTTTCCGGATCGCTTTTTCATCTATGTACCGAATGCAAACGATTAATATTAGCCTTCAGATACAAACAAGGTGACGCCGATTCATTTGTCAATATTCGTTTTGAATATCACCTTTTTAGCCGTTTTATTTTTTTGAATATGATTGGGGAATATAATCGTCACTCCAAGGCATCATAAGGGAACCGCTGTGGCTCACTGTCTAGTTTGCTGGCCTCAGGACCGAACGGGTTCGAATCTTACTATCAGACCAGCTAGCCACAGGGACGTCATTTCAAGTTTTCAGGAGGAGGAGGGACAACATTTGACGGACTTGTTAATTTTTGTATATAGGCGACATCAATTTTACAGCACATGCCCCAACCCCCCCCCCCCCCCAATGACGTCCCTGGACAGCTACAGTGGTGTGTTCTTGAACAAGGCACATTATTCCAATGCCCTATGCACTAAACAGCGTACTTATAATTCAGTGCCGTAATGCACCGAAGCCAAACCAAACCATACTATGATGCCATCTGTTGCCATGGTTTTTCATTGGCATGTGTCCTTCCATTTGCGTTTTCTGATTCATGGTAAGGTAATCATGTTTCCACAAACTGGAAATGATATGGAAACTGATCGAGTATGTCGGATTGTAATCATAGGAAGGAAAATTAAAGGTACATAATACTGTAATGTAAGTGCAATGGTCATTGTAGTTAAAGATGATGTAATATCACATGATGTCACATCATGTCACATCATGTCACCGCTCACCCGTACCACAGAACTGATGCCTTACAAAAGCAAATTACACAAACACAGTACCAAACAAATTACACACACAATATGCCAAACAAATTACACATACACAGTGTCGAATAAATTACACACACAATATGCCAAACAAATTACAACCACACAGTACCAAACAAATTACACACACAATATGCCAAACAAATTACAACCACACAGTGCCAAACAAATCACACATGCACAGTGCCAAACAAAGTACACATACACAGTGCCAAACAAAGTACACAAACACAGTGCCAAACAAAGTACACAAACACAGTGCCAAACAAAGTACACATACACAGTGCCAAACAAAGTACACAAACACAGTGCCAAACAAAGTACACATACACAGTGCCAAACAAAGTACACATGCACAGTGCCAAACAAAGTACACATACACAGTGCCAAACAAAGTACACAAACTCAGTGCCAAACAAATTACACATACACAGTGCCAAACAAATTACACATCCACAGTGCCAAACAAAGTACACATACACAGTGCCAAACAAAGTACACAAACACAGTGCCAAACAAATTACACATACACAGTGCCAAACAAAGTACACAAACACAGTGCCAAACAAATTACACATACACAGTGCCAAAAAAAGTACACAAACACAGTGCCAAACAAATTACACATACACAGTGCCAAACAAATTACACATACAAAGTGTCAAACAAAGTACACAAACACAGTGTCAAACAAATTACACATGCACAGTGCCAAACAAATTACACATACACAGTGTCAAACAAATTACACATACACAGTGCCAAACAAAGTACACAAACACAGTGCCAAACAAATTACACATGCACAGTGCCAAACAAAGTACACAAATACAGTGCCAAACAAATTACACAAACACAGTGTCAAACAAAGTACACAAACACAGTGCCAAACAAAGTTGCTGCCAATGTTTTAGAAACCTAAAACCTACTTTCCTAGAAACAAATAAATGAAGAAAAAAGAGACATTGCGTGTAAAGCAGTCAGAGAATTGCGTGTAGTTTACTGTAGTTGAAAAAGTTGATATGTGTTCAGTCGCGAAAAAGGGAGTTATTCACCTAACAACGTGACTGACATTCTGAGAAAATGGGGCGAAGGGGCTCGTTAACATCCACAGTGAGACTGGAACTCTTTTTTTGCCAACCGTTCGTTAGTCTAGAGATACTGAGTGCATATATTAAGGTAATATCTTAATAAAGTGTATTCACGCCATAATACATCTATATCTATCTAGAGCGTTGAGGGTAAATACGACCTTTCCTGTGAAATAGGTTACAGTGCACGTGCTTGGTAAGATTATCTTTTTACCATGCACCGGTTTTTAATTTCAAAGCAAAGTTGTTCACTTCAATGTAAATTGTATCTAAGGCATTTATACTTAAAGTTTCATATTATTTGTAATTTATATATATATATATATATATATATATATATATATATATATATATATATATATATATATATATATATATATATATATATATATATATATATATATATATCAAGCCCATCCATTTCGGACAAACATTATCAGCTCTATCTACATCACAAGTTTTGTTGTCGGTCTCTAACTGTAAGTCTGTAACCTTACTTTTCTTGTTTGGTTAACAAACAGGTTGAAACTAAACGATATTCACAGATAAGCAAAACTTTCAAAACAGTGCTTTGAAAAAGTAGGATCTGGTATCCTTCTGCACCAGAGGCCCCGAGCGGCCGAGTGGTCTAAAGCGCTTTCCGTTACGGATCACTGCCATCTCACCTCTGTATGTGTGGGTTCGAGACTCAGATTTGGTTAATGTGGGTATGTGAGAAAGCTTGCCAGTAGCTTCTTGTGGGTCGGTGGTTCTTTCTTGGGTTTCTCCCGGGTTCTTCCTCCACCATTAATACTGGCCGCCATGTATAGCCTATCGTGTGCTGAAAAATGACGTTAAACCCTACTACAACAACAACAACAACAACAACAACAACAACACGTTCTGCACCTGTTTATCTAACTAATTTTTACTTAACATCCGTCAATTGTTATCATTTTTTTTCTGCCCATGGTCTGCGGTCATGTTTAAAGCGTAACGTCACTCTTATTTTCCGATAATGTTTACTGGGATCAAACGATTTTAATGTTGGACATAGTGAAAAGTATAATTCGTTTAAAGCTGAAAACAGATGCTATATATATATATATATATATATATATATATATATATATATATATATATATATATATATATATATATATATATATATATATATATACAAGAACAAAGGAGACCGCAGTGACTGCAACAACTACCGGGGCATCTCTCTTCTCAGTATGGTTGGAAAGGCGTTCGCCCGTGTCGTCCTGGCGCGCTTGCAGACCCTAGCATCCCGAGTCTGCCCCGAGTCCCAGTGTGGCTTCTGAGCAGGCAGGTCAACTGTAGACATGATCTTCTCACTACGACAGCTGCAGGAGAAGTGTCGTGAGCAGCAGATGCCCCTCTACATTGCCTTCATAGACCTGACCAAGGCATTTGACCTGGTCAGCCGGAGCGGACTCTTTAGGATCCTTAAGAAGATAGGCTGCCCCCCACGACTGCTCGCTATCATAACATCGTTCCACGAGAACATGCACAGCACAGTGTGCTTCAACGGCACAACATCAGAGGCCTTCCCAGTCAGCAGCGGAGTGAAGCAAGGCCGTGTCCTTGCGTCAACTCTCTTTGCCATCTTCTTTTCCATTCTCCTCCAGTACGCCTTCAAGGACTGCAGCGAGGTTGTGTATATACACACCAGGACTGACGGAAAGCTGTTTAACATCGCCCGTCTCCGTGCAGAGACTTAAGTTACAAAGGTTCTCATCCGTGAATTGCTCTTCGCCGATGATGCAGCCTTGACATCACACACGGAAGATGGACTACAGCAGCTAGTATGCCACCTCTCCCACGCCTGCAAGGAGTTCGGACTGACCATCAGTCTGAAGAAGACAAATGTAATGGTGCAGGACGCAGACTCCTCTCCCACCATCGCCAATGATGGGTACAACCTGGAAGTTGTTGAGGACTACACATACCTTGGGTCCACCATCTCCAACTCGCTCTCCGTTGATACTGATGTAAATGGCCGGATCGCCAAGGCATCAGCAGTTATGGCGAGACTGAACCAGAGGGTCTGGGACAATCACAACCTCACCGAGAAGACCAAACTGTGCGTCTACCAGGCATGCGTGCTCAGCACACTCCTTTACAGCAGTGAGGCATGGACCACCTATGCGAGTCACGTGAGGAAACTCAACAGCTTCCACCTGAGATGCTTGCGGCGCATTCTGCGTATCCAGTGGCAGGACAAAGTTCCCAACACAGAGGTTCTGAAATGCACCGGCATGAACAGCATGTTCTCCATTCTCAGCGAGAGGCGCCTTCGCTGGCTAGGCCATGTTAGGAGAATGGAACCAGGCCGCATACACAAGGACCTGCTGTACTGCGAGCTAGTAGAAGGTGCACGAACGACTGGAAGGCCACGTCTGCGATACAAAGATGTCTGCAAAAAGGACATGAAGACAGCCAACATCAACATAAACAATTGGGAGAGCTGTGCTGACGACCGCTCCGCGTGGCGTCTTGCTGTCAGACAGGGCACTCAGAAAGCTGAGGAGATGAGAATTACAAACCTCGCTGCAAAGAGAGCCAGGAGGAAGGCGAACCAAAAACATCCTCAGCAAGCATCAGCATACACCTGTAGCAAGTGCAACAGAGACTGTCACTCAAGGATCGGACTCTTCAGCCACTCGCGAAGGTGCAGATAGGACACCCAAATCGGAAGCTACACCATCGTCTCTCGAAGACGGACGGATGCCGACGATATATATATATATATATATATATATATATATATATATATATATATATATATATATATATATATATATATATATATATATATATGTATATATATATATGTATGTATATATATATATGTATATATATATGTATATATATATGTATGTATATATATATGTATATCAACTGTCTTCAGGTTAAGCCTTTTCCGTCTAGTGTTTTCTAGTCTTTCATAGCTATTAAAGTATCTATTCTTCTTAGTCATTTTTCATTCTCGTCAAATCCGATTTGTTTTGTTTTTTTTAAATTCTTTTCAACACTTGATTTTAAGTTCATAAAAGTTCGTAGTTGACTTCATTGCATGGCTTCCTGAATATATTTTCCTCCACCCATCAAATTGCACTTCTTTGTAAGTTGACGTCATAACTTTCAGCTGCGCATCCAGTCATAGCCGATTGATTCCAACGTGGACTAGTTTACTCAATTCAATCATTTTATCCATATCCTTCAAACTGCATATACAATATCATCAGTAGCCAACTTGCACATCATTCCAAATTAACTTCACAACTGTCAGCCATTCAGTCAGAGATTTGATAGATCATTTCTTACGTGGCTTTTTTAATCTCATTTATAAGCGGATCTCAGGCTGGTTTACAATTCCACTCCGTGTCTTATATCGATTTCCTGATTAATACGACACCGTCTTAGATTTTGTGTTGGATACTGTTATAATCGCAATGGTGCTGGTTGATTATATTTACCTGATTTATCCACGCGTTAGGCTATTTTAAAAAATAAAAAAAACTCTTATTTTGTTGTTGTTGTTTGGGTTTTTTGTTCTTCAATATTTAAGTCTTGTTGTTCCGAGCATAATGTGACATATAATCCATTCTGACCCTAAATTAATAAGTTAATTTTTAACGGGTTTATTTGATCGAAGTTGTGTGTATTTTTGGGGCGAATGCAAATTTAAAGCAAAGACCACAAGGAAATTCTTTTAAGAGATTGATTGAAGTGTACGGAAATATTGCTCCCTGTGCTGATAATGTGTGTGTGCATTGCAACTGTATGAATTCGTATTTTATCTGCATGCCTTCATCAGCAAACTTTGAGATTTTCGTATTTGAAACAATGAGCTACTTAAAGACATGTGGTTGATGGATTTGGCAAAAGTCAGAAGTGATGAAATGGCTTTTAAACTGCTCACACGTTGTCTTATGACGGGAGACAGAAATAAGTCGCAAACACTAACATTCCCGACATGAGTTCCGTCATAAAAAATTTTAAAAAATGATATTTAACACTTTCATTTACAGAACCCGTTATAACCTTTTCGAATTCTAACGAGCTCGGGTAACTATCAATCATTGATTCCTACTGATGATCCAAATCACACGCATGTACGTCTTGATGACGACCAGACAAAAATTAAAGGCACCGTCATAAATGAAAATAGAAAAAACAAATACTACAAGTAAAAATAGAAGAAAACTGGAAAGATATGTGTGTTTGTGTGTATGTGAATTCATCATTTTTCTATAATTTATTTTTAAATATATGCCCCAGGTTAAACACTTTATAAAACGTCGTTTCGCTAATAGCCTAACATAGCAGAACACATATTAATTTTTACTCGGATGTTTTGCACAAGAACACTGTAGGAATGTTTGTCGTAGGGCACTATATATAATGCCATAGGTAATGCAATACAATCCCTAGATAATTTCGAAATATTAGTATCTTTATTAAAATCAACTATATTAGCAAATTGTGGGCATCGTAAAAATAGCTACATTAGTTCTTTGTTAAACTTTCGTGCTCCTGTTATTTACTTGAAATTATATTGAATCAAAATGTAATTGACCTTACATTATATAGAATCAAAATGTAATTGACCTTACATTGTATAGAATCCAAATGTATTTTGCCTTAAATTATATTTACTCAAATTGATAATGCGATAAGCACGATTAGTAACATTTGATGTTGCATACGGCATTAACTTATTATTTGTCTAGCTTGAAAAGGTCACCGACTTACTTAAATTTAGTCCAGAAGCTTTCAACTGCACGTTAAAGAAGATATAGTTATCTAAGCTCAAAACTAATGGGTTTTCTTTAGAAGAATAAAGATGTGAAATGTTAAAGGTTGTAGAATTTGTGGTTTCCTTTTTGGAAGAGTTTTTTTGGTTATATGTAATATAGATTAGTCCATATAAATAAAGCATGCTGTCTCATTTGTTAAAAGCGTGCGTAGATAACATGAGCGTGACTTGGCTTTATTCTATAAAGGGTTCTATTCCTTCTAGACATGGCAATAAGAAAGCGTCTACAGGCAAATTCTTTTTTTAATGCAATTATTTCGCACTTAGCTGACATTTGTCTTCTTTATTAGCCAAGGCCTTTGTGCTTTTTCTTCCCATCGCCTGAAAGCAAAGCGGAACGTATGGAACGTTTAAACAGGAAGCAATCTACTCGAGCTGTAGGCAATAAGATGTATCCTGGTACAGTTAGTTTTAACTGGCTTAGAGATTAAAAATACTTGGACTACATGTATAATTTGTTACGCACTCACAGGAGATGTTTAGATATTATTTAATTGTTTTAGACTTTAAATATTCTCTTTTCCGATGTGCTTAAGAAAATGCGAAAGTAACATCTCTAGTTTTGTATTTTGACTAAAAATAACATTTTTACAAATTCCTTGTATGGACTTACATAAATGATGAGTACAAGTAATGTATATTTGTTTTCTTTTTCGTGCTATAAACACAGTTAAAAAACATAATATATTATGACGTCACAAAGTATGAATCATTTTAGGCCAGAAAACATAAAACTGGAGAATTCGACTGAAATTTGCAATAAATAGTCCATTGAGGTATGGAAGTAAACACGTAATATAGGAATATAATCGTTCTTTTCGTGTATCAACCAGTACAGTGGGACCCCGCTATAACCCGCCCCGCTATAACCCGAATTCGGATATAACCCGGCCGTGTTATAGCGGGGTCCCACTGTATATTCATGTGTGGTATGAAAGAAATTTCAAGCCTCTTGTTTGTCTAACAGAGTTTATATTTCTTTTCTAGTTTTATTTAATTTCCCGTTTTGTTTAAAATTCCGTTAATTAAAAGAACCTCTGTTGAGGTTTGCACCGAGATAAGGAAATTACAGTAAAGAAGTTATAGTATTTGTCACCCCACGGACCACGACGCTCTGCCGAGGGCTCGGGATATAACACCAACAAAAATAACCCAACGATTTTTTTTATTTCCTTGCCTTGGTTAAAACGATTTTTTATTTCCATGCCTTGGTCCAAACACTGACATTGATTTTTTTCAACTATTTTTTAAAAAGAAATTAACCCTACACTTTTGCAATATAGTTAGCTGGTTCAAAACATAGTATTCGTTGGGTACTCACTTATGAAAATCTGTAGAATTATCTAAATAGAATCTTGCTTCAAATGCTACTCTTAGAAAAGAACCAAAAATTCAAGAAAAAAACTTATAATTGTTAGGTGCTATGGTATCGCATCAAGAGCGTCTCGAGACCAGAGCATTTATTTTATAAACGCGAATTAATACGATTATTTTAATGTGTGCAGTGGTGTACCACGTCGACTCTAATTAAACATGTTCTACGCATGAGAAAATAGAAACATATAAAACATTTATATTCTTACTGGATGATCATGTGATATGAAAATAAACATAATCAATTATTATATTTTATACTGATAACTTTTTAAATTTAGTCAGTTCTACTTTGGAAAACTATATATGGTTGGCATTGGTAAGATAAAATACACAGCTCGGTTTAATTAAGGTTATAATGACTGAGGAGATTTCTAATTCATGACATTGCTAGAAAATTTTATTTTCTGTCCTTGGAATATGACAAATGTTCCCATTTCTGGCACAATGATACGCTACACAGAAATTTCGCCTGGAATTGCGTGTGGACTTGCGAATTAACCACTTTGATTAGTAAGTACGGGAATTTTGTTTATTAATTTACAATGTTTGATTCAGCTGGGGATGGCTGGGGGTGTTTGACAGAGTTTGAAGAACGCAGAGCAGACATCACACATTCCTGGTTGCTGCCAGGTTTATGCTCTTGAGAAAATGTGGATTTTTATATAGCCAAATGATGCATATTGCTTTTGTGCCTGGAGCAGCGCTTTAAATTATAGTTCGTTCCATGCATTATCGTGAATTTTATCCTATCTGTAGCTCAGTAAATTATCAGGCAAGCATCATTAAATCTAGCCAAAATTCGTTCCAAACAAAGTTATTAAAGTTAGTAGATACAGACAAGATAGCATTAGATATGCCGTGTATAGTTTCTAGCATAAACCAAATAATTGAACTTGTTTGTGTGTGTTTGTGTGTATGTCTTATTCGAAATGTGTCGTATGGTGTGTTGTCAAAGTCCGAGAAACCTTAATGAGTGAATTTCTTTTGATTGTGGAAACCATGACAACCGGACTCAGACATCCCGAATGAGATATGAAACCTAAGGTTAGCAAAACAACTAGATTTCTCTAAGTTGAAATATTGAGAAAACAACAACAACAACAACAACAACAACAACGATAATAATAATAATAATAATAATAATAATAATAATAATAATAATAATAATAATAATAATAATAATAATAATAATGCGGACTTTGTATAGCGATTCATCTTTAGAAGCTCGAAGCGCTGTACAACACATATATAACGCTATGACTACCAAAAACAACAACCAGAAAATTAGAAAGGAAAACAAGTCCTGAAAATATTTAAGGTAGGAAACATTATTATTTCTTTAAGTTTGTTAATGCAGTCAAAAAAGATGAGTTTTAAGAGCACTTTTAAAAGGGATCACTGTGTACGTATGTCTAATTGCAATGGGCAATTCATTCCACGTTGATGGGCCCTGGTATGCACAAGAACGCTGTCCATATGCCTTCGTTTTCATAGTGGGAATAATTAGTATACGATTGTCAGAAGAGGAGCGTAAGTATCTTCCTGGTGTGTATACATGGGGGAGGCCAGATATGTATGTTGGACTGGAGTCCGTCAGTGAAACGTAGCACGGATAACAAAGTTTGTGTTTGATTCTGGATCGAATGGATAGCCAGTGTAGGGTATAGAGCAGCGGGGAGGTGTGATATGCAGGCATTTTGGCAGTTGTTTATGTGGTTTAGCTGCCCCGTTTAAGGCGTATGACGTTTTGAATACATCAACAGATAATTACTGTTTCTCTCGCATTTGTGGCATTTGTCAAATATGTTCATTGGTCAAACATGGAATAGTTTAAATCTTATAAGCGGACATTTGCCTGCCATCGTATTTTCTATTGGACAAGTACAATAAACTTAACATTGTCTATCTAATTCTAATTTACTTAACTGTACCTGCCAAATAAATGCACATCGTATACTACATTAAAACGATTATTCATTGGTTTTACTTAAATATAATGCTGCCAGTAAAAAAAATTCGAAAAATATCGCTTTTAGCACAATATTTTCCGAATATTTCGTTGTCTGCATCACATCTAATTTCTGAATCCTCTAATAAATCGTCTTGGACCAGTTATGTTAAATTTATTGATAACTTAAAATATCAAGCTATTGTCTGTACTGCATTTAATTGTCAAACTAGAATTTCTTCTTTTCGTATCTTATATTACCGCTCCGGTGGCCTGAGTGGTAAGAGAGTCCGCATTTGATGAGGATCGTCGCGGGTTCGAACTTTGGCCGAATAAGACCAAAGACTTGTACAAATGGCACTAACAACTGTCTAGTTTGTTAATTCTAGGGTTGTGTTTTAGATTTTAACACACATATATATATATATATATATATATATATATATATATATATATATATATATATATATATATATATATATATATATATATATATATATATATATTGTGTTTGCTTTCTGTTGAGTAAAACGATCGAAGATGGAAAATAATGATGGACAATGCGGCAGGAACTTAACTTAAAATTTACTTCCGTCGAATCTTTTTGCTCCTCTCTAACTAGCAGATATTTCGTGGTTAAACTGTATAACTTGGTGGAATTGTCACAGCTTTGTTCACAGTTAATAAGATTAGTTTACTTTTGGCCCCCAGCTATTTTCATTATCAACTAATCAGATATGATTGGACGATGGCCAGGAAATCCATCTGCTCAAATTCAGCCACAGGTGTATGGGTATCGGATTTTTGTCTCGACCCGCGAACTGTCTACTGCCATAAACATTAATATATTGGAAACTTTAACGAGATTGATGTCAGACAGAAGAAAGCTTTGCTGCGGCTTACAAATATAACGGTCACGGCTTCTTTGGTACAGATTATCGTTTACAAACTGCGCATGCTCCACTTATATAAGGATCTCACTAACATAAGCATAACATACTCCAGTGCGTGCTATATTATGATGCAGTATATATTGTAATATTTTATTGAATAATAATATGATTACTAATTTATTTTATTCAAATATTCATGTAATGTGTTTGATGGATAAATCGTGTCTGCTGTTTTATATTATCTGAACATATTTACAATATATTGACATGTTTGATATTATTATAACGTATATACGATATATTGATTTGTTGATATTATTATAACGTATATACGATATATTGATTTGTTGATATTATTATAACGTATATACGATATATTGATTTGTTGATATTATTATAACGTATATACGATATATTGATTTGTTGATATTATTATAACGTATATATGATATATTGATTTGTTGATATTATTATAACGTATATACGATATATTGATTTGTTGATATTATTATAACGTATATACGATATATTGATTTGTTGATATTATTATAACGTATATAAGATATATTGATTTGTTGATATTATTGTAACGTATATACAATATATTGATTTGTTGATATTATTATAACGTATATAAGATATATTGATTTGTTGATATTATCATAACGTATCTAAGATGATATATTGACGTGTTGATATGATCATAACTAATTTACGATATATTGACTTGTTGATATATCATAACGTAACTACGGTATATTGACGTGTTGCGACGTTTTATTACATTGTCGGTATAGTTTTGCAATAGCATCTGCAGTTTTATCGTGTGATATTACCACACGTCAAAATATCATTTTATGTGATTCTGAATGTCCAAATAAACTCAGGAAATTATTCTGCAGTTTACTCTTTACTGATCGCTGCGATCTGTGAAAAACTTTATTAAGCCCACCTTCAGGATTTTTTTTTGGGTTTCAATGAACATTTTGACCGCAATATTTCGAATCGACTCGCGAAAGGGGATTAGAGAGAAATGGTCTCGTCTGTTTCATAATCAACCGCTCCGGTGGCCTAGTGCTTAGAGCGCAAGCGGGAGGTCGTGGGTTCTATTCCCGGCGGAGTCATACCAAATCAAACACTGCAAATATCCGGACACAAATACATTACAGTAAATATGGAAACATCTCCATTCAGTAAACCTTCTTTGACATGAATTTCTCAAAATCAATGTAATATTTAGTTTGAAAGTGACAATTTAAGATTAAGTAAATATGGATCTTCAACTGTACGAGTAGTAGTGCATCAAACAATACATCACACGCATTGTACATTCTGTGTTGAAAAATGATTTTGTCTGTGTAAAATGTTTTGCTTACACGGAAGGACGCTAGGTTCTTTGATTTATGGTATGTAAGAAAAGTATAATCTACTCTTTGATGTCAATACTAGTTCAACTTTGGTTGGGACTATTTTTTTACGCAAGACAAATGAAAGGTGATACGAGTATTACAATGAACGAAATTATCCGTTCTTCTTTCTTTCTAAAAAATTTCCACTGAAATAAACTCAAATGGGTAATGATTTAATATTAAATTTATGAAACTTTTTTTAATAATGTGCAGCATTTGCGAGCCAAGATCGCAAATGTTTGACATTATTCGACTCGTTTCATAAATTTAATATTAATATTATTGTCGTGTTTTATATCATCATAATATAGCTACGTTATATTGACCTGTTTAATATCATTATAATACAGCTACATTATATTGACGTTTTCATGTTATGACACGTCTGTGTTATCTCAACGTCTCTATATATTATCATCACATAACTACGTTATATTGACGTGCAAAACCTGTACATCGGACAGTGACGCTCATGTTTATTATAATTACAAAAGTACAATATTAATCATCATCATCATCATCATCATCATCATCATCATCATCATCATCATTTTAGACGCATGATCTCTGTATTTTAATATATTTTTAATTAATGTTTTCCACTGTATGCCAGATGCGCGAACATTCTGTATAATTTTGTAAATACTTCATGCCTTCAGTAGTCTCTAAAAACAAAAATTTCGTTTTGAGTAGAAAGCACGAAGATGAAAAATAAAAAATAATGATTGGCAATGCGACAAGAGCTTAACATAATCTTTACTTTGGTCAAACTTACAATCTTTGTGCTTCTCTCTAACTGTAGCAGATTATTTCGTAGTTAAAAGTAATAACTTGATGGATGACATTATCACAGCTCCGTTCACAGTTAATAAGATTAGTTTACTTTTGGCCCCCAGCTATTTTCATTATCAACTAATCAGATATGATTGGACGATGGCCAGGGGATCCGTCTGCACAAATTCAGCCACAGTTGTATGGGTATCGGATTTTTGCCATAAACATTAATAAGTTTGAACCTTCTATCGAGATTAATGTCAGACAGGGAAAGCTTTGCTGCGGCTTTCAAATTTAACGGTCACGGCTTCATTGGTACAGATCCTCGTTAAGAAACTCTGCATGCTCCATTTTTTCCAAGGACTACACTAAACATGTATGCGTGGGTTCGAATCTCAGATTCGGCCAATGTGGGTATATGAGAAAGCATGCTAGTAGCTTCTCGTGGGTCGGTGGTTCTTTCCGAGGGGTTTTCCAGGGTTCTTACTCCACCATTAATACTGACCGCCATGTATATCGTGTGCGGGAAAATGTCGTTAAACCCTAAAACAACAACAACAATACTAAACATGAGCAGGATATCTTCCAGTTCGTGCTATATTATGACACGGTATATATTGTAATATTTTATTAAGTGTAAATAGGATTGCTAATTTATTTTATTTCAAGCATGCATGTTATGTATGTGATGCTAAATCGTTTTTGCTATTTTATATTATCTTAACATATCTGCAATATATCGACCTTTTGATATTAATATAACGTATGTACGATATATTTTCTTGTTGATATTATCATAAAGTATACACGATATATTGACCTGTTGATATTATCATAATGTATCCACGATATACTGACGTGTTGATATGATCATAACGTATCTACGATATATTGACGTGTTAATATTATCATAGTATATCTACGATACATTGATTTGTTGATATTAGCATAACGTATCTACGATATACTGACCTGTTGATATTATCATAACGTATCTACGATATATTGACGTGTTGTTTTTATCATAACGTAACTACGATGTATTTTACGTCTTGATATTATCATAAGGTATATACGATTTATTGACTTGTTAATATTATCATAATGTAACAGCGATATAATGACGTGTTGGTATGATCATAACGTGTATAAGATATATTGACGTGTTGATATGATCATAACGTATCTACGATATATTGACGTGTTGATATTATCATAATGTATCTACGATATGCTGACGTGTTGATATTATCATAATGTATCTACGATATGCTGACGTGTTGATATTATCATAATGTATCTACGATATGCTGACCTGTTGATATTATCATAATGTATCTATGATATGCTGACGTGTTGATATTATCATAATGTATCTATGATATGCTGACGTGTTGATATTATCATAATGTATCTACGATATGCTGACGTGTTGATATTATCATCACGCAGCGACGTTTTATTACATTGTCGGTATAGTTTTCCTTTAGTATTTACAGTTTTATATCCATACACCCGTGACTGGATTTATTCGAATCGACTCGCGAAAGGGGATTGGAGAGAAATGGTCTCGTCTGTTCAGCATGGCTACTTTACCACCAAAGAGGTTTGTTATGTAATGCGTAACATATAACATGAAAACTGACTTAAACCACAAGACAGAAACAACAGCAACAACATACAACACCGGTATTGCTTGTGTTGGCTAGGGATTGAGGGAGGCGGTATATATGTTGTATAGAATCCCTACTATATAGAAGCGTGGTTTAAATATTAACTGACAGAAGTAAATAAACTCAGCTCTATTCACAGAAGAATGTGGACATAATCTGGTCTCTAAACTGACAGAAGTTTATCCAAAGACTGCATATTTATGCAGTTAATATGTCATGCAATACCGAGTCAAAACGAACTTTGTTTTCATATTCTGTCATCTACTGCTCCACAATCAAACGCTGCAAATATCCGGTCACAAATACATTACAGTAAATATGGGAATTTCTGCATCCAGTAGACCTTCTTTGACATGAGTATCGTAATATCAATGTAACATTTAGTTTGAAAGTGACAATTTAAGATTAAATAGTTATGGATCGTCAAGTGTACGGGTAGTGCATCAAACAATACGACATCACACACAGTGTGCATTATGTGTTGAAAAATGATTTTGTCCTTATAAAATGTGTTTTTTTTTTTAGGAAGGATGCTTGTTCGTTCATTTATAGTTTGTAAGAAAAGTATAATCCGCTTTTAAACGTCAATAATATTTCAACTTTGGTTGGGTCTATTTTTTACGCGCAACAAATGAAACATACATAGTTTGTCAGAATGACGAAATGATTTGTTATTTTTTTGTATCTAAATAATTTTCACTGGAAAAAAAAAACATGAAAGCATATTGACTTAATATTGAATTTATGAAACTCTTTGAATTGCGAGCCAATTCTTTCAAAAACTTGACATTATTCGACTCGTTTCATAATTCCATTACTATTGTTATTGACGTGTTTTATATTATCATAACATAGCTACGTTATATTGACGTGTTTACAAATTACAAAGTGTCCGTTGACTGTTGTACTTTTTTGAGCTATTGTGAATTCATCCAAGGGTATTCATCGGTTATATCATTGTTATATATAACGATTGTTAGTATATAAGGTCATTCAAGGTTACCGACACCTCAGCACTTTCAACACTGTAATTCATTCGGAATACTCTATACTTTTGGAATTGTGATAAAACTATTAGAAATATTTGGGATTTAATTTTAGACCGCGAACGTTTAATGATCTTAATTTCATCTTCTCCCAGTCAGAGTTTTAAAAAATCCAAATAATTGGATTCCTAATCTGTCCTATCATAAAATAAATATCAATGTAATTATTTGATCTCAGCTTTATTAGGAGTATATCTATATACACTTTGTTTACAACATGTCGCATACTGTTCTTGTCATCTTGCGACGTGTTGTAATTCAGATTGTGTAATCTGAACAAAATCAATTGCATACTCCGATTAAACACTGACTCTATTGCCCTGATATTTTTCGTATCATGTGTAACACTCAATCTCTTGCGTACTATTTTAATATAGAACACAAGGAGAATAGCGTATACGTGTATTAAAATGTAAAAAGTCACGAAAATAATAGCGTACACTCGCCATACAGCAGAAGCGCCCAAATTAATACTTTAGTCCAAGATATTGCTGAGCACGTTGTAATTCCAGTGACTAATAATTTGAATTAACAAATCCACCCAAATTAAAAGCTTAACACAGCAATAAGGCTGATTTCGATTCAGATGTTAAGGCCAGAATGAATTATTTTAATGTAAGGAAGTTTATATACCTCTCCATTTGACCTTGGTAGCAATTACTATTTTTTGGAAGTACTGTTACAAATATTATGGAACTTTCTCAGGTCAGAATAAAGACCATGCCTTTAAGTCAAACTGAAGTTAATTCCACATACCAGTTATAACCTAGAATATATCATCAATGCGGCTTTCAATAATTTTATTTTTTTCCTCAGCGAAAATGCGTTCTGAGAATTAAAACATGTCATCATTCTGAGTCACGTGAATGTTTAGACATGGCTGGGCCCCAAATGTCAAAGGTCAAAATGTAATTCTCATACGTTGAGGACTATTCAGGACAATGTACATATGTACTAAATAAAACCCCAGTGTAATTAAATCTGAAATCGTTAACATTCCAGACATCTGATATCCATCAATACAAAATTCATGTTAAGCAGACGTTTGGTATTCCATGTCTACCTTTCAATAGCATATCAGATAAACCACATCATTTTGTATTCGCGATAGTTATCGCTAGCAACCATATGTTCTGAATGTACTCTCTCTTACATCAGTATTAAACCTGCAATATGATGAGCGATACACTCTGTCAACAGAACATAAACTATATTAGCGCCTGTCAGATCTATTTATTGATAAAGGTATCTCGATTATAATCAGATATGGCAAGAACGACAATACGATGAAAAAGAAACCCAAACATATTTGAATATTACTGAGAAAACTGGAAGGGCCTGGATTCTGTCTTAAATATCAGGAAAAGATTGGTGCTGATCAATAAAGTCGAACAAATTCTGTATAAAATAATTTAGATTTTTTAAAATAAATAATAAGGAAGCTAAAATCAATGATGAGTATCATTCGGACGTAGAAGTTAACGACGACAATGTAATTCCAAATTGTATTGGTTATATAATAAATAAAGAGCGCACTATATCTCAAAAATGGTGAATGGCAGTCTAGTGTTAATATAACAAAACAGTATAACAAAAGTACTTGATTAGAGTCCTTGATATAACAAAACTGTAATGGCGCGCTGGCGGGTTATTAAAGTGTTATTAGTACAATATTGTACGAGGCCTGGTCAGAGGTATTGCGCAACTTGGAAAACAACACTTGAAGACCGTCTCCCACTAATTATCGTTATCTAGAAGATGATCTCTACGGTGTAATCTGCCCGGTCAGTGGATATAGTAATCTGAGATGGTACTTTGAACAAGACAACACACGAGCCCCCGTAAAGATAAAATATGAATTTAATTAAAAATACAATTAAGAAAAGAATGACACTGTGAATTACAATTTCTCTCTTTCTGAATACACTTAGTTCAGAAATACATAAATTGAAGCTTTAAAATAATGGATACATTACTAAGAATCCAAAAACTAATAAAAATAAATGAAGTTAGCCGTTAATACTGAGAGTAAATTTCATCATGGAATCGAATGTTCATTTAACATTGGACTGTTGGGTGATTCAAAATGACCTTTTTCGTCGACTGGTTTTTCTTCTTCTGCGTTAGTCTCACTTGAGCTGGCCCTTTGGATGTACGTGGGATTACACAACTCTGTCTTCCAGTTTCTTTTTTCCGTCTCTGAATTTCGACCTCCTCGCTATTACTTCAAACAAACTATTTTCCTTGTAAAAGAAAAGGGTAAAACGCCCTAAGTATCTCGTTACTTTAAGAGTTGAGATAGTAAGTCCGTTTCCAGGTTCGAAAAATCAGATCTTACTATCAGTGTTATCATTTATACGGCTAACAAATACTATACAAGTCTTCAGATCAATAGAGCTATACTGCTAATTATCGACATCAGAATTCGGGAAAGTCATATATTCCCGTAAATCATTACGTAAAGTGAGGCAATATATCATAACACACAATCCATATTTACTAATATGATAAATTCAAATTAATGTAACACTTTCCAATCATAAATGTACACGGCGGGTTTTCTACACCACCCATTTACCTACCTAAGTATATAGGGTAAAAATAAGAATTCAAAAATACATTATTAAATCACTGTAAAACCGACTATCCATACAAAAATATGAACCCATCATGCATCTGTTACAAAGAAACATATGAAAGTACGTTATTAAATCAATGTAATACTGAACTATTTGTATCATAGTATCGATACATTATGCATCTATGACAAAGAAAAACATCATATACATTACATCGTGATAAAGGTGAATTTGAGTTAAATACCTTGTGTTTTTGACGTGCTTCTGCCGTTTGATTTCCGGCGGACTTTCCTGAGCTTATTATTACGAAGGCACTGCTGTAAAATTACCTTCGGAGTCCTGGTAAGTACTTCTACCTTTGGTTTTCTCTCTTGCAAAGAAATTTTCAGACTGACTAACCTCGTTTGATACGTAGTATATATTTTCCCGATTCTGGGGTCCGGTACACCCCCTTCCCTATACATTTGACCAATCGGCATAAATGCTATCCTTGCGGACCCTTTGAAAGCCGTCTATCAAGATGCCAAAAATGCCACTTAGGATCGAAATATCACCTTATCATTTGTCTCAATCATTTCTGACAGCTAACCTAGGTTAACGCGTGTCAAACACTCAGTCCGTTTACACTCTAAATATTGTAACAGTCTGACCGAGGTAAACTAACATTCTTTCCGTTCTAAACTCTACTCCAAGACAGTTGATTGTCGACTAGCCTACGAATTAATTACTGGATGTCACTGACGAAAAATTTGGCACTTGACATTACCCCCTTCTAAGAGAAAAATCGGTATTTTTACTCTCCCAAATTTTTCGGTGAACTATACTGCTCCCGTTACATGTCCTTAGGTGACCTATTCACTTCAGCCATTCCTAACCGACTTAAACAATCCGCTCCTACATTATCCCTACCTTTGATGTACCGCACTAGAATCTGATACTGTTTTAGAAACAGCGACCATCTCATTAATCGACCGTTAGTTAATTTCGCCTGGACCAAATAAGCCAGTGGTTGATGATCTGTTTCTAAAGTAAACTTCCTACCATACAGATACCGTTGGAACTTAGTTATTTCAAAGATAATCGCCAAACATTCTTTCTCCGACACTGAATAGTTAATTTCCGCCTTTGACAATTTCCTACTTCCATACGCAACTGGGAATAAGCTTCCCTCGTGTACTTGCAGTAACACTGCCCCTAAACCCCTATCACAAGCATCTGTCCTCAAAACAAAGTCCCGTGTCACGTCAGATAACTTAACTATGGCGTCTGACGTCAGTCTGTCTTTTAGCGTCTGAAATGCGCGTTCACATGCGTCTGTCCATACTACTTTGGTCGGCGCTTTTTTCCGAGTCAAGTCAGTCAATGGACTTGCAATAGCACTAAAATTTGCCACATATCTCCTATAGTATCCTGCCAAACCTAGAAAAGATCTAACTTCAGTCTTAGTAGTCGGTCATAATGCGTCCCTAAGTTGTTCGACCTTTGAGCTCTCGGGTTTTAACGTGTCCTCGCTGAGCGTATGTCCTAGGTAGTCTAATTGTCTGAACCCTATATGGCACTTCGATGGTCGTGCGGTCATTCCGGTTTGTCGTAGTCGTTCTAAGACGTTTTTCAGCAAAAGAATGTGTTCTTCCCATGTAGCTGTAGCTAATAGAAGATCGTCCATGAAGTTGGAAACTCCCATCCCCCGCAATGGTTCAAGGAATTTCCGCATCATACGGGTGAAGACACTGGGCGCATTCTGCACCCCGAATGGCATGACCACCCACTAGTAAGTCCCATCTGGATTTGCAAAGGCGAGTTTTGCTCTCTCTTCACTACGGACTGGAATTTGCCAGTATCCTTTGGACAGATCAATCTTAGAAAAATATTTAGCATGGGTTACTCCTGCGAAAATAGACTCAGGGTCAGGTAAAAGTTCTACCTGGAATTCTGTGATTCGGTTTAACTTTCGGTAGTCGACACAAAATCTGTGTGCCCCATCCTTCTTCTGGACCAGTAAAACCGGAGAGCTATACGCCGACTCGCTTGGTTCGATAATACCCAAGTCTAACATAGTTTCAACTTCCTTACGGACCGCTTCTAACTTCGCGTACGGCAACGGATATGGTCTTAACTTTACTGGGTTTTCGTCCAGCAGCTTCAAAGAGAACTCCTCCAGCTCTGTCCTCCCCGGTCTCTCTGTTAAGACGCTCGAATATTCTTGAAGTACCGACTCCACCTCTTTACGTTGGTCTGACGTTAACGTAACGTCAAGTGTGACGTCGACGTAGGTTACCTCCCTCGTCAACGGACAACTAGGGAGTACTTCCGCCTGCCCTGCGTTGTCGTCGGATTCTTCCGTCACGACGGTAGTCACCACGAACTCCGTGGGTGGTTCCCGCACACGGTACCGCTTCAAAAGATTTACGTGGAACAACTTATCCTTATCCCCTGCTCGGATACGGCAGTTTTGTCCACCTTTCTTCTCTGTTACAACAAATGGCCCCCTCCATGAGACTTGCAGCTTGTTGTGCTCCAATGGCAATAACAACAACACCTTGTCACCCACCTCAAAGTGACGTTCCTTCGCCCTTTTGTTGTAATACTTGGCTTGACGTCACCTTGCGTCACAGAGATTTTCTTGAGCCAATTTACAAACTTCTTCCAGTTTGTTACGCAAGTCGACAACATATTGGTATGTTGTACGCACTTCTTCGGATGCTTGCTCATCCGTCCATAACTGTTTCAATACAGCCATGGGTCCCCTTACCGTCCGCCCATAAACTAATTCAAAAGGTGAAAAACCCAAACTTGCCTGCGGTACTTCACGATACGCGAACAGTATCGCCGGAAGGTATCGATCCCAATCCCTAGGTCGACCTTCACATAGCTTCTTTAAAGCCTGTTTCAATGTCCCATTGAAACGTTCTACCAACCCATTACACTGCGGGTGGTACGGGGTAGTCGTCAGGTGTCTAATGGAGAGTAATCTATTTACCTCTTCCATCACCTGGCTCACGAACTGCGTCCCTTGGTCGGTCAGTATCTCGTCTGGAACTCCGACTCTCGACCACACCCCTAACAAGGCCTCAGCCATCGTGACTGAGTCAATGTTCTTCAAGGCCACTGCCTCCGGGTACCGGGTAGCGTAATCTACGACCGTTAATATATACCGATTTCCACTTTCCGCCGCCGGCTTAATCGGACCTACTAAATCCATCGCCACTCTCGAGAAAGGTTCGTCAATTAGTGGGGTGGTTCCCAGTGGCACTGGGCGAGGGGAGGTTTTCGGTGCCACTCGCTGACACTTGTCACATGACAAACAAAACCTCCTCACATCCCCATGCACCTCTGGCCAATAAAACTCCCTCACCAACCTATCTCTGGTCTTCGCCACGCCCATGTGGCTTCCGAGAAGACCCTCATGTGCTAACCTAAGCACTTCGTCGCGCTTCCCTACGGGTACCACAAATTGTTTAAACGTATCGACCCCTTTCTTGGCGTACCGATACAAAATACCGCGTTTTGTCGCGAACTTAACCTCGCCGTCTGGCAATTTCCGTACGGACCCGTCCGTCGCGTACCTACGTACCTTGTCAAGAGACACATCTTCTTTTTGAAGCTTCTTTAACTCACCAGGTACCAAAATGTCTATGGGCGAAGTCACGGATCTTAGCGGCTTCGACCCTGACCTTCGCTTCATAGCCCTCGTCTCCACTGACCCGACATGCATAGGGATACACGTCATAGGGTTAGGTTGGGGAAACACATACCTACACCCTAATATTACGTCATGAGACAGCCCCGACAAACACGCTGCTTGAATTCGCCCTTTTACATATGGAAGAATCAAGGTCTATGCTAACGACCGGAAGCGAATCCTTCGTCCTGTTAGCAAACTGTACTTTCACCGTCTCACCTGTATAATCTCCAGGTTTAACGTATCTACGATCTACCAAGGCCGGGTAACTACAGCCGGTGTCATACAGCACCGTGGCTTCCTCACCATTTACCGTAGCTCTCGCTACATTCGTAGACTCCACTGTTTTCCCTTTCTTAACAGTATTCGGAGTTACCGAATTAACCGTTGTCGGACGATACTTTCTACAGTCCTTGACAACATGGCCTGGTTTATTACAGCCATAACATACTGGCTCACCTCTTCTACTCGAGGTATCCCTATCTACCCTTTGAGTCTTTCCCGACCCACGGAAATGTACTTGGCTGGGATTCCGGCCCCTGGCCTCCCACCATTTTGACCATTTCGTCTCTGGGGTGCTACCTCAGTGGTCTTTCTAAACTCACCGATTCCAAGTCGGTCCCTACCGTTCCAAGTAGTTGGACGCGCATGCGCGCTCTCATAGCGCTCGGCCATTACGCTTATCTCATCCAAAGTTGAGAATTCGCGCTCCGCCAAAAACACAATTAAATCTTTTCTGTAGGTACTTAACACGTGTTCCTTTAAAATCTCTTCGCGAATACCTTCGTACGTTAACGCGGTGCCAGACATTTTTATCCATTTATCAAAAATCACGCGCACTCGACTGTGAAATTGCGCGTGTGTTTCGGTAGCCCTTTTTGACGATTCCCTAAAAAGTTTCCGGAACGTTTCCGCTGACAACTCATAGTGGCGAAGTAAAGCTTTCTTCAGAGTGTCATAATCGTCTATCTCGGCTGGGGTCATGTTGTGGTACACATCTTTCGCCGCCCACTGCAAAAAGGCTGAAATATTGATGGCCCACTGGTCCTTAGGTATTTGGTGAACCAGGGCCAACTTTTCGAACTGCGTCAAAAAGTTGTCAATTATTTCATCCTTGTCATTAAACATCGGCATGGTTAACTGTATGGGTCGTCTGTCTTCCACGCGACTACTCGGGGTGTCCGGACGTACGTTCGATTCTTCACCCCTCCTGAACTCGGCTTCGAGCCTTAGTCTCTCCATGGCTAGCATATGATCCCTTTCTCTTACCTTTTCTTCCGCTTGTAGTCGCGCGAGTTCCATTTCTTTCTCCCTCTCCTTCTCCTTCTCTCGAGCTTTCTCTTCCTTATGTTCTTTCAAACTTCTTTCAATAAATTCAGTTAGTTTGTCTCCCTCATACCCAAGTTCGTCTTTGCCAATGGATTTAAATTCCGTTAGTAACTGTCTGTCTGTCGCCATTACGAATGTTTTGTCTTTCCTTTTTCTCTAGAACTATGTCCTTAACTGACCTACAATCAGGGATTCTTCCTACGAAAATAGTTTGACCTAAAATAACCTTATCTGCAGCGAGATGGACAGGTCAAATCAGCCACAGATAATTAACCTGACGAAATTCCAGTACCACACGCTCCGCGCAGCAGGACCCTGTTAGCAAAACGTGATTAACTGCTTTCCAAAATACAGTACTGGCCCAATTGGTTCATGTCTCAAGAGACTATTTAGGTAGTACCGTTCTTAACGTTTTATAATAATTTCACACAGAAGGTATAAATCTCAAATTCTACAATACCCTTTTACCGTAAACAATTTGCATGCAAGTATACAAAAATAGCAGACAATGTTTGATTCACTCGATTCCTACTTAATAATAATAACAAATTTATGCCTTTGTTCAAAATACGCTCAGATTACTTCAATCACAATGAAAACTTCAAATTCCAAGGCACGCAACCAACTTTGTAATGTGGTGCTGGCGGGTTATCAAAGTGTTATTAGTACAATATTGCACAAGGACTGGTCAGAGGTATTGCGCAACTTGAAAAACAACACTTGAAGACCGTCTCCCACTAATTATCGTTATCTAGAAGATGATCTCTACGGTGTAATCTGCCCGGTCAGTGGATATAGTAATCTGAGATGGTACTTTGAACAAGACAACACACGAGCCCCCGTAAAGATAAAATATGAATTTAATTAAAAATACAATTAAGAAAAGAATGACACTGTGAATTACAATTTCTCTCTTTCTGAATACACTTAGTTCAGAAATACACAAACTGAAGCTTTAAAATAATGGATACATTACTAAGAATCCAAACACTAATAAAAATAAATGAAGTTAGCCGTTAATACTGAGAGTAAATTTCATCATGGAATCGAATGTTCATTTAACATTGGACTGTTGGGTGATTCAAAATGACCTTTTTCGTCGACTGGTTTTTCTTCTTCTGCGTTAGTCTCACTTGAGCTGGCCCTTTGGTTGTACGTGGGATTACACAAATCTGTCTTCCAATTTCTTTTTTCCGTCTCTGAATTTCGACTTCCTCGCTATTACTTCAAACAAACTATTTTCCTTGTAAAAGAAAAGGGTAAAACGCCCTAAGTATCTCGTTACTTTAAGAGTTGAGATAGTAAGTCCGTTTCCAGGTTCGAAAAATCAGATCTTACTATCAGTGTTATCATTTATACGGCTAACAAATACTATACAAGTCTTCAGATCAATAGAGCTATACTGCTAATTATCGACATCAGAATTCGGGAAAGTCATATATTCCCGTAAATCATTACGTAAAGTGAGGCAATATATCATAACACACAATCCATATTTACTAATATGATAAATTCAAATTAATGTAACACTTTCCAATCATAAATGTACACGGCGGGTTTTCTACACCACCCATTTACCTACCTAAGTATATAGGGTAAAAAATAAGAATTCAAAAATACATTATTAAATGACTGTAAAACCGACTATCCATACAAAAATATGAACCCATCATGCATCTGTTACAAAGAAACATATGAAAGTACGTTATTAAATCAATGTAATACTGAACTATTTGTATCATAGTATTGATACATTATGCATTTATGACAAAGAAAAACATCATATACATTACATCGTGATAAAGGTGAATTTGAGTTAAATACCTTGTGTTTTTGACGTGCTTCTGCCGTTTGATTTCCGGCGGACTTTCCTGAGCTTATTATTACGAAGGCACTGCTGTAAAATTACATTCGGAGTCCTGGTAAGTACTTCTACCTTTGGTTTTCTCTCTTGCAGAGAAATTTTCAGACTGACTAACCTCGTTTGATACGTAGTATATATTTCCCCGATTCTGGGGTCCGACACACCCCCTTCCCTATACATTTGACCAATCGGCATAAATGCTATCCTTGCGGACCCTTTGAAAGCCGTCTATCAAGATGCCAAAAATGCCACTTAGGATCGAAATATCACCTTATCATTTGTCTCAATCATTTCTGACAGCTAACCTAGGTTAACGCGTGTCAAACACTCAGTCCGTTTACACTCTAAATATTGTAACAGTCTGACCGAGGTAAACTAACATTCTTTCCGTTCTAAACTCTACTCCAAGACAGTTGATTGTCGACTAGCCTACGAATTAATTACTGGATGTCACTGACGAAAAATTTGGCACTTGACAAAAACAGTATAACAAAAGTACTTGATTAGAGTCCTTGATATAACAAAACAGTATAACAAAAGTACTTGATTAGAGTCCTTGATATAACAAAAGAGTATAACAAAAGTACTTGATTAGAGTCATTGATATAAAACAGTATAACAAAAGTACTTGATTAGAGTTCTTGATACCCATTTTAGGCTTCTCTATTTAATCGTGTAGTTAATACAGGAATTTGAAGCAAACAACTCCTGTGTTCCAAACATTTGAGAATATTTATTTTCAAAGAAGCATACTGTCTTTGTTTTTTATATATATATAAAATAAGATGAACGAATTTACTTACACGAGTTCCATAATTAAGGTACAGTTTACTTACACGAGTTCCATACTTACAGTACAGTTTACTTACACGAGTTACATAATTACAGTACAGTTTACTTACATGAGTTACATAATTACAGTACATCTTACTTGAGTTCCATAACATAATTACGGTACAGTTTACTTACAAGAGTTCCATAATTACGGTACAATTTAATTAAACGAGTTCCATAATTACTGTACAGTTTACTTACATGAGTTCCATAAATACGGTACAGTTTACTTTCACGACGTCCATACATACGGCACAATTTACTTAAACGAGTTCCATAATTACGATACAGTTTACTTGCATGAGTTCCATATTTACAGTACAGTTTACTTACACGAGTTACATAATTACAGTACAGTTTACTTACATGAGTTACATAATTACAGTACATCTTACTTGAGTTCCATAACATAATTACGGTACAGTTTACTTACAAGAGTTCCATAATTACGGTACAATTTAATTAAACGAGTTCCATAATTACTGTACAGTTTACTTACATGAGTTCCATAAATACGGTACAGTTTACTTTCACGACGTCCATACATACGGCACAATTTACTTAAACGAGTTCCATAATTACGATACAGTTTACTTGCATGAGTTCCATATTTACAGTACAGTTTACTTACACGAGTTACATAATTACAGTACAGTTTACTTACATGAGTTACATAATTACAGTACATCTTACTTGAGTTCCATAACATAATTACGGTACAGTTTACTTACAAGAGTTCCATAATTACGGTACAATTTAATTAAACGAGTTCCATAATTACTGTACAGTTTACTTACATGAGTTCCATAAATACGGTACAGTTTACTTTCACGACGTCCATACATACGGCACAATTTACTTAAACGAGTTCCATAATTACGATACAGTTTACTTGCATGAGTTGCATATTTACAGTACAGTTTACTTACATGAGTTCCATATTTACGGTACAGTTTACTTACATGAGTTCCATATTTACGGTACAGTTTACTTACATGAGTTCCATAATTACGGCACAATCATTATAGCGTCGGATTGGCGACAACACTGAAATTCAGTGATAACTTCACAACTAAACTTTAAATGGTTTGTTTTCCTTGAAAGTAAATATGCTCATTTTGCAGTTTTATGATCCAGAAATGAAATCTTAATTCCTTGAAATGAAATGAATGAAATCCAATCTGCGATGAAATGTAATGTACCTAAATCACCAAATTATTTTTGTTGTAATTATACGCAGCAATACATCAAGTCTAAAGGAAAAGAGACATTGATAAGCCCATTAATTGACTAATTACAGCAAGTTATACATCTAAAACAATTTGTAGGGCTACTTGGTTGGGTAGTTTTTAACGGTACTCGTGGAGACGTTAAATTAATGGAAACCCAAAATGGTCCGTTCTTTTGCCAAATTTCTATATCAATGACTTACCTGTAACACAGTCGCGCAAGTTCATGTATACAGATGACATAGCTCTCGGGACCCAAAGTCGCTAATTTACTGAGCTTGAGTGTATACTGAACAAGGACGTGGATGAAATGACGGACTTCTTCAAGAAATGGCGCAGACAGTCAAGCGCAACAAAGACAGTCTCCAGCTTCTTCCACCATAACAATGCAAATGCAAAAAAAAAAACACGACATACGATGGTGTGACTCTGGAAAAATCACCGACATTCTACAACCACCTGAAGAAAACTGTAGCATAGCTTAACACACAAAACAACCTACTCTGCAAACTGGTTGGCTCAACCTTGGAATGCTAGTGCTCAGAACACTCAAGACATCAGTACTGGACCCATGTTTTTCGACAGTTTTTGGACAACTCTGCTTCATATTCTGATATGACAACTCCATTTCATATACTGACACGACAACTATATTTCATATTTACTGTTATTACAACTCTTTTTATATATACTGACATGACAGCTATATTTCATATTCTGATATGACAACTCCATTTCATATACTGACATGACAACTCTATTTAATATATTGACGTGACAAATGAAATACATGTATATGAAATTCAATTCTAATATGTTCCGTATTTCAACAGTGTTCTAACAAAAGTTACGCAAGCTGGAGTTACAGAATCTCACAAATCCATACGATTACTATTACCTCAGGACTGATTTTCTGTCAATCGGAAGAATGTGTCTAAATTAAATTGATAATTAGAATGTGTCTAAATTACATTGCTAATTAGAATGTGTCTAATTGAAATTACTAATTAGAATGTGCTAAATTAAATTGATAATTGGAATGTGTCTAAATTAAATTGATAATTAGAATGTGTCTAAATAAAATTGTTAACTAGAATGTGTCTAAATTAAATTGATAATTAGAATGTGTCTAAATTAAATTTATAATTAGAATGTGTCTAAATTAAATTGTTAACTAGAATGTGTCTAAATTAAATTGATAATTAGAATGTCTAAATTAAATTGATAATTAGAATGTGTCTAAATTAAATTTATAATTAGAATGTGTCTAAATTAAATTGCTAATTAGAATGTATCTAAATTAAATTGATAATTAGAATGTGTCTAAATTAAATTGTTGATTAGAAAACGTTATTTCTTTGTTGTATTTATGTGTGTCATTTTACTTGGATTATAGATAAAATCCTTGATGTAGTTTATCTTGGAACACAACTATATAATAGTATTATAACGAACCTAACGTATATGGTGTTTGTATTTACGTGTCCGTTTATAGCCTTGTACGAGTTTAGTTAGTATTTGTTGGTTATAAAAATCGGTTATGAGGAAAACAGTTCTCAGCCCGTATAATTAGCCCGTTTCTAGAAGCAGACGTCATAATATACAGCATTCACAATACTTTATGACGTCATGGTTTAGTTTCGTAAAATGGGTCCTCCTTAATTTCTTAGCGTGGTGAGTTTTCTGGATATTTAGGTACACGTGTTTAGTAATATCAGATAATCTTTATGTGACGATCGTGTTTTGTCTTGCATGGCGCTAAGTGCTAATATTTAACTCCAAAATGTTTACCAGCGAATCATACAAATGTGAAACAATAAAAAAAACAACAACATGCAAGCGTGAAATTAAGAGTTTAGTGGTGTGTAACCGTTAGTTGTTTGGGGATAATAATAACCTGTTTTTGCGAGTTTAAAAACTTTCAGTTGGAAACAGACTGTTTTCTTGGGGTCCTTAAAAACAGAGAAAAGCAATGATTAGCAAGTCACGCTCATTCAATTGTTTTATTCGCTCATAATGAGACCTCTTGCATGTAACAGTATGTTTATATTTATGTTCAATATTGCCATACGAATATAGAATTTAAAAATGTAGATCACGATATGACTCCAAATAAAATACATATGTTCATTTACAGGTCACGAGGCTCCAGATAGTATGCTAAAGTCCTGATTTTAAAAAAAATCATTGTTTTTAGGTCAATGATCCATATGATGACAATTTTATGCACCTCCCGTGCAAGCAAGGGAAGTATGTATTCATTACAACTGAAACATGGAACTAAACCCTTCCCCGATCGATGAACAATCAGAAGGCTTCGTACGCAATTGCAGGCTTCCTTAACTTTAAATTAGATAAAGAGAAAAAAACGCTTGATATTAACGGTATTGTGTTCCTTGTTGTTTCCATGATAGGCAAAAACATTTGTTTGCTTTAAATCATTCTCAAAGGTCAATTTGAGACAGAACTTTGTGGGGTTTTTTTAACACATTTTACGTTGAACATTAAGGAGTGTCAACATACGAACTCAAATGAATGGTAGTGGTGTGTTTACCGGCAATGTATGACGCATGCACGGAAAGAAAGTGTGCATGGGTGTATTCATCATCCTTTCTCCAGTAAAACGACTTGGAATTGCTACATATTTCACCACACATTGTCCAATACCTCCTAAAACAAGGAAAATAGTACCACAAGTGTACGAATATTTTCCTCTTAAAATAAAACAATTTTTGTTCAAATTCATTTTCTGAAAATGCTTTACGGCACGTTTGGAATAAAAAAAAAATATTTCCCCAGTTTCCACATTTAATTGGCAAAGGAAAGACACTGAGACGATGAAAAAATAATTTGAAAACTCTCTCTCTCTCTCTCTCTCTCTCTCTCTCTCTCTCTCTCTCTCTCTCTCTCTCTCTCTCTCTCTGTATATAGAATCAACGTTTATCCACCAGGACGTTCAACTCTGATGTATTTTTCTGACATGCATTTTCACGCTAGCGTCATATATTTCAGCCATTCTGACCGAGTTCTGACTTGATCAAATCCCATGTGGTGCTTTTCATTATCTTCTATTCCCATTTGTTTACTATTTCATTCCGACGTGGGTTCGTCATTTGTTCTATGTACTTGTTTAAACTCTAGGAATAAGTCAATATTTTTTCATTACACCAACGCTTATGCTGGTTGGTTCAATGCTGATTGAATGTGGCTTATTCGTCTGCCTATCTTTTCTTTATTTTATGAGAAATTCGTTTGATTTATGTATTTTTACGTAAAACCGTAAATCTAAAGACGGTCAACAATGCACCTATATAAAATCTGACATATCGGTCACGTTAAAATATGGTGGTTTCGGAATAAGCAAACGATTTCTTGAAATATCAGTTTGTGGCGTCAAACTGTTTGCTGAACACCAACTAGTAGGAAAGAAATGTTCGTTTGGGCGATTTCTTTAAATATCGTTTTGTGAGGTCAAACTGTTTGCTTAACACCAAATGCAAAATTATACTTTTGCTGATTTCATAAAATATTGTTTTTATAAGTCAAATTATTTGCTTAACACCAAAAAATTTATGATACTTTTGGTAGATATATAATATAGTAGATATTCCTAGTCTATGAAAATAAGCCAATAAAATCCTTGGAGTTTTCACTTTAAAAATCCAGCATTCTGATTCCAAATAGTTTCATAAATGTAAATAAGAATACGAATCGACCAATGAACTGTCTTAGGAATAAACAGAAAGAAAAATCCCAGTTTCATCTAACCCTTCCAAACTAATTTATTTATCACTACTACATCGATGGTCTAAAAAGAAGAAATACAATGATTGAGAAGCAATACAATACACTTCCCGTAATTACAAGGAAACTCTGTAAGTGAACAGGCTAAAAGTCAAATCATTCATTGGGTTTCAGACAAATACTCTAAACTAATAGAGACTGGAATTGAAGCTGTATTTATATAAACGTTACTAATAAAGAAAACGTAATCGTTGATTATCAGTGTCGAATTAAAATTTACGATTTAGGAATTTATATTTCGGTGATGTCTGAGACTTAAGTAGAAACATGTATTTGAGTAAGTGTATAACGCCATAGCTCGTAATGATTCTTGGAAAGATTGCGTCATACTTGTGTCATACTTGTTTCGACAACAAATATCAGGTGAGCATAACTAAAAATTAAATTTTGTTTTCATGAACTTTAAAAAATTATTTATTTCGCTAGTTCGCATGTTTGTTTTTTAGTTAAGTAGTTATTTTTGCTCGTCATTTATTATGTTAAAATAATCAGAGTATTAGATAGATAGATAGATAGATAGATAGATAGATAGATAGATAGATAGATAGATAGATAGATAGATAGATAGATAGATAGATAGATAGATAGGTAGGTAGGTAGGTAGGTAGATAGATAGATAGATAGATAGATAGATAGATATGTAGATAGATATGTAGATAGATAGATAGATAGATAGATAGATAGATAGATAGATAGATAGATAGATAGATAGATAGATAGATAGATAGATAGATAGATAGATAGATAGATAGATAGATAGATATGTAGATAGATAGATAGATAGATAGATAGATAGATAGATAGATAGATAGATAGATAGATAGATAGATAGATAGACAGATAGATAGATAGATATGTAGATAGATAGATAGATAGATAGATAGATAGATAGATAGATAGATAGATAGATAGATAGATAGATAGATAGATAGATAGATAGATAGATAGATAGATATGTAGATAGATAGATAGATAGATAGATAGATAGATAGATAGATAGATAGATAGATAGATAGATAGATAGATATGTAGATAGATATGTAGATAGATAGATAGATAGATAGATAGATAGATAGATATGTAGATAGATAGATAGATAGATAGATAGATAGATAGATAGATAGATAGATAGATAGATAGATAGATAGATAGATAGATAGATAGATAGATATGTAGATAGATAGATAGATAGATAGATAGATAGATATGTAGATAGATAGATAGATAGATAGATAGATAGATAGATAGATAGATAGATAGATAGATAGATAGATAGATAGATAGGTAGATAGATAGATAGATATCATCTTTATTTAGTATTTAGTACAATAGGTAATTGACACCATATTTGTTTAATAATTCGTATAATAGATACCTGATACAATATTTATTTAGTACTTAATACAAAGGGTAATTGACACTGTATTAAGTTTTGTTATAAGTTATTTAGTGATTAGTATCATAAGTGACTGACATCATATTTATTTAGACCACTACAGTGGCCTCATTGGTTTGAGCGCCTTGGATACGGGAGGTCACGGGTTTGAACCCCGGCCGAGTCATACCAAAGACTTATAAAAATGGTACTAACAGCTTGGCGCTCAGCATGAAGAGGTTAGTGTTATGACTGGTCGGCCTTGTGTCAGGATAATGTGATTTGGTGGGACAACATGGAATGTGTCTGAGGCATGATGCCCTAGTGCTAGACTTCACTATACACTGTCACACTGCAGACTTCGTAGTGCTAGAACTGAAAAGTGTTAAAGCTACGTTAAAAATCTAAATCACAATCACATATACACATAATTTAAGTCAATATGTAATTTATTTCTTAGTATTACCTTTTATCTCGAAGAAATCCTGGAACATGATATAAGTAGTTTGATTTATTTTATGTATCTATAATCACTGTGATAGATTAATAAAACTGTATGCTATATATCGTATTTGCTATGTGTTGTCCTGATTTTAAATAAGAATCGACTCTGTCGCTCATTCAGTTATAAATTCACTAGCTTGCAAGCGTGTCACGTGGTGCAGTTCCGTTCAAGTGATAGACTGCTATCTCTGGCTTATAGTCGAACTAAAATAATAAGTAAGGAGACCCACAAACCGGAAGTACACTAAAACTCTCAACACTTGTTGCTATTGCAATAATCCAAGTTCGGTCGGGAATTTCACTCTTCGTTGTATAATTCGATCATTAATTCTGATACTACCGATACCAGTCAGTTATCATGTACTGTTACCTTTCTTATTGTTGTTAATTTTTGTTTATGTTCTGAATTATTACTGGTAAGTATTACCTGTTTTAAAGTCCAAAAGTATAATAAGGAATCCTCTACTGTTGGCCAAATATATTCGTTTTAACCTTGTAGCAGTTCCAATGACATTTTCTGGAGCAATATTTATATTTTAGAGTTCCATCCATATATGTTGCTTGGGATTTTTCTTCTTTTATCAGATTCTGAAACAAAGAAATATTTTTCAATGCTTGCATTCAACAAGTTGAAATTAACAAATGAAAGCAATTTATTTAATGCAGCACTTCAGTAGTTAAAGGTTGCGATATAGGACGTATGAGGCCACACTGGGACAATGTAGGACACATATTTATATATCCTATGCAAACCCCAGTCAAAAAACATCGTGGACGATTTGGGGAATATCGTAATTTAACATGGGCATACCCCATATAGCCCAAGACATCATAGACCTTGATATAATGCATACGTATAGGGACAATCGGCAAAGCTGAGGTTTTATATGGACAAAAGGTTTGGGACTATATAGGGACATTAGAAAAGTGGAGTCTATAGGAATGATGACATTACGGTACTGGCTATTGACAACAATGTGGCAAGGAGCTAACCTAAATCGGACAAAATAGCAAAAACAGTGACAGCGGGTAGCGCGTATTCGTTCAGCTTGGTCAGTGAATGGCGGGTGGCGAGTGGTGGGTAAGTTCAGTGAGTAGCGGGTGGCCGGTAGTGGGTCCAGCTTGTCATAAACTATACCAATACAACAACGCTTAGTGTGAATGGTAAACAAACAAACAAAGATACACATATATGGCTTTATCCTTATTTTGGCACTCTAATGTTTCACGGAAAAATGGCTAGCATTAGATTTACCGTTTTTCAGAAAGGAAACAAACGCACTACTTTTTCAAGAAAGACGCGAGTGACATTGTACTGTTTTACCCAGCCCATGGTTAAGTCTGAATTCTAAAACCAAAACGCATCTTCGTAAAAAAAGTTTAACAATGTTCGGCCTTTTTTGTCTCAGTTTAGATTGTCGATAGAAGAAGGCGCGTTTTGGTGCTACTTTTTCATTATACATTCCTGTTTTTAGATTTGTGAAAATTTTGTCACATTGTTTGTGTGGTGCGAAACACAGAAGCTCACTTATATTTTGGATATGTTCTTTGTTCTAAAACACGGCAAAAAATAATAGAAGCAAAACTGGTGTGCCTTTTTGTCTTTTTTTCTTCACTATTCTTTCTTTGTCTCTTGAATGTTATGCTAACTCTGATATTGTGGTTATTTTCTTCCCCTTCTTGGTTGATAGTGCGTATTGTGAATTTCTTCCCTTCTGTGTTGATAGTTGATATTGTGTGTGTATGCGTTCGCGTAGGTTTGTGTTGATAGTAGATATTGGGGCTATTTTCTTCCCTTCTGTGTTGATATTAGATATTGTGTGTGCATATGCGTTCACGTACGACTGTGTTGATAATACATATTGTGGTTGTTTTCTTCCAATTCTGGGTTGATACTGCGTATTGTGATTTTCTTCCCTTCTATGTTGATAGTAGTGTGTGTGTGTGTGTGTGTTTTGTGTGTGTGTGTGTCAGTGTCAGTGTGTTTGTAAACTAGCGTACGTATGTGTGGATAGTAGAATTGGGTTTGTATGTGTGCGCGTACGTTTGCATGGATAGAGTGTGTGTTTGTATGCGTTCGTCTGCGTTGTGTGGATAGTAGATACTGTGGGTTTTTCCCTTCCCTTCTGTGTGGATAGTAGATTTTATGGTTTCTGAAAGTATATTTTGTTTTTTGTCCTTCCCTTATGTGTGGATGGTAGTGTGTGTGTGTGTGTGTGTGTGTGTGTTTGTATGCGTTCGTATACATTTGTGTGGATAGTAGATATTGTTTTTATTTCCCTCCCTTTTGTGTTGATAGTATATTTGGTTTTTGTATGCGTTTTGCGTTCGTTTGTATGGATAGTATATTTGGGTTTTGGGGGTTTCTTGCTCCGTTCCGTGTGTGGACAATATATATTTTGTTGGGTTGCGTAGAGTTGTATTATGTACTCGTTCGCGTATGTTTGTTTGGATAAAAAATATTGTGTTTATTTTTTTTTCTTCCAGTGTGTGGATAATCTATTTGAGGTTTGTATGCGTGCGCGTACGCTTATGTATATCGTAGAGTGCGTGTTTGTGTATACGTGCAGGTACATTGTGTAGATAGTATATATTGTGTTTTCCCCTTCACTTCCGTGTGGATAGTAGATATTGGGATGATTGATGGTATATTTGTGTTTGATTTACCATTCCTTTCCGTGTGGATATTAAATATTGGGGGTCACTGCTTGCTGTTTCATCCGATTTAGGTCAGCTCCTTGCCACATTGTTGCCAATAGCCAGTACCATGGCGTCATCATTTCTATAGACTCGATACAAACTTCAATTTCCTAATGTCCGTTTATATTGTTTTCCTAACCTTACTTTGCTTATATCAGTCTAGTCATATCAGATCAGTCGTCTCAGACAAGGTGTCCACGCTTTCAAAACTACATTAAAAAAAAGAAACCCTTGTTGTCTTCTGCTGTGCCTGACGTAGTTGTTCTAAAATCAAACAACAACATCAAATATATAACAGCATAGTTACGTAAGGCCAATCCATCTTTGAGAACACGCCATACAAAACATTTCGAGAGAGAGACAAAAACATATACATGTCAAGCTTTCTGGTTCCCTAGGTATAGGCCTAGCTCTGTACACTATCAGGCCAAAGTCATTAAATGTAGCTAAAGCTAACTAACTAGTTTTAAATACTTCGTGTGAAATAAATTATATACTCTTAGCTACATTTAATGATGCTGACCTGAAAATTGACCGTGCTACAGATAGGATAAAATTTGAAATGCTGTGTGAAATGAACTATGACAGAAAACACTGGTCCATGCACTTAGAATATAAACGTATGCACTTCATAACCTCCTAACTCTCTTAATAAATACGGAAAACATAGTAACAGCCAGAAATGTGTTATGTCAAACATGCTTATACTAATTTTGTTAAGCATCTCAACTGTGCCCTAGTTGAATCAAAACATATACCTACAATATTTGATGCCAAATAATCCACTTACAAGCCAGGAGGAATCATTTATCCGTCGATACATTAATCCGTAAGCAGATTTCACTGTAGCACTTGTCATACTTCCAAGACGGAAAGTACATTTTCAAAGAATCAATGAACTTGAAAATTTAGCACATGGTTAATGACTAGGGTCCGTATTTGGAGGGTATTTTATACACGGGCGTAATTTTGCAATCTACTATAAGGGCAACACAAATATGTCACAGTTTCACCTCTTCCGAAGAAAAGAAGATTTACATACGATAGTGACACAGCTCACTAATTACCCGTGAATAACCCAAGCACGGACACTCATGCTACATGGAACGTTTCGTTTCAACAATAGCCTGTACACTACAAGAGAGGCTCACGCATAAAAACTGTATTTCGGATGACATGGATACGCCACATTCCTCATTAACATATTTGTATTAATGCACCACATGTAAACATTTGCGCGTGAACTATATTGCAGAAGTGAAAAAGTTATTTTCTACCTTAAAGGCAAATATTCGGTGAGAAAAGGAATCTACGTTGAGGTTTACACCGAGACAATGAAATCCCAGTCGTGGGGTTACATTATGTTTCCCCTCCCTCCATCCCCCCCCCTCCCCGGCCAGCCTCGAGGGGAGACAAATACTGTACCCCCTAGACTGGGATTTCCCTGTCTCGGTGCAAACCCAAACATAGATTATATTAGTCCCAAACCTTTTGTCCCTAAAAACATTCAGCTGTGCCGATTATCCCTATACGCATGTATGATATCAAGGTTTATGACGACTATAATGTCTATGGCTATGGGCTTTATGGGCTATGTCCATGTTAAAATCCCATATGCCCAAAAGCGTCCCAAGATGTTTCTGACTATAAATTTTTGTCATATTTAATCCCAGGGTGTTTATGCCTATATGGTCTCATGTGTCCCCTTTAACTACTCATTTTCTTTTGTTTAAATTAAAAATACGGCACTTTCTTTTATAACAAAATTCGTCTTTAATTTCCACATTCATATTCAATATCAATCAATCATTCTTCCCTCTCAATTCAAGCTGATCAATAGAATATGTAACATTTTAGTATGCATGATGGGAAATAATAAAATCGTCCCTTTTGTGCAGGTATTTGTCTATCAATATTGGCACTGGTTCTGTTATAATATGAAAGCATGTTCTCAAAATCAATCTCATGTCAACAATATTTTCAAATCACAAAAAGCTTTACAAATAATCTCGAAACAAAATTTGAAACAAATCCTCTCTAATATAATAACATATATAAATAGTTATGCAAATTATACAAACTATGGTGATATCTTAATTCAAAAGGAACTACATCTCGCATGTGCGATACATTTGTATTCTTATTGAAAATTCACATTTAAATTACAATCTAATAAAAGTCGTTGTGAAGAAAAGAAACTTCGTTTAAAAAAATCCACAAAATTTCTCCGTCTAAATCCACAATTAAAACCTCTTACTTTTAACTTCTTGTGATTTTTTGCAATGTCAGATAAGAGAAAGCGAAACTTTTTTCTCGACATTGGTCTCTAAGACATTAAATTGACATGCAGTGATTTACGTCTACATCTATTTCTACTATTAGTGTCATTCCGGAGAAGACGTTTGAAGTGATTGAATTTATACAACTTTTACAACTCGAAGTTAACCAAATAAAACAATCTGACATATGGTGTAATAATAAAGGTGCAATGGAGGTGATATCGTCGCAGCCGCTGTACTTCGCAAAAAGTTTATCATCGCTTCTCATCCTGCACAACCTGGGGAATTTATAAAACATATTTTAGATTAGACGTGTTGGTTCTTTTGGGAAACTGCATTGTAAACAATTGCTGAAAAGGAGGAGTTTGGAGAATTCATGTCGTCATCACTTCTCTTCTAACACTGGCTGTTGGACGTTTATTTAAACTTCTAAGCCAGATTTATGATCGGTGTAGATGTGCACAAAAGTTTTGCTTTTGCTCCTCTGGCTTATTTTCGGGACAGCTGTTGAGATTTGTATTTTGTTAAAAAGACAGTTTTTAGAGAATTCATTTCGACGTGTTTTTACTTTCCACGTCTGTTGGAAGATTGTATTGAAATTGTTGACTATATTGTATTGAATCTGTGTAGGCTAGATTTGTTGCTGCATAGACTAAACAAGCGTTTTTGTTCTTTCTTCTGGTCCATTTTGTGAAAGTTCTTTAAAACGTTGTCACAAATATGGTATTTTGTGAATTCAGTTCATCTATTCCACTCATACAAATGGTTGCGGAATTTTATTGAAATTTTGTACAACGGAAATGTTATTGGTGCAGATGCGCAAAAACCTACCTTGTCACCTCTGACACATTTCGGGCAACATGTCATTATAAAAAATATGGTGTATTTTAAGAATTGTATTCGTTATCGCTTGCTTCCATCATGCTGTATGGAGAATTTTACTGACACATTATGATATATATGTGATAGGTATACATGAGCAAAAGGGCTTTACATTTGTCTTTTGTACAACACTTGGAAAAGTTTCTAGACAGATTTTAAAAATAGGGATCTAGAGATTTGGATTTATCATTGCCTCTCCTAAACTTCCTGAAGAGCGATATTGCTCCTGTACTAACCCTGTCTTTCAGAGAAGATAGATGATATTAACATTGCCACCGTATCTCAATCTGCTCCGTCGTCATTCGTCTGACAGTCCGCCAAGTCATTTCGTCTGTGACGAAGCTAGCAATTGCCTCTCCTCCTAGACCAATCGGACAATTTTAATGAAAATTTAGGCTAGATCTGTGGTTGGGGCAGGTAAAGGTTTCACCTTTTTTGAGGGGGGGGGAGTTTGCTCTGATCTATTGAGGTGTGAAAAGGAGATTTCTTGAAAAGTTGTTGAGAAAGGAGATACTTGATAACTCAGTTCGTCATTTCCTCTTCACACGCACTATTTGGAGAATTTAACTGAAATTTTGTATACAAAATATCTGGTTGGCGATGATATGTGCAACAGTTTTACTTTATCCGGTTTCCCATTGTTTCGGGCATTTCTGTCATATCTTCCCAAAATAATGTATTTTAGAAACTCAGATTGACACAGCTGATACGTCCATACTTCTTGGGTCTTTGTTAAAGTATCTGTAGACTAAATATGAAGCAGGAGTAAAAAAATTTTAAGTTGTCTAAACATTGATAATTTCTTTTGGAATCAGGTTTGTCGTCGCTTTTCCCAAACTGCAAGGATATTTTTGGGAGACTTTGTAAGATATGGTTGGTAAAATACACATTGTGGTCCATTTTGCCTCCAATCAATTTTTGGGACATATATTACAAAATTGTTAAAATTGATGTATTTTGAAAATATGAGCTGTCATGCTACTACCTCATCCACGATTTTTCAAGAACACATTCTGGTAAAGAAAAACAACAAGGCCTGTTCAAATCTTAGCCAATTTTGATCTAATATGAAATTAGATATATGCATGTGGCATCTTCTGATCATAATGATCAGAATTTTGATACAAAGTGTCCTTACCTGAATAAGTCTGTACCATACCAGTCAATTTTGTGATGCCATGTTAAAGCCAAGAGACTGCATAAAATATTTTTAAAAATGGATTTCTGTTTAGCTTTTCAGGTACGGAACTTAAGAAAACGTACTGTTTTTATACGCTCAGCATTAAGAGGTAAGTGTTAGGACTGGTCGGCCTGGTGTCAGGATAATGGGTGGGACATCATGCTATATGTGTGCGGCATGATGCCCCAGTGCTAGACATCACTATAGACTGCCTCACTGCAGACATTGTAGCGATTAGACTGAAACATTGTTAAAGCTACGTTAAAATCCTAATCAAACAAACAAACAAACACAATGAAAATTCTGACGCGGTTCCCTGTATGACACGAATGGGTTGTTGGCGATACTTTACTGATTACGGCGCTTTTGAAGGAGATAGTGTTGCTTGTTTCTAGAACACAGGTAAACCGTCAAGAACATTTTACAATTCGGCGTTAAAGTTGAAAGCCCGTGTGTACATATAGCAATATCAGAGTTCTTTCTCTACTTGACGTCAATGTCTTGCATATTTTGAAAACTTTAAAAAAGGTTCCAGTATATGTAGGTGTCCGTCTTTGAGTCTTATTAATGGGAAAACTTTTCTATGCGAGATGACGATATCAATGCCGCTTGAGTATCGATTTTTTTATTCTAGTCTTCGCCAAATATCACATCCAAAATTTAGTTGCGAATGTACTAAGTATTATGGGCAGATAACTCCATAAAATGAAATCTACAAAATTGCCGATGAGTGTTTTTTAATACTTTATAGCCTCTCTGGATTTTCTTATTACTATATTTCTTCTTCTACTTCTTCTTCTTCTTCTTCTTCTTCTTCTTCTTCTTCTTCTTCTTCTTCTTCTTCTTCTTCTTCTTCTTCTTCTTCTTCGTCTCAATAATAATAATAATAATAATAATAATAATAATAATAATAATAATAATAATAATAACAGCAGAAGCAACGACAATAACAGCGACAAAAACTATGAATAAGAGTGACGTTTTTCAGACAATTTCCCTCAAACAAACCACAAAATTCGCCAGTGAATTCAATTAACTGTGTTACATGATGAAATTGAGATTACATAATCTTGTTCTTGAAGTTTGGGACATCAATTCTTCTTTATGTGACGTGTTCGACATATTAAGGTTTTTTTTGTATTCTTCGTGACTTCATCGATTCAATATTCTTGCTTTATTTTGCCCTAAACAATCACAATTAATTTTTATTATAATTAATTGTACAAAGATCCCATTAACCGTGCCAATTTAATTGAAAAAACCAAAAGTGATTAATTAAATAATTCAATTTCTCTAAATCTAACTGTCCAACAACTAATTTTTCGACATTTATGAGTTCGCTATTAGCATACAATGACTGTTATTTTTTTTTATATTGGAATTTTTTTTTTTGGTGGAGGGTTGGGGGTATTTGATTGGGTTTATTGTGAGGTCTTTTGTTGAAGATTATTGTTTCTTCATTTAAAGCACGGCACTAAAGATGGTCAATATTTCGTTCTCAACAGTTAGTTTTTTTAATGACAGCCTGTCAATTTTTATTTCGAAAAAAATACTTTGTAAAATGAGTTTTCAACCTTCTTATGTAGTATTCTCAAAAAGATGATCTTACAAGTGTTTCGTGAACGACTGCTGATGAATTTTGTTTTGTTCGTTTTCATATCAAGTACTTGACAGAAAATAGTAAATGTATAAAATAGCATAGTCATGCACTTATAAGTTACTCCCAGAATCCATTTTTCGTTATTCATCTATTTTCCTTTCATTAAATCATAAGTAATTCTATATTTCTAAAGCCAAACCTACATCAATGGATTTTTTTTAAAAGTCATCGCGATATAAAAACTATTTGAAGTACTGAATTATTTATATTTCTTCAAAACCAAATGAATGCCGAGACATCGTCGTATGATTTCGTTCTAAACCACCTAGTTCCACAATAACTGTTGCTGGGAATGTGGATGTACGATGGCACTGTAACACTTCATTCTGAATTTAATTTGATGAATGTTTCTGATGTACACCAAGATGTCTAACTGCCTAATCTTAAAATCTATCTTTATTCATAAGGGTTGAATCTTCTATTGTATTGTTTTGCTGATACAAAACATTTAGATCAACGAAAATTTAGACACCCACCCTCTGCAAAAAAAATATTTACCATATCATTTACATTTAAACGCCCATCATATAATATATGCATGACTGATGAAAAGTTCCATTAAAATAGAAGACAATGCTATCTAAAAGTCTGGGAATCGATAAGAACGAACTAAATAATTTAATGGATGTCTGGGGCCATATTTTTACAAAATCTTGAATCATTGATTCATTTTGTCATCGAGACTTGATCAACAAATTTATTTTCCAGATTAAAAGTAATGTATGTATGTATGTATGTATGTATGTATATATGTATGTATGTATGTATGTATGTATGTATGTATGTATGTATGTATGTATGTATGTATGTATGTATGTATGTATGTATGTATGTATGTGTGTGTGTGTGTGTGCGTGTGTGTGTGTGTGTATATGTATGTATATATGTATGTATGTATGTATGTATGTATGTATGTATGTATGTATGTATGTATGTATGTATGTATGTATGTGTGTGTGTGTGTGTGTGTGTGTGTGTGTGTGTGTGTGTGTGTGTAACTGACAAAACAGTAAGGAAGTAGTGTATATGTAATATATCTTTTTTTCTCTGTGTTTTTGACTGTCTCTGTGCCATAACTGATACCTGGTAAGTCCACATCACATCAGTTGGTAAACTGTGTTGAATTGTTTTTATCCACACAAGCAGTCTAACTTTCACACACACGCACACACACAAGAGTGCGCGAGTGCGAGCACTATTTGATTTGAAGGAATATCTTGATAACAAAAAACAAAATTTCTTATCGTAGTTGACCTTTAACGAATGAATTTTTTCATAGAACTATTACCACAAGCCAGTGCAGTGGCGTAGCGACGGGTGGGGGGCAGATGGGGCATTGGCCCCGGGCGCCGGTGGCTAGGGGGCGCCAAAACGGAGTCAAATCGGCCCAAAGTATCAACATAACTGCGCAACAGGGGCAGCCGGGGGCGCAAATTTGGGTGTTTTGCCCTGGGCGCCAAGTATCCTCGCTACGCCACTGAACCAGTGAAAAATATTAAATAATAATGATAGATTCACCTTCTGTGAGGAGTCAACTGATTTAGCACGTATTCTATAACTGTTCAGTTACTGAACATTTTTGGAAATTATTTGTAGAATGAATCCAAAATTACAACTCAAATTTTAAAACTACACGAAAAGATGTCTTTAAAGGAAACACAAGCTTTCGTGATCTTGTCTGCTTTCCAATCTTGCTTTTTATAAAATAAAAGTGATCTATAACATAATTTTGCTTGCAAAAGTATGTTATAGATCACGTTGTGCATCAAAAATCCACAATCTCAAATAGAATAAAATCGCGTTTTATCGTACAAAAGGCTGGGGAAATATGTCGCCAAAGTGAATAATATAACGGATGGGTTTAAAAGAAATTGGACCCTGTTGTTAACTTTTGGTTTTCTAAGTTTTCCGTGTGTGTGTGTGTGTGTGTGTGTGTGTGTGTGTGTGTGTGTGTGTGTGTGTGTGTGTGTGTGTGTGTGTGTGTGTGTGTGTGTGTGACAGATTTGTAACGTGTCTGCATTTTGGCAATTAATACTGATGTCCAGCACTGGGACATCATGTAGCATACTGTACCACCTGAAACCAGGCTGACCAGTCCTACAAGTAACCTCTTAATGATGAACGCCATGTCAGGCAGCTGCTAAGAAAAAAATTATAAGCCATTGGTATGACTCGGATGAGGTTCGCACTCAAGATCTTCAGATACCGAGGCGGACGCTCTAACCACTTAGGCCACCGGAGAGGTCGACGCATACATACATACGTACGTACGTACGTACATCCATCCATCCATCCATCCATCCATCCATCCATGCATGCATGCATGCATGCATACATACATACATACATACATACATACATACATACATACATACATACATACATACATACATACATACATACATACATACACTTCGGACTTGTCGTTCATGTAGCTGCTACGTATACTATTATAGGGAATATTATGTTTTGTTTCTGTTTAGCATGAATTATAATTTTTTTAGTGTGCGAACAGGAATGATAGAGTATGGATCATTTTGAACATTTTAGATATAGTGCAACTTGCAATTTTACTATCTAAAAAAACAACATATTTTGCTTATCCGCGTAACTTACCACATTTGTAGACCAACGAATTTTACCACCCCCACCCCCAACTCTCAAACGATGGGGAGTTTATATATATATCTATCATAGAGAGTGATAGAGACAGTGACAGATATATATATATATATATATATATATATATATATATATATATATATATATATATATATATATATATATATATATATATATATATATATATATAAGATGAAGATAGATTGTTGACAATAGTCGTGACATATTTTAAGAAATATCCATCCTGATGGGTAAAGGGGGGAATGTTGAGAGAAACAGAAGAAAATATGAAAATATAAAACGGGCTTAAATATGGAAATACAGGTCTAAAGAAGATACATACGGGCATAAATACGGGCACCTCAGTAAAAACATAATGTAATTACAAACGTGATATCGTCACTGTAATGATATAACTTTATCCCACTCCTATATTTTAACACTATTATGACATATATAACAAAAAGTGTTGACTACATGTCCAACCTCATAAACATGGACACGTATATAAACATTAAATAAATAATTGATTAATTTGGATTTAACTTTCCTCCATTATAAAGCCTAGCTCCTGTGAAACGTTATAAATAAATGTCGCTGTACGTGTCTTACATCAAAAACTAACTAACTGTAACGCACTGATATGCTAGTATGTGTCACGGACTAAACATTAACTCACTGTCACTAACGTGTCGTGTATCAGCAATTTACTCACTGTAACACACACTGGCATGTGTTTGCACATCAAAAATTGACCCACTGTAACATACTCATACACCAGGATGTCTCGTGCACCAAACTGACCTCACTGTGACCTACCTTTTTATTTAATCCAAATTAGTTATAATGATTTGGAGCTTTAGCGTCTATACATATTTGTGCACACACTAATTGATAGCTTTTGACAGGGGATATAATTTGTTGGTATCGAAGAGACATGACTTAAAACAGGTTTATACTGATCTGCCCTCTCTCAGACAGAAACAAATAAAAAAAATTCAGTGTGGTAGGTGGGGGTATTTTCTTAAACAAAATCTCTCTCTCTCTCTCTCTCTCTCTCTCTCTCTCTCTCTCTCTCTCCTTCCATCCATCCATCCATCCATCCATCCATCCATCCATACATACATACATACATACATACATACATACATACATACATACATACATACATACATACATACATACATACATACATACATACTGCTTGTATTAACATCAGATCTTTGACTCGTATTTAAAGATTTAGTATGATAACCGCAACTATAAAATTTTATGACGTCATTATTCAAAACGCGTACAAAGAATGTCGGTCTTAAATAATTATTTTTTGCTTTTCATGTCATTAAACGGTTGTTGTTGTTTGGGGCTTATCGCCATTTTTCAGCACACGATATAACTGGTGAATAAAGAACTCGTGGAACCCAGTAAAAACCATGGGAATCTAATGGTAAAGGCAAGCACTTGAGAGCGACTAGCAACCTGGTGTTCCCCATCAAACGGTAGATCTCTTATTAAATATTGGTACCACATACTTGATTACGTGTTTTAAGCAAACGCGTAGAGTTTGATCCACGTGGATCAGTTTCATATTTATTGTGTAAGCTGAATTTAATTTATTTCATATATCTAATCAAGTCCAGTAAGTCAGCCATTACATCTTTGGAAAAACCAAATATCAATCCTATACCTACAAAGAACCAAATATCAATCCTATAGCTTACAAAGAACCAAATATCAATCCTATAGCTTACAAAGAACCAAATATCAATCCTATACCTAACAAAGAACAAAATATCAATCCTATACCTAACAAAGAACAAAATATCAATCCTATACCTAACAAAGAACCAAATATCAATCATATAACTAACAAAGAACCAAATATCAATCCTATAACTAACAAAGAAACAAATATCAATCCTATACCTTTCAAAGAAGCGCACACAGTTCCATTTGCGGTTTAAGGTTGTTTGAGCTTATATTATAATGATCACTAATAACGGGCATCATGACTGAATTAATAAAATATCAGCATCAATATTATCTAATAACAACCAATAGTATACAATAACAATCAATAGTATCCAATAGCAATCAAGAAACTAGCAAACAATGTTCCAAAACTTCATTGTTGTGTCAAAGCAATTTGATTAAGATTGAAAGATAATTGTAAAATATATTTAGTAGTGTAAAATGCCCATTTTGTTGGATCAAACACTTGTATACAGTCCAATTTAAACTAGATACACAAAAGGTTCTAAAACAGGGTTTATCGAACTAAGTCGGGTACAGACCCCCCTGATATTTCCTCGCTATTCATTATATATCGTAGTGAAAAGAGGATTTCCTCGCTATTCATTATATATCTTAGTGAAAAGAGGATTTCCTCGCTATTCATTATATATCTTAGTGAAAAGAGGATTTCCTCGCTATTCATTAAATATCTTAGTGAAAAGAGGATTTCCTCGCTATTCATTATATATCTTAGTGAAAAGAGGATTTCCTCGCTATTCATTATATAGCTTAGTGAAAGGAGGATTTCCTCGCTATTCATTATATATCTTAGTGAAAAGAGGATTTCCTCGCTATTCATTAAATATCTTGGTGAAAAGAGGATTTTCTCGCTATTCATTATATATCTTAGTGAAAAGAGGATTTCCTCGCTATTCATTATATATCTTAGTGAAAAGAGGATTTCCTCGCTATTCATTAAATATCTTGGTGAAAAGAGGATTTCCTCGCTATTCATTATATATCTTAGTGAAAAGAGGATTTCCTCGCTATTCATTATATATCTTAGTGAAAAGAGGATTTCCTCGCTATTCATTATATATCTTAGTGAAAAGAGGATTTCCTCGCTATTCATTATATATCTTAGTGAAAAGAGGATTTCCTCGCTATTCATTATATATCTTAGTGAAAAGAGGATTTTCTCGCTATTCATTATATATCGTAGTGAAAACAGGTTATTAGGTGGCATGGTTAGCGTGACAGACTGGCAACCCATTCAAATATTGTCCAAATCACGTTTAAATTGTTAAAGCTACGTTACAAATCCAATCACACAAACACACTTACATCAGACTGATATGGATGAGTTATGGGACATGCTGTAGTAATGTCTCTAGGCAAGACACTTTATTTCCATCGCGGAGGCAATTACAAAGCCTCTCTTGTGTTGATGTGTATTCACAGAATGAAATATTGTTAACTCTAACATACACCAAGTCTTGCCTTTTCCCAATGAATCAACCGAGTTTCATATCCGAGGCGTTTGACCTTGGTATCCAGATGCCTGTTAATGTTATTTAAACTTTATGGTCTATCGATAGGGCTGACATCAATACAAATATATCCCGTTTGTTGTGAAACTTTAAAGGATCTGATAGCTTTAAAAAAAAGTAAACCAATTTATTTTATGTTTTTATGCATTACGGGATAAACCAATTTATTTTATGTTTTTATGCATTACGGGATAAACCAATTTATTTTATGTTTTTATGCATTACGGGATGGGGGGAGAGTCATTCAGAAAAAGGATCCATCATGCACTTTTTGATGAATGGAAAATATTAAATACAATTTATCTACTCAATCAATGAAAGTCATTTATTTTCCAGAGGGTTTTATTCATAGCATCAATGAATGGATGTCTAGCAACCGATTTATAGTTAAATGACAAACGGGCATGTTCGCATGGTCAAATTTTTGTACTAACAAAGTTGCTCAGAACGTTTGAAATGTTTACGTCCAGTTTCAGAGTAAGATCTTGCTCGGGAATATATGCGACATGCGATTCTCTTTATCTCTGGCAATTAATAGTAATTAGAACAAGGTACCACAACCATTATTAGAACATTGCTAACTGAACAGCATTAATACCAGCGCAGGTACAAAATAACAGTATAAATACCAGCGCAGGTACAAAATAACAGTATAAATACCAGCGCAGGTACAAAATAACAGTATAAATACCAGCGCAGGTACAAAATAACAGTATAAATACCAGAGCATGTGCACAATAGCTATAAATACCAAAGTATGTGCACATTAAAAATAATAATACCAGGGCAGATACGCAATAACAGTATAAATACTAGGAGAGATGCACAATAGCAGAATGAATAACAGTTTCTTGTACAAAATAACAGTATAAATACCAGAGCAGCTACAAAATAACAATACAAATACAAGGGCAGGTACACAAATAGCAGCATAAATACAAGACAGCTACATAATAATAACACACGGACTAAGACAATCCAAATAGCTCAAAGTTCAATAAATAACAAGAATGAAAATAGAATCAAGCATACATTTATTAATACGAAAGGTAATTATGTGGCAAAACATCGACCAATCTATTACACCATTTAGTAGCCAAATAATAATAATAATAATAATAATAATAATAATAATAATAATAATAATAAATGTAATAATAATAATAATAATAATAATAATAATAATAATAATAATAATAATAATAATAATAAATGTAATAATAATAATAAGGCTTTTATATAGCGCCTAATCTTTAGAAGCTATATAAGCTTTACAACATTTATACGTTTATGAACACAAAAAAAAAAAAAAACACCATGAAATTTGAAAACAAAAAAAATGCTAAAGATATTTAAGGTAGGAAACATTTTTAGGTCTTTAAATTTGTTCTTGCACTCGAAAAAGGTGAGTTCTAAGAGCACTCTTGAAAGGGGTCAGTGTGTCTGTGTCTAATTTCAATGGGCACTTTAATCCACGTTGCTGGGCCCTGGTATGCAAAAGAACATTGTCCATATGAATTCGTTTTCATAGCGGGAATAAGGAGTATACATACGATTTTCAGAAGAGGAGCGTAATTATCTTGCTGGTGTGTACACATAGATGAACCGGATAGGTATGCTGGACTAGAGTCCATCAGTGGCACGTAGCACAGAGAACAAATTTTGTGTTTGATTCTGGATCGAATGGATAGCCAGTGTAGGGTACAGATCAGTGGGGAGGTTTGCTCTGATCGTGGTACTCTAAAGATGATCCGAGCAGCCGTGGTTTGAATATTTGAAAGTTTCTGAAGTAGTTATTGAGACGAACCAGACATAACTGAGATACAATAGTCCAGTCTTGAAATTGCTAATGAACACACAAGTATTTTAGTGGCATCAACTGAAGATATTTGCGAATGGAGCTGATGCGTTTCAGCTCAAGATAGGCAGCCTTGTATATGTTCATGATATATAAGCAGTATTCACTATGCAAACATTTGTTTGGCAGTTATTTAAGGGTGCTGACTTTTCAAAGCTTTGAGAATATAAAGTTTTTAATAATTTATCTTATTACATTTTAAGGGTTCCTCAATCAAAAATAATTTTAACACACATGGATAGCCTACTGCACATTTTCATGCCCAACTTGTTAAATATCTTTCTCCATTCACATTGAAAAGCATAGACGAAAAGTACCTAGTCCATAAGAGGCTATAAATGTATGTGGATGAAGTATCCTGTCACTACTAGTCCAGGCAATAATATTTCAACGAGTATTTAATAATTCATCAAAACTGCACAAGTTAAAACTATTATCAAATTTATATAGAAAAATGTAGGTAGGTAAATGATCATTTCTGCAACCAATATTCGTCTTGCTTGTGTTTCTATGCCTTTCATCGTGCTAACTATTCCAATTAGACAGTATAGTGTTTGTTTTAGCTTGCATTATTTTTAGAAAGATGAAAGCAATTTTTAAAAAAAATAAACGTACAGTTCATCACAAATATAGAGGAAACTTTTTTATTTCTTTATCACTACAATCATATTAAATTATATATTTTCTTTAAAAATCCAGTTCTTGGTGTTTCAAGGAAAAAAGACTTAATATAGACTTAATAAGAAAGAAAAAGAACTATTGTAAGATTTACTGCCATCGAATGATAAAAGCCTTTGACGCATGCGTGTTCAACGCATGGAGGAAGGGGTCAGGGGGAGACGCTCAATTCTCGCAGCTGAAAAGGGTTTCTTTGTCAATATTCTGCCATAAGACTAGTGAAGTATCGATGTTTTCCTAACCAGTAATCACGATAGCAGGCGTTGGATGAGACTATATGTCATTAGGATCACTTGTAAATGTCATCTTGATACGGTAAAATTGCAATAAGTCTGCGATGAGTATAATAAGCGATCCCGCTTAAGAAGAAACGGTGTAAAACCTCATGAGCTAATAATACGGTTTACCCGAGTCGTATAACTTTCTGTCGCAACAAAAGAGTGCCTCATCTGAATATTAAAAGAAAATATTTTAAAAAGTCGTCAAATATTATTACATACAAAACTACATTATTGTAAAATGTTAGTGATGACACATAGACTTTGGGAATAAATGGACTTATATTAATATAACAGGTTCTGGGTTGAATGCGAACGGATAATGTTCCACGCCATCTGGTTGTATTTTACGCTTTGTACCTAACATTAAACGTCACCTGTTTTAAATAGTTTTTCACGCAAAGCTGAATTAAAGAAGAGAAATATGTTCCACGGTTATATACACAGCTTCATTCATTGATATTTTGGAGTAGAGGCCGACCGAAATTAAATTTCTGGTTTCGGCCAAAAATGAAACCAGACCGAAGTTACTTTTGGCCGAAACCGAAGCCGGAACCGAAAGTTTAACTACACCTTCGGTCGAAACCGAAAGATAAACTGAAGTTGCCGAACACAAGATTTATTAAATAGGCCTGGGTCATGATGCAATGCTACACTAATTAAAAATGAATCTAGAAGTAATCATTCAGAGCCTGCAGTAAGAGGACTTCGCTAAACGTAAAATTGCCCAGCGCCGACTGACAATAGATGTAGCACTAGCGTTGCGTTCTGAAAGTTAAAATGGATCATCGGCTGATGACCGAAAATGAATATCAGTTTCGGCCGAAACCGAAAGCTAATTTTTCGGTGTTACGATACACCCAAATCCACCCAATCCACACCCAAATCTACACCCAAATCCACCCAAATCTACACCCAAATCCACTAAAATCAGCCCAAATCCACCCAAAATCACCCCAAATCCACTAAAATCCAATAAAATCAACCCCTAATCCACCCAAATTCACTAAAATCAACCCCAAATCCATAGAAATCCACTAAAATCAACCCCAAATCCACCCAAAATCACCCCAAATCCACCCAAATCCACCAAATCCACCCAAAATCACCCAAAATCCACTAAAATCCACTAAAATCAACCCCAATCCACCCAAATTCATTAAAATCAACTCCAAATCCATACAAATCCACTAAAATCAACCTCAAATCCACCCAAAATCAACCCAAATCCACTAAAAGCCACTAAAATCAACCCCAAATCCACCCAAATCCACTAAAATGAACCCCAAATCCAACCAAATCCAACCAAAATCACCCCAAATAACACAAAAATCCACTTAAATCCCAACAATAATTTTTGCTAATATGATTGGAAAACTGGCAATTGTTCTAAATAGGGTTCCAAAGTCTGACATCTTGAATCAAATTCCATATCATCTGAGGCAAATATTATTCCATCATTTTTTCAAAATTTATTTGAAGTATTCGTTTACGGATAGTAAACATGCAACACAAACACACAAATCAGGGCCAGATCAGGCCAGGGGTCGAGGGGGTGGGAAGGGCAGAAAAGCAAAAGTATATGTGATTATTTACTCAAAGTGTGCATAATACAAAATGAGAATAAGATGGTGGTCGAATTTAAGTGACGTGAATATATATATATATATATATATATATATATATATATATATATATATATATATATATATATATATATATATATATACATATATATATATATATATATATATATATATATATATATATATATATATATATATATATATATATATATATATATATATATATATATATATATATATACACTAGTTTTACGTAGGTTGTGGGATTTGATTCCCAAAGTGGGGTTACGGGAAGGCAGTGTTCTCATGTAAATTTCAAATGGAAAGTTATATATATATATTAGTGCCTTATCTCATACAATAACTATGTATATGTTCAAATTCAATATGTATACTTATTTGTTAACCCTATTCGTGTTTTACTCAGCGGGCAGGTATATAAATCTTGTGGGCAGTATTGACCTTTGATTACTCAATACCAAGTACTATACATAGCATTCTTCAAACTAGAATGAAATGTATAAAAGTTCTACCCACATATACAGTGCATTTATTCAAAGTTCAGACTAATGACGACGTGATATTTTGATACCTTAGATGCTCAATTATACATGCAGTCTGAAATATTTATTCCTCACATGAACATAATTAGGTTAGGAATACGATCATTCTTTCAACTTCTACTAACTTATTAGATAGTGATACATAACACAAACAATGTTATATGTTATCCATCTGACCTTCATGAACTTATGGGGATGACATAATCTTAATTCCGATAGCAACCAAATCAAAATATATTTTAAAATCTATATTTAAAAAAATCATCCATATTTGGAATAGTTTTAGGCAAATAGGCAAATTTTGTTTGTGATGGCTATTTCAGGAACCTGGTAGAAAAACTTTTTTTTACATCTCGAGATAATGCAATGGTAAAATTAAAACAAAGAATTGAAGTAAATATTTATCATTACATAATCTACAAATTATTTTTGGTTTCAGTGAAATGCAAGTGAGATTCATAATTTTGACATCTTCAAACAACCACACTATTTAATGCTTTCAATTGTTTAGGAAAAGTTTAATCTGATGTATTCTAGTAAATACTTCTTATTGCCCCCATATGAACTATTTACCTTTTCATTTAAGGGGGGGGGGGGAGTGCCCGCCATGTATAGCCTATGGTGTGCATAAAAATGGCGTTAAACCTGCGGATCCGGAAGATAAGAACCGTCCACTCCTTTGGTCAACTTCTTTGATCTGCACGTGCGCTTCCATACCAAGGTGATAACTGCGCTTCTGACGGCCTTGGTCGGGCTTCTCACCCTAGCCACGGCAAACTTACGTAAGGGATAGTGTTAGCCTGCGGTCATGTTTAACATTAAACAATGGCTTGTCCGAATTACTTTGATTATACATGTTTTTATATTATTTTGGGTCGGGCAAAACGCCACAAGAAGAATAAGGTTTTTGTGGTAGTATACTATTTCCACTTTTCTAAACCTACAGAAATGTGAGTTATAAATGTTCTTTTACATATTAGGAATTAATCACAGCTTTTTTTCCCCAAACAAATAAAGGCGTGTGCAATCCAGAGACTGTCCATACCAATTTCAGACTTGAATTCTTTCGAGGAGTTTGTGTGTCTTAAGTTGAAGATACTCTGAATTTCTGAGTTAATCACCAGAAGGACTTGAACTATGAAAACTAAAATGAGACTAATATTAGTTAGGGATGGAAGGCTTGAATGAAACTGTGCAGTTTGCTTAAATTTTGTTTAAGTATACCGTTAAACACGTTTGTTTGAAACATATTTTATTGTCATTTAATTTAAGATTATCGCATTCGACACGAGTTGTCTAACTCATCTCGATTTCTCTCAAAAGATACAAAAAATAGTCTAAAGATCTCATTCATTTAACAAAGATTGGAATGTATGTGAAATAACAAGGTCAATCGTTTAAATGTGTTAAAATAGATATAACATTTCAAAGGACAAACATGAGAGAGAGAGAGAGAGAGAGAGAGAGAGAGAGAGAGAGAGAGAGAGAGAGTATTTGTGTAAGTATTTCAAACTTTCCAGTCACCAGATATTTTTATTTTAATGGAACAAATTACCAACTTAAGAGGTATCACTTCTATGCTTCTCCTTTTGCAATTGCTATAGCCAACCTTGTCTGGTAAATCTCTCCCCCCCCCCCCCGAAAAAAAATAATTAAAACATAAATAGATAAATAAATCTGCTGACACTGATGCACTATTTGTAAGGTCTGATGCTACCAATTCATAAAAGTGATCAAATGTTGCAGAAGAATCTGTTTGCAACACATTGCTGTACATTTTAGACACCTAACGGTATTACTTTTGTTGAATGAATACTTATATCAACATGGGTTTTCGAGGTATTCTACTTTAAGGCACTGTAATGGGGAAAAAAACTGGAAGTAGGAAATAGTAACAATCAAATTTGGACAAGTTGCCAAATATGGAGACATGAAAGGGGGAGGCATGCAAAATGTGTGGGCAGCATACTGCATCTCTGTGTATGTATAGCTGGTATGCTGCATATTTAATTTAATTTTGTGTAATAAAATGGAAAGTACGTTACACATAGTTGCGACATACTTGTCAGATCCCGGGTGCTTGTGTGTATTTGGATGAATCTGAAGTACTTTATGTCACATGTTTTTGAATCCATTAGTTTAATTAGAGAATATTAGTCGAGGGGGAGGGGTCATAATGATATATACTCTCACAACCAGTGGCGTAGCGAGGATAATTGGCTCCCAGGGCAAAACATCCAAATTTGCGGCGCCCAGGGCAAAACACCCACATGTGCGCCCCCGGCTGCCCTTGTTGCGTAGTTATGTTGATACTTTGGACCAATTTGGGCCCCATTTGGCGTCCCCTAGCCACCGGCGCCCAACGCGATGCCCCACCGGCACATTCCCCCCCCCCCCACTTCGCTACGCTACTGCTAAGAATCTATGCATAGTTTCCATGACTGCAGTATTCAAAATATATTTGTTAAATATTTTGGAAGATAAAGTATTTTTTTAATACTAAATACAATACTAGTTGACTTTTGTTGATGGAATGAAGAATGATTTCCCCGGAAGTTTTGTTTCGGTTTTGGTAGACAAGCAGAAAGACATCTTATTATAGCTGGATAGTCACGTCACTTTTCAATGATAAATCCAGATTTAGCCAATGAGTGTGCTGACAGACAGAGAAAGAGCTGGGATCTATGGGTATTAGGTATGGGGCCATAGACAAGCAAAGTGTTCAACTTCTTCATTATCATAATCACGCGCACACGTGAATGAGTTAACTAAATTCACCAGGTAGGGGGTCGTCCATTTAGTACGTACGCATGGAGGGGGGAGGGGGGACCCAAATGTGTACGCTTGCGTATGGGGGGGGGGGTCTACTGACAATGTACGTACGTATAAGAAACGGGGGGGGGGGGGAAATGCTCCATCGTTTCAGCTTTCAAACTAGTAGGTATACTATATTGGAAATTTCTATGTTAATCATGCGCAGTGCAGTCTGGGATATCGCACTGAACCTCAGTCTGCTGTACACTAGTACATTATAGCATTTATGACATAAACTTGAATTATATACATATATTATATATAATATATATGTAGCCTCATGTAACTGAAATACAGCCTTTGTTTACGTTTATGTCAATTTTGACATAACAAGCCTACAGTTTAACTGTTGGCCTGAGTAGACAGGCTGTGATTCAAACTGCAGATTTTCATGCTGCTGCTCCGACTAAAACTGTCACTGTATATTGGTGTACTATTTCAGCACATCAGATATTCAGTCGACACACTTATTTTATCACATTCTTGCCATTACATAACCATTAACCAGATTAGACACGTTACATATTGAATCTACTTTAATGACGTCACAGATTAATCCGCGAACTAGCAGGCGCGCTCGCCGCTGAGTAATGCCCCTGCAGCATAGGTCAAGGTCGCAGGCTCGTGTTGCTTTCTACCATATTAAATCAAGTATTACAACTAACTTTATTTTTATAAAGTAATTAATGTTGCAGATGAAATTCTTGACTAGAGTAACGCAAACAACTTATTAACCAATAACGGGAATGTGATAAAGACAAAATGTAAGCAAGCCTCGGCACTTGTGTATCCGCTGATTAACACGCATATGTACCTCGGCGGATACACTCGTGCCTACCGCTTATTAATGCCATGACAGTTTTTCATTATATTTTATAGACTATAGTTGACAAGTTCACAGAATTTTAATTATTATTATACGTAAATAAAATATTGGTTAAAAAAATCACGATGGATAATGCAGTCAAGTATAACTGTTTGTACAAAGCTGCGTGTAAAGCTAAATCGCAAGCAAGTAAACAAGAACAACAGAAAGAAACTAATTGAATATGGGAGAAAATAAAGCGTGGTGAAACTACATATGAATATGTTACTGCTGATCTAGCAAGTAAAGCGTTGGCGAGTAGAAGCAGTCTTCTCTCATTCTGGTCACGCGCACAAGCACCAGCAGCGACTGTATCGAAGCCTGAAGTGCATGAGATATCTGCTCATGCTGACGTTGACGCTCTAGCACCTGCAATGATGATTTCAGGTGCATCGGATGTGTTGCCTCTTATATCGGCTGGTGACGCTGCATCAAGTCCATCAACGTCAACCATGCCTGATCCTACCACAAAGATCACGAAAACAGCAGTAACTCCACAACAGACCAGTGTTCAACGTGACATCTCTGATGCCCAAGAACAGCTACTAGTTTTAGTACATTTAAGAGATGCAAGCCTCATAACCAAAGAACTAGAGAAGAAAATGAAGTCAGCTGAATTGAATCTGAAGCAAAAAAAATGAAACTGAAGCGACTGCACCAAGAGGCCACAAGGCAGCGTGAACGCCGTCTCAAAATCAAACGAACTCTCGAAGACCTAGTGGAGGAGCAACCGAATCTCAGGCAAAAACTACGACAGTTTACAAGAGATACACGTGGTAGACCAGCCATCACAGACGACAGCCCAGATCTTCTCGAAGCAATTATTGACATTGCGTCGATTGGTGCCGCTGCCAGCGACCTGCGCAGGTCGCAGGAAATGCGACCGTGCAAGACGTTAGATCACCTACATAAAACTTTATCAAAACAAGGCTATCATTTGTCAAGGTCGGGGACATATCTGCGCCTTCTGCCTAGACGATCTAGCTCAATGGAAGGTAAACGTCACATAAAGACCGTACCTATAAAACTGATAAGAGCTGCCAATACCGCTTATAACGGTCACAAAGATGCAGCATTTGCGTCAGCATCTATGTCATACCTAGATGAAATATGCTCTATGTTTGGAGAAGATGTGTGCTTCTACCTCAGCCAAGACGACAAGGCTAAAGTGCCCCTTGGAATTCCGGCAACGACAAAACAGGCGCCTATACTGATGCATCTTGAGTATGAGTGCGTTTGCCAGATCACGACTTTGCTGTCACGTCTCGCCATAAATTAATTCCATCTGTCTATGCTGCCTGTGTCGTGACTCCGGGGAAGTTAATCGACGCTGAAACATACTCAGGTCCTACATATATTGCAGTGCGCTCAATGAAACACGGCAGCAGTACAGCTTTTACACATGGGCATGATATGGAACGTCTTCGCTCAATTCCAAGTTTCCAGCCATTGATGTGCACAGCTGATGATTGTGTGAAACCAATAGTGGTCGTGGCGAGTGATGTAGGACCGGACGAGAATCCAAGATTTCTTAAACCGTTACAGGTTTCAGCTGCTAGATTTATTGATTGGGATCTGGATGTGTATTTGTCAGGCACACAAGCACCACATTATTTAGCCTACAACAGAGTTGAGCGCCGGATGGCGCCACTGAGCCGAGAGCTAGCTGGACTAGTACTACCTCATCATCACTACGGGTCACATCTCAATGCATCAGGGAAAAAAATCGACACGGAGTTGGAAAAGAAGAACTTTGAGCAGGCAGGAAAAACACCGGCAGAAGTATGGTCCACAGTAGTATTGGTTAAGCATAATGTCTATGCAGAATATATTGATCCAGTAGAGCGTGAACCACCCAGTGAACCAGAAGTCAATTGGGTCGCGCGTCACGTTAGGCAGAGTCAATATTTTTGCAGATCATTAAGTGTGATGATTCTGGCTGCTGTCGCCCATGGCGCACCTCTTGGAAAAATTATTTTCCTGATCGTTTCCTGCCAGGACCTGTTGTACTTACACATTCGACCACTGGTCTTAGCATTCCTGAGCCAGAATCTGTAAAGGATCAGACGCATGTATACAACACTTCACTTGCACAACGGCTAGCTTTTGGATCCAAAATTCCTTTTAATGCGTCATTTGATCTGCATTGTCCGTCACTTGCACAATCTGAAATTATCAAGCGCACATGTCCTGTGTGCGGCGTGTATCACTCGTCGCAGGCCAGTGTAAGACGACACCAAAGCGTTCACACTACTGAGTCTACCGACACTGACAACTTGAATCAAAACCTGGATGATGACGTCAGCGAGGCTGTGGATATTGAGACAGCGGCCCAGCATAATGCAGCTAATGCTGTTGTGATTCAGCCTGACGTTAAGCTTGTTGCTGAAATTCCTGTTATACGTAACCTGTTTGACTGGGTTCAGTCGGCGTTTGTCTGACCTTTAGCAGACACTGGCGAACTTTTGAAAGGTTTAATAACATGCAACTTATTTCTTTTATATATACAGCAGCTGAGGACGTTTGTCTGACCTTTAGCAGACACTGGCGAACTTTTTAAAGGTTTAATAACATGCAACTTATTTCTTTTATATATACAGCAGCTGAGGACTGTCTATTTTACTCCGTTTCATTAAACATTTGAATATTATTAATCCTGTGTCATTTCTGCGTGGATGAAATATTGGAAGTTCTATACGAGTGGGTGGGTGGGGGTCATTCATACGTACGTACGCATGAGGGGGTGGGGTGTAAAAAGTATGCATGCATACAAGGGGGGTGGGAGGGGTCAAGTTTTGTCTTGTTTTTGCGTACGTACTAAATGGACGACCCCTAGAGGCCTGATTTAAGGGAACTGACTACCTGTGTGTCTAAGTTTAGTATGTAGGATATTAAGGTGACGTTTGCCAATATATGTAGCATAACAGTGTGATGACCCACGAGTTGAATTAGAGAAACGTTCCTTAAAAATAAAAATATTTGGAGTATTTCGGATATCGTTAAGGATAAAGTTCTTTCTGTCGCAGGTGCTCTTCTTGAAATCATTATACCAGGGGTCGGGAATCTTTTTGTCTGAGAGAGCCATGGACACCACATATTTTGAAAAGTAATTCTGTGAGAGCCATACATTATGTTTAAAACTAAAAATTCAAGCAAATGTTTGCATTTTGTGTAATTTCAACACTAAAAATACAATAATTATGTCTCTGAATTCTTTTTAATAACATTGTTATGCTGTTGCTAATCAATAATGAGTATTTCTTACCATTAATGCGACTTCTGGTGCTGCATGGCTTTGCTGATGGCTTTGTAGTCTGGTTGATACGTGGTGAGGTTAAGCTTCATGCAGGAGTTGAGACTTCCATCCATTAAACGTGATCGCAGGTTGGTCTTAATGTTCTTTAGATGTGAGAAAGACTGCTCGCATGCATACGTAGAGCCAAACATTGTCAGTACAGCAATACTCACACGCTGCAGTGTGTGGTATGTGACAGGAAGCGCGTTCCAAGTTTTGACAATCAGCTGGTCTGCGTGTAGAAAGTTTTTTCATTTCTGCCCACTTGTGTTGGCTCGCCAACTCTGCTTGCTGTCGTGCAAGTCTTTCCAAATCTTCATTCAGTGACTTGAACTTATTCACCCACATGTCAGGTCAGCAGCTTGGAGCTCAAAATCTCTGACGGAGACACCGGGGATGCAACTCAGGTCAGTGCTGTCCACTGCACACTCGTGTGGATGGGTGATGAACTTAAAAAGACGTGTGTTTGCGAAATTCTCCAAAGCGCGCTTTAAATAACTGCAGGAGATTAGACGTGAAGCCTGCAAGCTGCTGAAGATTGAGATGTTGAGCAGGGTCACTTGAGGTGCACGTATCTTTGAACTCTCCCAGATTTTCAAAGTGTAGTAAACGACCTGTTTCAATGTCGGCGATGAAGAGTTCTAGCTTGTTTTCAAATGCAAACACTGCTTGTTGCAGGGATAAGATTGTATTTCCAACGCCTTGCATTTTCACATTGAGCTGATTTAGATGTTCAGTCATGTCTACGAGATAATAGAACTTCAAGAGCCACTCAGTGTCAGCTAACTCGGGATGCTCGACAGTCTTCATTTCAAGAAAAGTCCGGATTTTGCTCAGAAAAGCCGCAAATCGGCTGAGCACCTTCCCTCTTGACAACCAACGCACGTTGCTGTGCAGAACCAGACCAGGATAATTATTCCCAACCTCATCAAGCAGTGTTTTAAACTGGCGATCATTTAATGCTCGGGCAACAATAAAGTTGACTACCCGAACCACCAGCGACATCACCTCACCAAGCTGCTCGCCACACATCTGAGCACAAAGCGCCTCCTGATGTAGGATGCAATGAAAGCTTATGATGCGTATGTTTTCATGCTCACAAAGAAGAGCGACAAATCCTGTTTTTCCCCATCATGCACGGAGCACCATCAGTGCACACCGAAACAAGTTTTTCCATCGGTAGATTTTTTTCTTTAGCGAACTCAGTGAAGGACTCGAATAAATCCTGACCTCTTGTTGTGCCTTTCATAGACAAAACAGCAAGACTTTCCTCATTGTAGTGTATCAGCGACAACATACCTTGCAACCACGCTGAACTGGGATAAATTACTGACGTCTGTTGAATCATCCAAAGCGAGAGAAATAAACGGTGCCGCATTTATGTCCTTCACTTGCATTGCCTCAATTTGATTTGACATCATGATGCTACGATCGTGAACAGTTCTTGCCGACAGAGGCATGTCTTTTATCCGTTTAATTATTTTGTCCTTATCCGAAATGTCATCAAAAAGTTCATTGGCAACATCAAGCATGAATGCTTTGGCATACTCCCCATTTGTGAATGGCTTTCCATTTCTCACAATAGCTAAAGCGCCAGCAAAGCTAGCCGAATTCCAGTCACCTTGTTGGGTCCAAACACGGATTTGCTGCTGACTAGCTTGCACTCTTGATAGCAGTTCTTGACATGCTTTCTTCCTGCTGTCTCCCGCAGGATATTTCGATGCAAATGTAGAATGGCGTGTCTCGAAGTGTCGCTTTACATTTGACCGTTTCATAGATGCAATTTTATCAGTGCATATTAGACACACTGCAGAACCCGTTCTCTCTACAAAGGCAAATTCCTCTGTCCATTCCTGCTGAAAAGTACGATACTCATCGTCTTTCTTTCTTTTAGCCATCTTGTCAAAAGGGTTTCTAAAATTAGTTAGCTGACAACGCGATTAAAACGAAAGTTTACTTTCTGATCCGACGACAATCTGTTGTGCGGACCCTTTTGCACATGCACACATCGGCCGCTATTTTCGAAAGCAATATACGGCAGCCCCACTTGAACAATGTCAGATATAGACACAACGACATGTATTTTTGCCACTTTTCCACAGAAATCACTGCGAACCGGCTTTCTAGTTCGCGCATTTTTCGTCACGTGAGGGAGTGTAGAGGTGGCTACTCTTTCAGCATGACTTGCATTTGGAGGTAAGGCAAGAGTTATTTCCCTTTAATTACAATGAATGCAAGGTTGCTATTTTTCTGTCTTTTAGGTCAGCGGAGTTTATCTCCTTTACCACTTCTGATGCTGAGCTGCAGTAGACTTTAGCTCATTTGTAGAATGAAATATTGATATGCAATTAATATGTAGATCAAAGGAGTCTAAAGAAACATTTTTTTTTATAATCGAACATTTGTCTGCGAGCCAGATGCAGCCATCAATAGAGCCACATGTGGCTCGCGAGCCATAGGTTCCCGACCCCTGGGTTAGAGGGTCCACCCATGATGGGGGGGGGGGGGGTTTGTGGGAAAAACCCCATCTGCGTCATACCAAAAGATTTATAAAAGAACGATACTAGCATCTGCCTCAGATGGTGGTCAATATCACAGGTTACTGCTATGACTGGTTGGCCTCGGATCGTGATAATGTGCCTTTGTGGGTCATAATGCTACATGTCTGCAGTGTTCCCGACCCCTGCATTATACCATACGATAATTTCCAATATTGTACGCATGACGACATATAAATTGAAAGTGTAATGACGAATGCATCGTAATATAATATACAGTCAGTTATGTAACCTAATTTTTCGTTTCTTTAAAACTGAATTTCATTTTTGACATGTGATACACGTACCATACTCGTATATTTAAGATTTTTTAAAATGACATTATGAAATACGTCGAATAGTTTCAATATTTTTCGAATCTCGTGAAAGATCATGAAACGAACAATTATTTACCTATGTAGATAACAGCACCCTATCACAATCAGAGGCATATACGAAATCATACCCTGAAGCAAAATGTTTTCTTTTTCTTTTTAATATTTGTAATGGCACGGAATTTCATAACCAGGAAAAAATTTTGACGTCACCTTCTTAGGGCCAATTATGGACCAATTTGGCATGGACATGTGTATTAATAATTTATACCTCAATTTACAACGTCCCACCTCCAACCCCTAGAACAATGCACATTATTATAAATATCGAGACGCTGGCTGTTGACCACGAGCTATTGGTCAATGCATGCTGCATATAAAGACCGAATCAAACAATAATTCTACACTGTAACTGACACATAGCAACAATTTGTTGCACTGTATAGCAATAATGAAGAAAAGTCACCACTTTATTAACAGCATGAATAGATTTTACTTTAAATATAAGTATATTAAAGACACAAAAAAGTAAACAACATAAATTCACTGAAAAGCACATTTATTTGAAGGTACTAGTTTTGATGATCGTTGTTGTTGTAGGGTTTAACACCATTTTTCAGCACATGAAAGGCTATACATGGCAGCCAGTATTAATGGTAAAAGTAGTAATTGTGTAGTAAATAAGTGTGTATAGTTGATATATGATCCAGAAATGAGTATATATGTTTATTTTATTAAAATTTATAATAATAGTGAAGATAAATATGACGTGGGTTGCGGGCAGTTTCATAAGTGCCCGCAACCCTTTCAACTGCCCACTACATGAGTATGAGGACGACGAAACTGCCTACAACCCACCTAAAATAGTATATATATATATATATATATATATATATATATATATATATATATATATATATATATATATATATATATATACACAGTGTGACCCCGCTATAAGGCGGTAGTTGAGAGCCAAAGAACCCGACCGCGTCATAGCCCGTTAGTACATGACTTTCTCCAATTGGTCATTTATAATATTTTTTAGTCCGTTCTGATGCTGGCCGTTGCCGCTGGCCTGGCTTTTTCCCAACATTTTCGTAAGCCTTGAGACACTTAAAGACTATGTTGCTGGCACTGATATATCTGGATTTTGTTGCTGTTGGTGGTTTTGCCAGCATAACTTTTTGTATATGCCTGTCTTTCTCCATTTGTGACATACCGTGCCATACTAGTTGTGGAATAACATGTTGTTCCATTGAAGGTGCTAGACGCCAGTCTCCTTTGCTATAAATAGCACATCTGAGAAACAGAATTTGCTTTTTATAAATTGTTCCAATCACTTCAATAAGTTCGGGGAATTTGTTTCTGTCCCAATTAACTGAAGCTTTTAACTTATGGTTCATGGACTCGCTGTTGTTATTTGTCCATGGTACACTGATTACTCCGTCGCGTAATGGGCGGAAAAAATAAGTGTTGATTTTGCCCAACACGAATCTTTGCCAATATGATTTGAAAGCTGGCAATTGTTCTAAATAGGGTTCCAAATTCTGACATCTTGAATCAAATTCCGTATCATCTGAGGCAAATATTATTCCATCATTTTTTTCCCAAAATGATTTGCAGTATTCGTTTACGGGCCAGTAAACATGCCCCATTTTCTTGAAGATGTCGTCGGATATTATCTTTAATGTGTTTGGTACATAACACAAATTTTGCCTGCGGAAATTTGGCTTTGAGGGCGTTCGTCATGCTCTTTACTTCGTCACTTCCAATGGTTACTCGCGCTTTGTGTCCAAATCGATCGCTGACGTGTGAGAAAAAATTCCCGTAAGTTTCCTCTTCGGCATCAAAATGTATCAAGCACGGCCCAAACATTACTGGAAAATCCTTGGTTCTATCGCTTATGACACATCGGTTTTTGTAGGAAAAGACTGTGACATAAAAATTACCCAAGTTGAAAGTTCTATCAACCCCTAAAATACTCCCGTCATCTCCTTCACAGTTTCTGATCATGTCATCCATCTGTTGGTTGCTATAAACAATGACAACAGGTTTCTTCTGTTTTGTCAAAATTATTTCTTGGATGACAGGATTACTGTGAAGCTCGCTTAAAACACTGACCACATCATCAGCTATATTTATTCTGGACTTCATATTGTCTTCACGTTTTCGTTTGCGGTATCTGAATTTTTTGTCGTTTATTTGTCGCGTAGATTTTGGAGCAGTGAAACTGTTTTCTTCCATAAGTTTTGTCATAACGTTGCCGACTTTCTCGTGCTCTGCCATTTCAGCTGCTCTCTGAATAATGTTTGGGTCTGTCCTTATATATGGCTCAGATTTCTTCGAATTTCCGTGCTTTTTCAAATTGGTTGGCATCGTGCCGCAGTATTCCACAATGGCCAGCATTTTTTTCTCTACCGGGAAAAAATCGGGCAGTCCAGCAATTGTTGTTATTCTTTTTATGAATGATTTGTCTTCCATCAATTTAGTATAATATCTATGTAATGTTAAAACACTCGACGGCTGAGGAAATAATGGTTCATATATGATCGCGCCATTGACCATTTTCTTTACACAGTACTGCTCCTTTTTCATATACACGGTACGTAATTTGTCAACCGAATCGGTGACAACAAAAGTCTGATTAACTGTTGTAGCACTTTTCCAATCCCAAACACCACAGTCATCAGGGAAATATTTGGCACCATTATCGTCATCAGATGCTTCAATGACAATGTATACGTCGCATTTTATTCCGTGTGGGATGCTTTTTTCTCCTCTTTCAGTGGACTTGATAACTTTCAGTAATTCCTCGTTGGTCATGAAATTTCCAGGGCTGCTAGCTGGTTTCATCGTTTGCAATGGAGCTGATTTATGGTCAATATTGACATCTGATACGTCAGATACGATAGGATCTAGCTAGTCACTACATTCGCCCGTGGTTTCCGCTTCCATAATGTAAATGTTTTCTCCATACTCATCGGTTTGTAACTGTCGGTCTTATCATCTAAACCCGCACTGAAGTTCAGCGAATCAGGCGTTAATATATTATCGACCTCGCTGTTCTCATATTCTTCATATCCATAGCCAATATCATCCTTATAATATGTCAAAGGGTTCTTTGACTTACATTTCATATCCACTACAGGAACAAAATGGTTTACTGCATACCAAGATCCTTGCTTTGGGAGTTGCCCTTGAGCATACCAGAGAATATTGATTGTTGAATGTCCTACTGGTACGTCTGAAGACAGTTTGAAAGTCGTGTTCAACGATGTGTGTGCAAAGTCGTTCACGCCATCGACTGAAGGGTACAAAATCCGCACCGGACGACGGATAATATCACAGAGAGCCAAAATTGTCCATGCAGACGAGAAACCACCAGTTCTAGCACAGTCACTACAGGTAGCTTCAAAAGATGGTGATAAACATTGTATGCGCTTCCTATGGGGATGATTCATGTACGATGTTGAATCGCTTACCATACGAAGACAGGTATGATAACGTAACTGTACTGATTTGCTTTCGTCTCCATACAAGAGAAGGGAGACTGCATTGAATAGGCAGTTGCCGTTCCCAGTTGTGATTATCGGGTCACCACTGACTTCAGTAAAATATTTAATCATCACTTCCTTCGCAATGGCATCAACTCTGACGGGAGGGAAAACAATGTCTTTGTCACATACTGGTTTAAACTCGATTTTAAAAAGGGTCTCACGCTTGACTGCTGTTTTTAATTTCTCCAGGACCTTCGTATCGGCTGCCTGTAATCAAGAGATAAATTTGTCAGTATGCGTGCACAAGTGATGTACAAGGGACAAAGACACTGATAAGTAAGTAGATCGAATCATATAATCAATAACACACATATGGTCTTATTGAAAAAACAACTTATACAGGCCTCGGTATTGTCTTACTACAAGGGTCATGCATCCACAGGCGTATATATATATATATATATATATATATATATATATATATATATATATATATATATATATATATATATATATATATAATGAAAAGGCCACGAAGTTGCAAAGAATATTTTTAAAAAAGTAGCATTAAGAATATATTGTGGTTTGCCTTTCTAATATCTTGCCCTCTGTCTGCGTGGATTCGAGTTTAAGATTAGGCTAATGTAGTTATGTGAGAAAGCTTGCCAGTAGCTTCGCATGGATCGGTGTTTCTTTCCGGGTTTTGCCCGGGTTATTCCTCCGCCAATATTACTGCCCACCATGTATGCTGAAATATCGTGTGCTGAAAAATGGCGTTAAACCTTACAACTAATATCTTGCCTATTCACTTTCCTTTAGTTCTTTCATGACATATTTACTATCAATATTGATTTTATTGAAAACACCACAACCACCGAAATAATCTTCCATTAGCTTTTCTGGTATGTTTTGCACTGTATATAATCATTTTGCATAATTATAATGTAATTCCTCAATTTTTGTCTCATGTCCCCTGTTGTATTTCTGTTATTTAATTCCTATTCTCGTTGTACTTTTTAAAAAGTTTTCGAAATTTGTATATAAATGTTTTAAAAAAAATCCATATTACACTACCTATAGCCGTTGAAGATACATAACTTCTACAAATCCGCGTGGTTGAAAACTCGAGCGTGAGCTTAATCCGATTACAATTACGTAACACCGTTTGAAAATGATGACGTTTGATTTAATTAGGTGCTGCTTCAAATCTTGTTTATTTATCAAAGGAATTGATTATATGCATATCATCGCACGTGTCTGGAACATCGGCTATTTTTCTACAGTTTGATATTTGGAAATTGTTAGGCCTTGGTATGACTAACATAACTTTATCGACGTTTCTTGTTAATATTTAAATAAATTATACTTGCGTACGCACCCTTAGTTGTGTCAAGTAACTTCGCATAAGCCGAAAATTATTAATAAACTTTCATTGTGACAAAGTAAGATATACAAATGCTTTACTAAAGCAAAGTAAGTGATATGAAAACCAGCTGACTATAACAAATATTATATTTAGGTTAATGTAAATTTTAAATGTGTATTCTTATGTGTTTATGAAATATTTATGAACAATCAGAAATATATATTTGTGATGTACTTTAACTGATGAAGATAAACCATTGCAAGATGTATATGCACTACAAATATTAAATCTGGCATGAAATTTGCATGTAATCTAAAGATTCTAAAGTTATGAAATTGAATTAGTAGTACTTTTTCGAATTCCTTCTGCCGATTAAGACAGATGAATGGGCAGGGGGTTTATTTTCACTAAATATAGTTGCAGATGTTGCGAATCAAGTGGCCATTATCGAAAATTTAACGTTTTTTTAACTCAACATGTAGGGTCCATGTGTTTGATGGCTGGCATAACATTACGAGATTTTAGTAACCAATAACCTTATTGAAATTACTGCATTATTATTAAATGAAATATAATCAGGGCCGGCGCTTCCGCTAGGAGAACTAGGCAATCGCCTAGGGCGCTGGGCTAAGGGTTTATTTCATAATGGGCGTGTGGAGGAGGGCGTGAGTGGAAGGGGGGGGGGGGGGCGCAGATATCTGATCTCGTCTAGGGCACAAAAATGCCTTGAACCGGCGCTGAATATAATATGTTACATATAATAATAAAACTGTACCAAAGTTTGTGGAGTGGATATAACATTCTAATAACTGAATTATTTAAAAGCAGTAATCACACAGAAAGTGCAGAAAAATATATACCGGTGAGTACATTCTTGTCCCATTTGCTGTAAAAACTAACTTGTTATGAAATTCACCTGGTGAGTTTGATTTGCAATGTCATGTGATCGTTTCGTATCATAACTGAAGCACACGATTATGTTCTTCGGAAAAAATATAAATATTACACAAATTAAAATATGTGAATTCGTGCATTGGCTGCATTTGTTAGTAGATAAAATGGTAGTCGAATCTGTTCAAAATACATGGTACTGCATGATGACGACACGCATAATTAGGGGTCTATAGCAGAAGAATTGAATTTTTGCGTGTGCTAATCTGTGCGATTTAAAATTAGTTACAAATTATAAATGCTGATACATACATTCTTCAGACGACGCATGCCCATGAGGTAGTCAAACTCTACCCCATCCACTGTACGACACGAAACGCACACATAGCCCAGTTCAATCTTTCTCCATATTTTCATTTCATCGTCCGAGATTTGTTGACATTTTCTATGATACCAGTTGTTACACAATGAACATTTAACACAGTCATTGGAACAATTTGATCTGCACTACCACATGGTAAGCTGGCTTTGGGTTTTGTTATACTGAAATCTGCCATGATTCAATTAAGAATCACAAATGAAAACAAGAGAGGTGCAGTATTTAAGCTTTATTTCCAAATAAGATACGATGTCATGAAACAATGTATATATAGACTGGACCCAGGTCAGAAATCTGTAGATTCTGATGCTTGGATGCCTATGACTGCTTTATGTCATCATCATTGTTATCGGCAAGTGTGAACTTCACTGTGTCAAACATAATTGCTTTGAGAGTCCCAGCTGACTTTCCAGTTATGATGCCCCGATTTCAGTTTCCTGTGTTTGACAGCTAGCGTTAAATACAGGATTGAGGATAAAAGATTGTATATCTATATTTGGTACCAAAATACGATTAGCTGACTTGTTGTGATGTATTTGATTGACAGGTGCTCCAAATACATTGTCTAAATAGTTTTGTGACTTTTTACAAGAATACTTACAGATTTATCCTGAAGACATGGATACAGTAATATCATCACCACATGGCTTTATAACAATACACGTGCATGACCCACGAACACTTTATCGTATCGGGCTTGATAAAAATTTTAATTCGTTATTGGTCAGATGCGTTAATTCAGTTTTTTAACACTATTTTTTTTTCTTCTCAGTTTCGTAGGAGGCCTTTGTTAACCAAATACACGCCTCAAAAATCTGGTCTGTTCACCCTATCTGCTGCTAAGGCCATTGACAATCAAGTTCTTGAGCTTTTCAAACTCTTTCACATGGAATCCAAGAGATAGATGAGCCAGTTTCATCCGTAATGCTAAATATTGATGCATACATTTTTACTTTTTAGGGTAGCGCTGTAATTTATAGATGAGATGGCATCATAATGCGATTTGGGTGGATATGGGGTGATTTTGGGGTTCATTTTAGTGGATTTGGTGTGGATTTGGGTGGATTTGGAGTTGATTTTAGTGGATTTGGGTGGATTTCGGGTGGATTTCGGGTGGATTTTAGTGGATTTGTATGGATTTGGGGTTGATTTTAGTGGATTTGGGGTTGATTTTATTGGATTTTAGTGGATTTTGGGTGATTTTGGGTGGATTTGGGTTCATTTTAGTGGATTGGGGTGGATTTGGGGCTGATTTTAGTGGATTTGGGTGTGGATTTGGGTTCATTTTATTGGATTGAGGTGGATTTGGGGCTGATTTTAGTGGATTTGGGTGGATTTGGGTGTGGATTTGGGTGGATTTGGGTGTTTCGTAACACCCCTAATTTTTTGGCTTTGGCCGAAACAGAAACTATGCCGAAAGAAGCCATTTATCAATTATAGAAATTACCGTGTCAGTTTCTTTACGCCATCCCATTACATACATCAATGTGTGAATGTCATTAAAATCATCCTATTACAGAATTCATCGTGTCAATGTCATTAGGTAACCCTATTACAGAATTCATCGTGTCAATGTCATTAGGTAACCCTATTACAGAATTCATCGTGTCAATGTCATTAGGTAACCCTATTACAGAATTCATCGTGTCAATGTCATTAGGTAACCCTATTACAGAATTCATCGTGTCAATGTCATTAAGCCATCCTAGTACAGAATCCAATATGCCTGTGTATAGTAGACCATCCTATTACAGAAATCAAGTCATTTATTCGATTCTGCTACTTGTTTACTTTCAGAAGAAAAACTGCTATTCTGTCAAACTTTGCATGAGTACTGCAAAGTTCCATTAGTCCTAATAAAACGACGGTGATGGTACTGTTTGTTTGCTTGTTATGGTTTAACGCCATTTTTCAGCACAATATAGGCTATACATGGCGGCCAGTATTAATGGTAGAGGAAGAAGAACCCGGGAAAACCCCCGGAAAGAACCACCGACCCATAAGAAGCTACTAGCAAGCTTTCTCACATAACTGCATTAGCCGAATCTTAGACTCGAACTCACGCAGACAGAGGTGTGATGGCAGTGATCCGTAACGGACAGCGCTTTAGATCACTCGGCCACTCAGGGCCCCTGATGATGGTACAGGAGAATTGAATGTTACAGTATGGGTAAGTTGTTAAGATATCTCTCGTGTTTTAGATATACTAGTTAATTAAAATACCAACTCTAGCCTTTCTAGCTTCTTTAATTGATATACTTGAAGACAGTTTGTGCAATGTTACGTTTTTCATTTCAGCAATAGTACTGTGTTCTTTGTACGAAAGGCAACAAGAACAAATACTTTCTTCTAGATGACACGCTAAATAAATGTCAGGAAAGAGCATTGGTAATATGTCTAGGTTTGCACCTCCAGGGAATTCTTTTTTACCAGGTTCAGATATGGCCCAGAGTGTTTCTTTGCCATTTAAAGTCGTGAGTTTCTTCTGGGTTCGCAAATTTTCTTGACATCCAGTGCTGCAATTCTCAGACGTTTGTCTCGACGTTTGCGATTTTCGAACTTTATTGTGCAAATGACCGAAAATGATTAGTTAGGGTTCGTTTGGTGTGTTGGCTTGCTACTTAGTAACGCACTTGCAAGTAAAATGATGTGCACTCGTTTAAAGTAATTGCAATATTCACATTCAGTATTGATATATTTGAACTAGATAGGTGAGAGGCTGTATTCAATTGGTGATGATAACGTCCGCACTAAATCAAATTTTTTAAGCATTCTAGAATCCAAGGGTTAATTGAGAGACATAAAATTCCGCCATCACGCCAATTCTGTGATAGACACTTTCTTTTATTAGTTTGAGATTAGGCTCGATGGAGTCAACAAATCGAATCCAATTTTACAATTCTCCTCAAGGCAATCTAGCTAAATTTCCAAAAATAATTTCTCCATCCCTTTCATGAAAAAGACATGGCTTTGTGTTAAATGTATTTGATAGAAGAGTTGCCCTTAAAAATGACCAATAACCTTCAACAAGCATGATTGATCCAAAACTAATACATTCATAACAGTTACAGTTATAAATTGCCATGAAACAGACATCGTAGCGATATGACTACAAAATGTTAAAGCTACGTTATAAATCCGAATCTCACACACACACGAAATATTTTGCGTAAACATTTGGAGTTTCGTTAACGTATTGAGACGCCAACTGCATCGGTGACTGATAATAAAATGATATTTAATGATGATATTAGAATACAATAGAATTTTGGCCTATAATAATGCACTTACCAGCCAGAAGGAATAATTTCTCCATCAACACACTAATCCATAATCAAATTTTACTACAGCACTTGCCATATTTCCAAGACAGAAAAATTAATTTTCAAAGAATCCGTGAACTTGATAGTTTAGCACATGGTTATCCGCAAAGATCCATATTTAAAAGGTCTTTTATACAGGAGGTAATTTTTTTAGAATTGGAACTGATGCAATGAAACAGTTTCTTGCAATAAATATTAATTATTTATTTTCCAATTCATATCACATCCACATATTAAATGTGATAATACCTCATTACTATGCGACGTTTTATGTTGTTATTTTTCTTTGCTCACGCGTATAAACTGTATACTTTGGATGCAACGGTCATACCTCAGCCCTCATTGACATATTTGTATTCATAAAGACGTGACCACTAGTGATAAGTATTACCACTTTGATTGGGATTATATATATATATATATATATATATATATATATATATATATATATATATATATATATATATATATATATATATATATATATAATAATAATAATAATAATAATAATAATAATAATAATAATAATAATAATAATAATAATGAGGACTTTGTATAGCGCCTAATCTTTAGAAGCTCTAAGCGCTTTACACCATCTATAATGATATGACTACACTAGAGAAAAACAAATGACAAAAATAATGAAATTGGAAAATATAAAAACATACTGAAAACATAAAGATTCAAAACAGTATTAGGTCTCTAAGTTTGTTCCTGCAGTCGAAAAAGGTGTGTTTTAAGAGCACTCTTCAAAGGGACCACTGTCTCTTTGTGTCTAATTTCAATGGGCGATTCGTCGCACGTCGCCGGGCCCTGGTATGCAAAAGAACGCTGTCCATATGATTTCGTCTTCACAGTAGGAACAATGAGTATTCTTTTGTCAGAAGAAGAGCGTAAGTATCTTGCTGGTGTATATACATGGGTGAGGCTGGATAGGTATGTTGGACTGGAGTCTGTCAGTGAAACATAGCACAGAGAACAAATTTTGTATTTGATTCTGTATCGAATGGATAGCCAGTATAGGGTACTGAGCAGTGGTGAGATGTGCTCTGATCGAGGTACTCTAAAGATGATCCGTGCTGCTGTGTTTTGAACTTTTTGAAGTTTCTGGAGTAAATATTGAGACGAACCAGACGGAATTGAGTTACAATAGTCCAGTCTTGAAAGTACTAATGAACACACAAGTGTTTTAGTGGCATCAACTGAAAGATATTTACGAATGGAACTGATACGTCTCAGCTCAAGATATGCAGCCTTGCATATGTTCCTGACATGTTGGTGGAATGTGAGAGTACTGTCTAGAGTAACACCTAGGTTTTATACTGACTGTGAGAATTTAATGTTGGTGTTGCTGATATTTATTGTCTGAGGTAAAGGATGTGAATGAGAAAGTAGTTGTGTTGTGATCAAAATGGCCTCAGTTTTATCATCATTCATCTGCAGCTTGTTACATGTCATCCATGATTTCACATCAGAAATGCACCTCTCTATTCCATGGATGGTAGCATCAACTTCAGTTGAATGGCTACACTTGTATATTTGGGTGTCATCAGCGTACAATTGGTGCGACACTGGGTGATGATCTGTGACACTTGTGAGCGGCTGAGTGTATAGAATGAAGAGAACAGGTCCAATAACAGATCCCGGTGGAACACCACAGCATACGTCGACTGGGCTGGAATGTATTCCATTTGCATATATAATTTGTGTCCTGTTGACTAAGTAGGACTTCAACCACTGAGACGGTGAATTCATGTATCATCGTCTATTGTGTCAATTGCTGCAGACAAATCCAGGAGAATGAGGACTGTAATCTTTCCACTATCCAAAGGAGAGAATGTCATTAAATACTTTCAGAAGAGTAGTTTCCGTACTGTGGCAAAGGCGATATGCAGAATATACATTGCTAAAAAGACTGTTGGAATTCAAATGAGATACAAGATGGGTTAGAACAATCTTTTCTAACATTTTTATATGAATGGGATATTAGAAACTGGGCGGTATTTCTTTAAATCGTTATGGTCAAAAGTTGGTTTCTTCAGCAGAGGCTTTACGAATTTACGATGTCAGTTTGATATATATATATATATATATATATATATATATATATATATATATATATATATATATATATATATACCTGTCAAGTGCCAAATTTTTCGTCAGCGAAATCCATTAATTAATTCTTAGTCTAGCCAACAATTAACTGTTATCTTGTGGTAGAGTTTGCACGGAGTAATGTTTTCCTAACTCAGGCCACACTGGTACTATGTTTATAGTAAAAACGAACTAGGTGTATGACAGGCCTGAAAGGCGACATTCGCACGTAGAACTGTCAAAAAGTGATTGAGAGAAATGCCAGGGTGTTGAGGCAACCCCAGGTGGCATTTTTGGCACCTTGATAGGCAGTTTTCCAAATGTCTGTAGGAAGGGCATTTATTCCGATTGGTCAAATGTGGAATCAGGGTTGGGGCGATCCCTGAGTCGTGGGGTGGGGGGGGATATAGTCTCCGAACGAATGAATTTTAATCAGTCTGGGAAGATTTCTGCAAGAGAGGAAGTAAAAATACCTAGTAGACTCCGGACGTACTTTAAGGAAAGACGTCCGTAAGATCGTGGTTCCAGGGAAAATCTATAATCCAGGAACGATTGTAAGACGCCAAAAACACAAGGAAAATAGTTTGTTTGGAGAGAGAGAAATAACAAGGAGATCGAAATCCAAAGGAGGAAAAAATTAGAAGTCAGGGTTGTGAAAATCCCACGTTTCATCCAGAGGACAAGCTAAAGCAGAAAAGAAAAACAAGTCGTCGAGCAGGTTCTGTGAATTTACCAAGTGGTCCAATGTTAATGAACACTCGATTTCGTGATGAAATTTGCTATCAGCTATTAACGGCTAAATTTGTCTATTTTTTTGAGTATTTGAAATTTAATTAATTTATCAATTATTCTAAACTTCGGTTTTATAGTGCTTCTGAACTAAGAGTATTCAGAAGGAAAGAAAATTGTAATTTACTGTGTCTTCTTATCTTGATTTTATTTTGATTAAATCCTTTATTTATCTTTACGGGGGCTCGTGTGTTGTCTTTGTTCAAGATAGTGTCTCAGATTACCATATCCATTCTATAACCGGGCAAATCACACCGTAGAGGTCATTTCTTAGATAACGAGTGTTAGCGGGAGGCGGTTTCTGGTGTTGTTTTTCCAAGTTGCGCAATACCTCTGACCAGTGGCTTGAGCAATATTGTACCAATAACGCTTGATACCGAAAACCCCGTTACAATATCAAAGGCCAGTAACAGTAAATATTTGTTACCCGAATGGTTAGTCAATTACTTCAGTTGTATAATATTGACGTCATTTCCACAACGGTTACATTTGAACTTCTCCTGAAATACAGTGACTGGCTGTTTGTTTTATATCAGTACGATGCGTAATGGGCACAACAATACAAATTTATTTGCACGTTCTTAAAAAGTGGCAAACGTAAACAATTTCTAGCATTTTTCAAAACTGTTTGGACATTTTGGCATTGCGAACTAGTTGCAAGAACTATTAACCTCAAGAGTTTGAAAACGGAATCTCTTCATTGCGCACGGGCAACTGTACATTTAACAAAACAAAACCAGCAAAAAACAACAACAAAAAAGAAACCGCGTGTTAACTGATTTTAAAAGAGTTTAAATTACAGTTACGACATACCTAATGATTGTTATTGTTCTTTTCGTTTTGTTTATTTATGTTTTTGTTTATTTGTTGCTTTTTTTGCTGTTCCTTTTCAAAGTTTAGTAAAGTATGAATCGAATTGTTAGAAATGCGGTCAAATACGTCGATAAACTTGAAGACGATCTTTGTTATCACAAAGATTTATTTAAAAAATTTGGTCTAATTCTATTCAGCAAGTCTTTTTAAAAAATATTTGTTCATAAATCGAAATTTATTTATAGTAACGGTGACGATGTGTGTTATTGATTAACATTAATATTACTAATGTATCTATTTTCTATTTTCTCCTTAATTTATGGTATTTGTATGGTAGACTGGTTTCGGTGTGTGTGTGTGTGTGTGTGTGTGTGTGTGTGTGTGTGTGTGTGACTGAGATTTCTAACGTAGCTTTAACAATTTTCAATCGCCATGGCAGATATTACTGATGTCCAGTACTGGGACATCATGTAGCATACTGTACCACCTGAAGCTAGGCTTACCAGTCCTACAAGTAACCTCTTAATGATGAACGCCAAGTCAGGCAGCTTCTAGTAACTTTTTATAAGCCATTGGTATGACTCGGATGAGGTTCGGACTCAAGATCTTCAGATACCGAGGCGGACGCTCTAACCACTTAGGCCACCGGAGAGGTCGACGCATACATACATACATACATACATACATACATACATACATACATACATACATACATACATACATACATACATACATACATACATACATACCCTCCCAAGTGAATATAAACATATAGTACTAAAAGATAAAAGGTAAAGATGCTAACACTATAATTGAGACAAATTTAAAATGTAACAAATATAAAGTCCATAAAATATAATTTGTTATATAGACATTATTCCTTCAAATAATCCAAGATTTTCCCTGGGTGGTACATTATCGAAACTTTTCTTAATGGAGATCCCCTCACCCCACCCCACCCCCTAAAAAAAAAGTGCTGCATGAAGGTGTATAAGTTTAATACACATGGCAAGAATGTATTCCGCTGTCATTCAACTGCTAGCATATACACTCTGATTAAACCTACAGGAGGTATGCACTAATCGGGTATGTGTGTTCCACACACGACCAACACAATGAAATTTCTTTCCTATCTTTCTCCCAACAACTATATTACCAGATGATAGACACATTACAATTATTTAAAAAGTTCTATCATTGCTATTTAGGTTTTCTAGCCGCATGATTAAATATATATCTATTCGACCAGTAGATACAAACAAAATATGTTGTAATGATTTATTAATCACAAAGATTAAGTATTTCCAATATAAGTATTTTTTTTTTGTTAATAACTATCAAATGGTCAGTGGGATTAAATATTTATAAGTATGTATGTAGTTGATACTACAAATGGTCAATGGGATTATATATTTCCGATACAAGTATTTATGTTGTTGATACTATCAATGGTCAATAGTTTATCTCGCAGTTATTTGAGAAGGCATTACTTATTAAGTTGTCTATTTTTGCCAAAAGTTTCTTTTCTTCTTTGGTCCGTTTTTTCTCATTTTTTCCTCTAATTTGCTTTATTTTTTGTTCTAAAATTCTCCGCTAATATAAAACAAAACTTGTGATGTAAATTTCCCATTGAACAAGGACCTGCTATAAGTGTGTCTATATCTTGTAAAACTTTCCTTTCCTCGGTGCTTAGTTCTTTCCAAACTTTTTCTTGTAATTCTTCTAATTTGTCATAAATTTCATGATACATATCAATAAGCTAATCAGTAGTAATATGGGGCACTCTAGCCTCAATGGAAAATCCAGTCAAAAAAAGCTTGGGCACATCTAGCCTCAAGGGGAATTTAACATGGTGGGTCTATCTAGCCTCAAGGAAAACTGGGCCTATCTAGCCTCAAGGGAAATTGGGCCTATCTAGACTCAAGGGAAATTGGGCCTATCTAGACTCAAGGGGATTGAACATGGGAACTATTTGGGTCTATCTAGACTCAAGGGAAATTGAACATGGGAAATATGATTTGTATTGGTATAGGGGATTGTAGAGCGACAAGGGAAAAACGGAGGCAAAGAAAGCTAATATCTTTTCGAGACCTATGAGTGGCCCTGAAAAGGGCCGTTATGTGTAATGTTAACAGTATCTTGTTAACACAGAGGACATCTCACAGATCTTCTTCTCTTCCTTAAACTTCTCCTCACTGTGGGTCCATAGAAGAGAACTCTCTTTAAGCAACCTTGTCTTTCTACGTATACCCTTCTCTTCCAAAAGGCTGTATCCGTCATATGAATGACACTCCACTCCATTAGAGTGCCCCATATTACTACTCTCATCTATATTCATAAAATTATACTTTGGATTCGGTTCAGATAACTCTGATGGACTAGTCGATCGAGATGAATTTTCAGACATTTTATGGAAGTACTTTAATATCAACCATTTCAAATTTAATGAAAGCGTAAAATTGTTGGGTGAAAGTCGAAGATAATGTCATTAATTTCTCAGCGACACGAAAGATAGAATAATTCAAACATCATCCAGCGTTACCAAATTGCATCAGAATAATAATAATATGTCCATCTGGAAGTGGAAAGACAATTTTTATTTAATCTGATAATGAGATGGCTCAAATGGAATAAATTGTATTTAGTTGCACCATCTGTAAATGATCAGAGATGCTACGATGTTCGTAAATATTGTAATGAGAACACAAAATTGTTGGACGAGGACGGTGATAATATTATTAATTTTATTACCGATAATGATGAAGCCCCGAGTGTTGATGAACTTGAAGGATTTATTAATAATTTAGTAGTATACGATGATGTAATAATGCTGAATGAACAATCAAATCCAGCAAGATACTCCCGAGGCAGGCATACAAACAGATGTAATTTATGGCACTCAGCGATACACTTAGATACCAAAAGTAATAAGAGATAACTGTACCATTCTAGTTGCATATAATGACGTTGATACACATACATTGCGGAATAGTTACCAGACGTGGTTTAACGGCGATATGGAATATAATATTGTTAAACACGTCTTTTCACGAGCAGACAACCCCACACATTTTTATAACAATAAATTTACATGATTCTAGATCAAGATATCGTATCGGACTTGATAAAATCTTTGGATGAAAAACCGATCTAATTCACATCAGCAGAGAGGGCGCGACCGCAAGTGTCACGGCTGGTAAACGCGTGTGCATAATATTTATAAAACACTAAGACCACGACAGTAATACAATTAAATAACCCAATTAGATACACTATCGGCTAGTTAGAGGCTTCGGCTTGACGTTATTGACAGTATGGTTTCATTTTCGTAAGAAGTTTTATTTTTAAAAAAGGACCTTCTAGAAAGTTTACCTGTTCGTCTTCTCTGCTGCTATAATTGACTGGAGTACTTGTAGAAATTTACATGGATCTAAGTACATGTGGGAAGACTAGATTAATTTAATGGAGTTCATTAAGAGAAAACCAGTTCGATTGAATGCAGTACTTGTGGAAAGATCACATTGACTGGAGTACTTGTGGGAAGATATGATTGATTGACTGGAGAACTTGTAGGAAGAACATATTCACCGACTGGAGTACTTTTGGAAGACAAGATCAGCTTAAGTACTTACGGGAACATCAGATTCATGGCTGGAGTACTCGTGGGAAGATTGATTGACTGGATTACTTGTGGATAGATCAGATTGGCTGGAGTACTTGTGATATGATCAAATTGATTGAGTGGAGTACTTGTCAGAAGATAAAACATATTGGAGTGCTTTCGGAAATATCAGACGGATTTAAGTACTTGTGGGAATACTAGATTGATTGACTGGAGTGCTTGTGAAAAGATTAGATTCACCGTCAGGAGTACTTGTGGGAAGATCATATTGACTGGGGTACTTCTGGTATAAATCGGAACGACTGAATGGAGTACTTGTGGGTATATCAAATGGAATTAAGTACTTGTGGGAATACTATATTGATTGACTGGAGTACTTGTGGGAAGATAGGATTCACCGACTGGGGTACTTGTCAGAAGATAAGACAAACTGGTGAACTTGTGAGAAGATTGGATTGATTGACTGGAGTACCTATGGAAAGATCATCTTCACTGACTTTAGTACTCGAGGGAAAATCAGATTATTTGGCTGGAGAAGTTTGGGCAGAACAAACTGATTTACTGGAGTAAATTTGGGAAGACTAACGTGATATGACTGCAGTACTTGTGGAAAGATCACATTGACTGACTGGAGTACTTGTGGGAATATCGGATCGAATGACTGGAGACATATCCGATTCACTTACTGGTGTGTAGTTGTTGGAAGATCTGATTGACTGGAGAATTTATGGGAATGTCAGGTTCACTGAGGTTTGTAATTGTAGGAAGATCAGACTGACTGCAGTACTTGTGGGAAGATAAGATTGACTAGAATACTTGTGCAAAGATTAGATTGATCGACGTGAACGTGTGGGAAGATCAGATTGATTGACTGGAGTACTTGTGCTAAGATTAGATTGACCACCGTGAACTTTGCAGGAAGATCGGATTGATTGACTGGAGTACTTGTGCTAAGATTAGATTGACCAACGTGAACTTGCAGGAAGATCGGATTGACTGACTGGAGTACTTGTGGGAAGATCAGATTTATTTATTTGAGTGCTTATGGGAAGATTAAAATTACTGACTGGAGTACGTGTGTGTATGCGTGTGTGATTTAGATTTTTAATGTCGCTTTTTAAACAATTCAGTCATATCGCTACGATGTCTGCAGTGTGACAGTTTATAGTGGTCTAGCGCTGGGACATCATGCCACAGACATGGAGCAATATATGCCACTAAGTCATATTAACATGACACCAGGTCGACCAGTCCTAACAATATAATCTTAATGCTGAGCGCCAAGCAAGGCACCTGTTAATACCACTTTTATAAGTCTTTGGTATCACTAGGCCGGGAATCGAACCAACGACCTCCAACATCAGAGGCGGATGCACTAGCCATTTGGCCACCAGTGCAATGGAGTACTTGTGGGAAGTTCAGAGTCAATGGCTGGATTACTTGTGGGAAGACCAGATTGACTGACTATTACTTGTGGGAGGATCACAATGACTTGAAATTTTTGTGAGATGATTCTTAAGGAAAGGTGTAAGAAACACAAACAGCTATAGCCTCCTGTAATATAGCATGACAATGAGATTAGTATGACAACGAAGATTTGTTTATATTTATTATGATTGTTATTAATCAGCTGCATTATATTTCTTGCGATTTTTAAATTAATTTTATTATTTACTTTTAAAACCTCTTCTAAAGTCTGATATGTTTGGTCATGTTCTTCAGGTAGAGGGCTCGAGTCAATATTTGTCTTTAAACCTCTGTAATTTCAAAATATTTGTGTCAGACATTGTTGAGAGTCTGTCTGATATTGGTGAGTGTCCTACATTGGTGAAAATGTGTAAGGCATTGGTGAAAGTTATGTTTGTTTGTTTAATTAGGATTTTTAATGTAACTATAACAATTTTACAGTCTTATCGCTACGATGTCTGCAGTGACGCAGTTTATAGTGATGTCTATCACTGGTGCATCATGCCGCAGACATGTAGCATGATGTTCAACCCAGTCACATTATCCTGACACCAGGCCGACCAGTCCTAACATTAACATCTTAATGCTGACCGCCAAGTGAGGCAGCACCATTTTTTAAAGTTTGTTTTTTATGGTTTAACGCCATTTTCCAGCACAATATAGGCTATACATGACGGCCAGTATTAATGGTGGAGGAAGAACCCGGAAAACCCCGGAAAGAACCACCGACCCACGAAAAGCTACTGGCAAGCTTTCTCACATACCTACATTGGCCTAATCCGAGACTCGAACCCACGCAGACAGAGGTGAGATGGCAATGATCCGTAACTGACAGCACTTTAGACCACTCGGCCACCCTATTTTTGATAGTCTTTGGTATGACTCAGCCATGATCAAACCCACGACCTCCAGCTCCCGCGGCGGACGCTCTAACCACTAGGCCACCGGAGCAGTTTGGAAAGTGATGTACATAACTTCTGGGATGATGCATGATAGATGCATATAGCCACACCAGAACGTAAATTGACCTTAGAGCTGCATGAGCTAAATGTTTTGAGGTTTTCATGCCGGATGATTTTTATAACAGCTCGGTTGTGGCTAACAGACTGTTTAAAAGTGTTTAAATTTTTGCTCATGATTGTAATATCTGATGACATATTAGCATCATTGAAGTGAAAATTCTGTCTTAACGTCTGTTGAAAGTGCTCCGTCCTTTACTTTTTTTTAAACGGTATTGCTTACCAGAAATTAAAAATAGGAATGGATGGCACAAAATGCATAACTGACCAAGGGTAATACCATCAGCAAATGTTTCTTCTAGTTACATCTGCTAAAAAAGAAAATTGAACTGCATTTGAATGATTTTCTGAGACAGGTACAATTATTTTTTAAACAAGTCCAATGTAATAAAAACTCCAAATCAAATTGCAACAACATCACAACCTTTAATATTAACAATGTTCAAAATTACAAAATAAATAACACAGGAGTGTTAACAAAAGTCCTTACAATATGCAAGAAATATTTACAACCCTCTTTTTTTACTTCTAAAAACAAGGGAAAATTAATATGGGAAGTTCTTTTGATATCAGTATCATTTATACTAATTAAATGAGAATGTTTCCTATTAAACAGATTCTTCATCAGAAAAAGAACAAGCGAGACAATTCTTGCATAAAAAGAAAACAAATATTATCATTTTTCTTTTTATCGCACAAGAACACTTAGAAAGCTGTTTTAAGACCATATATTTTAGTAAGTGAGTGTAGATGAACTTCTTAGTTCAAGGCCAAGAAGTTAAATCCAGTAAATAACCTTAATAATGCAAGGTCAAGAAATTATTGAGTAAATTAATTCCAATGGCCAGGTAGTTACTGAGTGTAAATGAATTTCATAACGCATTGCCAAGAAGTTTTTAACTGTAAATGAAGTTCCTAAAATTAGGCCAATGAAGGGACTGCAAAAGCATGCCATTCGTCCAATGTTGGCCAATGTAAACTTGGATTTGATCTCAAAACTGAAATCTGACAGAGTAACAATTATAAGCACCAAAATCAACTGAATGTGCCAGGAGCATAAAAAGAAAGAAGCATTTTTTAATACCTGTTTTCTGGAAAACCATATATATATTATCTATGTGTTAATACCAGTAGTCTGGAAACCATGCAGGTTTTATTTCAACAAGATTTCTAACACTCCAAAGTTTAATGCTTTCAGCCACTTTATATGAAAATCTGATTATGACCTTTAAGAGAAGGAAAGCTCTGGAAATCACTCATAAAGGAACAATGGTAAACAAATTATATCCTGAAAATAGGAAAACTGGTGAATGATCCACACTATATGTGAAGCAAGGGAGGATTCAACTTTGTCTTTGAAATATAATTTAACATCTTCATTCCATTATGTAGCTAGTATATTCAAGGGCCATAACTCGAAATCAACAATTATAATGAAAATATTTCTCTTCAAACTTTCCAAGGAAACCAAACACACTGACTTTATAAGACATGACAACATCACACCTGAAGCTTTAAATGCAATTTGAAATGACCAAATGTTTTGCACTAAACTATTTTTTTTAACAATGGCAAGATTACAGATTTAATGAAAGCAGTTATAAATTAAATGCTTATGAATACTTATACAAGGCTTTCAATGACAGTCATAAAGTCTAGACATCATATCTACATTCTGTATGTATGTATATATATATATATATATATATATATATATATATATATATATATATATATAATCACAAATATCGCAAACACTTCACAACAAATGAAAGGTAAAGATTTGTAAAATTGTGACATAATATTAATACAATACCTTATATGAATGTGAAATGTGATATTACATGCTAAGTTCTATCCAGGATTCCAATTTATCGGATTAACTACTTCAGCTGACAAAAATACACAGATAAACATAAAATAATACAAATATATTAATTACTAAAAATTAATTCATTTTGCTATTGAAAAAAATTCATTTAACAAGTAAGACAAAGATACTATTGCAAAAAAGCATTGAAAAAAATATTCTCCATGTTGAACCATTCAAGCCTAAATATTACAAGGTCAGGCCTGAAAGTCAAGACCACTATCAACGCATTGCTGATTTAGTCTGGTTTGGTGTTTTACTGCATAGCAACTCATGTTGTACTGTAAATTTACATAGCCTTGCCTAAAGGACCACCACTGTAACCAACCTGGAATAATTCAATGGTAAGAAATGAACCTGCATTCATCCAGTTCCACATCAAGCATGCTAACCAGTGTGCCACAGCAGTTCCATCAAAGCACCAATGAAATAAGTGTACCATGAACAACGCATTACAGCCATCCTGTATATTTTATAGACCTCTAAGTACCGTGAATAACAACACATCATACCCATCCTGTGTATTTTATAGACCTATAAGTACCATGAATAACACATTACAGCCATCCTGTGTATTTTATAGACCTCTAAGTACCATGAATAACGCATTACAGCCATCCTGTGTATTTAATAGACCTCTAAGTACCATGAACAATGCATTACAGCCATCCTGTGTATTTTATAGACCTCTAAGTACCATGAACAATGCATTACAGCCATCCTGTGTATTTTATAGACCTCTGAGTACCAGGTACAATGCATTACAGCCATCCTGTATATTTTATAGACCTCTAAGTACCATGAACAATGCATTACAACCATCCTGTGTATTTTATAGACCTATAAGTACCATGAATAACAACACATCATACCCATCCTGTGTATTTTATAGACCTCTAAGTACCATGAATAACGCATTACAGCCATCCTGTGTATTTTATAGACCTATAAGTACCATGAACAATGCATTACAGCCATCCTGTGTATTTTATAGACCTCTAAGTACCATGAATAATGCATTACAGCCATCCTGTGTATTTTATAGACCTCTAAGTACTGTGAATAACAACACATCATACCCATCCTGTTTATTTTAATGACCTCCATGTACCATGAATAACACACTACAGCCTTCCTGTGTATTTTATAAACCTCTAAGTACAATAAATAACACACTACACCATCCTGTATTTCATAGGTCTCTAAATAGGCACAAATAAGGTATAATTGATGTGGGAGAGTACTGAACAACAGGTTTCAATGACCAGAACATATGGTGTAAGTAAATGGTATTGAACTAAACTTTGTGCCAAACCCATTATTGTCTTTTTTAATCTGATATATGGCTCTTTTATCCAGGATCTCTTTTTGTATTTTGTGTTTTTTATAACCCTATGTACAAGCTAATAGTATGTTTGGTTGAAGAACTATTTTTAGAAACAATGTTCTGCAAAATACATTTTACGAGTTTGTGACCTTCACCTTTGACCCCAAAAATCAATAGTTCTGTTCCATAACTTAAATGCAATCTCTGCACATTCACTGATTCACCATTTGCATCACGGAACTAAAGTTATTAAGTAAAAACTATGTTTCTTTTTTTTGTAATCACAGTAACCTTAAGCTCTGATCTTTTGACAACTAAATTAACAGAGTTCTTTCTTACCCAAACTGTAAATCACCCAACAACTCAGGTGAAGTACCAAAATTTGAACTGAGGATGGGGATAATATTTCTTTCAAATTGAACCCCAAATCAAGCAGTCTTTTTCTTGCAAGCCATCCACAACAAAGTTTGGTTCAGGTCTTTGATGTAGAACTATTGTTACTGTGCACAGAATATTTTTATTCTTTCAGTCATGGGCCATGACTTTGACATTTTAATGCCTAAACCATTAGGTATTTTCCTTACCCCCCAATAGGCAGCCATTAACAATATTGTGTTTAGCGAGATAAAACTATTGTTACTGTGCAAAACCATTGTCCCTCTTTACTTTTATAAATACCCTGCTATAATGAACACATTCTTAATTTTCCAAAACACAAGTACACAGCCAGTACATTTATGTTTTTGTTCTTAAAAAGACAAAAATTGTGCAGATTAATTTTATAAACAATGGCAAGTTTTTTTTTTATATAAAAAACATGAAACCCAATAAACTATGAAGAAATGTTTAATGAAACCCATTACAATGTGGGGAAATGTTAATGAAATCCATTACACTGTGGGAAATATTTAATGAAATACAATCCACTGGGAAATGTTTCAAGAAACCCATTACACTGTGGGGAAATATTTCATAAAACCCATTTAACTGTGGGAAATATTTAATGAAACCCATTCAACCATGACAGAATATTTAATGAAACCCATTAAACTGGGAAATGTTTAATGAAACCCATTAAATTGTGGGAAATGTTTAATGAAACCCATTAAACTGTGGGAAATGTTTAATGAAACCCATTAAACTGTGGGAAATGTTTAATGAAACCCATTAAACTGTGGGAAATGTTTAATGAAACCCATTAAACTGTGGGAAATATTTAATGAAACCCAATACACTGTGGGATATGTTTAATAAAACCCATTAAACCATGGAAAATATTTAATGAAACCCATTAAACTGTGGAAAGTGTTTAATAAAACCCATTAAATTGTGGGAAATGTTTAATGAATCCCAATACACTGTGGGGAAACATTTCAATGTACCATTTCATAACAAAACAAACTAAAATACCCTCAAGTTTCTCCTTCTGACAACAATTACTCAACAAATTTTACCAATCTCCCTTTACATGAAAGCTATTCAGCTTAACAAGAGTGAACTACAAAATCACACAAGTCACCTACATCAAAGTATCTACCTTTGCAAAGCAAAGTCTCAGATCTGCTGAGCCAAGGTGCCAGCAGACCTGGATCTACTTTCATTTCAATCAGATGTGTGTAATACAAGAAAAAAAGAAAAAGAAACTACAAAATTCTGACTAATACATATTCCATCTTTAGCATATATGAATACAAAGAATTACTGCAAGCACATCTGCCGTAAAAAGTCAGCTCTACAATAAACTGTGCACATGTTTTACCACATTTCATAAGTGTACATTATCTAGCAATTTTAAAATACTGTTATAAATCAATAAATAGATCAATAGTATGTTAAAAGCAAACTATGAAATGCATATGATCAACACAAAATTGCTTGTATTTCATGCAACAATCCATGCATGTCATTTTATGACATTACTCTGCTTACAATTATTTGTATCTACTGACTAAATATTACAAGAAACTAACATACATATATTTTGCACATGTTTTTATAATGAACACTAATATTTTAGGCCATGTGAAAATTAAATATACAAACTTTTAAAATTATGCTTCATACTGTTAAAATTATACTGGCAACTCCTCCTATTTAACAAACTATACTTACACTAGTCACTGTGATAATTGATAAAATCTATTATGTACAGCAGGGCACAGTGTCTGTGATAAATGATAAAAACCATTATCAACGCAAGGTATGTAGAATTTTACATTCCTGGTAACTGCAGTAGTATTTTTGTAAAATCTGGAAGGAATACAATCCATAATTACCATATACATTCATTTACAAGTGCAATCCAACTGTAAACAACATAGACCCAGGTCTGACATTGCATAATACACAAGCAGATCCAGGTCTATGCAGTTCGTTAGGACTAAACTATACAACAAACAAGACAAACCCTGATTTGCCAATGCAATATCTGATAACAGATCAGGTTCCATGTTATTTGGATCAGAGTTATACACAGGCAGATCTGGTACACAATTTTACCTCAAAAGTCTCTCCGGTTTAAAATAAATACTTATCCTCTCAATTCAACTCTCTCTCTCCCAGTATGTGTAAGTACTGCCATACCATGTTTCAGTACTTTCAAAATATGTGAAGGGTGAGCAATGAACCAACTTCTATTTTTGTTGTTGATTCATATATGTGCAATGGCATGATAAAACCTGACAAAATATTCAAAACACTTGGAAGCATTTCCTTCTCTATAAATGTTAGCATAATGGAAAAATTTATATTCTAATACTTTGGCTGGTAAAAATAAAACTATAAATTGACATGTAGCTGACAGGCTTGCTTTGCAAACAACAAACTGTTTAGGTTTACACTTCCCTTTTGTACACTTCAGACTTCATGTAATAACATGTTTGGCAAATTTACATAATACCTTGAAAATTCTTGAAACAAGTCACTCTGAAAATCAACTTATTCTACAAAATGACCATATATTTGGACTGCCACAAGTCTGTTCTCATAATATTTCAATTTCCATATACTGGCCATCTGCACAGAACAGTATAATTTGGGTCCAATAAGTGCCTGATTTACACGAGTTTCACTGTACATTACAATATATTGTGCAACTATAAAAATAAACACCTAAATTGTTCAAATACTCATCTATTAGTCAGCTAAAATCTATCAACAAATTCTAAATGTTTACAAATCTCAAAGCAGAAACTGCTTAAATACTATGTAACACAAAAGTTTCATTAAAAATTATACTGGCACCAAATTATTTATCATATAAATCCATGTACTATCCACACCCAATTGATTCACCACATAAAATAATGTATAATCCATACACAATATTTTTATCATATAATTTATATATCATCCACATCCAAATTCAAACAGTTTAGAGTCAGGCCTGAAAAGCAATACACTTTTGAGATTAAGTTTGAGCCTGGGATTTTATGTCAACCAATCAAACAGATTTAATATTGGGAAAACAAATATTGTTTGGTTGTTGGTGTAAACTCAATTATGAAGAAAAGCCTAGACTTTTATGATCTCCTGGAAATCATTCAACTTCTGAGACTGAGGTTGAGATAGAGATTTTGTCAACCAATCACAAATGACTTGACTTCTGCAATGGCTGAGAGATTTGGGATACGATTTTTGTGTAGGATACTGTCAATGGTGCAACATTTGATTTTCAAGGTTTCCATAAAATCAAGTACATCTAAAAGCAAAACATCACCCAACATGATACATTATGTAAGGAGGCAACCACTACAATATAGGGAACAAAGGTTGGCAAGACACAATATGAAACTAAAAGGAACATGCAACAACAAAATACTGTACATGTAAAACATACCTTAGAAAATACAAACACGCAGACAAAAAGACATTATCAAATACTAAGCATATCACACAAAATTACTAAGCACAAAACAATTAAAAGAGGTAAGAATAATTAAAACATGATACATCATTTATCACAGGAAATAAACTTTAAAATAAATCTCTCCAGGAGATTTTTATATTTTGGACATGCAAACAATAAAGTTTGAAAGATGGCAGCAAACTGTACAACTTGTGAGAGATCATTCTATTCCCTGGAGCCCAAACATTTAAAATACTGTCATCTCTACCAATATTCACATATAGCATTGAAACTAATTTAGTACGCAATTGCGAAAGACTTTAACAAGACTAATTGTTTTGTTTGGGAACCAAGCAATGCATGACCTTCCCCAAAAAGCAGCATTTGCTGTATATAATGTTCTAAAATACTGAGAAAAAATACGCTAGCTGATCATATCAACTGTGGCAGGGTGATGATGACATTTTAAAATTATGCTCATGAGATGATTTTGTAATTCCTCCATCTATTAATACAAGTCTTTGGCATAGGACATAAACAAGAAATAATGTGAAAAAATGAGATTATAAAAACTTGCCTCTGTATGGATTGTAATCAATAATAAATTCCTATATAAATCTATTTAATTTGCTAACTGCTTTCTACATGTCTAGCTTGAAAGTCTCATTCTTGACTTTAAGAGACACGACAGTGTCGACACAATTTGCTAAAAAAATACAGGAGCACAGTTTGTCTTGCAATGTAGAGACATAGTTTGTTATAAGCATTAGTAAGCTCCAACTGCAGAGGTACCTTTATATGATTCAAAAGTTTGTCCGCAAAGCAACACAATATTTTTATCCATGGACGTGTTTGCTTCAGCTTCTTTAAGAGAAATTTTTTAAACAAGATATCCCAGGAGAGATTCATGGGGAACACCAAGACATTATTTGGAGTTAAAATAGACTACCATTAATTACTGCAATGAGCATTCTGTTTGAAGGATTTTAATAAAACCATAGCAACCAGGTACCTTAATGTCATTCAATTTTAATTTTTGCAAAAACCATGAGTGATTATGATTGCAGAATTTTTCTTTAGATCAATGACCTCTATTCCACCATCATTCCATTCTTAAACTCAAAACATGTGCACTGACCTTTATGATTTCCAGGACATATGCAGGCAAATAATGTGATAACACGTCTGAGATGATACTGTTTTCAGTTGTGTGGCATAGCAAATGACCAAAATAATATGAAAACATATCTGAATCAATGATGTTCCCAGTTGTATTGATTATAAATGAGTATATATGATCTTGCAATCTAACTAGATTAGTCATTCAGATTACACATACCCTCATTAATATCCATGGATCATCAAAAACATCTGAGATCTATGACATATATCTATATTCCAAGTTTGATCCAAATTTATTCAGAAATATGGCCTCCAGAGATGTAATGCACTCTGCTAAATCAAATTGCAAGATCACAGCACAGGTGGATTTTTTTTTACATCGAATTTGACAGCTCTTGATTATATATGCCTAACTTCCAAGTTTGATCAAAACTGGATCAGAAACTGACCTCCAGACTGGATGCAAAATGAACAAGATCATATAGTTAAAATGCATGGATCATTATCCAACTCACTCAAGATCTTGATGATAAAGATTCAGAGTTTAATCAAAACAGAAATATTAACTCCAGAGTGGTAGCAAGTAATTGTGTCTAGTAAGACACAACTATGGACAACAGAAGCAGAGATGTACCTTAAGCGATCGGTCTTATGACCAGTTATATAAAATCTGCTTTCAAAAAAGGATTTAAAAAATGCTATTGCAAAATGAAAATCTTATTAGATCATAGACATATTAACAGAATTATATCTACTTTAAGTAGTTTTTACATAGAAATTCTAACAAGGTTGTTGTGCAAATTATACCAATCCAAAAAGTTTTAAAAATGTGTCTGAGAGAAACGAACCGACCAAACTCCCCAAAAAGAATGAATTCAACAGAACAAAAATTTAGGGAGATAGTAAGACATCATTTCAAACATCCTATGTTGATATTACTATCCATTTATTAAGCGTAGAAATAAAAAAAAATTCAAGATAGCTACTGTAGCAGCTATACTGAATACAAAAGCAGCAATTAGAACTAACTAGACTATGGCAATCTTGCAAACACGCATCTCTATTCAGACAGATATATAGACAGGCATGAACAAATCAAGATGCAAGCAAACTATTAAAAACTTAAAAGCACCAGAAACTATCAATGAGACTTCTATATGATGGAATGCTCTAGCCCAGCCTCATTTCTCTTAACACCAAGAAATGAAGAAAACAGCAACTGTATTATGTATTAAGTCTTGACATGGAAACCATTTTTTAAGTGAGGCTTCCTATGTGGATTTCATTTTGTGGAAAGAAAGAAAGAAAGAAAGAAAGAAAGAAAGAAAGAAAGAAAGAAAGAAAGAAAGAAAGAAAGAAAGAAAGAAAGAAAGAAAGAAAGAAAGAAAGAAAGAAAGAAAGAAAGAAAGAAAGAAAGAAAGAAAGAAAGAAAGAAAGAAAGAAAGACAGACAGACAGACAGATAGATAGATAGATAGATAGATAGATAGATAGATATACGCACACATTCTGATTAAATTTCATATTTCCAGTGTCAGAGATTTGATGAACATCAATATGAGGTCATGTTCTGTTCATCTTTCAATTCACCAGTCAAATGACAATTTTCACATTTATAAAACTGATCATTGCTATCTGTAACAAATTGTTTCTAACGGCAAAATGCAATGGTTTTTTTTTATAGGTTGCTAAATAATTGGACCATGAATTTCTAAGGTCACTAAAAGATGAATCTTTATCAATGCTTGTCTGTACTTATTATAAGTAGATCTCAATGAAATCAGTAACATATTAATACTTTATTCCTTCTAGTACTCCAGCAACAATCATGGAAACTCTTCAGGGAGGTACATAATACATTATAGAGTATAATCAATAATATATATCAATACTTCGTACAACAATGGAGTTTCATTTCAATGAGTTTTCAAGGAGATCCAAAAAGCAACTCTGCACAGATAGGTACAAAAGCAGAAGAAAGAAAGAAAAAACACCCAAGTCTGTGACTATAACAAAAGAGATGCTACTTAACCTGGTAACACCCAGTGTAGTGCATCCTTTAGTCTACCCAAATTTCTGCCATTTAATAGTTTTTTGAAAATATATTTTAAAAAAAGTTCATTTAAAATGTGCTATATAATATATTCAGTTTGACACATTGTATTCCTTTGATAAATACAGTTCCCACAGTACCTCCCAACATTTTAGGAATCTTTAAGGCTGTACGAATGCATCACCATGGATACTCTCCATGTAGGTACATTATAAGTATAATGTAATTCGTGAAGAGCATGTATATTACACATAGCAAAGTATAAGGTAATGGACATATCTGAAGATTGGACATTTTATGTTGCAAAACTACAGAAAGGAATAAAGTTTTCATATATCTCTGATATCCTGCTCAATATAAAAGAAATTCCAAAAACATGGTCCAACACAAACTCATTAACTTTTTGTGATGTATTAACTGTATATATCATGCCTGCATCAAAATTACATGTTTAATTACTGTCAAATGAGGAGGTCTCACAATTTAAGCGCATCATGTATGACAAAACTTGACACTCATTTGGTAAAATAAAAAATAAAAAATGAAAACTTGATATTGCTGAGGCAAACGGCTATCTAATGACGACATAGTTCAATTTTGTCAATAGGGACCTTTAATCTATCTAATGCAGATTATTCAAGCACCAAGATTTGTTTGTGGTTAGTATACATGCAGTAAATAACTAGACACACAAAGCATCCAAGCATAAAAAAACTGCTAGATTTGTCAAAGCATACAGTGCCAGTTGATTAGGAACTATTATGAGCTTAAGTAGATCATTTGAAATATTGTCTGTTTCATATTCCAAAGATGATACTCGTCCACTCGTAAGTACAATGTATAGAACCCCAATCTTCAATCACATTAAATAATGGTTCTTTCTTACATTCATATATAATGTAAAATACAGAAGCCACGCCATCAGTTTTATATCTACAGACTGATAAAAAAAAGCCAATGAGATGATATCGATAAGCATTTATGATCACATGGCTTCAAAATGTACAGCATCAACGCAAATGTAGGACAACTCTGATATGACAACCATATGAATTATCATGTCAAGTATTAACCATGTTGGTATGAACACAATCTATGAAGTGTCAATAGCTTCAGTTGTATCCGGGCAACCTTAGGTGTAATCCTTTCTGCAAATGATCACTGGACACTGTAACAACTAATCCTTCAATTTAATCTTGGTAAGCTTGAGCTTGAATCCCAGGATTTCGGACAGGACAGCAGAAAACGCTGACAGCACAACCACCTTAGTAACATTCAAAAAGAATGGATTTGCCGAGATTCCAGAAATCTTGAATGGACTCTCCAGTTCCTGAAAAACATATAAGATAATGATTCTGTTGTTCATGCTGTTATACGAGAGAAAGAAAGGAAGAGGCATAAGTGAGTTTAAAATTGTTCATTTGGCTTATGTATCTTCAAATAACCATGTCATCATAACTATCTTTAGTCTTATAACCACAAATAATATTTGCATCTTTATTTAATTTTTTCGACATAAAATTAATCATTATGTCAAATCAAAATCCAGCACACAATTTTGGAATAAGGATGGTACAAAGATCAGTACATAAATAACTTCATATCCTTGCCCTATGTTTAGTCATCCCTCATAAGCAAGTATTATGGGAAGAAACAAAAGTGTGATATTGGTGATGTCCTGTTATATTGGACACATCATGGGATATGTCCTATGAATATAAATCAATCATGGGGTATGTCCTATGAATTTAAATCTATTATGGGGTATGTCCTATGAATATAAATCAATCCACATATCATGAGGTATATCCTATGAATATAAATCAATCATGGGGTATATCCTATGAATATATATCAATCATGGGGTATGTCCTATGAATATAAATCAATCCACATATCATGAGGTATATCCTATGAATATAAATCAATCATGGGGTATATCCTATGAATATATATCAATCATGGGGTATGTCCTATGAATATAAATCAATCAGCACATCATGGGGTATATCCTATGAATATAAATCAATCAACATATCATGGGGTATATAATATGAATATAAATAAATCATGGGGTATGTCCTATGAATTTAAATCAATCATGGGGTATATCCTATGAATATAAATCAATCCACATATCATGGGGTATATCCTATGAATATAAATCAATCAACACATCATGGGGTATATCCTATAAATATAAATCAATCAACACATGGGGTATATCCTATGAATATAAATCAATCCGCATATCATGGGGTATATCCTATGAATATAAATCAATCCGCATATCATGGGGTATATCCTATGAATAAATATAAATCAATCCGCACATCATGGGGTATATCCTATGAATATAAATCAATCAACATATCATGGGATATATACTATGAATATAAATCAATCAACATATCCTGGGGTATATCCTATGAATATAAATCAATCAACATATCATGGGGTATATACTATGAATATAAATCAATCAACATATCATGGGGTATGTCCTATGAAAATATATCAATCATGGGGTATATCCTATGAATATAAATCAATCATGGGGTATGTCCTATGAATTTAAATCAATCATGGGTTATGTCCTATGAATATAAATCAATCAACATATCATGGGGTATATCCTATGAATAAATATAAATCAATCCGCACATCATGGGGTATATCCTATGAATATAAATCAAACAACATATCATGGGATATATACTATGAATATAAATCAATCAACATATCCTGGGGTATATCCTATGAATATAAATCAATCCGCATATCATGGGGTATATCCTATGAATAAATATAAATCAATCCGCACATCATGGGGTATATCCTATGAATATAAATCAATCAACATATCATGGGATATATACTATGAATATAAATCAATCAACATATCCTGGGGTATATCCTATGAATATAAATCAATCAACATATCATGGGGTATGTCCTATGAAAATATATCAATCATGGGGTATATCCTATGAATATAAATCAATCATGGGGTATGTCCTATGAATTTAAATCAATCATGGGTTATGTCCTATGAATATAAATCAATCAACATATCATGGGGTATATCCTATGAATAAATATAAATCAATCCGCACATCATGGGGTATATCCTATGAATATAAATCAATCAACATATCATGGGGTATATACTATGAATATAAATCAATCAACATATCATGGGGTATGTCCTATGAAAATATATCAATCATGGGGTATATCCTATGAATATAAATCAATCATGGGGTATGTCCTATGAATTTAAATCAATCATGGGTTATGTCCTATGAATATAAATCAATCAACATATCATGGGGTATATCCTATGAATATAAATCAATCAACATATCATGGGGTATGTCCTATGAATATAAATCAATCATGGGGTATGTCCTATGAATTTAAATCAATCATGGGTTATGTCCTATGAATATAAATCAATCAACATATCATGGGGTATATACTATGAATATAAATCAATCAACATATCATGGGGTATGTCCTATGAAAATATATCAATCATGGGGTATATCCTATGAATATAAATCAATCATGGGGTATGTCCTATGAATTTAAATCAATCATGGGTTATGTCCTATGAATATAAATCAATCAACATATCATGGGGTATATATCAGTACATCATAGGGGTATCTTGGATGAATATAAACTAATCAGCATGTGATATTTTACTGGGGTATATCTGATGAATATAAACTATCAGCATATATTATACTGGGATATATATAATGAATATAAACTGATCAGCATGTGATATTTTACTGGGGTATATCTGATGAATATAAACTGATCAGCATATATTATACTGGGGTATATATGAATATATAAATCAGTCAGCATAAATGAATCCATGACCATGTTGTGTTAATACAAGGACCATAGTATATTAAGGCTTTACTGAGGGACTGTACTGAGCTTATATGAATATACTATCTTACATGGACTGTATTGAGATAATATGTACACAATACCCTGAAATACCCTACTTAAGTGGACTGTAATGGATTTATATGTATACTGTATCATAATTATTCGGACTCTATTGAGCTTATATGTACATATTACAAGTAATGAGTACAAAATATGTACTTAAGTAGACTGTATCAGGCTATGTACATTATACCTTAGTTAACTGTTCTAAGCTTATATATACATACTACTACACCTATGTGGGCTGTCTTTACATGAACCAATGCCTTGATGGACTGTATTGAACCTGCTTGTACATAATACAAAACCTAAGTGGGCTGTCTTTTACATGTACAAATGCCTTGATGGACTGTATTGAGCCTGCTTGTACATAATACAAGAACTAAGTGGGCTGTCTTTTACATGTACAAATGCCTTGATGGACTGTATTGAACCTGCTTGTACATAATACAAGAACTAAGTGGGCTGTCTTTACATGTACAAAATGCCTTGATGGACTGTATTGAGCCTGCTTGTACATAATACAACACCTAAGTGGGCTGTCCTTACATGTACAAATGCCTTGTTGCACTGTATTGTGCATGTTATACCTTACATGGGTTGTATTGAGTTTGGATGTACATTTTACATGAAATGACATTTCTCTTCTATTTATCATTGTGGAATATACATCACCACCAAAAATTCAACAAATTAAAATGCTGTTTCAACTTTATGAAAATCTAGTCTGGTCATCTATATGGACATAGAAAACATGCATGCAAAACTACATTGGTCTACCTCAAGTGTGATTTACTTAATCATGCTAACATTTTTTGTCTCCAAAGTTTAAAATGTATACACAATTTAAGTTTATCTGCAATGGCCAAAGTATATTTGTTACTAAAAAAAATCTATAATGAAATTTAAATCTAACCAGGTCTTCTATGTCTGAAGACAACTTTGCCGATCATATTTCTTCCTTCTATCTTGTGAGGTTTTGCTTTGTCATGATAACAAGGCCTTAATTTTAATTTTTTTTAAAAAGTCCAACACGTTTTAAAATGTGCATGAAGCCTGAAAATATGCTGTGATGGCCTGTAAATCTAATCTGGTCATCTATAATGAAATACAAATATGCTTATAAAATTTTGCATGTTGAACTTTAAAGATTTTTACCAGATTTTTCTAAAAAGGATAATGTTTTTCATGTCCAATTTCAAAAAGCTCCAACCATGCCAAAAACTGTACAGTTAGTTAAAAGCAAGAAACTGTACTCTGGTCATCTACATATGCACACAAATATGCTTGCCAGATTTCTATTAGTTACACTGGGTGCTTTTGCACAATCATGCTAATAAACCTTTTAAGACAGATAGGACCAAATCAACATCCTAAACTCTCCACCACCATATGGAATTTGGTGTCTTGCCTGCCAATGCACCACCACTAGCTGACAAAACCCAAGATGTAAAGAAAGCATCTTAATGTTGATGACAATGATACTTTTTTCCATTAAAAGGATGATACAAAAGATTGGTAACATTAAAAAGTTTCAAGGAATAAAATATTGATAATGGTTATCATTAAATATTTAAAACCTACCTTAATTAGACTCTCTGCCAGCTTAAGCACATTATTAGACACCATTAGTTCCTCCTTCTTATGTGGCTTCTGCTCCATCTGCAGGTACAAGTTGATTTGCTCAGTAATCAATACTGACAAATTGCGGTATTTTTTGTTTATTTTTAGCCCCAGTGTCATGAAGCGGAGGAGGTATACTCCAAGTGCCAGGCACCACACCAACAACTCCCAATTACATAGACAGTCCAGGTATGTATCAGGCTCCTGCAACAACTGAAATTGAAACAGAAAATACATTTCAGAATTGTATTCATTTTTCATGTCAGTTGTATAAGAAGTTCTATATCTTCTGATTTCTAATGTGGATAGGTTAGGCCTTTGATAATAATAACTTATGATTAGTATTCTGGATAGCTCAGGCCTTTTGTTCATATACATGTAGCTGATGATTAGTATCCTGTACAGCTAAGGCCTTTCATTCATATGCATTTAGCTTATTAGTATCCTGTACAGCTAAGGCCTTTCATTCATATGCATTTAGCTTATTAGTATCCTGTACAGCTAAGGCCTTTCATTCATATGCATTTAGCTTAGTATTCTGGACAGCTAAGGCCTTTCATTCATATGCATTTAGCTTAGTATTCTGGACAGCTAAGGTCTTTCATTCATATGCATTTAGCTTATTAGTATCCTGTACAGCTATGGCCTTTCATTCATATGCATTTAGCTTAGTATTCTGGACAGCTAAGGCCTTTCATTCATATGCATATAGCTCATTATTCTAGAAAGCTCAGGCCTTTCATTCATATAGATTAGGTTATGATTAGTATCCTGAACAGCTAAGGCCTTTCATTCATATACATATAGCTTATTATTCTAGAAAGCTCAGGCCTTTCATTCATATAGATTAGGTTATGATTAGAATCCTGAACAGCTAAGGCCTTTCATTCATATACATGTTGCTTAGTAATATGGACAGCTCAGATGTTTCATTCATATACATATAGCTTATGTGTCATAGTATTTGGGACAGCTCAGGCTTTTCAGTCATATAAATGAAGCTTATGATTAGTATCCTGGACAGCTTAAATCTTTCACTCGTATGATTTGTGACTAATATTCTGGACAATTAAGGCCTTCAACTCCATATGGTGGTGGAGAGTTTAGGATGCTGATTTGGTCCTATGATTAGTAATATGGATAGTTCAGACCTTCTTTCTGATAGCTACTCACCACCATTAGGGACAGCTTAGGCTTCAAGTCCTAATACTTATTAATCAGTACTCTGGACAGATCAGACCATTCATTCATACAGATTATGATAAGAGGAAATGCATGATACAAATCAACCTTGATTATGCCATTAAACTGACTTTCATAAATCACCGTGAACTTGACCTGCAGTCAAAATCAAAAAGTCCCTTTCTGGTCTTCAATGCATACCATCAACAGCATTTGGGCAGTGTATATTGATTCGAACCTCAAGTAATTTTATGGAAAGCTAATTCTTAAATTATATTTCTCTCAGAGATACATACGCATCACATTAACCTTAGGAATATAAACATGCTACCTCCCAAACCCAGACCTACTAAAAAGGACATAAATTTGTCTTTACCCTCCCCAAGTCACATTGACAAAGGGCAATAACTCTTGCCCATTCCCTCCCTTTGCTGGTATGGTTTTGCTAGTTTTAAAGCTAAGCTAAATGGCTGATAGATCAAATTTTTTTAAAATGAGCTATGTTAAAACCCAAATTTGATTCCATATTGTAAACAATGTGAGGGATATAGGTCAGTTCAAGTCAAAATTAACTAGTAGGTCAATGGCTCAATAGTTTTAAAAAGTCATATCATGACTGTTAAGAGATATTTTGTAATACAGAATAATTTAAATAACTGAAATCTAGTGATTCAGAATTGTTGATTTCATGTGCTTACTGTGATTATATAAAATAATTTAAGTGAAGTGTTCTCATTCCTCAGTTATATTCCAGTTCTGTTAAGAGTCATGAGAGGAACTGGATTTATTGATAATTTGTGCATTGAAATATTTATTATAAAGAGACAGTAGCTTGCAAGACTATTGTGAAATTATTCCAGGACTTGGTTATTTAATTTCATTGGATTAAGTGAAACTCATGGACTTTAGTAACATTCAAATTTCAAGTTAAACTTTTGTATATTAGAATAATGTTTCTTCGTTTGTGCTAGCACATAAGCACTTTAGAAACTTCATTCAGAATACCTCTGGATTAATGTTAAATTGGTAGAACATCTAGAAATTCTAGGAATTTATATAACACTGTAACTAATTTTCAATTCTTTCACTATGTTGGATTTATTTTCTTAAGGAAATAAACCTGTATATTGGAAAAATTGAATGCTTTTTGGGTTTAACCTTGTCTTGTTACATAGTTTGAGCCCCTAGGATGTAACAGATGGATGTATGGCATCACCTTAACATGATCTGCTCTGGCTCATATAAACATTTGGATCTAGCCTTAGTGTGATGTCATTCTACACTCTTACCACATTCCACATTCTACACTCTTACCACACTCCATGAAAGATACTAGCCATTTATTTCACAGCAAATGTAGATCTTGATGATGGTTTTCCTGTGAAAGATAATCAGCCCTAATGTAGAGAAGTCAATAGTATTTACGGTTTTTATACAAATTCTGACTTAATCAATATTCTCACCATGGTCTTAATAAGCCATGATGCCACCTACACTACTAACTATTACTACTCCTATAGCATTCCAAAAGTTGATTTTGTCAGTTTCAGTACAAGTATGTATGAGATGTAAGTCTCTTTAGACAAGTTATTTTGTCAGTTTCAATACGTTTGTATAATGAGATGGAAGTCTCTTTAGACAAGTTCATTTTGTCAGTTTCAATACAAGTATGTATGATGAGATGGAAGCTTGTTTAGACAAGTTGATTTTGTCAGTTTCAAAAGTGGTATGGAAGTCTCGTTAGACAAGTTCGTTTTGTCAGTTTCAGTATAAGTATGTATGATGAGATGGAAGTCTCTTAAGACAAGTTTATTTTCAGATTCAAAAGTGGTATGGAAGATATAACATGGAAGACTCTTTGGACATGTTCATTTTGTCAGTTTCAATAGTGGTATGGATGATGAGAAAGAAGCCTCTTTACACAATTTCAACTGGACAGAATCACTCTAATTAGTCAATTTAGGCAATTTTCTGCAAAAACTTTTCAAATCAAAAGTTGCAAAAACGTGTTTGCTTGTAATGCAACCTGTCCTCATATTCTTGTTCCATACACCAATTAATATAAAGAGGCAGCTGAACCCCTCATTCTAAAACATCAGTCTAACACTTGTCTGCTTAATGCATATCATACATAACGTGATGAATTCACATCCTGAAATATCATGGATGTAGAAAAAGGCAAAATTTACACCATTTAATTTTGATACCATGAAATCTGGACATGTCTATCATATTTCAGTGGGCATCAATTTATCTTTCAGCGCTTAGGGTACAAAAACACAGCCTACAAATGAACCTTGGTGACAGTTTTTTTATTTAAAAAAATCTAAGCTTAGCACTGAATCAGGAAATTCAATAACATGGAGTAAAGCTGGAAACCAAGACTGATTTGCTAATTGTTTTCTGAAAGAGTTATATGGTAAGGTCTGTAAACAATTTGAGTTTTCCATCAATGTAGTTCCAAGTCAACAGTCAAACTAGTCCAAAAGTCAATCAAATCTTGACATTGTTAGTTTATTGCATATGTGTAATTATAAATGGTTGCTTACTAAACCTAGCATAAAAAATGTGTAAATAAAATTAATTACAAATCACACATGTACAAAATCTGTGGGACCTTGTTCTCTCGATACAGCTCATCTATAGTTATTGCCTACTTTATACAACTAGATTCAATGCAAAATTATAGTTACTAATTTAACTTATAGAGAGTTTTGTGGTCAAAAATATTTTGAGATTATATTACATCATGGAGGGTGATAATACTAACCTGTAAACACATCAAAATAAGAAGTATAATGGTAAGCAGGAATGATGAGGACACAATCATGTCAACAGAGCGCTGAGGACCTCTTTTCTGAAAACATAAAGACTAGCTTAAAATACCCTGTGATATTTAACTTCATTGCACAGAGGTGATTATTTTATTCAGTAAATAGCATTCATAAGCAAATACTGTCTTCTAGATTATTTTCAAGGTGAGTTTTAATTTCAATATATTTGCAATCATATCTTCCATGAAAATACATTAATTATTAAATATTCATTAATAGTTAATATAAATGCAATATAAAAATATCTGAAGGTCAAAAACAAGTTCAACATTAAAAGGTACCTTAATACTGAAACTACCGTGTTTAATTGGAGAAATTGTTTTTACAAAATTTTCTCTTCCTTAATATTCAGTTTAACATAAGCATTTCCTTAAAGGATTATTCTATTCAAGTATACATGTACCCTGGGATCATACTCTGCTTACTTACAAACAATCATACTAAATTATCAATTACATCTCTGGCTCACTGGTAAAATTCCCTAATGCCTTCTATGTACAATTTACTGAAAGAACCCTAAGTTTAATGGGGGAGGAGGGGGTGTCTTTTAACCTTTTAATTAACACATGTTCTTGCTTATAAGTTGAGTCCAACTGCAAACAACAAAGACTGTGATTTCCTGTCACTTAATGCACCATCAAATCAGAGTCTATGCTGTTTGTTATACCAATTACTATTAACAACCTGGATCAATCCAGATCTACTGGCCTATTATATGATGGCAGATCTGTGTCTGTGTCTGTGCAGTCTGTGGTTGGGCACGGCTTATAAACATATATATGATATACGACCAAGACATGTATTTTTAAGGAGTATCTTACCTTCAGATATGATCGAAGGGACAACCAAGTCTTGATATTTCGGACTTTGTTCAAGCGAAAATGGGGCATGTCGAATTTACGAGCTCTACGAGATGAAGTCAGGTAACAAAAATGCTTGGCATACAGAAGTCTCTGTGAATAAAGAAATAAATAATTTTAAAAATCTTAGAAGATATACATAACCATGCTTTCATTACCTTTTTGGAGCATATACATATATTTTCTCTTGTGCCACCTATGCATCAAAACTGATTTTTTGCAGGGTATGACCAAACAAGTCTATTCTAACCAAGATTCCATTACCTAAAACTTGTTCTTGTTTTCAGGCAAAGACAGTTCTGTTCAACTCAGAAGATGTGTGGGTATTGTCATTTCCACTTCAAACTTGCCTTTCATCTCAGTGATTTAAATGCTGGACTTGCAACCAAATGTGTGTGGGTTCGAATCCTACCATTGGATTGGCAAGGGATGTCAATGGCCAAGGCATTTTTTACTTCAACTGCCTCAATAACCTGCTGAATACATTGCTGTGTCATAAAACAGAAACAACAAATACGAAAACTCTGATAATATAAATTAAAATGTGAACTCTATCCATTTAACAAATGATGAAATATATCTGACGAGATAATGTATTGATGTTCTGGTACACTCACATGTCCATATATTACACTAATTTTTACTAGTGTTCTGGTATACTCACATGTCCATATATTACACTAATTTGTACTAGTGTTCTGGTACACTCACATGTCCATATACTACAATAATTTGTACTAGTGTTCTGGTACACTCACATGTCCATATATTACACTAATTTTTACTAGTGTTCTGGTACACTCACATGTCCATATATTACACTAATTTTTACTAGTGTTCTGGTACACTCACATGTCCATATGTCCATATATTACAATAATTTGTACTAGTGTTCTGGTACACTCACATGTCCATATATTACACTAATTTGTACTAGTGTTCTGGTACACTCACATGTCCATATATTACACTAATTTGTACTAGTGTTCTGGTACACTAGTATGTTGATATGTCCATATATTACACTAATTTGTACTAGTGTTCTGGTACACTCACATGTCCATATATTACAATAATGTGTACTAGTGTTTTGGTACACTAGTATGTTGATATGTCCATATATTACACTAATTTGTACTAGTGTTCTGGTACACTCACATGTCCATATATTACACTAATTTGTACTAGTGTTCTGGTGCACTCTTATTTTCATATATATTACACTAATTTGTACAAGTGTTCTGGCACACTCGCATGTCCATATATTACAATAATTTCTATTGATGTTCTGATAGACTCACATGTCCATATCTTGCAATAATTTGTATTGATGTTTTGATACACTCATATGTCCATATTGAACAATAATTTCTACTGGTGTTCTGGTACACTCACATGTCCATATCTTGCAATAATTTGTATTGATGTTTTGATGCACTCACATGTCCATATTGAACAATAATTTCTACTGGTGTTCTGGTACACTCACATGTCCATATATTACAATAATTTTCAGTTGTGTTCTATTACACTCACATGTCCATATTGAACAATAATTTCTACTGGTGTTCTGGTACACTCACATGTCCATATCTTGCAATAATTTCTACTGATGTTCTGATACACTCATATGTTCATATCTTTCAATAATTTGTACAGGAGTTCTGGTATACTCGCATGTCCATACCTTGCAATAACTTACAGCCATCGATACACTTAGTCTGTTACTTTGTTTTAGAATTTTTAAAGCAGCTTTAACAATTTGAGTCATATCGCTATGATGTCTGCAGCATGGCAGTTTATAGCTATGTCTAGCATTGGATCATCATACCACTGACATTCGGCATGACATCCCACCCAGTCTGATTATTCTGACACCAGTCCTAACACTAACCTCTTAATGTTGAGCAAATTATTGCCAGTCTTTTGGTATGACTGGCCTGGATTTAAACCTGCGACTTCATGCATCTGTAGCGGACTTTCTAACCACTCTGGCCACCAGAGCAGTCATACTATTTGTCAAAACAATGAAAACATTCATCCATAACAAAGGCTGAAAGAAACCAAACAGTAACCAGTGTTCTTTGTTATAGGTCACCAAAAAAGACATTTACAGAACATATGCAAACAAATAGACAAAGGGAATTAAACTGCTAATTATTTGCATACAAATCATGTATGAAGTACTTCATCTGTCTAAATGAGAAAACAATTCACCACATCAAGGTATATGTATGCTTGTCCTTGAAAACACTGCAATATTTTCATGTGTACATACAAAGCTCTTAACCAGTAAGTGGTGTAAGGCATCTACTAAAATGTCTGACAAATTTATTTTGTTAAAACAAAAACAGAATGAGCACTGAATCAATATGGCAAAACTATTTAGTGCTTTCTTAACTAATTCCCTCTGGTCTGAATTAATTATTTCAAATGGAATATGTTCCATATATACATCACACACATGCACACAGAGTATTCAATTTTGTCAGCAATGACCATTCACTATCGAAGGCACTAATAAATTATATTGGTAGAAAAATATAAGAAACTGTAGAAGGTATGTCCTTCATTTAAGTGAATGACTTGACAGATTCAGTCAGTTATGTATGTGGAGTTTGTCTCTCACCTTAATTGCTCAATTTATTAATGACCATGCTCAAGAGATGAAAAGTCATGCAAACTGAAAGGGACAGTGAATGTGAATAACATTGTGCTACTAGTAAGAAATAGATACGCATTGTTATTTTCAACATCGTTATGTAAATTGCATCATAGAAGTCAAAGAGATGTGAGCTTCTGTTAAAAAAAGAAAACCAAAGTGACTATGTGCTTAAAAAGGGTAATCATGTTCCGGATAAGACTCATAAAAACAAGTATTCATGGACGGTTTTCAATCAATTTTGTATTACACTTGAGACTTTTGTAACTAAGATAGTGCAGCAATTACACTGAAAATTTATTCACAAAAAGATAAAAAGAGAAAATGTTAAATGGTTGTGTTCTATGTATATTATACAAGTGTTCTGGGATTCTAAAGTAATCAACTATAAAGTCATGGTCCAAAATAAGGACATGCTGCATTTTTTTTGGGTGTTGATAGATTTTCAAAAAATTTAGCAGCATGTAAAGAGTACATTAAAGGCATGTTATGTGACCTGTATGTCCAGTGGGTCAAATGCTTACATAGCTGGTCATCTTGAGAGTTTATTAAAGACATGATTTTTTGTTTTACACTGTGTAAAGCATATTTTTCTATAATATATAAAAAGTGCAAAAAATAGTACAGTATTTAAAAAAACGATAAAATGAGTATGTATGTGTTACTAGTAGATTATAATTTAGTATTTGTAACACTAAAGACATGTTAAAGTAACTACTTTTATCTTTAGTATGATGTACATTGTTATACCTCATTCTTACAAGGGCCTCAAGAATAAATATGATAGACTATATGAATCACCCTCTATAAATAAAGAATTATTATTATTATTATTATTATTATTACTAGTATTATTATTGTTAATATTATTATTATTATTGTTATTATTATTATTGTTATTATTATTGTTGTTGTTGTTACTATATTTTTATTATTGTTCTTATTATTATTATTGTTACTACTACTACTACTACTATTATTATTATTGTTATTATTATTGTTATTATTATTATTATTATTATTACTACAACTTACTCAAAAGAGTATTTACATATTTGCTTGTTTACTTACATACCACATATATATTTCATTATAAGTCAAAATGCAAACAATAAAGAACCTGATCTACCATAGCATAACATGCCTACAGATCAGGTCTCTATTGCTTGTTCTACTGAACCTGATCTACCATAGCATAACATGCCTACAGATCAGGTCTCTATTGCTTGTTCTACTGAACCTGATCTACCTACCATAGCATAACATGCCTACAGATCAGGTCTCTATTGCTTGTTCTACTGAACCTGATCTACCTACCATAGCATAACATGCCTACAGATCAGGTCTCTATTGCTTGTTCTACTGAACCTGATCTACCATAGCATAACATGCCTACAGATCAGGTCTCTATTGCTTGTTCTACTGAACCTGATCTACCTACCATAGCATAACATGCCTACAGATCAGGTCTCTATTGCTTGTTCTACTGAACCTGATCTACCAATGCATATTTTACAGCAGATCTAGTTCTATGCAGTTTGCAGTTGGACAATTGAGTATGTTCATGTAACATATTCTTCCTTAATTTTAATACAAGTAGAGCAATTTTTAAAAAAGAGAAAGTTTCTATAATAACATGGATGCCTATATGATAAAATTTAAAAGCAAATACTAAGTCAAATAGAGGCCATCACTTCATACAACTTTGTTATATAATGGTGTACATGGAACAGACCTAGGTCTTACTAATGAAAACTCTACAACAAATCTGGTTTCAGTCCAAAATAGTTTTACAAAGGTTAGTAGGCTAACATGAAATGTGTGACACATGATGTGATAGAACATGATCAGGCAGATATATATATGTAGCACTATACAACAGAACATTATCAGAAAGATAGACATGTGAAGGACTAAATGACAGAACATATAGACATGGGTGATGGGACAGACATGGGTAGCACTATATGACTGAACATGATGGGACAGACAAGGGTAGCACTATATGACTGAACATGATGGGACAGACATGGGTAGCACTATATGACTGAACATGATGGGACAGACATGGGTAGCATTATTTGATAGAATATGATGGGACAGATATGGGTAGCACTATATGGCTGAACATGATGGGACAGACATGGGTAGCATTATATGATAGAATATGATGGGACAGATATGGAAAGCACTATATGGCTGAACATGATGAGACAGACATGGGTAGCATTATATGATAGAACATCCTTCGACAGAGAGATGGGACACACAGCCATCAGTAGCAATATATGATAGAACATGATGGGACAGACGGACATGGGTAGCACTATATGATAGAATATACTAGGACAGATAGACATGGCTTGGATTATATGACAGAATATGATTGGACAAATAGACATGGGTAGCACTGTATGATAGACAGGATGAGACGGAGAAAAAGGGTCTCCCTCGAGACACCCTCCATAGATTTGATAAATGTATTCCCATCAATTGCCTGTATAAGAATTATACTGTATATTAAGCAACAGAAAACAATTGTCACATCAACTGGCTTTATAGAAACACTTTATTGTATATTAAATAAAGTAATCTTCCATTACCAGCTTTAACAGACTGGTTTTAATGCATAATAAATAAAGTAATCTTCCATTAACTGCTTTTATAGACTGGTTTTAATGCATAATAAAAAATTAAAAACTCTTTCCAGTAACTGCCTTTACAGACTGTTTTACTGCATATTAAATAACATAAAAAACAATCTCATCAACTGCTTTTATGGACTGGTTTTACTGTATATAAAATAATATAAATAATCTTCATATCAAATGCCTTTATAGACTGGTTATACTGTATATTAAATTATAGCAACAATATTCTTATTAACCACCTTTATAGACTGGTTTTACTATATATTAAATAAAATATCTAATTTTCCCATCAAATGCCTTTATAGACTGGTTTTAGAGAACATCAAATAAAAGCTAGAGTACATGTCTTCTGTTTGCAACAATTACCTGTTTGAAGGTTCTGTCTGCCACAGAATGGAGGAAGAAGAAAATTGAACTCAGGCACAACCGCTGAATAATGCCATTAACAACAATTAAATTCAGCCTGAAATATAAAGAATATACAAACTACTGTATAATAGGAGAAAATATAAAATGTTTTCATCAGTGGCAATCTTACACTTAAAGAGAACTGTTAACCATGTTAATAGTTTTGATTTCTGAAGGCTTTATATTTTTCAAACATAATAGTGTCCTCTCACATGAAGCTTTCTAATTCCTATAAATTAATAGTGTCTTCTCAAGTAATGCTCTGACATACTAAATTTTCTGCCTGTTATTAATTTTATTGTGATTGCACTTGTATTGAAAAATACTTCACCAAGAAAACCACAACTGAAACAAGAAAACTTACAAAGGTGGTATGCATCAATTGAAATCCCAAAAACATTTTGTTAAAAATTAATTTTATTAAAAATTGCTTCTGATTTAAATTTTTGGGGTTCCTTTGAACCATGGACTGACTATTAACATACCAACCTGCATTACTCTATGCACAATAGTGTCATAGAAAATGACTTAATACAATTAGATAAACCAACCAAAACTGATCTGGATGCAATGGCAGGCACAAATCAATGAACCATGAAATACAAAATCAATGAAAACCGTGAAATACAGATCACAGTGACGAAGTCTGCATTGAATACTGTAGTACTTCCCATGATACAATTACACATCAGGTTATATGACCTGACAGCCAATAAAATGAGCTAATCACAAAAGTTACCCAAAATCATTGAACCATGAAATATGACCAAATATTCAAAAAGGGTAGTCCCAAACATGCACCATCTAAACACCAACTTGTGTGATTATTTCAGTATAGGTTCCTGCAAAAATGACCCCAATACAAAATCCTAACCCAAGCATTGATCTCTGCCAGATATCAATCCACAAGGCTTTGCTACTCAGACATAAGCATGAAATATTTTATAGCTTGTAAATATTATTATAATGCAATTTATTTTTTAAGCAAGTAAGACAGAACAACCTAAGCATGTAATGATACAAGCTTTAGACATACATTATTAATCTACCAAAGTTTCATTTAACTTTTATACACTTTACTTCAGTACATTACTGTTGAGAAATATGTCACTACTGGAAATGTAATACCTAATATCACATAAGAAAATAGGTGTTTTGCAGATTGCAATGACTTTTAAGTCAACTGAGCCTAGTTGTTATTGTTGTTATAGGGTTTAACGACATTTTTCAGCACAAGATAGACTAAACATGGCTGCCAGTATTAATGGTGGAGGAAGAACCCAGGAAAACCCCAGAAAGAACCACCGACCCATGAGAAGCTACAGGCAAGCTTTCTCACATACCCACATTGACTGAGACCGAGACTCAAACCCACACAGACAGAGATGAGATGACAGTGATCCATAACGGTGAACGCTTTATACCACTTGGCTACTCTGGAAACATCCGTGCCAAGTTAATGATGCTTAAAGCTTCATTAGAGGAGTCATGGAACTCAGGCATAAAATCATACAAACTTTAGGAATGCACTAATAATATTGCACAATAATGTGATATAGCTGAATGCAGAAAACAACATGGAAGTTATATTACTCTGAAATGCTTTAACACATAATATTAACGATAACCACATCACCCTGTTAAAGCTATACCAATGTCTTGCCATTTACAGGGAAGTTAATTACAAAAATGTATACATACCTCCAAGGATTATTCAAAACCATTTGAAACACTTCATAGAAGCCACAAGTCAAAATGTGCAAGTCCTTGTTGTGATAAATATGAAAGGCTAATGGTGTTAAAGCCATCAGCATTGAGAACATTAGCCCAATCCTGATATAGTCAGAACTCTCTGGAATCTTATCAACTGTTTCAATTATTGCCCAACCAATATCCATGGCTGTCAGCTCTATCTTTTTACACTCATTAAGCTCCCATATGATGCAGGTTACTGAAAGAAAATGAAGAGAATTAATTGTAGTTAAGATATAATCTTAGTAATCATTTCAACATTATTTTTTTCTTGTAAACATGTGATCTACCCTCTACACGGTATATGTGAAAAAACTTTTGTTCACAATGCAATGTCAAAATTCTAAATAAAAACAAGGACTATAACTCAAACTTTGATGGCAAGAGCTGAAAATCTTGCTTGTCTTGAGGTAAAATACCAAACGCAATACTATAAAATGTCTTTCAAAAGACACAGAACAGAAATGGAATTCATGAAACATGGCTAAGTTTATGACAAAATAGGCTCAAAATCTTCATCAACCTACTTGCTTCAAAACTTTATAAGCATGAGAAAAGCGTGTAGGCCAAGTCAGAAGAATGAAAAGAACTAATGTAATAAAATGCTGCCATGTTGCAGATTTCTAAAGAGCTCCAACACTATTACTTACCTTTGTCTGGCTGTCCGTGTCCTTGACTTTGATTGGTGGAACTCGGCTAGAATAAAAAAACATAACCAATCAGGATCATAAAAAAATTATCAACAGTAATATTTGTGTATGCATATAATTCCTGTATGCAAACTAGAAAGTAAAAATATGATGCCACTGACTGGTAAAAATAATTGTAAAGCAGTAGAAGAAATACAGATCAGCGATATTCTATAGAGATACCACCCCCACATATATTCATTTACATTTTCCAGAATACTAACACTAAGCAGTACAGTGAATGCAATCAACTGTTTCCTCAACATTAATCATTTCAATCTAAACATATCAATCAGATTAAAAAGCAACAGATTACAACGGTCAGTGGAAAAAACAACAGAGGAGATTTTCATATAGCAGCAGTGGTGGCCATGTTGACTGTCACCGTTTTCACATAGGCCATTTTCATTTCGTTTCAGAAAGTCTTTAAGTGAAAATCCCATTTTTGATATGGCCAATGAAGTAGCTAAAAAAAAGATAATAATTCAAGAAAATAATAATTCAAGCTAGCCATGTTGGAGATCCAGGTGCCGCCATTTTAATCTATAACCAAAGTAATATGTATTATATTACAGCGATTATAAATTTTCCAGTAAAATTCCTAGATAAACATACAGCTACTGGGTTATATTTTACATTTATTACAGACCTGTCAACCCTGATGAGACTGTCTCAGTATGGCAACTGATTTTTTCCATAAGTTTGATCAGCTTTCAGTATGGTGTATGAAAACATCATAAACTGCGATTGCAAGGCTGGAAAACATAGTTAACAGTTTGATATTCTAAAAGAGCTGCGAAGGTAAACATTATATTCAACTGAAATGTTTCTATGTAGATATTATTTACTGTTAGTACAGTTGCTCAAACTTCAGTTCCAAACCCAATGCAGCTCAATGGATTGTTTCTATCTCTCAACATTGACATAATTCATTGAATTTTTTTTCCACTATTATTATATCCTGCCATGAGACGTACTCAAATTGACATGTATGTCCAATAAACGTAATTATGTCCTACCTGCTTTTATTCACAAGCTGATTATTTAAATTTTTAATGAGGCAGCTTTTTTCCCTTTTATCTTCAACATCTATCACTTGCTGGATGGCATTTTATAAAAGTTCTATAATCAACAGATCGATCATGCTGAAGCTTTGAATGAAAAAATATATGCAGTTTAAAGCATCTATAGAATTGTTGTAAAATTAGAATAACTGCTAATTCTAATCCGAAACCAGATCCTAATCAAACACACAGACATGATTTTGGTCTTCCATAAAAAAAAAAAAAAAGCTGGAAAATATTGTAAGGAAGGTTTGGGGTCCTCCTTCAAAGGAGTTTCAAGAGGCAGCGCCAGCGTTCTGGCCAAAAACACATTTTACACTCATAAAACATGCTCCTGGTGCAATTTATGATCATAAAAAAATTATGATCATTTGAAAAACAAATAAACTTACTAAAAACCATCAACCAATATGTTTACAATATTTGATAACATGAATTTATTCTCCAATACTATTGATGCTGAAGTTATTCCATGTGCGTGTCAGTGTTCACATCATAACTGTCACAATAATTTCTCTATTTTTGCAGCAAATATATTATACTTATCTCTTTTCATAACAAATCTGTACAATAAACACCCAAGTACATCAACTATTTACAAATAATCCCATACATTCCCATGTATTTTTCTCCACTGGACACACCCTGTTGATATGCCAGTCAAGCTGTTTTTATGGCTTTGGCAAAGATTTCTTTCATCTTCCTTTTTGCCAGCACGAACTATTTTGGCTCGATGTGCAATCGTTTCTATTCCATCTCAATGAGAGCCTTTCTCTTTTCAAGCTGGTGCTTCCATTGGCTATATGCAGTGTGCCTATTCTGACAGAGGGTAACATCAATTCTCTCACGCAAGAAATCTTTCTTCTTATAGTAATTAAATGCACTTTTTCCAGATGCCTTCTGAGCTTCAATTGTAGGCGCTGTTCCAAACTCTTCCAACCGTGATTACTGTAATTCACATATTTATTACAAAGGTCACAAAATGCCAATCCTCTAGCCTTCAATTTTCTTGGAAACTTACCAACTTAAGGATATCAACTTTTTGCTCCAGCCTTTCAAATTTCCATGTTTTTTTAACCTTCATCTAAATTTTCATGTCATGGTCTCTCTCAACATCTCAGGATGCCATGTTTTGCAAGCATGCTTCTTCTTTACATTGCCATTAGTTTCCATTACATGAAGATTCATTGGATGAATTTAAACCTTTGACCAATCAGATTACTCTTTACAAGAGTCATGTGCTAACAACTAATATATGAAACAAATAATTTACAAGGGTTGGTTCAGAATTTGAGTGGACAGTTATTAAACAAATGAATTTCTAGATGATATAAAAGAAACCTGACTATATCAAGAAAAATCTGATTCAAGTCAAGCTAAAAGTGTAATTACACTTTAAAACAGGGAAAATTATTCATGTCTGAACATGGATGAACCAATTATCTGAAGTTTTCGGCAACAACAATTTTTCCATAGATTTTGCTTTTATTCATAAGTCTGTATTTTATTGGTCATTTGTTTAAGACTTACAGCAAAATCATAAGGGTTGTCAGGTCTGTTATTACCACACTAATAACATTAAGAATAGTTAACTCCCTTTGCTTAACACATTGGAAAGTTTACATAATTTTACAGAATTGGTTAGGGGGTCAATTTCTTTAATTCCAATTCCTAAATCTCTGGAAGCATTTACAATGCGATTGCCATGAATAAATTGTTACTGCTAATTTTACAGAATTGGTTAGGGGGTCAATTTCTTTAATTCCGATTCCTAAATCTCTGGAAGCATTTACAATGCGATTGCCATGAATAAATTGTTACTGCTAATTTTACAGAATTGGTTAGGGGGTCAATTTCTTTAGTTCCAATTCCTAAATCTCTGGAAGCATTTACAATGTGATTGCCATGAATAAATTGTTACTGCTATGGTAATATCATTGTAATGCATCCTATATTGCAAAAAAGAACAACAAATGATGCAACAAAGAGACACAGCAGTTCACTGGCTAACATGCAAAATTCAGAATCACTGGTTTAAGGGTTCAAATCTTGCCAGATGCCTTGGTGTATTTCTGGAAAAAGCCCTTGTCATCAGTTATGCTGTACCCATGTTTTGCGTTTTACAAATACAAGGAAGACAACGAAATTAATCAAATGCTTACTGGCTGTAGTAAGTTGACAAGATGAACATTATTGCCAGACATTCCTTGTACCAAGGTACTGTACGGTTGCGTAATTTCCCCACCACCCTCCTCACTTTGTTCTGGCTCATTATCCATAATATCTGCATCGGAACAGCAGCTACTGGAATATGAAGATGTTGACACATCTGTCTGCATACGATCTTCCCATTCCTCAGAGCTAACAGTATTCTGCTAATAAAAAACATTAAAATTTTGTTTTACATGGAGTTCCTATAAAGAGTGATTATAACATATCTGATCTCTATATTTATATAATTAAACAATTCAAGTTGAACTCAAAATTTTGTATGCCCAATGTATAAACATCAAGTGATGGATTTAAACGCATGGACACAAAGGTTACAATATGCATCCCATGTTTGATAATCCTATATGTACACACTAGTTGAATATGGTTGACTCTCTAGATTACTTTTTAACTAAACTGTGTGGATAATTTTTTACTTTACTTCCCAATACCATGGCCCCTAACCTTTTAGACCCCAAAACCATTTTTCTTTCAGCCACAATGACCCTGAACTTTGACATTTTTTTTCAACCTTGCAAAATGAATATGCCAGTTCTGTACTTTATACCTCAGAAAACTGATTAAGGTATGTGGTATAAAATAGTTATATTGCACACACAAAAATTTGTTTTAATTGGTGATTTGAACTTCTGGGCCCAAAATGAACACACTTTGTTCTCAGCCAACATGTATTTCATATCCAAACACTGGTGAAGGTATAAAATCAGCAACTGAAATTACAGGTGGATGGATTGACAAATGGATAGAAAACATGGCTTACAGCACAGCAACATAATACGTAGGCTATTTAGCGCCAAGGCAACTGGAGCAAAGTGCCTTGCCCAAGTACACCTGCTAATGTGACAGTCTCATCCAATGTTAGGGTTCAAACCTTCTGATCAAGAGTTCAGAACTGAGCCATTATGACTCCCTGACAGAAAACATAATGATATAATATGCTCAATTTTCTTATGGGCATATAAAAGGATGTATTTGTATATTTATCTATCCAAATACTAGATCTGAAAATTTCCAATAAGAAACAGTCTTCTTGTTTTACCTATCTTGTAGAATGTTATTTTTTGTTGGTGTCAATTTGTGTGGAGTTCTTTTTTTTTTTAAAGATTTTTTTTCCTGGTCCTAATAAGTAATTTCATTCATTGGGATTTTAAAATTGTTTATAGGAAAAACCACAAAATCTAAAAATAAAAGGATACCCATGAAACAGTGGTTTCATAAAACATTATGTACCTTCCTGTCCTCAAGAAAATACAAATTTTACTTTGCAATCTTAGTGTAAAGCTGGTTATGGCATTTCATAAGCAGCCATAAAACAAAAACCAAACCAGTATTAGTATTGCAACATTAAATCAAATGCAGTCTCTGTTGCAGTAAGATAGTGACACTGTTGTTTTCAGTTTATGATTTTTAAGTGACAAGCAAATGAATGAAAATTTGTCTTTACAAGTCATCACATGGTATTTCAGGACACTGAAAAAATACAGGGGACTGCTCAGGTGACTTAGTGGTTAGAGCGTCCGCCGCAAAAGCGGGAGGTCGTGGGTTTGATCGCCGGCCAAGTCATACCAAAGACTTACAAAAATGGTACTAACAGCTGCCTCGCTTGACTCTCAGCATTAAGAGGTTAGTGTTAGGACTGGTTGGCTTGGTGTCAGGATAATGTGACTGGGTGGGACATCATGCTTCATGTCTGCAGCATGATGCCCCAGTGCTAGACATCACTATAAACTGCCTCACTGCAGACATCATAGTAATATGACTGAAAAATTGTTAAAGCTACGTTAAAAATCCTAATGAAACAAACAAACAAAACTAAAGGTAAAATTACACAAGACATGTACAAAATGCTAATCACCGTAATACAACCTACATATTAGGCTCAATACTAAACACTGTATTGGCAAAAGGTTATCCATACTTTAGAAGCTATATGAGGAAAATTTCCCCAAATTTAAAATTAACAAAATTTATATTTGAGATTACTTATTTTGGTAAAGAATGTTCAAAAAATGGCAATGTGTTATGAATTGAGATCTGAGTTGTTTATAAATCAAAGATTGAATGCAGAATCTCCAGCTATGCATAAAAATACTTCACCTTTTGATTGAAATCAGGATTCAATGGAATATTACTCTCTCCATCTGAAGAACTTATACATGTACTTGCTCTGTCATCCTTAGGGGCTGTGAGCAACAGTGTTGGTCGTTTATCTCTTTTTGTCTTAAAGTCTGAGCCCTCCTGCAGTGTGACCTTCCTCCGTCGCAGTCCTGATACAGATTTATAATTTGGACTTTCTTCATTGTCTGTATCAGTATCACAAATGTATGCAGATCTCACCTTACTGGGACTTAAATTGGTTCTGTTTTGAAGAATAGTATCTGACCTGGATGTTTCAAACAGAATTGTCTTTCTTGGATAGATGGATATTTTCTCTGATGTTTTATCGACTGACAATATATCATTTGAAATAGCCCTATCATTGGCTAACATGGATTCCTCACTGGATGACGTACTTTGTCTTTTGCTCTGATGAGCCATACTCAATGGAGTTTTTACACCAATCACTTCTACCGTAATTTGAGATTCAGGTCCTCCAAGCACCATACTATTCAAATCAACATTATTTGAATTATGCAAGTTAGTTTTGTAATTTTCACACTGCATGGTAGATGTGTTATTCTCAGGCACACAACAGACAGGCGTAGCTGTCCCATTCTCAGACATCTCACAGACAGTCATGGCTATCCCATTTGCCATGAATGAAGTTGAATCACGCCAGTCATCCACATGTTTCGGATTTCTTTGAAAATAGTTCTGATTATTTTTCTCCACTTTAACTAGATGAACATCAGCCTTAACAGCAATTTTCTCTTTGCTTTCTTTATCACACAATACTTTATGTCCATCTTCTCGATTTATCATGCAGTCATCAGTTTCTGATGTCACAGTTAAAGTTGAGTTTTGTGACTCAGACCGTGTACAAACTTTAGTTTTACCCCTTGAGTCATCTGTAGATAGAGCATTAAAAGTATGCTCATCTTCAGAAGCGGTGTCTTTTTCCTCATCTGTGTGAGAGCGATCTTTTTCATATGGGGATTCTTCAGGAACATCACTATCCTGGCTCTCTCTTTCTCTTGAACGAGATCTGAAATCAGATAATATTATCCTTTTATCTGTCCCTTTCTCAATGCCTCCTTCAAATGTCTCATCTTTTACAACTGGCCGAGAAAAAACTTCAGCTTCAATTTCTGCCTCATGAGATGACGTTCTCTCATGGGAATCACTAGCATCATGAGAAATGTATGCAGATTCAGAATCTTGAGACCCTCTTCGACCAGTTTGAGCCTCTTTTTGATGACGAGATGATTCCTTCAAATGATGGGTAGGGCTATTGCTTTTTGAGCTTTTCGACCATATCTTTTTTTCTTTTCTGCTCTTTCCTGCTCTGGATGAGCTGGAACTATCTGATTTATCTCGCATAGAGCTGACTCCTGTCTTTTTCTCTTTTGAATTCACTTGTAACATCTGATTTTTGTCACTCTGGCTAGTACTTAATGATTGACCTAGAACTTTGCTATTGATGGCATCCACATTTGTGACGCTTGATTTTGGTTGAGATAAAGATCTCTTCCTTCTCAAGGACAATCCATCTCTGAAGAAGAAACAAATGTGAAAACTAGAGATATTTCTTTTCTGCCACTAATATAAGGTACATTTGGTACAAATATATATGTTAATGAATGGCAATGTCATGTGTTAATGAATGGCAATGTCATGTGTTAATGAATGGCAATGTCATGTGTTAATGAATGGCAATGTCATGTGTTAAAATATCTAATTCCATTACCATAAAACTTGTATTTAATTATGCAGGAAAAGAAACTTTTACATTTATTATAAAATTCCTCCGAAGTCGAAGAACTCTTGACAACCCTTTCATAAGTTCACCTCAATTTTCAACAGTGTTCACAAGCTGATCATACAAATATCAGTGACTTAGGGGAACCATTATGTCTGGCAATAATATTGAGTAAACTAATAAATTTACCATACCCAAGCACACAGAAAGATCCAAATGAGTGATACACCACACTGGGATTTTAACCTTATTGAAAAAACAAAACATTATCCTGGTTATCTCTTTGGCAATAGTAATTTCCATGCATGAAAGATAATACAATATTTGTTTCATGGCCTTGATCTCAAAGTACTATATTTCTTGATGTAAATACAATTAATTTATCTTGACACGTGCAACTAATGTCACATGGCATAATGAGAACCTTGTATTCTTACATGTAACAATACAAGATACAAGTTTCACAATTCAAAACACAGGAATGAATAAAAAAAGAAAATTATTTCAATGTCTATCAATAATCTGCATTTTGGAAATATAATCAATATGTCAACACATAAATGGGCACTACTTAAAGAGGGAAAGACCATGAAATAAATGTGTATTAATAATGTGTCATATCATAGGTTGTGCATCGTGAAACATATCTATACATGGCATAGGTGTATCACCTAATCCCTAGTTCTTAACAATAAATTCAAACATTAAAAAAAAATAACACACAAGGTAATCCATAAAATCTCTTATAAGACTTCAAAGTGTGCTTGTGATCTGAGTGTAAATTTGAATATACCCTCACTCAGATGGTGTGGGGCCCCCAAGTGGCCGAGTGGTCTAAAGCGTTATCCATTACGGATCACTGCCATCTCACCTCTGTCTGCGTGGGTTCGAGTCTAAGATTTGGATAATGTAGTTATGTAAGAAAGCTTGCCAGTAGCTTCTCGTGAGTTGGTGGTTCTTTCTGGGGGGTTTTCCAGGTTCTTCCTCAACCACTAATACTGGCCGCCATGTATAGCCTATATTGTGCTGAAAAATGGCATTAAACATAGAAAACAAAAATCACACAGATGGTGAGTGTGGTACAAATACCAAACTCATACCAGAATGTCAATAACTAATTTTCTGTGCATCGTCCACTACCACAAGCATAGAAAGGTCAATACACTCCATATTTACTGTATCAATCAAGTGAAATGATGTCAATTCTAGGGAAAGAAATCTGACGGCAGAAAAAGGAATATACTGGCAGATTTTCTAAAGAATATATTTGGAACTTGTTTGGTGGTTCTGGTTAGATCAGAAGAAAATTAACTGTAACATAATAATGTAAAGAGGAGGGCACTATTGCTTTACGAGTGCTAGCTGTGTTTCGCTGTGACAAAGGTGAGATAATAATAATGTCAGCCACAAGAGGGGAGATCTAAAATGTACTTACTTTTTGTCCCTGACTGGTGGTTTAAGTGACATGTGAGATAGGACCGTCTGTGAATGAATCAGGCCCAGTAAAACCATCAGCAAACCAGGTATCATTACCTCTGAGAAGACTGGTTCCTGAATGAAATAAAAGAGACAGAAAAATAGACTGGTGTTCCTCATTCTAAAAAAAAAAAATCACAAATTTCACACAAATGATATAAATGTTTAATCAGGCCACCTCTATAGACATATATACATACCATTTTTGTCCAAGTCAAATGGCTTTCAAGCAAATGTACCCACATATTTTTTATAAAAATGTCACACTCAAAAACTGAAAATCTTTAAAAAGTTACAACTGTGGTTAAGACACACACATATCATGACCTGTAGAGCTGGCTGGTATACTAATGGAATAATCCCATTACAAACATGAAGCATGAAAAAAGGACAGGAATACCACTAGAGGTCAAGGAAGTAATGTTAAATATTCCAAATAGACGGTTTGTTTTGTTTGTTTTTAGGGTTTAACGCCATTTTTAAGCACACAATATGCTATATATGGCGGCCAGTATTATTGGTGGAGGAAGAACCCAGGTAAACCCCTGGAAAGAACCACCGATCCACGAAAAGCTACTGGCAAGCTTTCTAACATAACTACATTAGCCGAATCTTAGACTCGAACCCACACAGACAGAGGTGAGACATCAGTGATCCGTAACGGAAAGCGCTTCAGACCACTTGGCCACTCGGGGCCCCCCCAAATAGAAGGTGAACTGGTGGCTAAAAACTATAATCAATGTAATCAAACAAAACATCATACATTTTTACCTCAGTATTCACCGCATAGACATAAACCAAAACAAGGAAAGGTACAAATAAATTGAAATAGTAAGAATATTTCAAATATGCACTGAATTCATCATTCCACTCATGGATGACCACATGTAATATGAAGAAAGGGAAGTTATAGGATTATTTAATATTCCGAATAATCAACTCAATCAGAATTTATTTTAGAAGAAAAAAAATTGTCCCACTTCTATATTGCATTCCTTCCTCGTGGGACAAAACATATTAAGAAAGCAAAATCAGGAACCAATTTTTCAAATCTGGAGCAAATCGAATAAAATGTTAAGAAGCAAAAAGCGTCAGAACAAAAACTGATCAGATGTAACAGTCACAGTACACACCATTCACATCATATTTTATGTCCCCTGCAACACTGGAAACTGAGCACATCTACAGATGAAGATTCAAGAAGGTATATTCTGTTAACCAGGACTTCCCACATTTCTCTTTGCACTTTTCTGCAGCATGATGGACCAAAGCTCTTTTCAACAAGTCATGCACACACTGCAATGTAGACATGCATTATTTGTGTCTTCAGATGCTTTAAAGTTCTTACATTGGGACATTTTTATCACATTTGTTCACTCGGAGAAACAAGAATTATAAAAATATCTGATATTAACTCTTTCATCAATATAGACCGGTTTACCAATCATGGGGAAGTTGGCTGTAAACCCTATGGACCGCTTTACCGGTCTGGGGCAGTGTGTTTGTTTATAGTCATAGTACCAGACTACATAAATTTCAGGATACTGCTAAGAACTTCCTTCATGTAATGTACATATTATACTTGGGTTATCTCATGAGTTAAGCTTGAATTCAGCTAGAAATCTCGAGGGAAGCAGGCACATTTCAAGCATGTTTTCCGAATGGTGAATTTATTTTCAAAATGGTGGAGATTGAATCAAAATGAGAATGAAGTATCAGATTATGAATTATCAAAATATTTAGCTCTTGTGACCTAACACAGTTGATTGAAAATGAGAGAAAAAATCTGGAGATGCATTTGAATGTGCTTTTGTGCAACAGTGATGATGATGAGGAGGACTTTGAAGGTTCTGAACCAGAGGAAGTGTGAACTTAACATGTTTTTGTTCTCGATGAACCAAAGAGATTTATTTCAGTTTTCTGGAAGAGTTGGACCCACCGAAGTGTTAGATGGATCCAGAAACGCTTTGGAATACTTTGAAATCTTTGATTTAGATGAAGTGTTTGAAAATATTATTCATGTAATGTGGTAAATAAATAATTGCTTGTGCATTTTACCTGTTGTGTTACCTGTTTGCACCTGTATTTTAACAGTTATACTAGATATGCTCATTTTATTGAATTAGTCATACAATTTGACTTTTAATTTTTATTTTGATACCAAATCCAGCCAGATATTTTTAAAATTGCCAAAGTTATGTTCTTTCAAAGTCGACAGTTCATTCTGCTTTACTACAAGTCAAAATTATTTAAGTCTTTAGGGCTCTATTTTGTAAAGTTACATATTGATGAAAAGGTTAACAAATGTAAATGTTTTCACATAAAAAAAATTGTCAACACCTGTTTATATAAACAAGCTAAAAGTATAAGCAGTTGACAAATAAAAACCCAACAAGTTGTTCACAAAGTTTAATGTTGCAGCTTGTCAGAAATAATGAATGTAGTCACTACCTTTCTTTTACACTATACTGTCAATGAATGGGTAAAAAAAAAGTATCCTTGGATTTCAAGAGGCTAAGTGGCACATTGTATACTGTATCAAGTGAAAATTTAAACTGGTAAACAACTAGTTGATGGGCCTCTATTGTGAGGTAGCAAGGGGAGATAACAAGTTTCTTCCCTTTGTCTAACTGTTGAATAGATGAACATTTGACCAAAAAAATAAATTTTACAGGATTGCAGGATTCATTAGGTAATGGAGTTTATCTCCTAATGTTACCATGAACACGGAATGTATCTGTATTACTATTACTACCTTGAAAACATGCAATAAAAAAGTTAAGAACTTTTTTGTCTGATGTTGAAAAACATGCAACAGAAAGTTCACTCTTTTTGTCTGATGTAGCAAAAACAACATTATGTTGATCTAAAATGTTTGTAAAGTACATTAAGATCTTAATTAACTGCAATGTCTTGGATACTTACATGTTGGGTTATTTTCTCATCCAGCTGGATAAAGAAGAAAATTGTTGTGCCAATCTGCATCACATACAAAACCAACAGCAGAAGCCAGAATTTCCATGATGTCTGCTGAATCCACCTGTAAAAATTGCCAAATATTTATTATAAAAATAGGACTGGACACCCATTTTATAGTTACCACCTCCAAAAAGTGTACACTTTATTTAAAACATTTCAAAAGTCAGTGAAACCATCATGACGCACACCATGACAGACACCTCTACATAAAGTGTACCGTTCCAAAGTAATGCCTGAGTTATTTTTTTATGAAATTGGCTAGGTGAGTAAGCAAGTGCTTATGGAATACCACCTTGCAAGATATAACATGTAGTAACAATTTTTTTTAAAATGGGCAGATAACTCTAATCTAACGAAGCCAAATCACACCTAGTTCAATGAAGATATCCCAAAATGGTTCTGAAGATCTTAACTGGACAAAAGATTAATTAAGTGACACATTCAACTATAAAATGTGGATAACTAGTCATGATCCAAAGTGTCAAAGAAATCAAAAAAGTCTAAAGATGTTATGGTAAAAGTTAAAGAACCAACAGCATCGGTGACAGATGAATGAACAGACAAGCCTACTTTTCTATGTGATCTTTTTATGAGTGAATATGTCCAAACCATATTGCATTATTTAATGATAATGCTGTTGCTGTTGTAGGCTTTAATGTCATTTTTCAGCATAAGACAGGCTAAACATGGGGGCCAGTATATATGGTTGAGAAAAAAAACACGAAAAACCCCAGAAAGAACTACCGACCCACAAGAAGCTACAGCAAGCTTTCTCATGTACCCACATTGGCCGAGGCCGAGACTCGAACCCATGCAGATAGGGAAGACAGCAGTGATCTGTAACAGCAAGAGCTTTAGACCATCAGCTACTATGGGACTCTTATTTAATGATGAAAGGAAACACATGAGATAACACAATAAAAAAGAATAACAATCGGATAAGCAATACATACCATAACATCAGTTACTAAATGAGAAAGAGAAACCTACAAATACCACTTCAATAGCGAAGTACACAAAATGCATCACATTCAATGAAATAGGACATTGAAACACAAACATAAAGCAATGTATGGGGACAAAAAAAAAAACGCAACACAAAAACGAAATGCTGAAAATTGATTTTAAATACTGCACAGCTGAGCACCCATTAGATGTGTATTCCAACTGTCCGATATAGAATAAGATATCAGAATGTGAACCTGTTTCTCCATGAAGATGTCCAATTACTAATTGGAAAAGGAAATAATCTCTTTGGGTTGTGGACTAGTACCAGGAAAAGGTACAGCTACACAATAATTTCAGACTGCTTTTAAAATACTAATTTCTCAAAGTTAATACGTGACTCTTAAAGAAGGTATTTAACTTTATACTTTAACTTTTCCACAAGGGTTAGTCATCTAAAAAGAGTGGTCCAGATATGTGATTTGAGAACTAATGTTATTATATAAAAATTTATTTGATGCTTTCAGTTGGTCACTTTGATAAGTGACTTCTGACCATGAAACCAAAAGACTTCCCACCTAACCCTAAGTGCAAGGCATCTACGAAGTCTGGTAACTCTTGATGGCGAAGAATGAATTTTATTCTTCCTTACCACAAGTGTAACCAATCTTCAATGTTTGATAACTGTATATGGTGAAGAACTTGTTGCAGAAATAGTTTATATTCTACCAGTCAAGAGTGACATTGACCTTTTTTCTCACCTGAAATGAGTTTTTTTTTCTTTACCCCATTTGCACAAAATCTGCAAAGATGGGTGACTGTTGATGGTGCAGTTATTGTGTGGAACTAATTTCAATTGTAAGTGACCTTGGCCCTTAACCTTTTGACCCCAAAATCAATTGGCTCCTACATACACCAAGTGTAAGCCATCCACAAAATTTGGTAAAGACTAACAGTCAACAACCAACTGGAATTATTGTGCAGAAACAAAATTATTAAATTACATGTGTATATATCTTTAACTGTAATCATAATACTGAGCATAACAAGCCAAAGAGTACATATATAATAATCTATGTAACCTATTTGCCACGTACACTAATGCTGAATTCCAATTATTTCCCTTCAGAAAACATGAGCACTGTAAATGGCACATTATATAATAATAATAATAATAATAATAATAATAATAATAATAATAATAATAATAATAATAACAATAACAATAATAATAATAATAATAATAATAATAATAATAATGAGGACTTTGTCTAGCGCCTAATGTTTAGAAGCTCTAAGCGCTTTACAACATCTATAATGATATGACTACAAAAAAACAAAAACAAAAAACACCATGAAATTAGAAAACATAAAAAATGATGAAAATTTTTAAGGTAGGAAACATTATTAGGTCTTTAAGTTTGTTCTTGCAGTTAATAAAGGTGAGTTTTAAGAGCACTCTTGAAAGGGATCACTGTCTTTGTGTTTAATTTCAATGGGCAATTCATTCCACATTGCTGGGCCCTGGTATGCAAAAGACTGCTGTCCGAATGACTTCAATTTTTATAGTGGGAATAATGAGTATACGATAATCAGAAAAGGAACACAAGCATCTTGCTGGTGTGTACACATAGGTGAGGTCAGATAGGTATGTTGGACTGGACTCCATCAGTGAAACATAGCACAGAGAACAAATTTTGTGTTTGATTTTGTAGGGTACAGAGCAGTGGTGAGGTGTGCTCTGATCGAGGTACTCTAAAAATGATCTGAGCAGCTGTCTTTTGAACTTTTTGAAGTTTCTGGAGTAGATATTGTGATGAATTACAACAAGCGTTTAAGTCATAATGGCCTTTAAGTCATAATGGCATTTTTCTTCCATGATGCTGACATTTGACAAAATTATCAATAGGCTTTTTTCTTATCAATACATATTCATCCACAACCTTTGGTGAAAGTACATGGCCAAGAACTAAAAATGTTCTCCAGAAACGATTTTGTCTCCTTTCGATCAGTGGCATTAATCATTGATTTTAAGATCAAAAGTCATTTTTCTTACCTCAAGTGCAAGCCACATACAAGAAATGGGTTTTGCTTTTAATGCAGAACCAATCTTATTGTTCCAAAACCATTTTTTTCTCCCTTCGATTTGCATTGATCTTGACCTCGAACCTTTTGACTCAAAATCTCCAAATTGTCAGGCTTCTTCCATACCTCATGTGCAAACAAATCACAATGTTTTGAAACTGAAAGGTTCAATCCTCAGAAAAGTCATACCAAAGACTTACACAAATGGTGCTAACAGCTGCTTCACTTGGCACTCAGCATTAAGAGGTTATTGCCAAGACTGGTCGACCTGGTGTCAGGATAATGAGACTGGGTGGGACATCATTCTACATGTCTGTCGTGATGACCCAGTGCTAGACAGCACTATAAACTGTCACACTGCAGAAACTGTAGTGATGTGACTCAAATTGTTTTAAAGCTACATTAAAAATCTAGATCACACGTGCTTTCGTGTGGAAACCAAACTGGCAACTGAAGGTCAGGCAACATATAATAACTTATGTGCCACCTTATTATGGGGATATTATCGTAAAGACAATTGCTCTCCTGTAAAAATTATGATAACAGCTTTGTTCAGGTGACCTGACTGCATAGTCAAAGATCATATATGCAATTTCAAACTCAGATTTTTTCGCACCAATTGGCTAATATCCAATCACTAACTAATCAGTCAGCATTTTTAGACGAGTTTGCAAACAAGTTTCATTTTGGGTTGTATTTTTGGGCATTTAGCTTCAAGCACAGTATTCACCAAAAACCTACCATTTGTAGTACAATGGAAAAAAGAGCACTCGTCCAATTGTCTTTAAGGTAACATAACTCCATGGAACCTGCGGCGTGACCTTTGTAAATGTAGATCCTGTAAAAAGAAAGAAAACAGGATAATAGGTACAAGAAAATGAACTGCTTGAAACAAACAAGTTTTATTAACTTTTAAAACACAAAGAAAATTAGATATTTACCAAAGTTTTGCTTCTTAGCACTCTTGTAAGGGATAGATTCTCACTTTCGTTTCTGCAACCGATGATTTTCCCCGATGCATAGGATGCAGTCATATTTGTAAGCTCTTCACCTGGGAAAATAGTGATACTCCATACCGTGACGTTAATAAGCCCATTCCAGTTATGTGACAAGTTGTCAGTTGGCTGAAAGTGACTTGAACATTTGGCGATAATTCGGATATATTTAATTTCATATTATAATACAGGTCTTTGCAGTATCTAAAAAAACTTTTGTAGTTCATATAACTAAACCGTTATAATTATCTTGCAACCGTGAAAAGGGGTTCATTCTCAGTGTGACATTCACAAATCTGAGAGCCAAATAAACTTTTTCATTCTGTGTCTCCATATTCTGAATTCATTTGGTTTACAACTGACAATACTAACAACACTAACAACGTTGTTCTGCTTTCAACAATTACAAAACTTGATACAAGAGCGATCCAGTTGACGAATGTAATGGCAAAAGACTGTATTTGACTCAGCCAATTCAGAACGATAACCATCATGGTGACTCTTGCCGCCTTAACTAAAATTGATAAAAAATTTTAATTAATAGACCGTATCTTTAAAATGGCACAGTAAATGTGAATACAATTTTGGCATATATTTCCAGTCACCTAGAAGATTTATTTAAGACATGCCATACAATTTGTTTTTCTTTTAAATATTGAAGGTTCCACTTCATTTCTTAGATTCTGTTGTTCTGTTAATCAAAACGAAAAACCAAGAACCTCAAGCAGAAGCATACAACTCCTGAGTACCTGCAAAATTTATACGCGGGATGCCCTTTACCTCATTTAATGCAATCGCATTTTGATGTCTCTGCCATATCTCCATACAATCGCTTCTGGACACCCATGGTAAACAACCACCATTTGCATGGTCAATGTCATAGTGCCACCTGATGGAAATATCCCCGCTAGCAGACCTGGCTTTCTGGAAGTTTCTATATCATAGTACAGGTGCATGCTAGTGTAATAAATAAATCTTAAACAGATGACCTGCAATATGAGGATATAAAAAGATTCCCCCAAAATGTGAATTGCTGCTTCTAACTTTGCTGACAGAATTTGGAAATCGATACATTTTTTGGAATAAATTTATCTCAAGACCTTGTCAATAGTCAGGAAAAAACTCTTTTGTAAACAAAAAAAAAGAAAAAAAAAAGCCTACACAACAATGACAGTAATTACCTAGATTTCATCAAGTTTACTTCCATCTAGGATTGCTGTTGGCCTAGTTCTTAGAGCATCCACCTCAGATGTAGGAGGTCATGGGTTCTAACCCAGACCAAGTCATAATAAAGACTTACTAAATTGGTACTAACAGCTGCCTCACTTTACGCTCAGAATTATGAGGTTAGTGTTATGACTGGTCAGCTTGGCAATGGTGTCAGGATAATGGGACTGGGTGGGACATCATGCTACATGTCAGCGGCATAATGCCCAGTGCTAGACATCATTATAAACTGCCACACTGCAGACATCATAGCAATAAGACTAAAAAATTGTTAAAGCTCCGTTAAAAATCCAAATCACACACACACAAAAACACACACACACACACTTCCATCAAGCTATTTTGCAATACTGTTTCATAACAAAAAGACAAATAATGATCAGAACATTAAACTAAGTTTAATCAAAGATCCTATTCTTGAATTTATTATAAGATAGTGCAAAGCAGTTTATGAGTAATTTTTCTACGTACCATATCTCCATGTTTCACTATCAATATTTATAGGGTGTCAAGAATAAGTGCTAAGCAGTTTATCGGCAACTTTTTTTTCCTACAAACATCTGTACCATATCTCCATGTTTCACTTTCTTATTTATAGGGTGTCAAGAATAATTTTGTGCTATATACAAAAGGAGATTATAGTGCAGCTGGGATTCAGCAGGGATTCAATATTACGCCTTTGCCCATGATGTGAAAGAACATCTGCCTATTTACTACAAGATCTGTTTTTACATTGTTCAGACATTTTCATTGCAAGGACAGTGGTTTCATTTCTTTGGTTTTATCAAAAAGAACACAGAGTACTTATTAAATTCATTGATTTGCCTCTGTTAAAGTTTGCATATTTATATGTATTTCATTTATTTCATTCATAGTCGCTCCAGTGGCCTAAGTGGTTAGAATGTCCTCCTTGGATGAAACAAGTTGTGGGTTTGAACCCTGACCAAGTCAAATCAAAGACTTATCAAAATAAAAAGAGAATCTGCTTCACATAGCACTCCACAATAAAAGGTTAGTATTGGTGTCAGAATAATGTGACTGAGTGGGACATCATGCCCCATGTCTGTGGCATGATGCCTTAGTGCTAGACATCACTATAAAGTGCCAAAATACAGTGCATAGACAATGCAGCAACATGACTCAAATTACTGTGTTAAAAATTCCAAAACACGTTCTCACATATTTGATTAACTTATAAATATACTCCAAAAATACACCAACAAAATCAACAGAAATATGCCAACAGCAAAAAGGGGGCCCCAAGTGGTCTAAAGTGCTTTCCGTTATGGATCACTGCCATCTCACCTATCTGTGTGGGTTTGAATCTAAAATTCCGCTAATGTAGTTATGTGAGAAAGCTTGCCAGTAGCTTCTCGTGGGTCGGTGGTTCTTTCCGGGTTCTTCCTCCACCAATAATACTGGCCGCCATGTATAGCCTATCGTGTGCAGTAAATAGTGGTAGCTTGAATATTTAAAAAATACTATCAGTACAGTATAAGCAAAAAAAAAACAACCATTAAGACCAACATCTTAAATGATGTATTTATGTGTAAGTGCTTTATATCAAATGCTGCTGACACAGACAACACTACCAAATCCAAGCCAATTTGTAAACAAAAGCAAATAATCTTTCACTTAAAGCAATGTCCATAGAGTTGCACCATCAGTACATTCTAACTGATAATAATATCAAGGAAGTACATACATGTGACCAACTGGAAATTTCACATAGCAGTCAGCAGGCTGTGGCAACCTTTGATATTTAGTTGGGGAAAAGCACTTCTAATAAAAATGAGATCTGTCTAAGTTATATCTGGCTTTTGGGAGGCCTGACTTGTGCAATTTTGCAACAGCAACATTAATGTGCATCAGAAGACCTGATAAACACAATGATTTTGAAGAGTTTTTGAGCCTTAACACCATGCTTTTATTACTGTATATATAGTGTTTAAATAGTACTTTGGCTTCAAGGAATAATTTCAGTAGTTAACAGTCTTCTTTTTCCTTTTGGATTACAAATGTGTGCATAAATCGAGAGACATTTTCAAGAGACTTTGACCAAGGTCAAAGATCAGAAAGTGTATGATCCACCAGCTCAGGAAATCCTTTTCCTGTCCACTTTATTAACAACTTATTTTTATTTGTTATGCTGAAATAAGAAACTTTTGTATCAAATGGGCAACTATTTCTCAAGATATTCAATGTCATACTTCACTTAATTGGGTAATATAAATGTAATGAAACTCACTATGAAAGGTATATTGGTGAGGTTACGGAAGGCTCATTTTTGCACATTGCAAGAAGTAAATTACTCATAATAACAGATATTATCATATAGCATGGAGATGAAGGATAATCAAATTTTCGTATTTTCTTTTGATGACAGAAAGCATCCTTGACCCCAACAATCATCAACTAAAGCACAAGCCTAATTAATTAATTTGCAATCCTACTCACCCTTCCAAATTATTTTTCTTTTCATTTTTCATAAGAAGATTGTATGCAGTTTAATGAATGGTCTTTTATTCACTTGTGTGTCAAACTCAGTTGCTGATAACTATCAATTCCAGTACTTTTTATAAAGCTATGAAGTATTACATAACTGAAATTAAAGTGAAAGCAGGATGGACACTGCAGTCTGATGCTCATGACCTAGACAACTTTCACAATACAGAATTTTAAGTCACAAAATTAATTTTACAGCCAAAACTGTTCAATTATAAATTGCCCATGCTGTTCTCAAAGACCTGACTAGGAGCATTTTTATTTTCATCCTCATATGTAATTTGGGATCTTTGTTGTATAATTTCAGCATTATGATTTTGTAGTTGTCTGGAGATGTACCGTACTTTCTGGCCTATAAGTCAATAATTTTTTACTTGAAAGTCAGGTCTTAGTTGTATCCTCTGAATCAAGTTATATATGGATTATGTCATTTAAACTGCATGGACTTATATATGGATTACAGTATCCAGTATGCTATTAAATTTGCTCAATAATCAGCATAATTAAAAACAGGTCACATAGAGGTACAAATTCTTGTTAAACTGCTATGTCAAAAAAATTGTGTGAACTAATATAAGTGCATTTATATTTATATGTTTTGTCATTATTTAGTTTGCATTCTGCATGTATTTTCTTATTTCTCAAACATGAAATAAAAGAAAACAATTACTGCTAAAAAAATTCACAGAGCCACACACTTATGGTTTATACTCTATAGTGTACTGTGCTAATTTGTTTGTTCCTAAAAAAATATGAATTTTTTTTATATTATATTGATCATTTTTAACCATAGCTCATTCTTCCTGATCACATTTTATCAACTAGTCCATTGATATTTGATTTTCCATTACAATGATGGACACACGTGAATGATTACCAATGTAATCCATATTAACTCTAGCGTTCTATTATTATTTATAAACTACCATACATTATGCTTTCTACTGAATCCCCCAAATTATATGTTTATAATTGTATTTGACCAAGTTTCTCAAATAAATACGGTTAAAACTAAATTAAAATATGATATACATGTACTGTACAAAAATTACTACTCATAGATCATCAATGGTCCATTTTTAGTTTCGCATTTCGGTTTAAAGCAAATTGTAATGTCACCTATATTCATTCTTAACCAGCACTCATTTCGGTGTCTCTCTCTTATACTGGTAGTTGATAAATTGGTCTTTGTTGTTGGAATCTTTGGTTTTCAACAACAATCAAAGCCAGTCGCCATGATTGTTTAAACCCTGAAATTGGCTTTGGCTCCCGATACTAGTTACTGTATTGCCTGAACCCCACTGTTCTTTATCATCAATCCGCATCAATAATGCTATCAGTTTTTAATATCAAGTGGATTAAGAACCAAAGGAAATGATGCCCACTCCCTTCTCTGGACGTAAATAATGAATTTAGCCATGGGCATTGTTTTCATTGCTCTAGTATTGACACATTTTAATGAGTTGATTAATATTTTCAGTCATAATCATGCATATAAATATCCCCATACAAATCATACAACTTATCTCACATTGCCTTCCATCAAATCACGCAAGTCATACACAGCAACCTTTAAACTGGAAATGTAACTTTGACGGAAGAGAAAGGTGGGAATATGGCTGCTTACAGCAAATATGGTGTCAGTGAAAAACGTGTTTGGGATTGGTGTAAAAGCATTATGCACTACAAAAAGAAACACAAAGAAAGCAAATCGTGGCTGCAAAGCAAAATAGATTAATACTGAGGATAAATTACAAGAATATGTCTTGACACAACGCACCGCCTACCATGGAATAAAATGCAGACAGACAATAATGAGAACATTTCCAATGATCTAAGCCCTGAGATTGCTGCATTTTTCAGTCCAATATGATAGAAGACTTTGAGGAATTAACAGATATTGGAGATGTGGCTCTTGTTGCAATGGATATCATAATTAAAACAAGCATGGAGTGTTTATCCAGCTGTCTCATTTTGATAACAGAATTTAGCAGTGCCTTGTACAGGATTAAATCACAAACATGTTAGCAAAAGTGATGCAATTTCATGATTGCAGGTAATATGGAATACCATACAGTGATACCATTAATATTCATGAAATCGGAAGTTACTAAATGTAAAATACCAAGCCAAAATATTGACATGGCCTAATCTTATACTCCAAACCGACTAATATAGGGACAAAAGAGGGAAAATTTCCACAATTAGTGAATTTGATTTATATTCCACATCGAAATATAGGCCAGAAAATATGGTAACAAGATGCCATTTTTGTTTTTTTCAATAAAGATTTTGAATCACTTCAGATGAAATGTGTCATTTTTTGGTTATAGTCGTTGAAAATGGAAAAACACATCTATACCAAGTGTTTGTGATGAAACATCTTCAATTGGTTTACACATATTTCCATTATGTTTCCCTAATACATTTATAAAAATACTGTGCATTCACACGCTGCATATATTATAGTTATATAGTGTAAGTTGTTGTTGTTGTTAGGTTTCATGTCATTTTTCAGCACACGATGGGCTCCTTATGGTGGCCAATATTAATGGTAGAGGAAGAACCGGGGTAAACCCCCAGAAAGAACCACTGACCCATGAGAAGCTATTGTCAAGCTTTCTCACATACCCACACTGGCCAATCCCAGTCTCGAACCCACACAGGCAGAGGTGAGATGGCAGTGATCTGTAACGTAGAGTGCTTTAGACCACTCAACCACTCAAGGACCCAAAAGATTTTGTAAAATTGCAGCCATTTTTATATAGAACTAAGTAGACATGATTACAAGTCTTCCAGTGAAAACCTCATGTTGATAACACTTTCTGTTAAAGAGTATAAATGATCACAAACTGTTAAAAATGGTGGTAAAATTGATCATATCAGCACCATATTCATTTATGATCAACAAGACAACACAAGACATCTTTGGACAAAACTCCATATTCATATGATCAACAATTCAGGTGAATTAACAATAACAAGATTTTCCAGTGTCAGACATATTGGATGAACAGCACCATTTTCATGTCTGAGTGAGACCATTTTCATTTTGAAGTCTGTAGACATTAGAAGATGTCTTCTTGCAAAAACCATATGCTAATTTCTGTTCAGGTGGAGTTGTGATGAATAATTGTTAAAGATGGCTGCCATGTAGGCCATATTGGAAACCAAACAGGCACCAGTTTCATTTAGGACCAACTAGACAGCCTAAAAGGTCTTTTAATGAAAATCCCATACTAATAAGACCATCCATGCAGGAGAAGCATAACAAGACTTTTAACCTGGCAGAAATTTTTAAAGTCAGATCAGTACCATCGATTTAAGACCAACATGACATAAAAAAAAATTCTGCAAGAAACATCATGTTACTATGACTATTCATTTAGGAGAATTATAATAGATTTTAAGATGGCCACAGCAGGGTTCCTACACAATTCAGTATGATAAACTCAAAGACTTTTCCCAAACTTTTAAAGATCCTAAACAAAGATTGCCAAGACCTATTTTCGCTAGCATTTTGTATACAAGTTATGTTATATGAGAAAACAACAAATGCAAAATACTACAATATTGTTTTATGATGAAATTCAAAACTCTAATTAATATTATAAAAAAAGAAACCTGGAAAACTCAGCTACATTCGAATCTAACAACCTTGGACAATTTTATTTGTGATTACGTAGAGAAATAAAAATGTTTGGGTTTGCCATAAAGCACCAATTCTAAATCATAAAGAAACAAGTTATTTACACAAGTTTTAACTGTGATGAGAAATTAAAAAACAAAATTTGTTTTGTGCTGTTTCACTGAGTGATGGACTCCAATCCAACATACCTATCCGACCTCACCCATGTGTACATACCAGCTTATGCTTGTCTTCTGATAATCGTATACTGATTAATCCCACTATGAAAACGAAGTCATATGGACCATGTTCTTTTGCATACCAGGGCTCAGCAATGTGAAACAAATTCTCCACTGAATTTAAGATACAGTGATCTCATTTAAGAGTGCTCTTGAAACTCACATACTTCGACTGCAAGAGCAAACTTAAATACCTAATAATATTTCCTACCTTAAATATGTTCAGCATGTTTCTTGTTTTCTAATTTCATGGTGGTTTTTTTTGTAATCATATCATTATAAATGTTTTTTTTATGTTTTTATTTTATGTTTTAGGTGCTGTCTAATGTTGTAAAGAACTCAGAGCTTCTAAATATTAGGTGTTATACAAGGTCCTCATTGTTATTATTATTATTATTATTATTATTATTATTATTATTATTATTATTATTACTTCAATTGTTTAAATTTTCAAAGACTTTTAAGGACCTCAGGGTAATCTGCTCCATTTTTTCAAACTTTCAAAGCCTTGAAAATGCCACTTTATTTTTCCCAAACTGTCAACGAACTTTAAAGACCGTAATAACCATGTACAGGCATAATAAATGACAACGCTAGGCACCACTGCTATCTAACATGTCCATAAATCTAACATGTCCATAAATCTCTTCAATTATTATTACACATTACAACATTCCTCTTAATGTTTCTAAAAGAATTACTATCATAAAATCATCCACATCAAATATGAAAAAGTTTTTTACTTTTATAATCTAACAAGTATGTAATTGATGGACATATTTTTACAACACAAACAGCAGCTGCAAAATCTCACATTTCTAAAAAGTCCATTGTATAACTCAATTTCTACATGAATTTAACAAAGAACAATAATTTAAACTTATTCACCATTTTCTCACTATATTTTTCCATCTTTGCTAAGCAAATTTTCTATTAAAAAAAATACACCTTGGTTGTGTCCCTGGGCAAGGCTCTTTACTCTAATTACCTTAAGATTAAATAATCTACTAGTATGGCTGTACCAAAAAGTAACAAAACCAAATCATAAAGAAACAGTTATTTACACAGGTGTTAACTGTGATGAGAAATTAAGAAAACCTCCCTTTGATCCACTAACGAAGAAAACCATGTGTATATATGGCATTAAGTTATCACAAATGGGTTCTTTACACAGGTCTAAGAAAATAAACATGGCTTGACACAGACAATGTCAGCTATTTTTCTGTTGCTGCCAATATTTCAGATGACTGAAAGTCATAACCTTCTGAATCCAAATGGATTTTCCAAATTTGGAAAATCGTTTTGTAATAAATAGGACAACAAATGAACTTTCCAGGCAAGGTCAAAAAGAGATTTGGAAAATTTTGAGGATTAAAACCTATAACAACCACCACCACTCTCTTAATGAAAACTGTAAGATATGAGATTGGCATGATTTTTAATGTATTCAGTTATACTTTGTCAGTAACTTTATCATCAATGATTGCTCTCTTAATGAAAAAATGTACATTATGAGATTGGCATGATTTATAATGTATACAGTTATACTTTGTCAGTAACTTTATCGTCAACGACCACTCTCTTTATGAAAAAATGTATGTTATGAGATTGGCATGGTTTTTAATGTATACAGTTGTATTTTGTCAGTAACGTTATCATCAATAACCACTCTCTTAATGAAAACTATGTTAAGAGATTGGCATGAGTTTTAATGTATACAGTTATACTTTGTCAGTAACCTTAACATTTTTTAAATATTGGTTTCTATCATTTCTTTTACATATGATCATGTTACCAATTTGATCTCTCTGTAAATGACGTAAGAACAACTTCAAGTTATGTCTACTAGTTCTTGAAATACATTTTCTACGGATACAATATCCATTTCTTGACATAAATGCCCTAATTCACATTATCAAAGCTCTTTCATTTTTATCAATAATATTTGGCAAAAACTCAAAATTAAGATAAAATTATATGTCTACTACACAGTGGTCCCCCCTTGACAAAAAGTTCACCTACTGACAAGAGGATATATCATAAGTAAATTTAAGTATTTAAGTAAAACATTCTGATGATTTGGTTTCTCGTGTAAAGTCATGCTCTTCTGTGGTCTTCATTCTCATGCAGAACAGGTGGCATTATTGGGAAAGGAAGGAACCATTAATGAGAATTCTGATACAGAATCATAATGGCATCATGATTGAAAATGTTCATGAAATACAGATGTCTCACCAAAAAAGCACCCCACCGAACCCCAATGTCCTAAACAGAAATCTTAACAAAGGAGCAACAGACAGACAAGTGTAACATCATATACCCTACTGAGTTCATTGCAAAGCATAAGAAAATTGCTAAATAAGACAGTCAAAACTGTATAACTCAGCACAAAGAACACATACATTCATTGAGAATCAAGCAAGATAATTTTAAAAAAAACAAGAAAAATTTACCTCTAACTAAATCAACGTCAATAAGTTCTGTCTTTAGGCGGACACTTCTTCTGGGTAAATGGCGTATGTTCTGCAAAAGAAAACAATGATTTTTATAAATCAACAAACTTTATTCAACTAACTAGTGAAAGTGCCCAAAGCCAGATTTTCAATAAAGATAATGTTACATACAAGAAAACACTAGAGATGAAAGCCATCACAATAAAGGGCAGAGTCATCTAAGGTGCTTGCCTCTACCTATCACTTACATCTCACCTTTATTTGTATGGGTTCGAGTCTCAGAGTTGGCCAGTTGTTGTTGTTGTTGTTGTAGGGTTTAATGCCATTTTTCAGCACACGATAAGCGATACATGGCGGCCAGTATTAATGGTGGAGGAAGAACCCAGGGAAAAACCCCGGAAAGAACCACTGACCCACGAGAAGCTACTGGCAAGCTGTCTCACATACCCACATTGGCTGAATCTGAGACTCGAACCCACACATAGAGGTGAGATGGCAGTGATCCATAACAGAGAGCACTTAAGACCACTCAGGCATTCGGGTCCCCCTCAGACTTGGCCAGTGTGGGTATGATAGAAAGCTAACCCGGAACATCCTGTGGGTCAGTGTTCTTTCCATGAATTGCTGGGGTTTTTTTTGTGGGGGTTGGGGTTGGGGGGAGGGGTTAGGGGGGGTCTTCCATCTGATATATATCATGTGCTGAAAATGGCATGAAACCCAAAACAACAACATTACATATAACAAATACTCACCTGTAAGTCTCATTTAACTGCAAACAGCACAGAACCAAATCAGCCATCACCTAATGCATTCACAGATCTGGTTCTTAGCAGATTGTTAGTAGTGATCAGTGGAACATCAACCTGGATCTGCTAGCACAGTATGCAATGGAAGATTAGTGTCTTTGTTCTATGTAATTGACCTTGATTAAAAAGTGAATATATACTGTGCTTTTCTCATAATTGATAATCATCATCGCCCACTTTCTTCCTCAACTCCCATCACACTCACCCGTGACCATCATTCTTTACTAGCAGGGCTGTAAATCACCCTCACCCTCTAGGTTGCCTATCACCATTACTAGCAGGGCTGTAAATTACCCTCACCCACTAGGTTGCCCATCCACAACACCATTACCCTCTGATCTGCAACAAGTAAATAAAGCTTTCTGTAAGCTAATCTCCGATTTTGTACTCTTTAAACTTGTATGCCACATGTAAACGTGTCTGTGTGTGTGATTTCAGTCATATCACTACGATGTCTGCTGTGTGACACTTTATAGTGATGTCTAGCACTCAGGCATTATGCCGCAGACATGTAGCATGATGTCCCACCCAGTCACATTATCCTGACACCAGGCAAACCAGTCCTAACAGTAACCTCTTAATTCTGAACACCTAGCAAGGCAGCTGATAGTACCATTTTTATAAGTCTTTGGTATGACTCTGCCAGGATTTGAACCCAATACCTCCCACATCCAAGGCAGACACTCTAACCACTAGGCCACATAGGCGGTCTCTGAGCTCTGTATGATCAACATATTTAGTTTGTGGTTTTACTAAATTGGGGAGAGAACTAGTTGTATAATGATAAAAATTAATGTAGACCAGGCATATTCAACCAAAGGTACATTGCCCAGTCCTTCGCTGTACAGTTCATTGCCATATAGGCAGTCCTTTTAAAAATATAAATTTTAATTAATATGTAGAATTATTAATAAGGAACTGTTCTTGCCCATGTGGCTCAAGACCTTAAGTATTTTATCTGTTTTGGCCATCGATCCTCAGTCCAAACAAATGTTAGATGTCTATGATGCAAACTTTCTAATCACATTAAAAAATATGGCAAAATAAAATAATTTTTGACCTAATACTTTGCAGGCCATAATTGCCAATTTCAGAACCAAAGTTTGAGTTCAGACATTAGTAATTTTGGCCGTGGCCCTAAATTAGACTAGTCTGAATTGCATATGAATAGATGAACCTTTGAAAAATTAGGATAGGTTTCAGATTTGGAGTAGATTTTGACATGAAAATATTGGGACACACACACACACACACACACACACACACACACACACACACACACACACACACCTCTAACATAGCCAATATAAAGCAATATATTGTATACACCTAAGCATCTGTTTACATGAAATTCAGAAACAGATGTATTTTGATCCATTCCGAAGTAATTCAAAATGTTTCCTACCCCCATTTCAGGTGAAAATAAAAACAAATTTCCATGGGGAAATGAGCTACAAGAAGTCTATGCTACCTTTGAAAGATTGTGCATGACATCCCAACCCACCCCAATCCCATAAGGCTGCAAAAAAGACTTGATTAAAACCCTTCGCTGCACTCTATTCATCACTGTGAAACATCATTCCAAGTACATTTACTCTCTCAATTGATATTGACAGTTCTGGTAACAAAGATTTCTGACTAATGGAAACATATGTAAAGAAAAAGAGCCAAAGTAAACCAGGAATCACCTGCTTCATATGCTTTTGATGCAGAATAAAATGCAAAAAGAACGAAAGAATTAAAGAGAAAAGAAAAAAAGAAAGAAAAAGAAGAAAAAAAAACAACAACAAAAAGAATGATGGATGATCTGATAAATGACTATACATGGTAAAAAGAGATGCATGAAGACAGGATGTATTCCTTTCATAAATTGTTGACTTACTATCAACTTTCAAAGACAATCTATTCATGTTTAAAATTTAAGCAAGTTAATTATATATAGTGACAAAAGATTTACTGGTTTAGACCAGACAGAAACAGGATTTAAGCTTTTGACTAAGGAAGTTTACTCAACCACACATACTATATTTAACTTTTCTGCACCATATTGCACCTTTTTTCAATTCAATGTTTATAGTCTGATTAAAAAATGCACATGAGTACTCAAGTTTGTATATTTACATGTAAAAGAAAAGAACAAGAAAATATAGATAATATTAAGTGACAATTTAAATACTTCTAGGAAAGATTATGTCAACAGTTACATCCATGCATTTCCAATCAAACCGGCTTATTTACTATTGTAGTAATTAGATTTATTGGGGCAAATTAATCATTGCTAAGACTTCACATAAATACAAGGATCTGAATCAAAGATGCTGACATTCTTTTAAAAGAATTTAAAAATCAGTCAAAGTTAGCACCATTGCTGTCATTGGAAATTGTGAACAGACGGCTGTAGAACTACCGTATTTCATACTTGGTTGGATAAGACACTAAAGTCTGAGTCATCTCATTTAAAAGAATGGCATCACACCATTGTGCCATTCACATGCATGGAATCCCCAAATTTATCTGTCCAAAATCTATCCAAGAAACTTGAAACAGGCTTTCATGAGCGATATTTTTCCAAGGCTCAGTTAAATTGACAAGACAGTAGAAACAATACTAAGTTCTGGAACAATTTGAAAAATATCTACCCTTAAGCCAAAGTGGATTTCGCCACACAAGACCAAGTATTACTTCAGACATGCAATTAAAGCAGCTTTGAGAATGTAGGACGGATTAGCCATTGCGTTATTCAGCAGTTAGCTATATATATGAAACATGAGTAAAATAAATATATTCTTGTGTTCTGTTTGCTCATTATGATAACAAACAGTAACATTAATTAAATTATAAACATAAAACAAACAGTCTTTACAAAATGGCTAATATTGGAATCTGACACTGTATATGCTTTCATGTTAATGATTTGTAAACTCGTGCAGTATGGAACAGTGTAAAATTGTCAATAATACAGTACCTTCATGGCCCATAACTTGGATATTTTTATGAATAAACAGCTAATAATGTTATTAATTGGTTCTGACATTTAATATCCTAAACTTCCATGCTTTCACATTTCCCAAATTTCATTGGAATGCATAAAGAGCATTCATCACGATAATAGATATATTAACTCTCATAAGAAAACAATAATAAAACTGTCTGAATACATTGCATTTGCTAGACAAATCAAGCAGATCAAACAGTTTTGATCAGCTTATTTTATGACCATCCACAGATCAGTCAGTCCTAGGACACCTTAAATATCATTATATCCAAGTGTCGAGTTGGTCTACCCTTAAACTGACAAATGCCTTAATGAATAAAAATTCAAAGGTCACTTTGATTTAGTTTACCGGTTGTTTCTTAGTCGGACAATTAATAAGTACATGGCCATTGACTATGTTTTTAATTCAAAGGTAACTAGGTCTAGTTTAAAGTGTCTTTGTCAGACAATCTACTAACACCATGCTAGTTTGGTCATTATATTTTCCCATTGTTTAAACACTCTATAGCCACAAAACGCAAGATAAAAGTGGTTTGTACATAGTAATATACATTTATATGCCTGCCCCTCACCAGTTTTACATTGTGGTGTAAAGGCATCACAGTACATCACACCTTTAGAGCACAATATGTGACACCTGGGCACAATTCCAAAATATAAATATTACCAGGAACAGCAAATAACCTTTATTATTATCCTTCAATACTTTATCTTGTAACCTGATCAAAATAACCTTAACAAACTGCCTTTACCAGATATGCCCACCAATGGGAGCTATTAGAAAGTTTTAGTTACTATCTATTGGCACCACTACTGGTCCATCAATCAGATTATCTCTGTAGCTACTTAAAATCGATAAACAAAGAAAACACTTCCTAGATTGAATTATGAGGTTAAATTTAATTATGCATGCAGAGTACATGCTGCTGTGTGCATAGGTAGTATTAAATTGCAGAAAAATAGTAAAAGTGTATATATAGAAAGAAAAAAAGTCTAGTCAAAACATTTAAAATTTTAAAAAATCCTGTATGGAGTCAATGCCATCATAAATAAAATTCATTTGCTTTATGTTGTGTAATTTCAGAACTGGTATTATTTCAAAACTTGCATAAATGCTATTTATTCAATATACATGTATGTGTATATTATAAAACTTGCTTGATATCATGGTTTTAAAAAAATGTACAGCGACCACCTCATGTTTCTGCCCCTGTTCAATAGGTACAGACTTAACATTTGTGACAACAGTACATTATTTGTCTAACTTGGCGATATTTGTTCTGTATGTTGCTTAACCAATTCATCTGAACACTTCTTTGATTGAAACATGCCGTTAACATTTCTTTAGTTATGCATAGTCTGTGTTACTGTATGCTTGGGATATGTTAAATGACAAAACAAGTAGTAAAAGAGTATATATTAAGACTGATAAATCTACACAAACATTTAAAATTTTAAAAATGAACTCAGTCAATATCTATGATTAATATAATTATTTTAATTTAATTGAAAGTGTTATTGTGTAAATCCACAAAAATTAAAAATTAAAACAAAGCACACTGGAAAAATGAGTTCACTTATGTGTAAAATATTCACCCACTTTAACTTTGAAGTCTGAATGAAGTAAACATGACATGTAGTATAATACTTAGTGTGTTCAACCATGAAACCAAAACGAGGAGGCATAAAACAACTTAACATGTGATTGATTTCTAAAGAATTTCATCTTTCACTTTAATTAATGTCTTTGTGTTACATGTGCTACAAACACTTTAACATGCAAACCTTCTTAAAAGCTCTTCCATCCCAAAATCATAGCATATCTTTACCAAAGTTCTTGTTTGTTTGTTTTTTATGGTTTAATGCCATTTTTCAGCACAATATAGGCTATGCATGGCGGCCAGTATTATTGGTGGAGGAAGAACCCAGGAAAACCCTCGGAAAGAACCACCGACCCATGAGAAGCTACTGGCAAGCTTTCTCACATAACTACATTAGCCAAATCTTAGACTAGCAACCCACACAGACAGAGGTGAGATGGCAGTGATCTGTAACAGACAGTGCTTTAGACCACTCGGCCACTCGGGGCCCCCAAAGTTCTTGCCTCACCTGAATCATCACTATTAAACCTAAATTTGGATTAATACGTAAACATTAATTAGAATGTACATTTATATCAATATGTAGTCGTGACGTTTTAGTGCTGTCTATCAATTTCCAAGGGCAGATAACTGACCACTAATCTTCATTAGGTGACATTTCTTAGGTAGAAAGTTTGCTCGTTGTCAATCATTAATCCATTTTTTGTAAGAACAGTAAAGAGTAAAAGATTACTGTTGATGTGTTCAATCCTAGTGTTTTGAAAGCAACATTTTTTTTACAAACAATTAGTTGGAGAGAAAACCAGTGAATCATGGAATAATAATACCAATATTAAAGATAAGCCAGTACTGAATCAGACACGACATAATCTTCGCTACATTCAATAACTTAGATATATCAAGGTCTTCTATTTTTTACATATCCTTTGCATCCTTTTATATTAAATTGGGTGAGTCGGTGGTAGTTTTGAAAATCAGCTGGTTTATTATTAACATTTGTGATTCTCCAACCTCAGGAAAACGATATAAATATTGGTAATCTACAAATTTAACGTGCTTCACAGTATTTATTTTACTTATATGCCAATAAACCAATTGTATTGATGAACATCAACCAATACTGACAGCAAAAAGAGGATATAAGTCAACATCGACCAATACTGTCAAAAATGAGGATATCAGTCAATAGCAATCAACACTGACAGCAAAAAGATAATATCAGTCAACATCTACCAATACTAACTGCAAAACGAGGATATTAGTCAACATTGATCAATACTGACAGGATGTCAGTCAACATCAACAATATTGACAGCAGAAACAATATCAGTCAACATCTACCAATAATGACAGCAAAAATAGGATATCAATCAAAATCGACCAATACTGACAGCAAAAATAGGATATCAGTCAGCATCAACCAATACTGACAGCAAAAAGAGGATATTAGTCAACATCGACCAATACTGAGAGCAAACATAGGATATCAGTTAACATCGACCAATACTGACAAAAAATGAGGATGTCAGTCAACATCAACAATACTGACAGCAAAAAGAATATCAGTCAACATCTACCAATACTGACAGCAAAATGAGGATATCAGTCAACATCAACCAATACTGACAAAAAATGAGGATGTCAGTTAACATCAACAATACTGAAAGCCAAAAGAGAATAACAGTCAACATCAATCAACAATGACAGCAAAAACAGGATATCATTCAACATCGATCAATACTGAGAACAAAAAGAGGATATCAGTCAACATCAATCAATACTGATGGGAAAAAGAGGATATCCGTCAACATCGATCAATACTGAGGATTCTGACCAACAATAATATTGACAAAAAACAGTGGGTATCAACCAACATCAATCAATATTGACAACAGAAGCTATTGGCCAACAGTGATCTATACTGACTGCTTTTGTATTGGATTTTGATTAAAAGTATGATTTAATAAAATTCAAAAAAGGAAAAATGAAAATAAGATAAATAAAAATATAACTGCAGCTGAAGAAAAAAAAATTAATCTATAACTGTAGAGTGCTTCAACAAATTTTATGTATTTTCGTGTCATTCAATCAAAATTGTATAGTAATGATTTAACCACTGGTGATATTTCATTACATCAATGGCATTTGCAATATCTGCTTCAATCAGAAAATGTAATGACTTGTAACAAATGAAACAATGTCAAAGAACCTGACCCTGGATTATCACATGAAAGGAATTTCAACCATGGAAATTTAGTGGCAGTCTGAAAATAATCAATTTTTAAATCTGTTCATTTAATGCAATCAAGTTTTATTCTATTCTGAAAGATCAATAATCATTCTGCATTGATATTATTGTATTCAAAATGCATTTATCAGTTCCAATGCATTAATTCTGCATTCAATTTTAGTTTCATTGGTAAAATAATCCATTCATGTGTCAAGCACAATCTAATTATATATATATATATATATATATATATATATATATATATATATATATATATTGTCAAGTGCCAAATTTTTCGTCAGTGAAATCCATTAATTAATTCTTAGTCTAGCCGACAATTAACTGTTATCTGGTGGTAGAGTTGGCACGAAGGAATGTTTTCCTAACTGGGTCATATTGGTACTATGTTTATGGTAAAAACGACCTAGCTGTATGACAGGATACAGAAAGTGAAATTCGCACGTAGAGCTGTCAAAGTGATTTGAAACAAATGGTAGGGTGTTATTTCGACCCCAGGTGGCATTTTTGGCATCTTGATAGGCAGTTTTCCAAATGTCTGTAGGAATACCATTTATTCCGATTGGTCAAATATGAAATCAGGGGTGTGTCGAACTATGAAATTGGGGGAAATATATTCTATGAGCAAATGAATTTGAACCAGTCTAGGAATTACCTCTGTAAGAGAGGGTCAGTATCATTAATTCCGAAAATACGCAGTAGAAGACTCCGAACGTACTTTAGGAAAAGACGTTCGTAAAATTGTGGTTCCAGGGGAAACTGAATTTGGAACGATTGTAAGACGCCAAAAACACAAGGTATTTAACTCAAATTCGCATTTATCATGATGTAATTTATATGATGTATTGATACTATGGTACGAATAGTTCGGTATTACATTGATTTAATAACGTACTTTGATATGATGTTTCTTCGTTACAGATGCATGATGTGTTCATATTTTTGTATGGATAGTTCGGTTATTACGTTGATTTAGTAATGTACTTTTGAATCATGAGTTAGAATTTTCAATTTATATACATAGATAGGTTAATGGGTGTTGTAGAAAAACCCGCTGTGTACATTTATGATTGAAAAGTGCTACATTAATGTAGGCTATGATATATTGCCTCATTTTATGTAATGATTTATGGGAATAGATGTGACTTTCCCAAATTCTGATGTCGATAATTAGCAGTATAACTGTATTGATCTGAAGACTTGTGTAGTATTTGCCAGCCGTATAAAAGTTAACATTGATAGTAAGATCTGATTGTTCGAACAAGAAAGACGGACGGACAATCTCAACTCTCAAAACCTAACGAGATGCTTAGGGTGTTTTACCCTTTTCTTTTCAAAGGAAAATAATTTGTTTGGAGAGAAAGGAATAGAGAGAAGACCGAGGTTCAAAGAAGGAAAAAGAAGTCAGAAGTCAGAGTTGTGGAATCCCACGTTCACCATAGGGCAAAGTAAAGTCGTGACGCAAGCAGAAGGAAAAACAGTCGTCGAACAGGTCATTGTGAATTTACCAAGTGTTCCAATGTTAATGAACACTCGATTTCATGATGAAATTTGCTATCAGCTATTAACGGCTAAATTTGTCTATTTTAATTAATGTTTGAAATTTAATTAACGTATCTAGTATTTTAAACTTCGGTTTTGATGTGTTTCTGAACTAAGTGTATTCAGAAGGAAAGAAATTGTAATTTCCTGTGTCTTTCTTTTGATTAAATTCTTTATTTATCTTTACGGGGGCTCGTGTGTTGTCTTTGTTCAAGATACCGTCTCAGATTACCATATCCATTCTATGACCGGGCAAATTACACCGTAGACGTCATCCTTTAGATAACGAGTATTAGCGGGAGGTGGTTTCGAGTGTTGCTTTACAAGTTGCGCAATACCTCTGACCAGCGGCTTGTGCAATATTGTACCAATAGCGCTTGATACCGAAGCACCCCGTTATATATATATATATATATATATATATATATATATATATATATATATATATATATATATATATATATATGAATGGTGTTGAAAATATAGTAATTCTGTTTTGAAAATACAGAAAAATACAGGAATAACTTAAGCACTATTTTTTGGCAAAAACAATATTTTATCTTCAATAAATCATTATTATCCTGACTCAGTTTAAATGTTGGATTCAGTTCCATAATAATTTTTACATTCATGAAAACAAATGCATAGAATTCAAAGATAAGAAAGCTAGAAAACTCGTTTCAATTTTACTTTAATCTCAGCAGACTGAGTGTCTTATGTTTCCTTGTTACCGAAACACTACCTATCCTAAACAAAAGTTTACTGACTGACTAGTGTTTCACTTGTCTACTCTTTCTTTGTTTATCTATTACACTGTTTATCTCTTTCCTAAAGCTTTCAAACTTCCTTTTTAAAGCTTTCAAACTTCCTTGTAGGTGTTTTCAATCATCCTTTGTGTTAATCGTTTCCCCTTAATATTACTGTATAATTTGCTAATGTTAGCTAACTGCTACCTTCTTTTGGCTGATTTTTCTGAACTGAACAATTTGTCCTAGCTTTTAATCATTCATCCAAAAAATTCTTATTTCTCAAAGAAAGCTTTTTTTCTAAGTTTCCTTTTCTGCATTATATATCCTCATTTCTCACTTTCTCATACTTATCCTTTATTACTTCTGGTTTCCCTTGCCTTTCTTTTTCAGCCGATTCTCATACCAACCATTCATTGCAATATACTAAGGCATTAATTCCTCCAAGTCAAGTAAAAAAAATTCTGTCTGGCATTATTCATAATCAATAAACTTGATTGTGTCTTTCACTACAATTCTGATTTTCTTCACATTTCATTCATTTATGCCCCTTGCAACCACACTGGTGTTCAATGACAGGCTCCTTTCTGCAGCTGGTACTATCAAAGCTGTATTAACTAGCTAACTAGCACCACTGGAAGAAATTAAAATTTTAAACTGTGACTGAATTCTTAGATTTCAGATATGCAGATTGTGTGTGATACATGTAACTACTCTGCATACCACAACTTTAATTCGCATCCATTTTTAACTGTTTCCGACATCCTGCATTCACTAAATCTGGTTAAATTTGGTTAACTCTCCTTGCATCTTTGACCCTTTCTTTACATGGGTAAAGAAGACTAGGAATAGCAGTCACAAATAAACTGCACACTGTAAGTTTATTTTCATTTTTCTGTAAAATCACAGCATAGGATGAACGTATCAGTATGTGGTTTCAAAAGATGCTTAAAATGAATCATGAAATCTCTATGTTTGAAGCAATTGTTACCAGGAACTGAGTTGAAAGACTGTAATATTCATAGTGCTCTAAAATATTTAAATATTTAAAAGGTTGTCAAAGGCAAATTTGTATGTGTTACATAGTTCTAATGCAATATGTATTGACACTATCTGAATATATACAGATTATGGATATTATCATATTAAGAAAATGGCCATACCATTAAAAGATAATAAAATAATGGCTTCAAAAACATACACCAAAATGTGCAGAACATTTCTCTTGCACTTTTCTTTTCAGGTTTTTTATTTTTTGCGTCTTCAATTCTTTCAAATTATGAATGTGACATGCAATGCTCATGATATCAGACAGAAGTCTGATGATGTGACAGGACAGGGCTTACTGGTCAAATTTATCAGGGTGACATATAATGCTCATGAAATCAGATACAAGTCTGCTGGTGTGACAGAACTGGGCTTATTGGTCAAAATTATGTGACTAATGGTGCCTGCCTGTTGATAATAGCCTGGGTAAAAAAATGAACAACCAGGTACCCATTTTTTTAAATAGTATTCCAAATTCAGAACGAGACAGAATAACGATTACAGTTTGAGGTTGGTGTCATGTGTGCATTAATTCATCAACACAGGAGATCATGTAATTGCTTACAATTTACATGTCTGATACTTTTCTCCTTTCTTGTGCAACCTATTTAATAATCAAAGCTGATATTTAAAGCTAGACCTTCTTAACTTTGTGCCTGTGGATGTTCTGTTCAAAATAATATTAATTTTGAACTCACCGGATACCACCCATTTTTTGGTGATTCGCAACATGTCCGCCTTTTATCAGGCTACGGAACAGAAATACATTACTTTGGACTATGTCCATCATCATTCAGTTTGATTAATTAGGTCAGGTTTATAGCTGGTTTATAAAATGCAACATAACAATTCCTATAAATGGCTAGAGATATAAAGCAAACTAAATTGATCATGTAACACATTAGTCAAGTTCATCATTTTATATTTTTTTAAAAGGTATTAAATTATGTTGAAGACCACCAATAATTAATACGATGTATTGTGCTTATGAATAGGATGTAATGTATTTATGAATAAGATGCAATGTGTTTACAACTTCTCACTTATGGAGAAAAAAAATTAGTAAAGAATTCTGAAACAGACAATAAATAAGCTGAGAAATTTCCTGAGAATCCTGTTCAAGTAGCAAGTTGTCATGTTGTATAGCAGACATGTGTGACAACTTGCAAAATTGGAAACTTGAATTAAAATGCAATATTGTTTCAAGGTATACATTTCCATCTTTTATGTAATGTATTTATTTTATGATTCTAAAAGATACATAATAAATAGGATTTTCTGGTTCAAGATGGTCATGGAGTGGGTCTTTATGCTGACATTTAGAAATCACATTGTCATATGCAATTAGGGTTGAAATGAGGGATTTTTTCATAACTTCACTAATATCTCTTCCTTAATAAACGGACGATCATTCTTTCTTGATACAAATTGGATATTTGAGCATAAACAACATGTAATCCAATGTTTACAGGAATGTTGTATCATTGTGCAGAATAAACCCGACTGGCAGAATCGGCTGACATGGTGGTAATTACCATGATATCAAATACAGTCTACTGATGTGACAAGCAATGTTCCCTCTAAGCTGCGCATGCGCAGCTAGCTATTCAGGCATCCCCGCGCAGCTGAACTGTCAATTTTTCCTCAATCCAACATTAAAATTTTGCTCGTCTCAGTAATGCTTGCACAGTGCAGTGAGCACTGCGTGCACATCTACTATTCACTTAGAGGGAACGCTGGTGACAAGATAACACTGATTTGTCAAAATAAACTCTACAACATGCAATTCTCATGATTTCCAACAGTTTGCTAATTTGGCATGACAAGACTGTCTGGTCCAAAGAAGCTCTGTGACACCTTAATAAGTAAAAACCCATTTCAAAATACCTTTACATACCTTAATAAGTAAAAACCCATCTCAAAATACCTTTACATACCTTAATAAGTAAAAACCCATCTCAAAATACCTTTACATACCTTAATAAGCAAAAACCCATCTCAAAACCCATACTTTGACATGCCTTTATAAGTACAAGCCCATCCCAAAATAACCATACATGCCATAAAAAGTACAAACCCATCTCACAATACCCTTGATGCCATAAACACAAACCCATCCAATAATACCCTCACATGTCTTAAAAAGTACAAATCCATCTCAAAATACCTTTACATGCCTAAGAAGTACAAAGATCCATCTCAATCTATACAATACTAAACATAAATGTCTAGACCCCAGCATGCCTCATGGGAGTTAAGCAGCTGCAAAAATCTATCTAGAACATCATGATTTTCTTGGAACATAACACCTTTTAACTCTGCAGTGATTTATGTAGGTCTTCGAATATATCTTCCTGATATTTTATGCCAAACAACGATATTGGAAAAAAGAATGAAACTGAAGATAAATAAAGGCAGATACCTCGTCTAGCATAAACGGGACACAATTCATCATGTACATAAACATGATGGGGTCACAATTTAGCATTTAGAGACACATGATAGGGACACAATTAAGCATGTACATAAACATGATAGGGGAATAATTAAGCATGTATGTAAACATGAATGGGGGAACAATTTAGCATGTACATTAACATGATGGCAACACAATTTATCAAGTATAATGGGGACCCAATTTAGCATGATGGGGACACAATTTAGCATTTAGAGACATGATACTGGAACAATTCAGCATGTACATAAACATGATAGAGGAACAATTTAGAGTGTACATAAACATGATAGGGGAACAATTTAGCATTTACATAAACATGATAGGGGAACAATTTAGCATGTACATAAACATGATAGGGGAACAATTTAGCATGTACATAAACATGATAGGGGAACAATTTAGCATGTACATAAACATGATAGAGGAACAATTTAGCATGTACATAAACATGATAGGGGAACAATTTAGAGTGTACATAAACATGATAGGGGAACAATATAGCATGTACATAAACATGATAGAGGAACAATTTAGCATGTACATAAACATGATAGGGGAACAATTGAGAACACTGTCAGTGAGTGCTGATTATGATGAGCTTTCCAAGTTGAAATTTTCTAAGAACAATGTGCGTAATATTTTGAATAGAGTATTCTTATTAAGAAACACTGAAATTCTGGTCTACAGACAAAGAAAAAACAAACAGTTGGCTTTGCTAACATAAAAGCTGCAATACCTTTAAAACTTTGTGTTCCACTGACTGTTCCCACAATTGTTTATCATATGATCCAATCTGAAATAGAAAATGTATATAATCATGCAATATATTGAGCTGCTGTGCATGTGATGTTTCATTACAAAAATTTTGAATATTTTAATTTTTACTTCTATTTTATTTGTAAAAAAGTGTATTTTTGTATCATTGTCAAAAGTAAATTTGTGTCATATCAACAAAGATTTTTGTTTGTATCATTGTATCAACAAAAAAGTATGCTTGACCACTATACTAATACTGTCAGTGCTGTTTATAATGACAATAACTTGGCTGTGTTTCATAAAACAACACAAGAATATACAAAAATCACTGATGTTGATGCTGTATTTGTTTGATACTACTTTTCTGTACATGATAGGCTATACCCCCAACAATCATTAAAAAACACTCATGAACAAATGACCTTTTGATACTAGTATGTCCTTTAACGAAAAAAATTAAAAATTAAATGCAGTTAACTAAAATTATTAAATATTTACAATAAATGTGACTGATATTTAATATACTTCCATCCATCAAAAAAAAAAGAAGGGGTGGATAATCATCACTATATCTCGATTCAGTACATAAAACAGTATACATGTAGTTACAGATACATGAGAAATAAAGACAGACAACATAAACATTCCACTCTTAAATGTATTTGAGGCCGAATCCCAAGTTATATGTGGTTTGATACTCTATATAAATTGCATTATTTTCTCTTGCAATAGTGCATCATGATACACACCTGTATCACTGAAATCAACTTGGCATGTTATTTTATCTGCATGTGAAACAATGTCTACATTTCCCAATTAAGCCCAATCCCCCTTACCAACCGTTGTTGTTGTAGGGTTTAACACCATTTTTCAGCACAAGATAGGCTATACATGGCAGCCAGTATTATTGGTGGAGGAAGAACCCGGGAAAACACCTGGAAAGAACCACCGACCCACAAGAAGCTACTGGCAAGCTTTCTCACATAACTACATTAGCCAAATCTTAGACTCCAACCCACACAGACAGAAGTAAGATGGCAGTGATCCGGAGAGCGCTTTAGACCACTTGGCCACTTGGGGCCCCCCCAACTGCATGTCAAGATTATAATAACCACAGGCTGACTTCCTGGGTTGCACTGTGTCCCCAGTCTCAACCATCTCCAATTTTTTCTGTGCATGTTATAAAACTTATTAGCAACATTTGGCAAACCAATTACATAACTTGTACTATCACCTTGTTGAAATAAAATTGAAAGGGACATACGAAAATTACCAATCAAGCACATGTCAAAATAAACTTCAATTTAAAATCAAAAGTGGCTGCTGCCTTATGATTTAGTCTTGGGTTAATAGTAATAGTACCTGCATACTGAGACAGGACTGCTTGCTAGGTTGCACATTGCATGGGGAATCTTGTTGAGTTGCATATGGTATTTAATGGTAAATCTTGAGATGTACCTTTTGAGTGAATTCTTGACACAATGAATAAATCATGACCTATTCATGATTGCTTCCCTTACTGTACTCATTTTAAAAGAGATTGAATTTCAGCAATGGAGTACTAATGTAAATAGTATATCATTACCTACAAAACATTATACATGTACATCTGACAAACAACTAGGGGGAAAAAGATAAGAAAATAACCATTTAATTTTTGGCAGTGGAAAATTGGTGGGAAACCAAAGGTTCTTTTTAAATTCTAGTTTTTAAATATAAAAATATATTCTTGTTCTTATTTACAATCTTCCTCACAAAAAACATATTATACCCAATGTTTGGCTGATGGAGAAAAAAAAAATGTCAGGTCCCCACCCCTATAAAATGGTCCTTATCCTACACCTACATTAGTATTTACTATAATTAATATTTCTGAAAACACGTCATAAACTAATCAAAGCTCTCCTCAGCAGCAGGATGCAAGTACATATTAGCTACATAAGATTAAAATCAGTGGTACCTGATAACTGAGATATATAAAAAATATGACAAAGTTCTTTCATAATTTCAGTTCAACATAATAACTGCAAGCTTTCTTCACATTTTGTATTAAGGGAAATTCACATAATACATAGGTAGCAGTAAAAAGTTTTTTCAAAAAAAAAAAAGAGTAAAACAAAATTGTCTGAACATAATTTCTGACAATGTATAATATTCAAATACATAATTTTAAACATCTCAATTTCTGACTTGAGACTTCACTAATATAAAAAATGTAAAACACCTCATGCAGACTCAAAAGTAATGAGGTAAAAAAACAAAACAAATCCAAATGTTACAGACATTACAGTGTAATTGACATAAAACTTAGGATTGAAAAAAACTATACAAGTTGTATCCACTGGATCAATGAGAGCATAAATATGGATATACTACCTGTATGCAATGAAAACAGTGACATAGCAAGGGGAGGCTGGTGGCTAGGTGGCACTAAATGGGGACCAAATTGGCCAAAAATATCAACATAACTGCACAACAGGTGCAGCCGGGGACGCAAATTTGAGTGTTTTGCCCTGGGCACTTTAAATTTGGGTGTTTTGCCCTGGGCGCCAAATATCCTCGCTACGCCACTGAATGAAAAGCATGGGTAACATTTAGTGGTGCATTGAAGTTGAGCACAAAATTTTACCTAGTTAACAAACTTGATCACTATATAGACTGGTGTGTGTGTGTGTGAGATTTGGATTTTAATGTAGCTTTAAAAATAATTCAATCATATCATTATGATGTCTCCCACCAATCACATTTTGCTGATACAGGCCAACCAGTCCTAACACTCAAAACCTCTTAAAACCTGAGCAACTAGTGAGGCAGCTGTAAGTACCATTTCTATAAGTCTTTGGTATAACTCAGCCGGAAATCAAATCTGCAACCTCCCGTTGCTAAGGCAGATGCAATAACCACTAAAGGGTTGTGGTTTTTTGGGGGGCTTTTCCGGATTCTTTCTCCACCATGAATACTGGCCACCATGTATAGCCTATCATGTGATGAAAAATGGTGTTAAACCCTACAACAACAACAGCAGCAGAACCAAGGTCTGACAGACTGCTACAGAACAAGTAGAAATTCCACAACACCTGCCCTGCAATCAACTGAAAATATTGTGCACTCTGTGCTGGCATGTTGTATTGATTTCTCACAGAAAAAAAAAAAACATTAGATTTCAACTCAGTATGCACTGTACCTGAGCTGAGATATTTACTAACAACAATGGCTCACTTTACCTGAATGGCATGGATTTAAATAGCTTATTCGCTACTATTTCATTAGTGTCATCCTAGAACTAATAATAACATTATAAAACAAATTCTGCATTTCTATAATTTACTCTAAATTATGTTTATCGATTTCAAATAAATCAGACATTTAGGAAAAACATCACCAATGTGACTAAACATAAAATACATTCATGTAGCACAAATTGAAATAGTTTTGGTTGAAGAATTCTGAATTCATCATAAGGTATCCAAAGCCATGCAGTCAAAGTTGAAGGAAAAATTGACATAAACAAGAGGTCAAGGTAGGGCTGTGATCACTCACCTTGGTGACATTGGTCTAACAGCCAGACTTAAGAAAAGTGGACCCTACTAATGATTTCTGCATTTTGAAACATGGCCATATTTGAGTTGGATTGGCAGCATCTGTACAAAACTGAAAGTCCGTAATGCCAAGAGCAATCTGTCAAATTTGATCTGATTCAAGTTTTTGTGAACAAGTCATTCAAATTTGTTTGTACTTTTAGTAAAGGTGGCCATATCTGATAATAGATTACCTTTAGGAATATTTTAAGAAACCTGAAACCCCTTCAGTGCCATGATGCTTTAAAATCTTATTCTGATGAGTAGCTTTTCAGAAGTTATCTGTTAGCTTTTCCATTTGTTTATTTGATGTTGAATCTTTGGTAAAAGCATACTGGACGACCTGTGACAATTTAAGCTCAAATTGATCCAGTGAATTTAGCAAAGAAATTTAAAATAATATAATTTAAAATGTGATGCATGATGGATGATACCTGCATGATGCAAGACAATACTGGAAGCTCATTTGATCTTGTTAAGAAAAGTATTAAGGTCCGTCAGACCAAAGCACAGAGGAATTCTGTATGAACAAGGGTAATACCATTCTTTGGTTAGGCATAAAACCTGACAATTTTACCATACTTTGTGGATCCAAAATTGTCACTGGCATTTCCTTTCAAGTCCCTGCCTCAGATGCAGGAGGTTAGGGTCTAACACACACACACACACACACACACACACACACACACACACACACACACACACACACACACACACACACACACACACCCAGTGTCATACCAAAAACTTATAAAAATGGTACTAGCAGCTGCCTCTCTAGGTGCTCAGCATTAAGAGGTTAGTGTAAGAACTGGTCGGCCTGGTGTGAGGATAATGTAACTGGCTGGACATCAGGCTACATGTCTGCAGCATGATGCCCCATGCTAGATACCACTATTAACTGCCACACTGCAGACAATGTTGAGAAATGACTGAAAAATTGTTAAATCTTCAATAAAAATCCAAATCACACACACACACACACACACACAATCTTATCCTACAATAAAATGGGAAACAATTGGGAAAATTGATTTCTTCCTTATTGCTATACTATCTTCTCTATCTGTAACCAAAGTCACATATATATTTCCCTTATGCACCTCTTTGAGTTTCTTTTTCTGTTTTTAGAATGTTGCACCAGCTATCAAAATACAGCCAATCTTTGCCATCTTTGATCATACTTTATCTCTTCAAAGTCATCAACACCATCATACTGTACATAGAGGTATGTTGGGCAATGCATGTAATGTAATTTGAACATGACTAGCACCATCATTATTCATACAGTTGGGACTATTTCTATTCTGAAGGCACAACTTGAAATAATACAAGTTAAGAATCGTCTTCAATGGAAAGGCATGCTGTGTTTAAGAAAGAACCACTGACCCACGAGAAGCTACTGGAAAGCTTTCTCACATACCCACATTGGCCGAATCTGAGACTCAAACTCACGCAGACAGAGGTGAAATGAAAGTGATCCATAATGGAAAGCGCTTTATACAACTCAGGGCCTCCTTTTTCTCACTGTAATAAAGATCTATTCAACTTGAGACTGAAGACAGCATCTGATGCCATTAATCAATATTGTATTTGGTAGTGCCCATAAATGAAAGACTAGCCATGGGCTACCATAATTAAGAACATAATACAATAAGCCTTGTAAACCAATTCAAATTTGCAGTCTATGAATGTATTTTGATAAGTAGTGTAATTAGTCACTGACCATAATAGTGATCTTTGCAAAATGAATACAGATGGATAATACATATACATGTATTATGTATAAACAGCCTCACACTAAGTTTCACAGAAATCAATGCCAAAGATGTCCAGTTAGCTCTTTTGGTCTGATTGGAAGAGCTTGCTGGATGTCAATTTTGTCATCTGTCCATTAGCACAAGTTTGTTAATGCTGCTCCTACTAAACTACCTGAAGAATTACCATGAAACCTTATACACACATTCAGACCAGTTGGTCCTAAATGAAGATGGTCTTGTTCAGACAATAATTGTGGCCATCTTGAAATTCTGATCATGATTCTCCTGCATAAATGGTCATATGAACATTATTTTATCACTAAAAGGCCTCTTATTATCATCTTAAATGTTCAAGTGAAAATGCTACCCATGAAATGAGTTCTGAAGGATCATGCAGTCAATGCTACATTATAATACACAGTTACCCATGAAATGAGTTCTGAAGAATGATGTAATCAATGCTATATTATAATACACAGTTACCCATGAAATGAGTTCTGAAGGATGATGTAATCAATGCTACATTATAATACACAGTTACCCATGAAATGAGTTCTGAAGGATGATGTAATCAATGCTACATTATAAAACACAGTTACCCATGAAATGAGTTTGAAGGATGATGTAATCAATGCTACATTATAATACACAGTTACCCATGAAATGAGTTCTGAAGGATGATGTAATCAATGCTACATTATAATACACAGTTACCCATGAAATGAGTTCTGAAGGATGATGTAATCAATGCTACATTATAATACAGTTACCCATGAAATGAGTTCTGAAGGATGATTAATCAATGCTACATTATAATACAAAGTTACCCATGAAATGAGTTCTGAAGGATGATGTAATAAATGCTACATTATAATACACAGTTACCCATGAAATGAGTTCTGAAGGATGATGTAATCAATGCTACATTATAATACAGTTACCCATGAAATGAGTTCTGAAGGATGATGTAATCAATGCTATATTATAATACAAAGTTACCCATGAAATGAGTTCTGAAGGATCATGTAGTCAAAGGTAATTTACAATACAGTTACCCAAGAAGTGAGGATCCTACATTATAATGCAGTTAACTGAACTACTTACCAAAGAAAAAGATAATGAAGTTAAAAGTGTCTTGTGTTAATTGTCATGGTCTGTGGGTCTGCACAAAAATGTAATATACTAACCAATTTATTAATTTAAATTATATTCAATTAAATGACATGACTATGAAGGAGAGGTGATATATTAATTAAGTAAGACAGGTCTCCATATAACTGTCTGGTTTAAAGGCTTGCATAAAAACTAATGCTAAATAATTAATAACAAAGTTAATTAGTTTTTCCACCATTTACTTGCAAAGCTTGTCTCACAGGATATGGGTTTGTTGTAGTAAAATATAGCTGGCTCATTCCTTTGAACAATACTTGAACCCTTGAACCCACACAGACAGTGATGAAATGGCAGTAATCAGGAAAGGCATGTGCTTCAGAAAACTCAGATATGTGGGGACACAAGTGTACTTTGACAGATGAATGTATTACCAACATAATATACTTAAAGATAATCCATATTTTCCTTCAAATGCTTGAACCTATCTCGCCAGTACAAATCTACTGTAAATATATGAATGAGCAAAATCAGATAGTGTGTGTGTGTGGGTGTGATATTAAAATTTTTTTTTTTATTCAGTCACATCATGAGGCAGTTTATAGTGCTGTCTAGTAATGGGGTGTCATGCTGCAGACATGTAGCAAGATGTCTCACCCAGTCATATTATCCAGACACCAGGCCAACCAGACCTAAAACTAACCTCTTAATGCTGAGCGACAAGCGACAGCTGCTAGTATCATTTTTGTAAGTCTTTGGTATGACTTGGCTGGGCTTCGAACCCACAATCTCCTACTTCCAAGGCAGTCATTCTAACCACTAGGCCACAAGAGCGGCATTAGATTAATTCTTGAATTAACTGCTGGAAATGTTGACAACTTCATCACAAAAAAAATTAACCCAACTATTTTCCTTACTTCCTCCTAACAAAACTTAATCCACCTCATAAATGGGGTAATCAAAAGAGTTTCCTTGCTTGGTGGTGGAGTACACCATCACCAGTTTTGAAGTATACATTAAATAATGTTTGTACATTATGTTCCGAATTGAATTATTTTCTTTTCTTTCTTGTTTTGGTTCCAGAAACGTGTACATAATTTAAAATTCTTACAAATTTTGAAAATGCAGAGTTCAGAAAACGTGAATGTCTGATCATTCAGCTTTATTATGGTACTGACCAATTAGCCATATAGAACACACACAAAATACTAAATACAAAACACGTCCAGTTTTAAATATGAAATATCTGTCTGTAAATTAAGTCAGATCTTCCCATCTAAAGCTCAAAATATGCAAATTTACTATTGTGTTGCCTCTAAGTAAATGCATGCCATCAAATCACCATAGACGAACACACAACCACAAATTAACTCAAATGCATGCAATCAAATCATCACTGATGAACACACAAACACAATTAGACTCTAAATAAATGCATGACATAAAATCACCACAGATTAACATACAACCACAAATTGACTCAAATGCATGCAATCAAATCATCACTGATGAACACACAAACACAATTAGACTCTAAATAAATGCATGTCATAAAATCACCACAGATTAACATACAACCACAAATTGACTCAAATGCATGCAATCAAATCATCACTGATGAACACACAAACACAATTAGACTCTAAATAAATGCATGTCATAAAATCACCACAGATTAACATACAACCACAAATTGACTCAAATGAATGTAATCAAATCATCACTGATGAACACACAAACACAATTAGACTCTAAATAAATGCATGTTACAAAATCACCACAGATGAGCACACATTAAATCAGATGAACACACATCAAATCAAATGAACACACATCAAATCAAATGAACACACATCAAATCAAATGAGCACACAAACAAAACTCTAAATGCATGTCATAAATCACCACATTTGAATACACACTATAAATGACTCTAAATAAATGCATGTCATAAAATCACCACAGATGAAATTTATCCGTGTATCCCTTAGATTAGGATGTAAGACTGAGGGTAAAATAGAAAATGGGGGGGGGGGTCTCTGAAGCGCAAATGAGGATAAAGGAAACACTGCTTTATTCTGACTTCAAACTCCAGATTTAATTTTGTAACATGTTTCCAAGTATCAACTATATTAAATACACACTTCTGACAAGCAATTATATTTTCTCCTTTGTAGATTTTGGTTGGGGGAGCATGGCTGGACACAGCGCCATAGGCAGTCAAACTTTTGGGGCCCCAGACCCACGGTCACGGTCTCATGGGGACCCCTGATGGGGTCCATAAAGTCGCGGGGCCCATAGGCAGTTGCCTACTCTGCCTAATGGGTAATCAGGGACTGGGTGGACAGTTACATTCTATATCCTGGCCAAGGATTTTTTAAATTCTCTATGAAGTCTACAATTTGCTGTAATTGGGTGTTACAGTATTTTTAAAACAATTTTACTTGGGAACTAATAAAATGAGTGTACATGTAGGTGCATTTTTACATCAAAATATTATTCATAAATGAAAAATCAGAACAGTTACCTTGGCTTTTTTAGATAATTTTTTTCATAGCATTTGCTTTTTCTTTTAAATCGCTTTAAAAAAAAAAATTAAGAACTTCATTATCCATTTAAGAGTAAAATGTACAGATATACTGATAAAATAACCTCCAAAATATTTCATTCCTATATTTTTATTTGAAAAATATGATTTCCCATCATGCCATGCAACAACTGATTGTATGTGCCTACAAATGTTATGCCTGTAACGGCGAAAATGATTAATTTGTGAATTAGAAAATAATTATAGAAACTATCTTACATTTCAGACAAGAAATTAATCTTTGACAAAGTAACCTGTCCAGATGTCATTCGCATCTCTCAAAAGCTATTTCCCTTACTTCCATAAGAACAACGACAAACCTGATGTGATGCACTGTTGAATCAGATTTGCAATGTTTTTAGACTGGCAACAATAATTTACAAAATGACAAACATTTCATTAACTACAACAGAATTTGTCTACATCTTTCTTTGGTCATGTGTATTTATATGACTATGAAAGTGAGGTGAATTTATGAAAAGGGGGTGGGGTGAATGTGCAAAAGAGTAAGTTTAGTCTTCTAAGCTTAGATTTTTTTAACAAGTCTGGGATATAATATAAAAATAAATCTTTCCTTCCTAGTATACATTAATGCTAGCTGTATTTTCTATTGTCTTACCAAAAATTATACAATTTAACTTGTGGCTTTGCTACCTGTTTAAGTATCATGTTTTTTGGTACCACAAATAAATATATCCGGTATTAACATTGGAAAAGAAGATATTCTCTATTTATTTAAAAACTTTTGATTAATAAAATATCTTTTTATGAAAATATTGCCCCATAACAAATGCCATGTATCTACATTGTTTCTTGCAAAAATTAAGTTTAAATACACATTTTCCTGATGAAGGAAGCACATGAAATACTAGGATTTCAAAAATAAATAATGTAGAACATAAAGTTAAAAAAAAAACTGCATGATGGGAGGGTAGGCGGCACAACCTCCCCCTGGTGGCTCATGGCAATAATGCCATAGGGGAGGGGGTATGGGAGACTTTGCCTGGAAATAACCTGAAATTGTGTTGGCATATCAGGTTAAATTATGATTTTACACAAAATCTTTTTATAAGTGCTACAAAATTGGCATGAGAAAAAAAAAATTTCCAAATGATATAATAGTAATAATAAGCAACAATACGCAAAGCTGAAGTATTATAACATAAAATAACAAATTATAACAATAAAAGGACTTCAGAAAGAAATATATCATGGAGAGGGCAAATTTCTAGACAGAAGATACTAAAGGCTCACTTTTACAATAATACATTGATGCTGCACATGTTACATATTTTAAATAAATTGTGTATCTATTTACCACACACTAACATACATAACTATATACATAATTGATATATATAAAGACATCTCGCTGTCATCACATTTCCACTTGCATAATTTCTGTTCCATTCATTTACTGATACTAGGATACTGCGATCTGTTATAATAGTTTTTTGTTTATGTCTGTTCAATATATTGTTTGTATTTAATAATAATAATAATAATAATAATAATAATAATAATAATAATAATAATAATAATAATAATAATGTGGACTTTGCACAGTGTCTGGTCTTTACAAGTTCTATGTGCTGTACAATATTAAATAACAAAAAAAAACATGTACAATAAAATTACAAAAATGAATGCCATAAAATTACAACACAATAACATGCTGACAGTAAGGAAGCATTTTCAAATCTTTAAGTTTGTTCTTCTATTTCAAATAGGCAAGTTTCAAGAGTACTCTTAAATGAATACACAGTGTCCCTGTGGCTAAGATCAATACATATATAGATAGACCTTGATAAGCAAAATAAAGTTGTCAATATAACTTAGTTTAAACAGGAGACAATGAGAATGTGTATGTGTGAAGCATACAAGGGAGTGAATGCATGGGTGAGGTCAGATAGGTATATTGGACTAGAGCCAGTCAATGCAAATAAGTGAATGGATTTTGTGTTTGATTCTGGATCAAGCAGGTAGCCAGTGAAGGTTACAAAGCATGGGGAAGTGTGCTCAAGTCTTTGTTACCTAAGCATGATCCAAGCAGCCATGTTGTGAATGTTTTTAAGTTTCTCTATTAGATACTGAGACAAAACAGAAGTGAATTACAATAGTCCAGTCTTGAAAGTACTTTGAAATACATAAGTTTTTCAGAGGAAAGAAAATTCTGAATGGAGCTGATGTGTCTTATCTCCAGATATGCAGCCTTGCATATATTCATTACATGTTGGTGTGATGAGAGTGACACCTAGGTTTCATATTGTGTAAATTTAATGTTGGCATTGCTTATACTGTTTTGAAGCAAAGGATGTAAATGAGAAAGTCTTTGCATCGTGATCAGAATGGCATCAGTTGTATCCACATTCATCTGCATCTTCTTACATGTCATCCATGTCTTCACAGCAGAAATGCACCTCTCTACTCCTTGGATGGTAGCATCAACTACAGCTGGGTTGCTAGATTTGCATATCTGAGTATCATCCGTGTACAAAAGGTGAGACACCAGATATTGATCTATGACACTTGAGAGTGGCGTGCACAGAATGAAGAGAACTGGGTCGAGAACAAAGCCTTGTGGAAGACGAAGACATATTAACTGGGCTGGAATGTTTTCCATTTACGTATAAAACTTTTCTCATGTTGACCAAGTAGGACTTGATACATAGTCAGGCTGCATCACAAATACAAACTGGAGATGGTGAAGTAATATATCATGGTTTATTGTGCCAAATGCTGCAGACATGTCAAAGAGGTTGAGAACTATAATCTTTCCATTATCCAAAGCAGAGAGAAGATAATTAACTTTCCTTAGAAAGTTTCAGGCAATATAGGCAGAATGTACATTGCTAGAAAGACTTTTGAATTCAGATGAGATACAAGTTGGAACAGAACAACTTTTTCTAAGAATTTTTAAATCAATGAGGTCAGAAACATATAGGTTATTTTTTTAATTGTTTGTATCAAGTGTTGGTTTCTTCAACTGAAGCTAAATAGCAGTCTTCAACAATCATGGGAATTCCCCAGATAAGAGAGAAGTATTGATAACATTGTTTGGTGAAGGCAATATTAAATCTATGCACTCAAGCATAGAGTTCGCATTACTTTGGGATTCTCTTTATCACAACTGTATGTTCCAATTCCACAGAGACTGGTTCAAATGCTGTTAAATGTTATCATGTATATTCTGTATCAACTGTATAGTGATCACTTGAAATTCTGTCGTAAAGTTTATCTCTAATACATTATACACCAGAAAATTATTAGCACCTTCAGTTTTTAATTAAAAAAAATGGTAATTAGACATCCTTAAATCATCGAAAATGATTATACAAGGCATGGTGCCATGAATTCAAATATATATGTTGTGAAAAAGATTACCAGTCTATCATCGATAATGATAATACAAGGCATGGTGCCATGAATTCAAATATATATGTTGTGAAAAAGATTACCAGTCTATCATCGATAATGATAATACAAGGCATGGTGCCATGAATTCAAATATATATGTTGTGAAAAAGATTACCAGTCTATCATCGATAATGATAATACAAGGCATGGTGCCATGAATTCAAATATATATGTTGTGAAAAAGATTACCAGTCTATCATCGATAATGATAATACAAGGCATGGTGCCACGAATTCAAATATATATGTTGTGAAAAATATTACCCGTCTATCATCGATAATGATAATACAAGGCATGGTGCCACGAATTCAAATATATATGTTGTGAAAAATATTACCCGTCTATCATGAATAATGATAATACAAGGCATGGTGCCACGAATTCAAATATATATGTTGTGAAAAATATTACCCGTCTATCATGAATAATGATAATACAAGGCATGGTGCCACGAATTCAAATATATATGTTGTGAAAAAGATTACCAGTCCAGACAGGGATTGAGTAAAATTACAATGTTCCACCAAAACAACTAATACTGTGAAAAACAATTACTAGAACATTGAATTGTTCCGTATTAATGACCTCTTTCATCAACCATTCAAAATAGTTTTTAATCTCAAGTCGAGAGAGACTTTAACATGCGATATAACTGGTCAAAAACTTGCATTCTGTATAATGGTCTATAGCCTGAAATTGCAAGTTTCTTAAGTTTTATCAATTTAGTGCCTTGTGCCTCTTCCAAATGGGCGATACTTTCCTGAAATGTTTGTTCTTTCCAACCATGGTTGTAACATTTAAAGCTTGGTCTTTCCATTATTCATATTAGTTGAAAGTGAGTGCTTACCTCTTTCTGAAATACAAAATAACAGCAATGTCAATTTACGAGACAGATATGACTAGCATATGCTTTATACCATTTTGAACCACACAAAAAAGGGATCATTGAACAGATATATAAAATAACCATATCACAAATGTGATAACCATAAAATATGTACACAACTTTGTCCTTATTTCCAATATTTATACTTACAAAACTAAGAACAGAACCAAATTTAAATCAATTATAATTGGATTCAACTATTTTTAATACAAATGTCAAAATATTGGAAAAAAATCATGACAGGGTTTCAAAGACATGTCCTCATATATGCTGAAAACGTCACATCATATTGTAATGACATTTTGTAGTGATAACAAATTATTTGTTGCTAAAAATAATCACAGTATGCTTTTTCTGTAAAAACATGATGTATGCAAGAGATGTTACGATGCTTTTAAGTAAGATATTTTGGTTTATAATTTTAACTGTAGCAATCCAAATGAAGCTAAAGTAAACAGAATTTTAAATATCGAGTTTACAATGGGTAACCCTTGACAACAAGAGTTACCCATTGTAAACTGGATATTTAAGATTCTTGTGTTCTTGTGTTTCAATCTTTCAAGTAGTTGTTTAGTGAGAAAACCAAATTCAAGGTGGTTGCCTGTTACCTAATAGCACATCAATACAAGAAAGACTATAATGCCTAGACAGCTGGAGCTGGTATAACGTGCTCATCCTGTGCACAAAAACATTAGGGGTAACAAAGAATGGCAAGTCACTGAGTGCAGGTTGGACACAAATATGCAGTTTCTTTTCACATCGTGAGTCCTACATGCTAACCACTGAGTTCCAATAACTCCAGCACTTCAGCATGAGTACAAAGAAAAATTTAACAGTATGAATATCTACAAAACAATTCTGTATATATATATATATTAAACAGGGTAGAAAGAGTTGCAAGAGAAGACATAATATATGCAAAAGCACATGCAGAACACAATATTGCATTAGCAGGAACAACTAACTGTACACAGTACATGTGCACGTAGTCTCCCACTGTTTATTAAAAGCACAAAATAACGTTTACATTTTTTAAGTTGAAGAGAAAAATTCTGCTGCATGATAAAGCCTAACATGGTCTTTTAATGTCCAGAAAAGAAAATGTAAAGAAACATCATAAAATTCAGTGTTTTCTCCAGGATTCTTCATCTCAAAAAAATGCCAAATTTGAGAAAACACAAGAAAATCAGTCAATCTGGCATAAAGATAAGAAACCATGAACATTCATTTGTATATTTGAAAAATCCATTAATTATGTCAGTGCTTGACTTCTAAACCAACCACCATAAAGAGGTGCAGTAGTTAGAAAGTGACATTTTGCAATAAAGCAATGAAGCTTTCATCAAATATCTCATTATTAAAAGCATTGTAGTAACTGCTCTTGTCAAGCCAATACAATGGCATACATGCAGTACATGTATATGGGATTCAGTGGTAATGTCTTTGCAATAACACATATTTCTGATACAGTACCAATGTCATAACACATAATCCTGCTATACCAATAATAAAAGTTACAGGAATATTTATACATATATCTTTATAATTTTCTCATAAAACCTGCCTTCACCATACAAACTGATCCCTCCACCATTTTTTAATGAAATTGCCAAATATGACATTCCTAATATGCCTGAAAATACTGTGGTTGCCTCGTTTGCCTTCCCAAGGGCCGGACCTTGCCTTAGGGCTGGGCCAGGACATATTAATCAGTATATTTCCTTCATATAGATGTCATGTGTACATGTCTGAACCCACATAACAAGAGTACTGCATTAGTGTGTTATAACATCCCCCTGCACATGAATGGTTCAGTGAGTATTGACCAACCATTATTTAAACAATATGTGAAATTGGAGAGAGAGAGAGAGAGAGAGAGAGAGAGAGAGAGAGAGAGAGAGAGAGAGAGAGAGAGAGTAAAATCTTCATGTGGAACAATTTTCCTGCATGGATTATTAAAACACAAATGTGACAAGGTTTTGTAATTTTAGCAACAAAGCAGAACTTTAAAACTAGAAAAATAAATTAAAATAATTGTTAACATGTGTCTGATTATTGAAGTAAATTGTTATAAAATTGTTTTAAGTCAGTAAAAAAAAGGTCCAAATAGCTATGTTTCTTACTTTGTAAATAAATTCTGACAAGAATTTTTTAAATTCTGTCTATTATTTGTTATTTGATGCAAGGTGATATAATTCAGTCAAGGATTTAACTTTATTTTGCTCATTAGTACTTTGTTACAAGTCCATATGAAAATATAATTGGAAATTCTCTTTTAAGCAGGCTGGTATAATATTTTTATGTGTGGCACAAGGTAATAAGTGCAAAATTAATATACTGTCAGAACTCTCATGAGGTCATTTCTGAATCTTATTTGTATTTCTATTAAGTCAAAATTTTTTGGTTCCCAGGATATTTTCTTTAACATAAACATAACATAACATAACATAACATAGCATAACATAACATAAATATTAAGACTTTGTGATGGTCATGTCAAACCATTAATGCTATTTGCTCTCTTCAATTTCATGCATTGAGTAAGCATGTTTATTGATTACTTTCCATCTCTGATAAATATGATGACCGGGTGTTGACATTCATTGGTGATGGTTTTATACAAATAGTGTAGCTAGTAAATCAATGGCTTCAGTATCAGCACATCCTTTAATTATCAATAGGCTTTCAAAAGTCAGCCTGGTGTCATTTAACAGTACAGTAAAACCTGTCTTGAAAGACCACCCATTCTGCCAAAAAATAATTATCTCTCAAGACAGGTGGTCTCTCATAACAGGTCATAACACTATATAATCAATAAATCTGTGCATTGAGATTCAGGTCTCCCAAAACAGGTGGTCTTTCATAGCAGTGGTCTCTCAAGACAGGTTTTACTGTATCAGCTATAGTTTAAGCTTAACTAACCTACTTTGGTTACTGTTTTTATATTATAACTTATACAACACTTGACATACACTGAGCAAATTCATCTTCTATTTGGTACTGACCATTTAACTGGGATTTTCTTTTGAGCAGAAATATTATTTTATTTTATCTCAAGATGATTCAAATATTTTCCTAATATGTTTTTTTTGCTTCAAGTCAGAGCAAGATATTTTTTCTAGCTAATGAAGGACCAAAATTAAAAAGAGTGAAGAACCTGTTCCAGCACATTGAATCGCTAGTCCCTATTACAGCTGTGGTATAATGTGGTCTGCATTGTAGTACATTTAGAAATACTGCAGTGCAACATTTTTCATGGTACCCATCTCTAATTTTCACCAATGGTCCAAATCAACAGTTTGTCAAGCAGCCACAGACCACCATGGCAATTTCCAGTGAATCGAAAATTCTGAGACAATGCATTGAATTTTCTCCACGCACTTATTCTGTTGCCATGACTAACAATCACTGGACACTCAACACTAAATATCACTATTCCACCCATTCTGCAAAACCCATCCAAATTTTCCACTTCACGAACTAATTCACCAAATTTGAGTCTTTTTTTTATAGCGAGTATCTTCTTCCATAGAACACGCCTGAAAACGGTCAAAAAGCAATCATCCCTGATTGGCTCATTTACATACAGGTAAGAGGACTGACCAATTTAATTCCCTAGTCAGATCCACCAAACTATCTACTGATTCTTTGATAAGCGGAAAAAAGGACCTGGCCACTACAAACTTTAAGCTTACTTGGCTGGACTTATCTGACATTTGCTACCAGTCCTGTTGTACTGAATTTTAAAAAATCTCACTTTGGTAGATTGATCGTTATCAAAGATTGTGTGGCAATACTTCATGTATTCTAGCTCACTTTGTCTTAGCACAGTATGTTACTTGTTTCAAAAGGTTTAATTTCTTTACCATTTTGTTAACAAAACATTTTGGTTTTATGATAACCGTATTTTACAGCACTGAGCAGATAGCTTAAAAATGCCTAGATATCCTTATCTGTGTTAGGACTATTTACTAACCTCAAAATTTCTGCTGAATTAATCAATACAGCGATGCAGTTGGATAATATCACATAATGTTTGCCCAAAAGCAATATTAATGGTGTTAACATGATGCAACACTGATATTTAATCTTGATGCAACACTTGTCATGTGGGTGTATATTAGCAACATTCATCATGTGGGCATATATTCAGTCAAATTATGCACTCTTGAGCATTGAACAAAACCAATAACAAATATAACAAAACTACAAAATTTACTTGGGGCCTGAAATTTACAGTGGTCCAATGTCCAAAAAGAATATTCTTTGGCTGTAGACTCGTCACATACAAGTGGTTGTTGTATGGGTTAAAGCCATTTTTCAGCACACGATAGGCGATACATGGCAGCCAGTATTAATGGTGGAGGAAGAACCAGAGAAAATCCAGGAAAGAACCACCATCCCACGAGAAGCTACTGGCAAGCTTTCTCACATACCAACATTGGCTGAATCTGAGACTCAAACCCACGCAGAGTGATCAGTAACAGAGAGCTCTTTAGACCACTCGGGGCCCTCACATACAAGTAATAACCCATCAGATTATTACTATTTCTTCTTTCTTCCAATAAAATTAATAAACTGTGCAGTTTATTCCTTAAAATACCTTAAGATTTTTAAATCTGAAAATTTTTAAGCAAAAGCAGACCATTCAGAGACACATTTTAACACATTACCAGAAATGTACATATTTAACAAGTACTTTATGGAGCAGTAGTTATGATGTAGGATCAATAACCAGGCTTATGAGAATGGCAGTATAGAGTACTACTGATTCTCGACCAGCATATGAGAATAAAGATTCTCAGACCCTGGCATTTAAAATGTTTGGATCTAAAATATTATGCTAAATTGTGAATATCAAGTGTACTTCTCTTACCCTCTGTTGATACCATGCAACCGTGTCATGGATTCTGTCCATCACTCGATGGCCCCTTACTGTGGTCTGGATCCCAATGAGACTTTACTCCAAGTTGATTTTTCGCCAATGTCCAAAAATGTCCAAATGAAAAATATACTCTATATAAGTTTGTTCACACCCTCACCTGGAACACTTCTGCTTCCAAATTTTGTCAGAACTACTCCAAGTTAAATGAAACAATATTATATGCACATCTATCAAGTCAATTAGTTCCTTTTGGCTGTGTATCTTCTGTCTTTTACACTTGCTGTGACTGGTACGTAAACTTTTGTTTCATACAAAATTGATGATTCAGGCCACTTTTTGCAGTCAAGTTTATCACAATATATCTTCACATTTTAAGGTCTCACCTGCAACGATATATAATTTCATTATTTATACATATTTATAATTATCACAAAAGACAATCAATGATAATGTACACTGTATCACAAGTCGTTAGTCCGCATTCGTCTATCGCATGACTTCAGCGCTGTTGCTTTGATCTTTAATCTACATGCATACAAATTGTAACATGATAATCATCCAAATCAGGTAATCATATATTTTGGGAGTGGGGGAAGCTTTTCAAGACCAAGTATTTAGTATTCCTGCTAAATTCTAAGCTACTGTACCAGTTTTCAAAGCTTGTATTATAAGATAATAAAGCTAATGGCAAAAATGTAATTATCAATGTGCCACACCATGCTGGCTCTCCTCAACTGCTCCAACATAAATAGAATAATATTCATTTCTCTTCCAAATATACTGCCCTGGCACATCTGGCTAGTAATAATGGTTGTGATGTGAAGGTTTTTATCAGTCTACGTTCTTCACATTGCTTATATCATATACCTGTACACTTTTTGCACAAAATACCTATTAAGCTGCCTACTGATTACAACAAAGATATATGAGTAGATATTCTACATTTTTATCAATAATATATTCTTCACTGCAAATAATGTATATAAAATCAAAAGAAGACCAACTTTCCTCAATGACAATTATGTCAATGTCAGCCACTGGCTATGTATGTATGACTGTAGAAGGCTATGTCAGTAACTGGTTATACAAGTGTTAATATACCTGACAATGTCAGTAATTAGTTATGTTTGCTTGATTGTAAGGAACAGTATCAGTAATTGGTTTTGTTTGTGTAAATGAATAGGGCAATGACAGGAATTAGTTGTGTTCATGTGAATATATTGGGCAATGTCAGTAATTGGTTGTGTGAATGGGCAATGTCAGTAATTGGTTGTGTGAATGGGCAATGTCAGTAATTGGTTGTGTGAATGGGCAATGTCAGTAATTGGTTGTGTGAATGGGCAATATCAGTAATTGGTTGTGTGAATGGGCAATGTCAGTAATTGGTTGTGTGAATGGGCAATGTCAGTAATTGGTTGTGTGAATGGGCAATGTCAGTAATTGGTTGTGTGAATGGGCAATATCAGTAATTGGTTGTGTGAATGGGCAATGTCAGTAATTGGTCAGGTTTGTGTGAATTTATAGAACAGTGCCAGTAATTGGTTATGTTCATGTGAATGTACAAGACACTGAAAGTATTTGGTTTATATTTGTGTTACTGTAAAAAGCAAGTGTCTGCAACTAATTGTATGTGACTGTACAGGAAAATGTCAATAAGTGGTTATGTATGTGTGACTATACAAGGTATGTGTGACTATACAAGGTAATATCAGCAACTGGTCATGTATGTATCACAGTATGTATGACTGTATAAGGCAATGTCAGTAACTGGTCATGTTTGTATGACTGTATAAGGCAATGTCAGTAACTGGTCAAATATGTATGACTGAATAAGACAATGTCAGTAACTGGTCATGTATGTATCACTGTATAAGGCAATGTCAGTAACAGGTCATGTATGTATGACTGTATAAGTCAATGAGAGTAACAGGTCATGTAAGTATCACTGTATAAGACAATGTCAGTAACAGGTCATGTATGTATGATTGTTGAAGACAATGTTAGTAACTGGATATTACCATTTGTGTGATATAATATCTTTATGGTACTAATTTTTACATAAATGATAAATATTTAATGATAAAAAAAATTAAAAAATAAAGAAAGATAAACCCTACCAAGTAAAGGAAAACATTTAGAACAGATAAATATCAATGGTAAAGGTAACAGTGTTAAGACCCTGTAAAAGGTAAATAAAATAAAATCTAAAGATACAAAAATACAAATCCTTAAAATATCAGGTCAACATAATATAAAAGTTATTTTGAAACAGAAATATTAAATATAAAAATACAGTACTCACTCATTGGCTAACTTGTGGCCACAATATAACACCTAATAAAGACCACCCTTATAATGAAGTACACAACATAATCATACTGCATCTTAATGCAATCCAATCCATGACTTAACTCACTTTATAACAGATGTGTTATAATGGAGATCCCCTACAGTGAAGGATTGCTGTATTTTCATGCTGTACTGCACACCTGTATATTTGTTTTGTCATTGGGTGCAAACATGTGATTTTAAAAAAATGCTGAACAATAAGATTTTACAAACCCAATCACCTGACAAATTGAGGACAGTGTCATTTGACTGGTTAACCAGCTGGTGTCAATATTAGTATGTGACAGACTACATCTCTGATTAAATAAAATTGATCTGAAAATGTTTTTATAATCATGGTCATTATTTTATTACAGTACATATCTGATAATGTATGATTGAAAATGCTTCAAGTTCACTGTTCTCACACTGACAATAGTGTATACTCTCTCTCTCTCTCTCTCTCTCTCTCTCTCTCTCTCTCTCTCTCTCTCTCTCTCTCTCTCTCTCTCTCTCTCTCTGTTAAAATCAAGGGCATGTTCTGATGAATTTTGAGTGTCGCCAATTAGCTGCATAAATAACTTGGCCTTTTATATGTACATATACATAGTTGCAAAGTGAGGATCTCAATGGTCCCAAAAGATTATCCCTCAGGTTAGGACCAGTTCCAGGAACCTACACTGTCTATATAAATTAATTTATATTGGTAATGCTAAGTCAATTGCATATAAAAACTTTAAAACAGGGCTATGATTAGTTTTGAAATGAGGGCCCTATTCACCGGGAAAAGACCTACATGCAATGCATTTTACTTAAACGACTGCCTTTTCATGGTGAGAAATTGTGGATGTGGTCATGAGATGGGGATCCCAATAGTGTCCAAGTTATGACCCCAGGGTTGGGCTCCTAGGACTACGGACAGACTGGGTTAATGTCATAGAGGCAATGTTAGGAAAAATGTTAAGTTAAATATCCACTTATGCAATATTTCATAGATTAATCTAAAATATGTGTGCATGTATCATAGGAAATACACACTGAATTTTACCAAGTTATGTAAAATTAGGGGATTAGGGGCTGACCTTTGACCTATCCCACATCTCACTACAGTGGGATGGGATTCAATTCAGTGATGGCAAAAACAATTACCGTTATCTAAACATGAATAGTAGCAAGTTTCATCAAATTCTAGCCAAACTTTTCAGTTAAGGGCTTAATAAATATTAACATCCAGTTCACAATAATGCCAACGACTTCTCTGAAAACTGCAGATAAAAAAATCTATTTATTATGCTTTTAAAAAAAGTAACAAAAAAATGAGTATGGTCAAAGTACACATGTTAAACCCATGATCAAAACATTGTCATAAAAATGTTCCCGATTCCAAGAAGCAAAGGCACGGTGAACCTGTCACATAATTAATTGTTTAAACTTAATAATGATTCATGCAATGTATAAAGAAAACTTAGAACCAACACAACAATGTCACTGGGGACATCAAGCATGTCAGGTAATTAATTAGCTTAGCTTCATTACGATTGATAGCTACAATAAAGAAAATCTGTCAAACGTTTTAGAAAATATCAGTAAATGATGAGGGAAAAAATATCTTAATGTAAAGTTTGTATGTATGACCTCAAACATGACCCTCTGGCAAGAGGGCTGAGAAAGCATGTCATATTCAACTGTTTATCTATGAATGCATGCAAATAAAGCCTTGACCCAACACATTAACTGTTTCACCACCACCTGAAAAGCGACAACATCCCGATTCCCAGAGATGTGGGATCGTCAAGGCCAGCCATCGGCAAAAATCCGCTATGCTCCTTTATCAACCATGGCTAACTGCGGAAAGATTTCCATTTTTCTCTCATAAATATGTAAAGCAGCTTTACGAATCAGTCAAATGTTCTTGCCATTGCGGCGCATATCCTAAGTTTCCCGCAGTGTGACTGAGCACATTTAAGTTTCTCTTTCAAACACAATCACGTATCGATCAATAAAACTGGCATGATCACTAATCATGTTGCATGTTGCTGGTGTCCTTATTTATGTTAGTGCATACGTGTGAAAAACAAGGAAGTCAATGGCTGCAATGGATGTTAAAAAAGTTATGTGGATAATGTTACCCATGGCTATCGATGACCCATGAAGCAAGACTTAACTATCACTGTTCTGACGGTGGCTGCCACCGTCACGGGCTTATACAAAATTAAAACAGATATTCATATACTTCATATATTACTCTGTTTCATAGCTATTACAACAGGTTTGTAACCATTAACAGAACAATAACATTTTATATTTCCATTACTGTGTATATTTATGCTTTGAATGGCTCAATGTGAACAATCAAATCATTCTTTTTTCTTGTATTTGTTCCTGGTCTTTTTTTTAACCCAGCTGTAGGGTATAATAATACCGCATTGATAACCTTTCGTATATATAGTATACATACATGTACCGTCACATTTATGCCACTATGCATTCAGAACAGACAACTGCTGCATGTGCATTCTCAATTAGCAATCAATTTAAAAATAAATGGGGATAATTAAAACAGAACTATGCCAAAACGCTTGCATAACAGCATGATGTAAAACGCTTATGTTAAATGCATGGGAATACAATCTGAAATTATTATAATAGTGAAGGCAACATATTTTCCCGATTAAAAGTTTCTGTCCGTAATAAAAAGGAAACGACAAGCTATACAAATAGATTCCAATCCATTTGCCTGCTACTTATTTACTCCGTGGCAATAAAATATGCTTAAATCATCTGCCTAGAATAGTACTGAATGACCGGTCCATGAACTTGAAATAAACACAGGTCAATTACTTGCACGAATAATATGCACAATGCTGTGATGTGAACCTTTATGACCGCAAGCATGTCTTTATCACGAAGCCGACTCATCCGTTTACTCTGAGCACCTCTGACAATTTCGATGTAGGGGTGACAAAGAATATTATTAGTTTTCTACAATGACGAAATAATTAAAAATGTCCTGTCTAGTTAGGAACACTTATTACACCAACCAATGTGGTATTAAAACTATGCTAGACTTTATGGATATTGCGAATAGCCATATATATATATATATATATATATATATATATATATATATATATATATATATATATATATATATATATATATATATATATATATCATACAGCGACATGTGTAATGCATATTTTAGATTTATCTATGAAATATATACACACATGTAAAAGGCACCTATAAACTATAAATACTTTTGTTCGTTGTAACAAAAAGAACAGCAACAAAAAAATATTACCTTCTTCCACTTTGAGAAGTATTATATTCCAATGAAAATGCTTCAATTCTGAAATATGATACACTGAAAATACCTTGCATGTTCATCCCATTGTTGCTACATGATCCTAATGTACTATTCTACTGACGTATTCTCTTTAACACCCTGAATTCTACTAAGGAACGTTCACATTTTTTAAAATCATTTTTAAGTCCAAATAAGAAGCCATTGATGTCACAACCGTTCTCAAAATATGACTCCTAACTGTCTCACTACAGCCAGTTAAGTCACTTACGTGTCAATTAGTTTACAATAATAGCTTAAATTAGTATATGCCACAATTGCCAATTACCTGTCCCTTTTGTGTCTCTTAATTAATTTACAATAGAGAAAACCATTTTCATTCACTATTACTGTAGGTAAAACTACTCACGAGTGCCTGTGTTTTGTTATAACCGCAACCAAATCTGAACAAAGATTCACTGACAGATCAACCATGTGTCGACACTGAGAAGTACCATCGAGTCTGAGTCGAAGGCGTCCAGTGTTAGTTGTTTATGTTCAACAGCATTTATCAGCACATGATTGGCTGCTACATGGAGGTCAGTATATCTGGCGGACGAAGACAACCTTCTTTCTCTCAGAAAACTATGTCGGGAAGAACCACCGAAACAAGTGAAACTTTCTCACAAAACCACGCGGAAAATTTAAGATGTCTGTGATAGGTAAAAGGCAGCGCACGACCATTAGGGAACCATCAGTTTTAATATGACGTCAGAGATATCGCTACCTGGGGAGGCGAATAGTTCGCTAGTCAACCACACTAAGGAAATAATAATAATAATAATAATAATAATAATAATAATAATAATAATAATAATAATAATAATAATAATAATGAGGACTTTGTATAGCGCCTAATCTTTCGAAGCTCTAAGCGCTTCACACCATCAATAATGATATGACTACACTACAGAACAATGAATGACAAAAACAATGAAATTGGAAAACATAAAAACATGCTGAAAACATATAAGACACAAAACATGATTAGGTCGCTAAGTTTATCCCTGCAGTCGAAACAGGTGAGTCTTAAAAGCACTCTTGAAAGGGACCACTTTCTCTTTGTGTCTAATTTCAGTGGGCAATTCGTTCCACGTCGCCGGGCCCTGGTGTGCAAACGAACGTTGTCCATATGACTTTGTTTTCACCTTGGGAACAACGAGTATACGATCATCAGAAGAGCGTAAGGGTCTAGCTGGTGTATACACATGGGTGAGGCTGGATAGGTATGTTGGACTGGAGTCTGTCAGTGAAACATAGCACAGAGAACACATTTTGTGTTTGATTCTGTATCGAATTGATAGCCAATGTAGGGTACAGAGCAGTGGGGAGGTGTGCTCTGATCGAGGTACTCTAAAGATGATCCGTGCAGCTGTGTTTTGAACTTTTTGAAGTTTCTGGAGTAAATATTGTGACGAACCAGACAGAATTGAGTTGCAATAGTCCAGTCTTGAAAGTACTAATGAACACACAAGTGTTTTAGTGGTATCAACTGAAAGATATTTACGAATGGCTTCAAATAATAATAATAATAATAATAATAATAATAATAATAATAATAATAATAATAATAATAATGAGGACTTTGTATAGCGCCTCATCTTTAGGAGCTCTAAGCGCTTTACACAACATCTATAAAGACAGAACTACAAAAAAAAAAAAAAAAAAAACACCATAAAATTGGCAAAATATATTTTTAAAAATGCTGAAAATATTTATGGTAGGAAACATTTGGTTTGTTCTTGCAGTCGAAATGAGTGAGTTTTAAGAGCACTCTCGAAAGCGATCACTGTCTTTGTGTCTAATATATATATGGGCAATTCATTCCACGTAGATGGGCCCTGGTATAACAGAATAGTGTGTAAAGATTAACTGCATGAACACCAACTTTCTTCCAGTTGTTAACCGCTCCGGTGGCCTAGTGGTTAGAGCGTCCGCCGCGGAAGCGGGAGGTCGTGGGTTCGATCCCCGGCCGAGTCATACCAAAGACTTACAAAAATGGTACTAACAGCTGCCTCGCTTGACGTTCAGCATTAAGAGGTTAGTGTTAGGACTGGTCGGCCTGGTGTCAGGATAATGTGACTGGGCGGGACATCATGCTACATGTCTGCGGCATGATGCCCCAGTGGTAGACAAACTTCCAGTTGTTAATGGTCAACTTATTTTCTTCTCGGGTTACACGGTTTCTTTATACAAACTCGTTCGCTGCATCCAATCGTTTTTTTTTCTCCCTTTCTTTAAAAAAAACTGCATCATTTTGCAATTTATATGAATTCATTTTCTATGTAGTACGTTATCATAATCGTGTCTCTAACACAATCTCAATCATTCATTATTTGAGAGTGTGTAGAATGTATGCAGAGATGTTAAAAACGACTATTCTAAATTTCGACGTTTTAGGCCATCCTGGGTTATATATAATTAAGAATCTAACACCATTGCTGTCCAACCGTTATGACACCATGGACCACTGAAAAATGTTTCTTGAAGCCGAAGGCCCCAGCAGAAAACATAAAAGTAATGACTATTTAAAAAAAATCACAATTGTTTACCTGGTTAAGAACATATACTATGAAACTGGGCCATGGACTTTTTTATATATATAAATGCACACAAAACTGTTCGAGCTCTGGCGGGCCATTTAAAATTAGCCCGCGGGCCGCTGGTTGGACAGCAGTGCCAAAAGGGGTGCAAGACCGAGAGTCAAAAGTCTTCAAGTTGTCAAAACTGGCGATTAGAGTGAGTAAAATTAAAACTTGGGTATCAAAACTGAGAGTCATATTAAAAATTGTGGGGCATCTGAAACGCAAATGAGGGTAAAGAGAAGCACTGAACACGGAAATACACGCTTTACTGAAAGAACGTTAAGTGGATATGAAAAATTATTTTACTGCTTCCTGATAGCTTTCCGCTGCATCGAGTTATTTTGGAATATATTGTGTTGGAATGAGGTTTTGACAAATTTTTAGCTGTCCAATATTACCCAAATGTGTCAAATAATACTGTGTATTTCAGGATTTAATTCGTGGAACTGCCGCTAAAACAGTGGAATTCACCATTTTTGGCCGGTGTCACTTAATTTTTGTCTTTCACAATCTCTCTCTCTCTCTCTCTCTCTCTCTCTCTCTCTCTCTCTCTCTACAGTACTTTTTTTCTTCTCTTTTTGAGTCAACCTTTAATGTAACTTGCTAAATGGAAACAGGTGTCCAGTCCAAAGAAGCCCAAGTCACTACGTACCCAAATGAACACAAGAACCTGCAAGATAAGGTTCGAACATTTTGCTGTACAGTTTTGTACGTTGCAAGTTCCGAATATCAGTAGATACAACCTCTCCACAAGTCGTGAATACACATGTCTGATATCGAGAACCTTTTAATTAACTGAATTTGGATTAAATCGGGATGCAGAGCCCAAATACCGCATTCTAATTAATTATATGTAATTTGCAAATAAAATTCTGTTGTAATGGGCGACCTGTCCTCAGTTTTTGAGTTTAACGCTATTTTTCAGCAGATGATAGACTATTCATGGCGACCAGTATTAACTTCGTCTGGTGGACGAAGAACCTGGAAAATCCAGGGTAGAACCACAGACTCAAAGAAAGCTACCGTCAAACATTCTCACATGCACGCTGGCCGAATATGAGACTCGAACCCACAAGGGCAGAGGTGAGCCATCGGTACCTTAGATTACTCGGTCACCCAGGCCCCCGACATGTCGCCAGTGAGTCGGAGCTGTTCAGTGAATTGTTGTTGTTGTAGTGTTTAACGTCATTTTTCAGCACACGATAGGCTATACATGGCGGCCAGTATTAATGGTGGAGAAAGAATACCCACATTTACCGAATCTGAGACTCGAACCAACGCCGACAGAGGTGAGATGACAGTAATCCGTAACGGAGAGCGCTTTAGACCACTCGGCCATTGAATAATAAACAAGACTTAATAATTAGATATGTACATATAAATAGAAATAGGAAAACGAAAGACAAAAACTAACAAGGAATTTGCATCTTTGTTTCCCTTCGTGTATTAAATCAATTTATTTATTTATAGGTCGCACAGCGGTAAAAAAAAATAACTCCATAATGAACCGATTCAGAAACAATATCATGTAATATGCTAGCTTTTTACAAATAAGCAATGCAAGTCCACACTTTCTGAGATAATATACTATAAAAGTAACATCACAATCTACTGTCTATTCACGTCCCGAAACTAGTTTTCTATTCTATACACTAGGTCATGTTCTGTGTACTGAGGCAACAATCCCTGACCTCACCCACCCACCCACCCCACACCCAACAGTGTCTGTTTCGTATGCAAGATTTGCAATTTATATATTCTCTGCAAGGAAACCGTGCAAACACTTTGCAAGAAATGCTATCGACTAATATCATCCTGCTTTTAAAGCTAATAAACCTTTCCACAAAGATCAAAGCTCGAGTACATGTTGCCATATTGCCAACGGCGTGTTTACGCGGCTCAGTTGTGACAATTAACTGCTCATTTTCATAAGGGAAAATAGCAAGGCCGTAATTGAGGGAGGGGGGGGGGGCATCATCCACTCCCCAGGAATTTGCATGTGCTGTAAAATTGCTGTAGCCTATATACGTTGCCCATACCACCCGATCCCAACAAAAATTGAAATGACGTCCCTGAAAAAAAAAAAGTCGAAAAGACCAATAAAGAGGAAGTGCTACAAAGTAAACTAATTCTATGCGGTACTTTGCATGCGTGTTATCATAGTTCTCCAATTGTCGCTATACGCTAAATACGATTAATGTATCAACGTTTACAGATCTACCGTAAAAACAGCCGTTAGAACAAAGCAGTTGTCGATCGATGCACTTTTTCCAATGATAATTTGCTCTCCCGCCAAGATCACAGCAATGTATGTGGGCAAGTCATAGTTATGACGTTATTTAATCGCGGTTCGTTGACTGCTCATGATCAAAAGTTGCAGAATTCAAATTTGGAATTTGGTGGATTACTGCAAATGTATAATTATATTTGTATTGCAAAGCGCTTTTCTGATTAATTCACACATTTAATTTTACTTGGAAATGTTAATTTTAAAGGTACATATGGTAAAATCAATGAATACCTGATTAATCAAACACATCTTTCAGGTATATAGTCTGTAAACGTTTCCCTCTTAGTAAGTGGGGTAGTTAATTGGATTTAGTTACGTTATCTGGGGAATGACCTCCCTCGACATTATAGCCCGGTTTAAGTGACAGATAGAATATCAACATAGAACAGGGCAAGATTATTTTGAAGAAATAATGCAATACTAACCAAATTAGACCAAAAAAATAATAACAAATTGAATCATACAAATTAATAGTGGTAATTTCAATTAAACTTAAATGATATCAACAGGATTTAATAGCAGTGTTTTACTTGGATTTGGGGGCCCCGAGTGGCCAAGTGGTATAAAGCGCTCTCAGTTACAGATCACTGGCATCTCACCCAACGTTCCCTCTAAGCGAATGGTAGATGTGCGCGCAGTGCTCGCTGCACTGCGCAAGCATTACGAAGACGAGCAAAATTTAACGTTGGAATGAGCAAAAATTGACAATTCAGCTGCACGGAGATGCCTGAGCAGCTGCGCGCGCCGCTTAGAGGGAACGTTGATCTCACCTGTCTGCGTGGGTTCGAGTCTCAGATTCGACCAATGTGGGTATGTGAGAAAGCTTGCCAGTACCTTCTCGTGAGTCGGTGGTTCTTTCCTTTCCGGGGTTTTCCCAGGTTCTTCCTCTACCATCCATTCATACTGGCCGCCATGTATAGCCTATCTTGTGCTGAAAATGTCGTTAAACCCTACTACAGCAACAGCTAACTTGGATTTATTACATCATGAGTGGTGAAAAGAGCATAATGTCCACAACTGAATGCATCACCTTCCTCTCGACTATTTCAACATATCCTATTTCCTCAAGTCTTCCCTTTCGGACTACCTTATTCTTCTTGGACTTCCTAGATTTTACTCTCTGCTCGACAATTTCCCCTTTCGGACCTCACTCGTCACATCCATTTTCTTTCTTTCTTTTCCGGACTCCGTCTCCGGGCTGTTGAGTCCCTTCTTCCTCAGAAAACTTTCGTTAATGCTGTGAACTTTTAGTGTGTTAGTGCGTCCTAGCACTAAACCTTGTATTTAATGAGAAATACACTATTTTTCTCTTAGGCTTCCCTCAGAACCAACATTCTCTCTCTCTCAGAAAATTTCGGACTAAAGAAATTCTACCAAGGTTGTCACATTAAATGCCTATTACTCCCAAGATTTACGCCTTAATTTCACTCGACCATTCATAGGCAGCAGTGGATTCTAAATAAAAAAAAAAGAATTCCTAAGACAAATATTTGTTTCGTCAGCCAGAATCTCTGAACTACGTTATATAACTTTTCCGTTTGAATAATGACTATTTGAAACGGATCGAAAGTTCGGCTTTCTCTTTCTCACATCTGTTTTAAGATTTCCCATCAATTTCATTTAATCGGAACACTTGCCTATTTTTAAGTTTTAACGATGACATTGTAGAAATTAAGAATAAAGGTCGAAATGACCCTTCCCAAATACTCCCCTAGTCTAAATGTGAAAATCTCAATGCCTAATGTATTCAACTTCAAGGTTCGCTGATTATTCAAAATTCGATACTTGACATAGTCTATGGTCTTAAACTAGCAGATTTATCAATTGTACAACTCCTTAAGTTGTAAAAAAAAAAAAAAACTACAATACTACATGTATATTCATTGAATACATCCAGGGGTTGCCCTCAGATTTTTTTCTTTGGGGAGGGGGAGAGAAAACATGTAGTAGTCGGCTACTGTATTACAGATTGGATGTAGGTCAAAACGTGTTTAGAGGAGAAGTGGAAGGAGAGGTAGGTGCGGGGTGCAAGTGCACACACACATATGCAGGCTCCCATTACTATATATATGTCGACCAAGTGTGTGTGTGTGTGTGTGTGTGTGAGAGAGAGAGAGAGAGAGAGAGAGAGAGAGAGAGAGAGAGAGAGAGAGAGAGAGAGAGAGAGAGAGAGATATTCTTAAATGCTGCTACAATGGAAAATAATTGCGGGGAGGGGATAATATTAAAAGCCTTTTACGTATTGTTCAATTACACAATGATAACTTAGACGCATTTTTTGTGCAACTGCAAGTTTACATTCAATACAAAAATTATTTTTAAATACAAGTTCATAAAGCTCGCAAATTCTGAAAACCACTGAGGAGTAAGAGAATCTGCACGACTTGTAATGGTTATAAGCCGTCCTTGCCAAGTATCCGTGGAAACAATTTGTTCATCCCGGTGTATGCATGTACATTAATGTGTGGAACTGTTCTTTCATGTCATTATCTTCCAATCATACCAGGAAGGTAACTATGTTGAAATGCAATATACATTATCATCTGTTAATCCATATATACACGTGGTAATAAATATAAAGCAGGAGGGCCTCCCTACCTGATCTGTAAAGATTAAACAGGTGAGAGTACCCCCTCCCAAAAAAAAAGTGGTAATAAATGTATAAAAGTTTTTGGGTGTGGGCAATGATGTCTATATTCTACTCATTAATCCAAACAATGGTGAATTATGCGACAGCTGATCCGGTAATGTGCAGACTGTATTTGTACTTGATAAGTACATACGGTAATAATCAGGTTACATTGAGCCGAATGGCACCCATCATCCGCATGCACACAGTAATGGTAACATTGGTGGTATTTAACATTGAGCTGTTTCTGCTTCGAGTAATTCGGTTAAGCGGTCAAACAATTCAAAACATAAAGAGCACTGAACAACAATCATATTTCAAACTCTCTCATTACGTACAATCTAGACAAGTATCGAATGATGAGAATAACGAACGAAAACAAAAGAATTACAAATACTGGTACAAGGTAATGAGATTTTAAGGAAATACTCTGCGTACAATACCGAAATAGCGTCAAGCAGTAATTAATTATCATGCACCGTCACGGCTAGAAAAAAACAACATGTTGCTGAATATTAAAAGTCTAAATATATAAATATTCCCATGGTGGTTATATATAATATATATATATATATATATATATATATATACATACACACACACACTAAAGCCAACAATACATTACACTGTTTTTTCACAAACAATTCTAAAGCACATATGATGGCTCTCCAAATGAATGATTAAGCTTAAACTGAAACAACGAACTTCCTTATTTTGACGTCTGAAAGGTTACTACTTTAACTGGGAAGGAGGCGGAATTTCTGTACACGTTTGCGTTCATGACTTCGAACATGTAATTCCATGTAAGTCATGTATAGCACTCGCAGACTCTGTAATGTATCCCTTATAATCCACTAATGTAACAAGGTCTTAAACAATATTTATCATGACAAACCCGCTTATATTTTACTAGTCTCTACTATAATATTCAGAAATGTTAATAAACTGAATGTAGTCTTCGCCATTAGAAGGCTTATGTGATAATCTCATGATGGTATGATTATTCATCCATTCAGAATTAGTAATACGATATTCAACTCGTTCGTTGTGGCCCGCGAGAATGTTTGCACCATTTTCATTCCGAAATTTCCTGATATTATAATTAGGACAAGTGCCCATAACAAATTTTGTAAGATAGTAGCGATGGTGGCCATATTGGTTGTCAATCTGGCACCACACTTGAATTTGAAACTAACTAGACACATTAAGAAATATTTTGCCGAAATCAAAATGCTGGGTTGATTTTCCATCTAAGAGATGCAGTGATTAATCTTTAGAGATAACTGATGTGGTTGTTGTGGGCTTAATGCTATTTTTCACCGCATGGTATATATTGTGGCCAACATTTTTGGTGGAGGAAGAACCAGGGAAACCACCGTGAAGAACTACCGACCCACAGGAAGCTAATACCAAGATTTCTCCCACTGGCCAATTCTAAGATTCGAATCCCTACAGAAAGAGGTTGTATGGCAGAGATTAATAAAGGCATGTGATTCGGACCAAAAATGATGTGGTCACCCATATAGGATGTCACATCTGTACAACTGTTATTTGAGACAAAATAATGAAAAGACGTCAGTAATGACCATGATACTTCATAGAGAATCAAGAACCAGATAGACAGCACAAAAAAATAAGAACCCTGTTGATATGACCATCAATGCAGGAGCAGTAGCAACAACACGGTCTTCAAGCTTGTCACTATCGTAGCCATATAAGATGACCTTGTACAAACCTTTTCAATAGGACCTAATGGATATCACAAGAAGTATCCATTGCTGATATGACCTTCTGGAGAACATGTTTTTCAATATCGTTACAGCTGTGGACATGTTGGAAGTCAGATCTGCAACATTTTTCCTTTGGATTAACTAGACATTTCAAATCTTTTATTAAAATCTCCCGATGATACGACCGTTAGGTCAATCACACGTTTTTCGAGATGACTGCCATACAAGATGTCCAGTTTCATTTAGGAACAATCATGATGATGCAACTCTGTAACTTAAGGAAAATTTGTTTTCTTGTTTAATAAAAACAAACGTAATGTTTTATTAGTGTTCTACTTACCAAGATTTGTTCCACAGTATTTGCAAGTTTTGGTCGGTGGTACATTTTATGCATTGCATTTGTGCATTGTTCTGTATTGCCTTTGCACTCTGTTCCGTTTCGCATTTGTACACCGTGTAGTTTTCCATTTTCAAGTAGCAAAAAAAAAACAACACAACTTACATGTACTGAAAATTGTGGGGTCTTTTCTCAAGCTAGCTTATTTTAGCTTAACCATACACGCATGTAGAGCATAGCAGCTTCAATGTTTAGAACAAGTATAATCATTATTAGCTTCCTATCATACCATGAAAATGGAGAGGTTTTTTTTTTTCTTCAAAAAAGCTAACACTTTTTCAAGTCATCAGGAAAACCACGCGCCCTCACTTCCCTCTTTTCTTGTGAAAAACTTTCTATTCACATAGATTTTGAAAAACATCATGGACAGTGTTTAATTAAAACTAAATTGACCATTAAATGATCTCAAAAAGGCTATAAACAAAAATATATTATCTCCTGTATTTTTTCAACTGCCAGCTGCATAATCCATATATGTTGTCTCACAATGTGCCTGAAGACGTGAGTCTATGCAGTTTGCTAAGAATATTCAGCAGAAAAGGCAAGAAAGATCCCGATCAGCCAACACATTATGTGACGGCAGATCCCGATCAGCCAACACATTATGTGATGGCAAATCAGAGTATACTTATTTTGTATATAGATGTTATTTACAATTATAAACATTTGTTTAGGTAAATTCAGAATGAACTGAAAGCAAAACGTCATAATTAAAAATAGGGATTGCAACTTTATCTAATGATATCATTTGCTAATTTTGCTATTTTTACATTTTCTTCAATGTTTTTTTCAATCCATTTGATTTTTTACAATTTGATCATGTGCAGCCTAAATCTATATTCATCCAAAGAAACAATGTTTCAAAAAAAAAAAAAAAAAAATAAAAAAAAACGTGTGTGATGGCATATCAGGATCTAATTTTTAAAGCTATGTTAAAAATCCAAATCAAAGACCTGTGCGTGTGTGTGTTTGTATTTTAATTAAAAAAACTGATATCTGGTTGGAGTATGATTATTAAGATGGATGCCATGGTGGACATATTCAATATCAGACTGGCATCTTGACCCAACTAGACATCATAGAAAGTCATAGAAAGTCGTTTGGTGAATGCACAATGTCAATACGACCAGCCATCAAGGAGAAGTAGGGATAGCACATTTTCAAGATGGGCAGTGTGGCAGTCACATTAGAAGTCAGATGACCAACTACATAGCATACGAAGTCTTTCAGGGAAGAAAAAAAAACATGCTGACATGCCATTCATTTGGAAGAAAGTGATAAAATTATTTATAAAATGGCCACATGTGGAGATAACATTTTCAGGATGACTGACCTGGTGGCTATATTGGATATCAGATCAAGCCCATTTTCATTTTAAACCAACCAGCCATCTTAGGAGGACTCCTGATGAAAAACCCATGCTGATGACTTTCAGGAGAAGTAGCAAGAACAAAAATGTCAAGATGACAACTATGACCAGTAAAACTAAAACTCAAATGGTGATTTATTTTTTATCACTGTTAACACGATTGAAAATTTGCAACATCATTTCTTCTCAAAGTGAAATAATGTTCAATTCAATACATATGGGATATTTTCCTCAAAAAAATTAAAACACCAATGTTATGTCAGAGACATGGTGAAAATAACACGGATCTATTAATGCCGAGCATCCAAGGCAGACACTATCCACTTAGGCCAATGGAGCAGTATGTTCTGAGTTATGATGTTGGAACTATATTTTAATAAATTTCATTAGCAATAATCCTGACTGTTTTTGACAAAATGGACATCATGTTGGCAATTAATTTCAACACCCTTAAATGACAAGACAAAATTGGATATTCCTTTAAATTTTCCTTAAAAGCATACATTTTTTAAAAAAAATCAATTTAATTGTTTTCTACATCTTACTCCTGTAAATGACACAAGCACATGATTTGTTTTATTTTGTAGGAAAATACCAAAATTTGGGATAGTTGCACTTTACAACAATGAATACTGTACGTTAAATTTATTAACTACAGGTAAGTAAATCTCAGGTATGTGTCACGGGAGTGTGAAAAGAACAACAGTGACTAAGCAAATCTCTTTGTCCTATCTGCCTTTAAAATGCCCTTGTTGACATCAGAAATTCATTCAGTAATCTGAATAATTTAGTGATACCTGATAATGCATTCATGTCTTATGTATGAATGTTAAATGCAAAATCAGCTAGGAATACCTGTCACAGCTTACCATGATAATTCCAACAGACCTTATATCTGGACTTAAGAATAGAATCCAGCAATATATGATTGGATGAAACTCGTATGTCACATTATCTCCAAGATAATATCAGAGTAAATGAAGAAAAGAGAGTGAACACCGAGAAACAATTATTAATACCTCATTTATTTTGCAGGGTACAGAAATATTGTAAAATATTGTTTCTTTTTTAAAACTCTGTTTCACCTATTAACTATAAAGTAAATGCAGCAATTATATACCAAAAAATATGTGGATCCACTGTTCTTAATGTTTCGGTATGATTTAAAGTTACAGGATTTATCTATTTGATACCTTGTATCCCACTGGCCTTGTAAAGAATGAAATAAAACTGTATAAAATCTACATACATACATATATATATATATATATATATATATATATATATATATATATATATATATATATATAATGAATGATCACTTCATTTGTGATTATATCATATAGTCTTTGTCTTTGACTTGCCTGAACTATTAAAGTGTGAAACAACCACACTAACCATATAACATTTAAAGGTCATTCAGTTTACACACTGTTTATTTGCCAGACAATACAGGTGTTGCCAAATAACCTTGCTATAACCTAACTGTATTAGAGATATACCAGTCAGTCTGCTAGATAAATGGGGTCAGATAAGGGCAACATGATTCTGTAGTGAACAATGGTTCTTTAAATATCACATACTTGGTTCTTAGTAGAGATATGTTTGCTACTCAGCATCAATCCTGCAAATGGAAAAACACTAAAACCTAATGACTGCCTAAGGATCTACAGTACAAAAAGTACAATGCTTTCTTACAATATGCTCACACAATTTTTTTGGTGTTTTTTGGTTTGTTTTTTTTAAGAATGTGATGTGTCATCCAAGATCAGACCACCTTTAGAACAAAATATGTGCAACCGAGACAATAATTAAGCTGGGGGGGGGTACAAATGTGCATATAATACACATTAACAACTAACCTTTAGTATCGTATCATCCTCCTAAAATACATGTTTGAGAACCTGAGCAAATAAAACTTTGCCATTGGACATGATCACATATGCCAAATGATTATTTATACATCTTTTGAATGCTTTAATAATAATTTTCAACAATATCTGGCTGCCACATCCATTTTCTTGAAAAAACATCCAATATGAAAAATCAAATATTTTATATGTTCATATATATATATACCGGTATATATATATATATATATATATATATATATATATATATATATATATATATATATATATATATAGGTTAGTAACAATTAACAATATATGACAAAAAAAGGACCACATGTAGGATATCCACCTAGATACATGTACTAGGAAAGCCACACCATTATTGACCACAGATGGCCCAGTTTTAAATGGTTGATATAGAAGACAGTATTGCTGAGAAAACCAAGCCAAACACAATTTTGTCAAACATTCCAAAAGTTGATCAAAACTGGTTTAGTCATTCTTTAGAACAAGCCAAAATCTGGTTTTCCATTTGGTTGATAAATTAGGCTATATTGTTATTAAGTGAGCCATTCAAACTTCAAATGTGTTGACTGACAGCATGTACAATTATGTCAGTACTCAAAAAGTCTAATTGCATGATCCTCTGTAATTGCAGATCAAGCCACTCCTGTATTCTAAACAAGGTGACCATTAAGCTTTTTGAAAAATCTAATGTCTGAGAAAACTTTGATCATATTGATGAAATGTGTAAATTTATTTTCAAGATGTTGAAAGACTAATAAATTATTAATATTTATCCACATCTATGCCCCTTATGAAGTAGGTCTACTTATAATATCCTAATGAAAACTGTAAACTTTGTGTACATTGTGAAGCATGTGACCTATGAGGGGGAATGGATTACCCGAGTCAACTGCATTAGTGCTTACTTGGCTTTAACATACACATGATTCTACAGGAGGTAGGATAAAAAAAAAACATTTGGGATACTTAATGTGCAGAGGCGTAGCGATGATATTTTGCGCCCGGGGACGAACTATAAAATTGGTGCCCCAGTGATCTTGTGACTGATTTATTACCCTTGTTTACTTATTATAATGTAACGGTGCAAACCTCATTTTGGCGCCCCTGTACCTTGGCGCATAGGGACACATGTACTCCGCTGCCACCACCCCCCAGCTACGCCTCTGTTAATGTGTAGTGCAGAAACCAGCCAGAACCAGTATAATGGGTACTAGTAATCACTGCAACCAATTAATGGGATTAAAGCTAGCAGGTACACATAAAAAGCTGCTAATTATTTTACTGTTGTAATCTGGAGAGTTTATGCCAAATGCTGAATATTTTTTCTGAAGGTATTATAAACAATAAAGGGATCAAGCGTGGTCAGTATGGTTTGAATCCTTGGTTTCAAATTGGCTCCCGTTTGGCACAGCTGAGAAAAAAAGTGATGAACAACTAAAATAACACCTAAATATTTTTAATGGTATCTCTTAATTATTATTGTTGCATTAGTCAATATGCTGCATGTTCAAGTTTAATGAATAACAACAGCACCATACTTGCTCACATTTACATAAACCACATTGGTATGTACAATATGAAAAAATTGAAAGAGAAACTATATAAAACATGACACGCTTCAGATGTTTATGTAGTAAACTGTTAAGGTAATATGTAATATCTGTGTCCTAATTTATGTTTCAGTTTTTTTGGGAGATTAATAAATAAAAGAAAATAATCATTGAAAATGATAGTGTAAATCGTGTCAAATGAGAAAAGAAAATAGTTATTGTATAAAACTTGTAATAAATGAATGTTGAGTATATTACATCAAGTAAGCATGAATATGTGCATGAGCATGTGTGTGTGTGCACATCCATGTGTGGCTATATATGTATTGGTATATGTGTATAAATATACATATATGTGTACATTTAGAAAACAGTTACCTTATTTTCTTTCTTTTTCTCTCTTCCTCTCAGTCTCAAGTTAGAATATATTAATATGTACAGGTATTAAACATTATTTCCTGTAAGGTAATGTGCACTTATATTGAATTGAGGGGTAGTTGGTGGTATGGCTCCCTGACCTACAGCTAGGTATGAACTGGAAATAATAAGCAAGAAAGACATGCTTCAGATGCCAATGAACATCAACTGTTCATCCACAAGTAGAAAGGACATTGATAAAGCAGTTAGATAGTGACTGACCTCATGACCTGTAGGAAAACTTTGCTTTACATGACATATGTTGAGATATTAATAAACACACAGTCAATTTAATATGATTTGTTTTTATCTTTTCATATCTGAAGTGCAGCAATTGCAATGTTGTGTGATAAAATGATAGTAAAATAGTAAGGCATAAGGACATTTGAGTCAGGGCTTGCGATTTTTCAAGTCACAAGGGTTGGGCCTGTATCAAATATATATGTTCTTTTATCACTGTATGCACATTTGAAAATAAAGATTTCACAACAGAAAAACATGATAAATTTTATGTTTTGCAACAGTATTTTAATATTACAATCAATATAAAACTGACCTTAGACATAATGAAAATAAACGATGTCATGGGACCAAATGTTTCGAACTATTTTGTTACTCTTAATATTAAAATAAGTCCTGTGAGTTGGTTGGCGACAGATAATATCTAAAACTGGATAGTTACTGTTGTTGTTGAATTTAATGCCATGTTCTGCACAAGATAGGCTATACATGGTGGCCAGTATAAATGGTGGAGGAAAAACCTGGCAAAACCCCAGAAAGAATCACAGACCCACGAGAAGCTACTGGCAAGCTTTCTCACATACCCACATTGGCTGAACACAAGACTCAAACCCATGCAGACAGAGGTGAGATGGCAGTGATCTGAAATGGTGAGTGCTTTAGACCACTCAGAGCCACAAAACTGGATGGTAATTCACCAGCTAGCAGACATGCTTATTTACTAATGCAAATGCAGAGTGGGGAGCTACCCTGGAAATAATTTGCACAAGCAAACATTCCGTACCAAGTCTGACCAAAAATGACTCAGTCCTTGTATAAAGAATAAAAGTTTTTCCTCATGGTTGTTAAGGAAGCCACACTATTGCCAGTGGAGACACATAAACAAAACTTTAACAATGCATGTCCTAAGACAAAGCGTAAAATTCTGAGCAAAAACTATCTGCAATAGTGTTAGCTATGTACATATTTTAAGAAAATGTCATATCTTATCTGAGGATTTTTTCTTCCTGATTGATCTGTTTTAAAAACATGGGTAGTTGCTGAAAACCATGTGACAGTTACTTCTGTTAGCTAAAGGCACATGACAAGTTAAAATAATCAAACCAATCCCAATTGTTGCTGCATACTATGTACAGTTTACAGTTCCTTCATAGTTAGTCATAGGATTCATAACATCACTGGATTACCAATAATCCAAAGTGTAATGATAAACATGAAATATGAACAAGTCTCTAGTCAGGGGTGGCCTAGTTGTTTATCAGAAAAAGAAAATTCCCCATATCTTTTTTATTTGCTAATATTCAATAGATAAAAAAAATGAAAATTTATGACACCCAACCATGAGCAGGACTGATGGTTATAATCATTGTGTGTACATTGTGTGTACATATATAAAGTGTAGGAATAATCTTGAGCAACAGCATTTATTTACTGAACAACCAAAAAGATCTGACATGTAAGAAGATTTTTAAAGCTCAGTGCCTAGGGACAATGAAAGCTTTTCAAGTTTGTCAACCTCTCTTTGAATACATCACTGTGTGGTTATATTGGTAAAGTTTGGCTTAGATTGACATAGTTACCATAGTTACCAAAATGAATCGGGGGGGGGGGGGGGAGGACATCAAGTAATATTGCTACAATTTGCATGAAAATGAAAACTTTCTTCAGAGACTTTAAATTTTTAAAAAAAAACATATCTCCAAGCCTTAAGGCTGATATCATCCAAAACAATGTCCCCATCATTTAGCATTGATACTGCCATATGTACATTTGTGTAAATAATGACCTTTCAAGGGAATATGAAGGTAAGATGATCCAAATGAAGTGAATAATGGCCATTTGAGGGTATGTGTGATAAAAATTCTTTAAACAAAATACACACGTTGCTGAAACTGTCTGTTCTGAAAGCCTAGTAGTCCTACATAAAAGACCTGACGCTGATATTTATGTTTTGGGCGTCAGGGTCTTACTGCCTAACGAACAGCGCTGTGTAGTGTGTTTTGGACTCTACTGACAGGAGAACAAGAGGTGAAATTTTCATGATTATCACATACTTGACAATAAATATCAACATTCATTCACATATTTAAGAGTGATTGATATACTTAGTTTGCTGTCTTGATCGTGATCGACTCAAAATCTGACACTAGCAAATGAATGCATTTTTATGTTCCTTTGACACACATTTCAATTGGTTGCAATGTGATGGTGGCTGAGGAATGCCGAAGTAGGTTTCAACAAGGCTGTTTTATTTTAATGAAACGAAAGTATCAAAGCATGAAGTATTTGAACAGCAAGCAACATTTCGTTTCGTTCAAGAAATATTTTCTAATTGGAACCTACTTGAACATACTTCGGCATTCTCGAATACTGTCGCATTTCAACAAATTGAAATGCATGTCAACTGAACAAGAAAATGCGTCCATTTGCAAGTGTCAGATATTGATTCCACCAGGATAAAAAAGGCACAGTAAGTATATTAAACATAAATTAGTGGAAGAGTGTCGATATAGGTTGCCAAGTATGTGCAATATTCCTGAAACTTTGACTACTCGTTCCGATGTCAACGACATCGGAACAGACTACACAGGGCCGTTATTCGGTACGTAAGACAGCACCTAAACAAAATCAAGATGTGCTGTCTTACATGTAGGACTAAAAACCTACATGACCTGTATGAATGTGTGTGTGTATGTGTGTGTGCGTGTTTTGATGTTCGATACGATGATTTTTTTTATAGATCAATTTATATTTTAAAACATCATGATTTTAGGCAGGTGGGAAACAGATTTTTCTAGAACAGCCAGCTTTATCCGTAGCCATTTTGATAATTTGCCTTGCAACAACAAAGGCATCCGATACTGACCGATTTGCTTTTGTATATGGAAAATGTACACTAAATCATTGCATTTTATTTATACTCTGTCTATTTAAAACCTACGTAGAAGAAGTGCAACAGATAGCAGATTACTCACGTTTCGTACAATGAGGAAATGTCACTGCACCAATGAACAGATTCAGAACAGAACTTCATTGATCCCATTTTGTCTCCTATTCTATTGTTTGTTGCTACAAGTGGGCACTTTTCCAAGATAAAATAGTCACAAATACTATAAACATGATGAAAAAAACAATTTAGTTATCCAAAACGAAAGTAGGTGACATCCAAAAAGTATCAAAAGTAGGACACCAGTCAAAAGTATGTCTTACCTTCTGCAAATACGTCAAATCTATAGATCTCTATTTTTACCGTCTGCCCTTGACGTTTAGCGATTTTGGAATACTTCGGTTGCAATCCACTTAACGATTTATACAAGGGATATTACTCTCCATAATTAAAAATGTACCTACAAAAGTTTCCGTTCTTTCACTCTTTGTTAAGAGCTGGCACTGTAAACGCAGTTAAGAAAATCCGTCACTCCATATTCATCTCTCTCTCTCTCTCTCTCTCTCTCTCTCTCTCTCTCTCTCTCTCTCTCTCAAATATGCACCTATATATTTAATTCAAGAGTGAACTTGACGCAGGCACCTGACAATGCACATTTTAGTTTTATTAACATCAATGGAATTATTGTTTATAATTTTACATTTTATTATTGATATTTCAGGAGGAGAATTTAAAACGAACTTAGCTAAATTTGAGAAACACATTATCCAATGAATCTACAAAGACTTGACCTGCCATGTCATACAAACCGCAGGCTTGTATCCCTCTTTCTCTGTCAACGCAGGATTCTCTTGAGAAGCTTACTTTCTCCGATGATCTTTTCACTAACAGCAGACTAGGTGAACTGAAAAGGATGGTAATTGACCAAACAAGATGAAATTAGCGGTCATTGACTCAAAAACTTAAAGATCTGGACTTTGCAGAGAGTATTGTACTGCTCTCACAGGTTCCCCAGCAGATATAATTAAAAACATAGAATCTACATCTATAACGCAAACTACCGGCTTGAAAATCGACTTGATAAATGCCTGCGAGTCAATACAAACAACGATGCACTTGTTCTCTTAGTGGGACAGGTCGTTAATAGCTTGACAAGTTCACAAGCCATGGCCGTATTGTGAACAAGTCAGGCAAAACAGAATGAGCACATCCATGCCAGGATTGCCAAGACACGGCATGGCTTTACCGCTTTTTAGACCACAGGTGATCGATAAGATTGAAGTTATTCAACAACAACAACAACAAAAATAACAAAAAACATGAAGGAAAACAAATCATGCCGAATGGCACAATTTCCTCAGACTAACCTATTATCAGTTATTGTACATATGAACCAGTCTAATATGCTGTAAATGAGACAGGGTAAGTAACTTTCAAAAACGTTCGTGCCACGCTTAATACTCAATCTCCTCCTGCTTTTTTTCCGTCTTTGAAGACACACGGCCATAATCTATGGCTTCTTTTACTCTTGATGTATTTTTCAATTCGTCAAGCTATCGTTGAGTTTTCGGCGTTGCACCAAACTGAAGTTACGAGATCCGAAACGTACAAATTGCACGAATTTGCCTGCCGGAACAAACTTGTGCTCCTTGTGTCTCTGTTTACGGCGAGACACTGCGTTCACGAATCTACGATACATCCCTTCATTAATCTGAGAGCATTGGTAGAGGCAAAAATGAGTTTCTACTTTCCATTAATTCGATCCAACTTTAGGAACCCTGTGTTCAACAGAAGAATTATTCATTTAAAGGAATGGTCAAAGTTTTAAAGGAATGGTCAAAGTTTTAAAGGAATGGTCAAAGTTTTTGTCATACCAGGATGGATACAATACAGCAAAAATTTATTATCTGACAAAAAAAAAACGGATTTACTACGAAGGGTTGTTATAGATAAAGCTAAAGGTTTCATAATGGGATAAAATTTCGCACATTTCTCTTTCACTTAATTTCTAAAGAAGAATATTTTGAGCTTCATTTCAACACACTAGAAACGTGGAAATCATTCATTTTTAAAAGTTAAAAGCAAGTACCAATAAATCCTCGCTAATAAAACAACGTACATAGCCACGTTCGTAATGTGCTTTCTTCGCAAACGTGTTCTGTTAATTAGGTCTACATCAAAGTAATAGACAAATTCGGTTCTTTGAGTTGCCTGTCCTTTAGCCGTGTGTAGTGGAATACGGCTTTGGGGGTAGTGGGAGGGGAGGGGGGCTACCAATACACATCAGCTTTGGGATGTTTTGATATTGATCTACAAAAACCACTTAAAAGCTGTCTTTTAACTGTCTTTTTACGTATATAGTTATTTTAATGATATATGTATTAGGTGGTTTGAACATATATATATATATATGGTTTATTTAAACGTATGTAATTTTATTCATGCGAACTATTTTATACCTCGTGAATTTACCATATGCACCTCCATTTTAATTTGGCACTATTTGGGTGATCTAAAAACCGGTTTGATCGTTAGGTGAGGTTTTACTGTAATTAAATTGCATCTAAATAAACGCCCAGTGCGTGTCCCCTAGGATATTTACTGTTAATGTTCATTGTTGATACGTTCATCATTGGACTTGATACGTTCATCATTGGACGACAGAACATTCAGAACACATACCGTTTGCAGTTGTTTCCTACACATAACTTGGAGTTTTTAAACATAAATGGCAGAAAACACGGTTTACTCCTTAATGAAGCAAATATATTTTGCTTCAGATGAAGAAATACAATTTATTATTCGAGCACTAACAGATAAATAAAATGCACTATAAACTTCATATGGACAATAACGATAACTGAATGACCTTGAAATTTCTAGTCAGCGCAGGTTTTTTAAACGGTTATATATGTATACAAAAACTCTGTGTGTGTGTGTGTGTGTGTGTGTGTGTGTGTATGTGATTTGGATTTTTAAAGTAGCTTTAAAAACTTCAGTCACATTGCTACAATGTCTGCTAGACCTCTCCGGTGGCCTAGTGGTTTTAGACCGTCCGCTTCAGATGCAGGAGTTCGCGCGTTCAAACCCCGACCCCGCCATACCAAAGACTTAAACAAAATTTTACTAACACACTAGAATACGCCAGGGTTAGGAACTGGTGTCAAAATAATGGATGATGCCCCCATTGCGAGACATCATTATAAACATGATTTATATAACCTGGTTATATATATATATATATATATATATATATATATATATATATATATATATATATATATATATATATATATATATATATATAACAATGTTTTAATAATGGTATCCTCAGGTGGAATTGAATGCTTTAAACAATCTATAGAAGAGAGAAGGTGGCTGCACGACTACATTATTACTATAGCTAAATAAGTAACGTTTTATTTTTACAACCATGTTCCTTCAGGTCATATTTAATGGTATCTTTGGGTACAACGATTTCCCCAGAACCGTATTGCAATACATTGCAACATGCCAACCCCATATTAGAATATGTACAGCAATACAATAACACTTAATGAAAACAATAATTAAATCAATATAAAATTTACTACTTGAAATATACAACATCTAAAAGTGGTGTTACCCGTTAAGCCTTTAAATGGTTGTCAAATGAACATGTACAATTAACATAAAAGGAAATTAAAGTTTAGGTCCACACACCTGTCAACTATCTTGAAAATGCGTCGACCAGGTAGTTACAAATGGGAAACATCAGATGCGGCCGATGATTGTTTATACGTTTTGCTTTGTGCATTTTTTTTATCAATGAAGCTAAAATATCAATCCGAACTCAGATATTGCATTGCTTTGCTTTATGTACTTATTTACAAACATGGACTCTTGAGTACTGTTCATTTAGTGTCATTATGAACACGGACTATTGAATACTGTTCATTGTGTCATTACGAACAAGGACTTTTGAATACTATTCATTTAGTGTCATTATGAACACGGAGTCTTGAGTAATGTTCATTTAGTGTCATTAAGTACATGGACTTTTGAATACTGTTCATTTTGTGTCATTACGAACACGGACTATTGAGTACTGTTCATTTCGTGTCATTACGAACACGGACTATTGAGTACTGTTCACTTCGTGTCATTACGAACAAGGACTATTTAGTACTGTTCATGTCATGTCATTACGAACACGAACTTTTGAATACTGTTCATTTCGTGTCATTACGAACACGGACTATTGAGTATTGATCAGCTAGTGTCAGTACGAACAAGTCAAAGATATCAAAGGCAAAGTGAAGTTTAAACTTATTATTATTTATAACTGGAAAAATATCTCCTGGTCTTAACGTGCCACCTACATCCCCAATTAAACTTTGCCCAAATATTGGTAATATGTATCTCGTTTTACGTTGAATATGGTTAAATTAAATTGAAAAAAGTGTGCGGGATAGAGAGATCTGTTGGAGATCTGTTGGATGAATGAAAACCGTGAGGAAAAAACATCACGGTACAAACAAACGTATTTCGGTATGTATTGCAAGAACCTCAAACCTCGGTGTGTGTGTGTGTGTGTGTGTGTGTGTGTGTGTGTGTGTGTGTGTGTGCTTGCTTAATATTTCGCTCTTTGTAGATTGTAACAATGCATCTAACATTAGTTAAGTGCGGTTTATCTATATGTCTGCATCATCGTCATCATCATCATCAAAAAGCCCCCCTCCCCCTTTATTACTGTCGTTAATTTGGATGCTTATAGCATTGCTTTAAGGACTTGCAGCTCATTATTTAATTTCTAAATTTATTGCTGCCTGTTCAGAGCTTTTTTTTCTCCGAAGAAATATATTCTTTTTTTTTTTTTTACTTTTCAAAGAGCGTTCGGAATATGAAGTAAAAGGATATGAACTATTGCAAAGTTCGAAAATAACGCATTTTTTGCATATAAATGCATGTATGTAGCATCCGATGCATATGTCTTTGAAATTTAAATAAAATTTAGATACATGGTCTGTATTTAGAGGCTTGTACAACTCATTTTACATTTGAATAAACAGTTAGTCCAAACTATCTCTACTTTTGAATCGGCCGTCAGTGAAATATATCCATAAGTATTGTATTAGCGGTCAATAGAAAAAATATCCATATTTTCTGAATCACCAGTCAATGAAAAATATCCTTATCATTTTAATCAGCAGTCATTGGGAAATATCTCAACTTTTAAATCAGCAGTTATTGGAAAAAATCTCTACTTCTGAATTAGCAGTCATTGTAAAATATTCCTACTTTTAGATCAGCAGTCTTTGTAAAATATTCCTACTTTTAGATCAGCAGTCAGTAGATAATAGCCCTGTACATAAGAGTAATATAAAATCTCAACATATTAAGGATCACCAGTCAGCATAAAGTTTGAAATTGTGTCTTACTACTACTACTACTACTACTACTACTACTACTACTACTACTTATTATTATTATTATTATTATTATTATTATTATTATTATTATTATTATTATTATTATTATAAATTGTTCCTTCAGAATACTTGGATATTACATATGTTTATAGATAAGAATGTTTGAAAATGTCACTTTAATTTGTCGATTAAAAAATGTTGTCAAAAAGAGGCGTATAATTTTGATACACTTTATTCACTTGCAACAGATACGCATGTGCAATATGTTGTCTTGACTTGTAAGTAGATATTTTTAAATAGAAAAGCAGAATATTGTTTGAACATTTGAATTTTATTTATTTTTATGTGAACTACTCTTACACAAGTAAATTGTTTTCATAGTTCCGAGAGATCGTTCTGAAAATGTATCGGGTAAATGGAATACTCCTTTGCAACGCAAATATATGTTTAATGGAGGGGGGGGGGGGGGGGAATGCACCACCCTATAATTTGTGCACCATCATAGTTGTCGAGTTGCCCTTTTTTCTTTGCGAGTGCATCAGAGATTCCCCGTAAGGGCCTCACATGAGGAAATATTAAAGGCCTAGCTAGTTACTTCCCCTGGCGGTTTCACCCAGCAGGATTCAACAAGTAACAGACCCTAGGACGACACGAAGGGTTCTCTCAACAAAATTCACTTTTATGGGCGTTACAGATCCTTTAGGGACGACGAGATATATACCATTGGTAAGTAATCTTTACATTTTCTGAAATACCTATGCTAAATTGTTGCTAAATTCGTCACGTTTGTCAAAATAGGGAAGTGTTCGTGCGCCATTAACGAACCTTTGGGTCGGCCGTCGAACCTAAAATGTCGGCCCTAGATTTTCTTGGCAGACGCCCAGTGGTGTGTTTTACCTATGGTATACAACACTATATCTATTTTAGTGACCATTTTTGATAGCCGTGGATTTACATTTATTGTGTGAGTGTACGCCTAACTTCAACCCCAAAATTACCACAAAACCCAGGGCTACTTCTTTAAGATAATGAAATGGGCGTTAGGGAAGTGTATATTTCCCTGTCAACGTAAATGTATAAATTACGCGCGTGACCTCTGCCAGGTGGCGCTCCAAACAATTGGCCCCTAGGGCAAATTAGGTCAAGGGACGTATGTACAGACATGTTGTTAAAGCAACAATTTTTCATGAATGCCCAGTCACAAAGGTCTTTTTAGTTCATTACTTTTTATAGAGGAAAATATTTTACGAGTTCGCATTAAGGAATAGACTGGGGGAAAAAAGCTATTATTAGCGACAGAAGAATTCCAATCATGTTACTTTCTAAATATAGTACGGTGAGCTATTAACAAGGCCAATCGCAGGTGCGCAATGGGAGATACGAATGTCAATTTAGACTTGAGTGGACTGTAGTACGGAAAAACTATTTTAAAAAATATTTATTTGTTTGTTTTTTTGCTACGTAAATGTATAAAATTGAACTTGAAAACATCGGGTAAACGTAATAATAGATCGAAAAGGGCGACCAGTTAGATATTTCGATGAGTTAGGATGTAATTATTATTAGTTACAGTTGTTATTATTCTTATAAATGGAACAAATACTGAGGAAAATATGACTCGGTATTTCCTAGAAATGCGTTTGCATTGAATGTGCAATAACCGGTAGCAAAATAATTTGGTGCATACAGACACCGAAACAATAGTCATTGTTGGTAACAATGGAACACTTGAATCGTGTATCATCTATTGTGTATGTGTGTGTGTGTGTGTGTGTATATATATATATATATATATATATATATATATATAGAGAGAGAGAGAGAGAGAGAGAGAGAGAGAGAGAGAGAGAGAGAGAGAAGCAAATTAAAAAAGAAAATGTGCATATCTGGAACAGATGTGACTTTCTAGAACCACTAAGCAATTACATTTTATTTGCTTCATTTTTCAGAATGATCCAGATTTGTTAAATTTATTACAGATTTCATTTTTTATATTTTCATGATGTGCATGTACATTTGTAAAACAAAATCTGAGAAAAAGACTTTTCTTAATTTATTAGATACAGTATCTTATCATTCTTAACACTGATTCCATCATATATTAGACATAGTTTTAATTATGTATATTCTCTTGTAATAAAAAATAATTATTTTAAGAAATTTTGGATTTAAATTATTTTTTCATTAATTGATCTTATGAACTTAAATGCTCACATATGTTTTATTCTGATTAACATAATTTTTTCTCAGTACCATACAATTAATGTCTTTTTATCTTTGATTTCTCATTATACAAATAGTGTGTTTATTTAATAATAATAATAATGAGGATTTTTCTATAGCGCCTAATCTTTAAAAGCTCTAAGCGCTTTACACCATCAATAGTGATATGACTACACTACAGAACAACAAATGACAAAAACAATGAAATTGGAAAACATAAAAACATGCTGAAAATATATAAGATACAAAACATGATTAGGTCTCTAAGTTTTTGTTTTCACCTTGGGAACAATGAGTATACGATCATCAGAAGAGTGTAAGGATCTAGCTGGTGTATACACATGGTTGAGGCTGGTTAGGTATGTTGGACTGGAGTCTGTCATTGAAATATAGCACAGAGAACAAATTTTTTATTTGATTCTATATCAAATTGATAGCCAGTGTAGGGTATTTTTTATTTGATTCTGTATCAAATCGATAGCCAGTGTAGGGTACAGAGCAGTGGTGAGGTGTGCTCTGATCGAGGTACTCTAAAGATGATCTGTGCAGCTGTGTTTTGAACTTTTTGAAGTTTCTGGAGTAAATATTGTGACGAACCAGACAGAATTGAGTTGCATTAGTCCAGTCTTGAAAGTACTAATGAACATACAATTGTTTTCATGGCATCAACAGAAAGATATTTACGAATGGAACTGATGCATCTCAATTCAAGATATGCAGCCCTGCAGATGTTCATGACATGTTGGTGCAATGTGAGAGTACTGTCTAGAGTAACACCTAGATTCTGTACTGACTGTGAGAATTTAATGTTGGTGTTGCTGATATTTATTGTCTGAGGTAAAGGATGTGAATGAGAAAGTCTTTGTGTTGTGATCAGAATAGCCTCAGTTTTATCATCATTCATCTGCAGCTTGTTACATGTCATCCATGATTTCACATCCAAAATGCACTTCTCTACTCCATGGATGGTAGCATCAACTTCAGTTGGGTGGCTAGACTTGTATATTTGGGTGTCATCAGCGTACAATTGGTGCGACACTGAGTGATGATCAATGACACTTGAGAGCGGCTGAGTGTACAGAGTGAAGAGAATACGTCCAAGAACAGATCCCTGTGGGACACCATAACATACGTCAACTGGGCTGGAGTGTATTCCATTTGCAGATATAATTTGTGTCCTGTTGACTAAGTAGGACTTGAACCACTGTAAGGCTATATTCTGAATGCCAAATACATGCTGGAGACGGTGAAGTAATATATCATGGTCTGTTGTGTCAAATGCTGCAGATAAATCCAGGAGAGTGAGGACTGTAATCTTTCCACTATCTAAAGCAGAGAGAATGTCACTAAATACTTTATATCATTGACTTAATTAAGATACACAAAATTACTGTAGCATATCAATGATTTAATTAACCTACTCACTTTTAGTGTCTTTATGTGTTTGACCTTATTATCATACACAATAGTACTCATATATATTTGACTTTTAATTAATAAACAATTAATGTCATAATATTTTTGGCTTTTTATATTAAACAGATAAAATTGATCTTGTATAGTGAAACAAGATACAAATAGTAGGACAAATATCAGTTACTAAATTGTATGCTAATTAATTATTACTAAATTTGCTATTTTAAAATCGGCATCTTGTCATTTTATTTTCTATAGGTTAATATTTTCAAATTGAAATACATTACTTCCAACTGAAATATAGTTATTTCGATATGCTTGCTATGTTTTGTTGTGTTTAGAATATTTCATTCATATACATTTTTGAACATTCGTTTAATTGTGAGTTACAACAAAAGGATACTATTTCAATGATTAATGATCTGCTTAGTACAATCCTGTCCACCTACACAAATATGTAATTAATAAATTATCATAGTTATAAATATAATGCATAATAGTGTATACAATATAATTTAAGTGCATTTCAGCGATCCAATGTACGGTATTCTGGTGTTTGGTGCATTTCTGTTTTTGTCCACCCAGAATAAATTGACCAAAAGGATTCTACATATGGCAAAAAGGAAGTTTTTGTATAGCATTACCAATATCAGGTTTCTAAATTGTAATATGTTGGGGTGTGAATAATTTTTATTTCAGAGATGAGGGAAGCAATGATAAATCTAGGTAACCAAGACAGCATAATAAAAACTAATATAATTTGGGTGTGAGAACATGTCATCAAATAAAGTTTTTGGGTTTCTGGAAGGCTTTGACTGGTCTGGGTAAACAGGTCAGCATCTTGACACACCTGGATAACTGGGTCATATTCCTTCCTCTCAGCACCATTTAGTTAAGGTATGATCTGGGGAAGGGAGCAGTCATTTATCTAGTATAGGTTAGCCAATCATATTCTGTATGTGGGGAAAGGGAAAGAGACAGCAGAAATTAGATGTAGTTGGAAACAAGAATCAGATGTGCAAATTAAGAGTAGGGGTACGAGTGATAGATAGTACGAGTCGACAAATATAGTGCGAAACAATGTAGATAAACATTAGTGTAGAAGTAGGAGAGGTGGATAGAACTTAGTGTGTATATTGGATATAAACAGTAGGTTACAGTATGACTTAGTGGTTCAGTTAGTATACCCTTGGTTCCCTGCCTAACCCCAAAGTCTACAGAAAGACCCAATAGGTCAGACAGACCAAGCCTAAAGGGTTAGAATAATTTGCCACCTGTTTTTAAAACAATAGGAAAAAAGTTACTGTTGGGGTTTAATTTGTAAAAATAATTTTGAAATTAAATTAAATTAAATTGGCAGATTATATTGGATATGTTACCTAGTCATAAATTAAGCAGGTTTGCTAGTTGCTCTTTGTATTTCAATCCCCAGGGGGTGGGTAAGGGGGAGTTGGATATCCTTACGCAAAGATCAGTGTGCAAAAAACGAGCATTTCCAAGAGAAAGTTTGCTAGATGGTTAAAAATGATGCCCTGGAAATACTTAATGTTGGAACTTCAGGGCTACATATGCCAGATTTTTCCCTTTTTTTGTAGCACCTTCCCATCTCCATTATTCTGGATATTCCACTGATTCCAGTATAATTTATGGGTATTACCAAAAGCTCATTTAAGGGGTAAAATATGGGTTCCTGGTCGGCCGACTGCCTCTGTATTTGGTTGTCGGCCCTAAGAAACCCACACCATTTTCCACCTCTGGTTTAAAAAAAAAAAGAAGTTTAAAAAATTCAGAATTTGATTTGTACATCTAATTGATTAATTGAGTTGGTTTAACCAAGTATTTGATGTGCTTTTACATGATATATACTAATATATATATATATATATATATATATATATATATATATATATATATATATATATATATATATACAAACACAAAATAAAAATTCCCCAAAATTGATTGGTGCATTTAATTAAACTGGTTTAGTCCAATATTTGAAGTGCATAGTACATTATATACACTAATCATTATAGCATTGTGTTTTCTTAATTAAAAAAAAAACCTACTGGTACCTACCCTAATTTAAAAACCAGGAAACTTGTTTGTCTTTCAAGTCTTTCATAAAATCTCTACAACTAGTAAAAGTCCAGAAATTGTAAAAATTTTGTCAGACAGGCTGACTGACTTAGTCACAGATTACGTCACATTCACAATTATGCAGACAAATAAAGCACATATCTTTGAATGACACTAAGTTTCAAAATAAGCACATATTCCTGAAAGACACAAAAGATACAAAGTGTCAAAATAAGCATATATTCTTGAAAGACACAAAGTGTCAAAATAAGTACATATTCTTCAAGGATGACCAAGTATAAAAAATCAGCACGTATTCTTGAAAGACACCAAGTGTCAGAATAAGTGCATGTTCTTGAAGGACACCAAGTGTCAAAATAAGTATATAATCTTGAAGGACACCAAGTGTCAAAATAAGTACATATTCTTCAAGGATGACCAAGTATAAAAATTAGCACATATTCTTGAAAGACACCAAATGTCAAAATAAGTACATATTCTTGAAGGACACCAAGTGTCAAAACAAGTACATGTTCTTCAAGGACACCAAGTGTCAAAATAAGTACATATTCTTCAAGGATGACCAAGTATAAAAATTAGCACATATTCTTGAAAGACACCAAATGTCAGAATAAGTACATATTCTTGAAGGACATCAAGTGTCAAAATAAGTACATGTTCTTCAAGGACACCAAGTGTCAAAATAAGTACATATTCTTCAAGGATGACCAAGTATAAAAAATTAGCACATATTCTTGAAAGACACCAAGTGACAAAATAAGTACATATTCTTGAAAGACACCAAGTGTCAAAATAAGTACATATTCTTGAAGGACACCAAGTGTCAAAATAAGTACATAATCTTGAAGGACACCAAGTATCAAAATAAGTACATAATCTTGAAGGACATCAAGTGACAAAATAAGTACATATTCTTGAAGGACACCAAGTGTCAAAACAAGTACATATGCTTGAAGGCCACCAAGTGTCAAAATAAGTACATATTCTTGAAGGCCACCAAGTGTCAAAATAAGTACATAATCTTGAAGAACACCAAGTGACAAAATAAGTACATATTCTTGAAGGACACCAAGTATCAAAACACACAAATATTTTCGAACTACACCAAGTGTCAAAATAATGCAGAAAATTAAGAAACAGATGCAAACACAATGTCTGATACACTAATGTCCAACTCATTTTGAGAAAAACCTTTTTGTGGTATTGTAATTGAAATCTTGATACATTGATAGCCGTTACTACAGTTGGGTGATATTTATATACCGAAAGCCAATGCTTTTGATAGACAATACTATAGTTGGGTGATAGTGATACATGTATATTGATAGTCAATACTATAATTGGGTGATACTGATATATTGATAGTCAATACTACAGTTGGGTGATAGTGATATATTAATAGGCAGTACTACATTTGGGTGATACTGATATATTGATAGTCAGTACTACAGTTGGGGGAAAATTTGCTTGGGACTTCCTACTATTAGAAAACTTTAAACGGCCTGATAACAGAAGAACTATCTGTTTGGACTTTTAAGAATTAATATGATTTTAAAAAATAAAACTTCAGCAAGAAATAAGAACTCAAACGTTTTCCTGCCAAGTTTTAAATTTTTTGTTTAGATATGTAAGAAAATGAACATTGTGGTTAAGCTGTACATTATAAGTTAGAGGCTTGTTTATTTGTGTATTATAAGTTAGTGGCTTGTTTATTTGTGTATTATAAGTTAGTGGCTTGTTTATTTGTGTATTATAAGTTAGTGGCTTGTTTATTTGTGTATTTTGGAAACTTCAAAGCTGATTTCCTACTAAAGATGTTAACAGCATTTGCCCCAAAATGACACCAGTACTTTAAACTTTGTTAGTACCTGCAACACATCTCCTTAAAAAAACAAATAGAAAACAAGAAGCAGCCATAAACATATTTCTGATGATGGTGTCGTCATAAGGTACAGCTAGTAGCCAGTGTATAGTTTGGCTTGCATTAGTAAGATTTAGTTCAAGTTTAATTACATTTTAGGATTTAATTACATTTTAGGATTTAATTGCAGTAGATTGCTGACTTTATGCATATTGTATTATCTTTTTTATTTTTCAGGGATCATACATTTAACAAGAGAGAAAATAAGCACGAGTCTTAATATATGTCATCCCTGGTTGGATTTTTCACACACTTCATGCATTCGGTCAATAAAGACCAGACTGTGACGATTTGGACTTGTGTCCTTCTCTGATGGCAACTTCCTCAACCACTGTGTCCATTCCATCTAGTAACGGCCCCGTGGACACATCTAAATACACGGTTCAGGTAATTACAAAGTATATGTGCCGTTATTGTGCACAACAGTTTGATTCACCTTCAGACATGCAAGCGCATATCCAAAATCATCTGAAAGGAAAGGCACCACATTCCTGTTCTGTGTGTGGCAAGGAATATCGTACTCCATCCAAACTTCAGCGGCATGTTCGTGTCCACAGTGGTGAGCGTCCATATGCATGCAATTTGTGTGGTCGCCGATTCACAAGGTCTGACCATGTCAAGCAGCACATGAAAGTCCATCTGCCGCAGAGACAGAGAAATGAATGTAGAATTTGTAATGTAAAGTTTATGCGAAGACAAACGTTGCATCATCATTTACTACAACACCATAAAATTAATCAAGTTTATACATGTCACCGATGTGGTGAAGCATTTGATGAGATTCAAAAACTGCATACACATAAAGAATCCCACATGCCAGTACCAACCATAGAGATTGGGGGTGTCAAAATTAAACAGGAACCAGGGGATGTAATGGATGACAAACCAACAACTGGATTAGCAAAATTTAGCCTTGGTCCTCAGCCACCCCCTACTGGGGATGAAAAATCTGTCGATGAAGGAGATTTTGATAGCTCCAGTAATCTTTCGAACTATAATCCAGGACAAGAAAATGCTACGTTAATTGACACTGATTTTGATGAACAGATCAACCAAGCAGCCAAAATGGCTATAGAAGCATCCTTCACACAGAGTAATGGTGGAGAGAGTGTACTTGAAGATTTGAAAAAGTCTACAACGATCATGAACGGCAATGAGATGTACATTGTTCCGACAGGTTCAGATGACAGTGATTCATCCAATGTGGAAATGCAGTTTAAGAAGGAGCACATTAATGAAGATGATTTATCTAAAGGAGGAAACTTTCATGACCCAGGAACCAAAGAAAAAGGCGTAGGATCTGATTTGGAAGAACAAATTGACAAAAAACCAACAGAGCAAGAATTGAAGGATGCAGCTGAGAAATCGAAAATCAATGCTATGGAAGAGAAAGCAACTGCTAAAAAGCCCTTCATACAACTCGTTGTTCCTCAGTCAAGTACAGCAGCTGGTCCAAGTCAGCCTGTGGCAATCTCTGCAACAGATTTAGTATCTCTTATCAAAACGTCACAGGTTAACTCCCTCAAGACAGCTTTCACATACAGCTCTGGCAATTCTTCTAATATATCGCAAGTCCTGGGCCCTCAAGTGGTGATGTCAGCACGGCCTGGATCCATTCTCCCAAGTAATACTATGACAAATATTTCTACAACTCAGCAAGGGAACTACAAATACATTAAACCAGCCCTTCCACAGGTTACCATATCGACAGCACAGAGTTCAAATGTAGCTGCCTTGGGTCTCAATGCAAAGAGAACATTCCGATGCGACCATTGCCTGATTTATTTTGAAGACCTTGCAATGAGTATGTTACATAACTCGCTCCATTCTGCCGATGAAGCTGATCCATTCACTTGTAGGAAATGTATGAAGAAGTTGGGAAATCGCCTGGAATTTACAGCACATTTAATTTGGCATTTAGAACCCAACATGGATATATAAAAGCATTATATAAAGTCACGATAAAGTTTTATTCCTGTGACTATTATCTCAAATTTTTTATATGCAATTAATCCATAAAAATAATACTTTTTTAATCAGATTTTTTTAATATATAAAAACTCTTTTGATTATAGTAAAAGTGTAAATTTTAAATTATAGAAAAAAAGTTAAAAGCTGCATTGTCTGTATTTTTGCTTTCTTATTTCATTGTTAAATTTACAGATTTTTTTTTAAATTGTATAAATATAGGCATCTAACATCATTGATAACCATACATCATGTATTGATACTGGGTCATCCGGTGCTAACAATGTGATAACCGTTGTTCAGTTTTCATATGGACTAACTACTTTTGTACATGTACATTACTATCAAATATGCCTTGAAAACAATTCATAACTTAACAACTGTTAAGAGGTGTAATCTTACCTTCATTAACATAAATAACCCACTGCTGTTTTCAGTTTATTTACTTCACTGAGTTTTACTGTTTGCATATTTGGAAATGTCCATGTTGACTTAAGTAAGTAAAAAATGTTACAATTCTGTTAGAATAAATTGGGTGGAAACTTTGTTAACCAATAATAGGGAACATTTGTGAAAGACTAATTCAAGTCAAAGAAAATTTATAGATATTAACCAGTAAACCTCAACAAAAAAAAATACAGACTTTGCAGCTTGGATAATTTTCATTTTATATTTGGTGTACTAAAAAAATTTATGCGAGAAAAGGACAGTAATTACAGTAGTCCAATACATGCATCTGTTATACAAAAAATGATCTGGAATTAATTATTATTGTAGAACCTTTATCCGATGATTAACCAGCTGCATGTGTTTTCTCAGGAGCTTTGTTATAGGACCAGTAAAAGAATAATGGTCTATTTGTCTTGCCTGCATGTAAACTCATAAGCCATTTTTCCTTCCCAGTTTTCTAATTATATGATCAAATGATTCCTGTTTAATTGACGATGTGGCAAAATGTTAATTAAGAGCACTTTCGTACATGATTTAGCATATCATACTTTAACTGGAAAGCTTACATTTCCATCGATATTTGATATATTTCCAATTGAAGTATAATTATACTTATCATTTTTCAGTAAGATGAAAAATGGCACAGTCTTAAATTTTTGAATTTATTCCTGTCTTAGATTTTTTTGGGGTACTGGCAGAACTGAGTCATCGAAAATGCTCTCCGTTACAGATTACTGCCATCTCACCTCTGCCTGCATGGGTTTGAGTCTCCAATTCGGTCAATGTGAATGTGAGAAAACTTGCCAGTAGCTTCTCGTGGGTTAGTGGTTCTTTCTGGGGTTTTCCGGGTTCTTCATCCACCATTTCTACTGGCAGCCATGTAAGGCTTATCTTGTGCTGAAAAATGGTGTTAATCCCTACAGCAGCAACATCTTAGTTTAGTGCTATATAATCAGTTTATTACACTAAAAACATGCCTAATGTTTTTCAAATCCCACCTTTATTTCCTCATTAAATCTCTCCGTTTCCCTTTTGTTTCTAATTGGATGCTTGTTTTACCCCCAATAGTTTCATTTTTGAAACGGATCTTTGGCCAAGCTGATAAATTTGTTGAAAAGTATGGGGAGTACTAGCTTTTCAGATATGTGTTTCTAATGAAGAATAGTTAGGTGAAATGACTTACTGTACTGTCATTGAAATTTAGGCTTGTTTATTTTTAGGACAGGTTTAATGGCTGCAGACTTGGCTAACGTTTTACACAGCATGTAAAAATGTAACATTTTCTCAACTTTTTAGGTTGTTTGGATAATATAGGAAAATACTAAGTGATTCAGACTGGGTTTCACCTTATTGGCTTGTATAGTACAATAATTTTGTGAATATAATATTTCCATTTTGACATTGTCAATTACAGATTTGTTTCTTTTGCATGTTTTGTGCAGTATAATGCACATCTTGTATGTAGTCACAGTGGACTGTATATGTAGAATATGCTAGCAGAGCACACCTGGTCTAATCATTTCCTTTTTACTCAGTCTTAACTAGTTTTGCCTGGCAAGATTCTAATTGACACCTTGGCAGATTGGTAACATATTTCAGTGCTTTGGGTCATTTGATGCAGCTGCAAGCCACTGCATCCAATCAAAATTGAGTTATTCTAATATAAACACTGTTCCTTCATGATCAAGACAGGGGGAGCACACAACTGGCAAGGTCTCAACAATAACCAATTTTTCACTGGTGGTCCATGTTTGCACAAATGTATCCATCCCTCAAATATACCTGTAATGGCATTCTCTGGTATGTAGTCACACTTTCAATGTTCAAGTTACAAATTTTCCTTTCAAAGTCAATTTCTTCTACCATTTTTGGCCAAAATACAATGAATCGCTGTTGCTTAGTTGGCATTGCATACTAGGGGAGGCAACTCCTGAAATTCACTTGATGTTGTTAGGACCAAATACTGAAGTATCTGATTTATCTGCCTATGTGTAGACGTTCACACGTCGGAACCATGGCTAAAGAAGATGGGTCTTAGGATGTTACCAGTAGTATCAGCAGCCAGATGTTGCTCTTCTTTGTCAACATATAATTGCCCCAGGCAAAATGCAGTTGAAATTTTGAAGGACTGCAGAGTCTACCCAAATTGTTTTTTTATTCTTAGTGAACAGTAAATATGCACCCCATTTTCTCTGGCCAGGGTTTCTATTGAGATTGCCACCTATATCAGAAATCTGTTATAATGAATATGATTTGTTGATATGCTTACTTACCAATTTGCAGAACTAGAAGGACTCTGTGGGCCTTTGAAAATTTCATAAGCCTTTTGCCCAGGGCAAGTTAATTTCAGCAAAGGCATTATGTGGTAGAGATAATAAAATGTAAATTGGCAAGTGAAATTGGTGATATTGAGTTTGTATTATGTGTTAAGTTTTCTTGAAGTCAAGGACAAAAATTGGTTATATCACGAATATGATTTTTATAAATTACAATGTAAATATTGCTCTCATTTGATGTTATTCTTTGCTAAAGGTAATGTTTGTTATTTTCTTGTGATATTGTTGATCATGGTTACAGAAATCATATATTCTAGATTATATATTAATTTGTCTGACATGTAGCGTGATTGCAAAACCATATTAATATTGTATGTTTTGTCAAGATTTTTGTTGGCACAATATTTTAACATGGTTCTATAGGTTATGCAGATCTTAAAAATGCTAAAAATTTTTGTAAGTATTTTAAAATGCAAGGAAAGTATTCAAAAATGAAATGAGAAAAGTTGTGAAATTACAATAAGGTTATGTTTTTATAAGCAATATAACCTTTTTTCACTACTGTTTTTGTAATTATTTTGTTTTCTGTTGAAATGGCATCTAAAGTAGCTTTTGAAATCTGAATTTAAAATAATTTAATGAATACAAAAGCCATGGTAATAAATGATGAAGGCTTGGAATGAAGAATGTGCTGATTTAATGTTTTTTTAACCAGCTGAATGTTTCTACAGCAGCCAAGTCATGTTGCTCTCGAAGTTATAATGGAAAATTAACCCTTCAAAAAATGGAGAATGATGCCTACTGATTTGTATATCTGTTCAAATAAATGTTTTTTTTCTTTGGATTAAAAACATTCTCAGTAATAAAACATGATCATATTATGAAAAGTTGATCTGAACATATTTGCCAGGTTTTTAAAAGAGTGGATTGTGTAAAAGTTATTGAGTAAATATTCTGAATTTTCCTTACTAAGTTGTGCAGGCTCTTGTGTGGCCATCCAGTTATGCAATGGTTCACACCTAGTTTTTAAATAAATTTATTATTGGTCAATTGGACTCTCTGACATTAATTTACAGATGCCATCTTAAGCAGAGAGGTCAGTTTTGTAACCGGTTTATAATATACAGTGTATACAAATCCCAACATTTATAATCTTGTTAATAACAGAAAAAAAGCCCTCTGACCTTCACCTCTGACCTTTTAACCACTTGATACCTCTGCTAAGATATGACAGATCTGATAAAATGCATGTATAGAAACAGAAACCCTTCATTTGGCTCATAACAATTTACTGCAACAAACCCCCCCCCCACAACTAAATAAGTTTATCACATGACCTTGATCATATACATCTGGATCCATTATCCACAATGGTTGTCCCATGTTCATAGGTGAGTCTGCAGAGGTTTAATACCTGTGAATAGACCCATTATTTTTCTCCCCCCCTCAATATGAGAAACTGTTCCGTCAACTTTATATCTTTTGCCTCCACACTAGTAGCATATTTAAGTCTCAAGGTAAACATTAATACCTTGGTGTATCATCTACGGATGTAACAGATCCCCAAAAATTGATCCATTGACCACCATGTAACATAGATGCAAGTGCTTGCTATGTCTTGGACTGTACAGTATCAATCTATTGATTTTATCTTTTAAGAAAATACTTGAACCAAAAGTTCATGTTAGCCTGAATGAAAAAATGATCAATTAATGGACATTGTTACCACCATGTCATTCATTTTAGGTGAGACAATAGCTTACTCGAAGTTGTGTCTATTTTCATGAAAAATTATTGGTACGTCGATATATTTTGCATGAAGGTATACATGTAAGCTATTATGTGATAATTATAGATGTACACTTAATTGTAATAACATAATCGTACAGATATTTTAATAAGTGAGGATTTGTATATGTTTAAATCATAATTTATTAGCAAATATTTTTTCGTCAGATATTTAGATAGAAATCATTTAGAGGTTTAATTAATATTTACCTTGTAATTAAAAAGTATTAGTAAAACAGTACCTTGTATAGCGTAAATGATTTTGACGTGTATCTGTAGTCATATTTATCTACATATATATAGTTTGTTTTTTAATATCTTTTTGCATTTATTTTTTTTACTTTTTTTGTTTTCATCATTTAAATTAAAAATTTAAAATGTGCAAAAAAGTAGTTCAAGTACTTTTTTCTAAATTAATTTTTGAAATTTTGTAATCCATTTTACTTTTTTTGTTGAGAAATATCTTGTGAGGTTTTGATCGTTTAGAATCTTTTCCCATGTATTAAAGTTTAGTTAAATTTGATGGAATATTGTTAATCAAAGTACTTTTTCTCTTTTTTTAGATGACAATGCATCCATAAGTTCTTTTCCCATGTATTAAAGTTTAGTTAAATTTGATGGAATATTGTTAATCAAAGTACTTTTTCTCTTTTTTTAGATGACAATGCATCCATAAGTTTTATTTTAATAGAACCTACATCTCATATAAAATTGTGAAATTTAATACTGCTGAGTCTCTTTGGCTTGATCTTGGTTAGAACAGACAATTATGATTGTTTAACAGGTTGTTAGGCTCAGGTAGAATCTCATTATCTTATGTAGTAAAATGGCATTTTTTTAAGATTCGCTTGAAGGCAGTGATTGGCTTCAAGACAGGGATTGGCTTAAAGAATGGCTTTAAGGCAGTTTTTTGCTTAAATATTGGCTTTAAAACTGTAATTGGCCTATAGACTGGCTTCAAGGCTGTGATAGGCTTAAATGCATTGATTGGCTTAAAAACTGGCTTCAAGGCAGTGATTGGCTTAAAGGATGTGATTGACTTCAAGACAGGGATTGGCTTAAAGGTAGTGATTGGATTAAAAACTGGTTTCAAGACAGGGATTGGCTTAAAGAATGGCTTTCAGGCAGTTTTTGGCTTAAATATTGGCTTTAAATCTGTAATTGGCCTATAGACTGGCTTCAAGGCTGTGATAGGCTTAAATGCATTGATTGGCTTAAAAACTGGCTTCAGGGCAGGGATTGGCTTAAAAGCAGTGATTGGCTTCAAGACAGGGATTGGCTTAAAGGCATTGATTGACTTAAAAACTGGCTTCAAGGCAGGGATTGACTTAAAGGAAGTGATTGGATTAAAAACTGGTTTCAAGACAGGGATTGGCTTAAAGAATGGCTTTAAGGCAGTTTTTGGCTTAAATATTGGCTTTAAAGCTGTAATTGGCCTGTAGACTGGCTTCAAGGCTGTGGTAGGCTTAAAGACTGGCTTCAAGGCTGTCATTGACTTAAAGAGTGGCATCAAGGCTTTGATTGATTTAAATAGCTTAAGGACATGAAATAATTCTTTTCTTCCAATTTGTAATAATAATCTTAAAGATTAGCTTTATCAAGTCAGGATTGTTTAATATCAACTTAATTGCTGTAAATTCACATGGGCCATTCACCATGTGTCATCGACATTGATCAACAGTGGCCTTGATGCAAGAAGTGATGTAGAAGAAAATGCCAGATTAATCCTTTTATTTTATATTCATTGCAGTCCTGTTTTCATGCAGCATCAGCTAACATTTTCTAGAAATGCCAATCTTATGGTCTTTTCTGTTGTACTGTGCTCCCTTTGTGTTCAAGCCATGGAGATTTCAGTGTGTATTATATACAAAATTTATTTTCCTGAGGAGATTTCACTGTGTGTGTAATACACACAAGATTTTGTCGCTTGTCATCCTTCTACAGAATGATCAAAGCACATCTGGAAAAATGATGATTGTACCAGATTATTATGTCTCTTCAATCGACATGCTGTCAATTATCAACATTGATCTTATCATTCGGAAAAATACCAGCTGATATATTTTGTTATTGTCTGAAATTTGATGAAAAATAAATTGAAAGAATATCTAATTTGTATACATGATCATTCGATAGACTAATTACACATACTCATCACCACATAAACGACACTTTGAATGGTTATCAAATTACTTAGCATCTGTATATACATGGCACCTTGATAATTGTTTTCTTCAATCAGAAATATTGCTCTATCAATATTTGAAGCCGTCTCAGTTTATTTATTGGATGTCACTTGTAGCATTATTTGCAGAGTTATTTCCCTCTAATTAGAACTTTATGCAAATTCTTCATTTTGTTAGACATGTGTTTGTTTTAATTGTTTATATTCCATATACAGATTATGGGATGGAATATATTATGAGATGGGGATGTACAGTATTGACCCAAGAGCCATTTGGATACTTTGTCTTGTAATATTCAATGATAATTTGTAAATTCCTAATACATGATAATGTAAAGACAGGTTAATATTTATTAATTACTTGGATATAGTATTCTGTTTTGATCTAACACAGTTAAAATCTCTTATGACTAGTAAATGATACTGTTATAAAAATAAACTGAGCTGTTTATTTTTGTTTACCTGCAACCAGTACATTTGTGAGAACTTATTTTGTTCATGTTGTAATTTGTTTTTGTCAGCAAGAGATGAGTGTTGAGAAATTAATGCATCATAATAATTGGTTTGAGGCACCAATTTCTGGAATTAGACAAATTCCTTCATGACCTACAAGCAACAGCTGCTATTGGCACTTAAAATTCTTAAGGTAAAATTTTTGTACTGCTATCGGCACTTAAAATTCTTAGGTAAAATTTTTGTACTGCTATTGGCACTTAAAATTCTTAAGGTAAAATTTTTGTACTGCTATCGGCACTTAAAATTCTTAGGTAAAATTTTTGTACTGCTATCGGCACTTAAAATTCTTAAGGTAAAATTTTTGTACTGCTATCGGCACTTAAAATTCTTAAGGTAAAATTTTTGTACTGCTATTGGGCACTTAAAATTCTTAAGGTAAAATTTTTGTACTGCAATTGGCACTTAAAATTCTTAAGGTAAAATTTTTGTACTGCTATCGGCACTTAAAATTCTTAAGGTAAAATTTTTGTACTGCTATCGGCACTTATAATTCTTAAGGTAAAATTTTTGTACTGCTATTGGGCACTTAAAATTCTTAAGGTAAAATTTATGTACTGCAATTGGCACTTAAAATTCTTAAGGTAAAATTTTTGTACTGCTATTGGCACTTAAAATTCTTAAGGTAAAATTTATGGACTGCTAATGGCACTTAAAATTCTTAAGGTAAAATTTATGTACTGCAATTGGCACTTAAAATTCTTAAGGTAAAATTTTTGTACTGCTATTGGCACTTAAAATTATTAAAGGTAAAATTTTTGTATTGGCACTGCTATTGGCACTTAAAATTCTTAAGGTAAAATTTTTATACTGCTATTGGCACTTAAAATTCTTAAGGTAAAATTTTTGTACTGCTATTGGCACTTAAAATCCTTAAGGTAAAATTTATGTACTGCTATCGGCACTTAAAATTCTTAAGGTAAAATGTATGTACTGCTATTGGCACTTAAAATTCTTAAGGTAAAATTTTTGTACTGCTATTGGCACTTAAAATTCTTAAGGTAAAATTTTTGTACTGCTATTGGCACTTAAAATTCTTAAGGTAAAATTTTTGTACTGCTATTGGCACTTAAAATTATTCAAGGTAAAATTTTTGTATTGGCACTGCTATTGGCACTTAAAATTCTTAAGGTAAAATTTTTATACTGCTATTGGCACTTAAAATTCTTAAGGTAAAATTTTTGTATTGGCACTTAAAATTCTTAAGGTAAAATTTATGTACTGCTATTGGCACTTAAAATTCTTAAGGTAAATTTTTTTTACTGCTAATATGACTGTATGTGATTGCTCAATGTCTCTGCATTGCATTCATGCTAATAATTTTATATTGTAAATGGAAGGTAAAACTGGGGTTAGTGTAATATTTAAAGAGGGATACAAGTATGTCATTTTTGTTAAAATCAAGTTTAGTATCATGGACATTTTTTCCCCTCCTTCAGTCCAGATGTAGCAAATATAGCAAACATCTTTGTTCATAAAAAATTTCAGTCACATGACTGCAGTGATCTTTTTGGCAGTTGATTGTTAAATGGTATGTACCATATGTTATATGTCTTTTTACGTGAGATAGAATTTTTTTTACCTTAAACTGAACCAGTTAGGCAGATTTTATCGGCCTTAGTGTCAAACATTAGTGTTTATAAAATTTACATCAACATAATATTTTCAGATGCAATGAGAGTAACTACAAGGTGAATGTTTTTGTCTTGAGCAATGATGTCAAATATGATTAAAAGTAATTGTGAGAATGATTTCTCTGACAATGCATTTTTTCTTTTTATGATGTTACCGGTACTGCAAAAACTGAACTGCAGGTTTCCCCAGCTTTGAGGTGTATGCTTTCTGTTTAAAATATATCTCCATTTCAGTTGGAGTCAGTTTTTAGCATCAAGAGCAGATGTTTTTGTATTCAGTCAATTTATATCATAACGAATAGATAATGTATATTCAATTAACACTATTCATTATTCCAGGAGGTGTGGTGAGTTTATAACTAGAGATTTATTTGTATTATAAATACTCACAGAGTGTCATATTGCACATTATGTGCTATGTATAGTATTAATTGTTATTTATTTTTCTTTGCGCTTGTATGTATTTTCATTCCAAGATTAGGAATAAGGAATCTGTTAAATGACATCTGTTGTATTACATGTAATTTACATGTGTTGTATTACATGTAATTTACATGTGTTGTATTACATGGAATTTACATGTGTTGTATTAAATGGAATTTACATGTGTTGTATTACATGGAATTTACATGTATTACATGGAATTTACATGTATTGTGTTACATGTAATTTACACATGTTTTATTGCATGTCATCACAGATAGCTTGGAGATGTCTTATATTTTTGTGGCAATCATGTTAGTGGGAAGATAGACCAGACAGTTGTCTGCTGGTGGTGGTGGTGGCATTGTTGTAAAATAACAACTTTTTTATATATATAGATATTGCCGTCAGTTTTCTGCTGATATTGTTGTCAACATTTCAGTAATCTTTTGGTTGAAGTTTTACAACAATACTTTGACCTTTTTGTTTCCAGTTTATATCGTTCATTTTTTCATTTGTATTGGGAATTCAAAATGTCTGTGCTCAGAGACTTTTATGCAGTAACAGAAGCACACAATACACCAATAACACCAATAATCATTGATTGACTGCTCTGGTGGCCTAGTGGTTGCATCATCTGCCTTTGCTGTGTGAGGTCGTGGAGTCAATCACCGGCCAAATTATACCAAAGATTTACAAAAGTGGTACTAACTGCTGACTTGCTTGGCGCTCAGCGTTAAGAGGTTAGTGTTAGGACTGGTCAGCCTTGGTGTCAGAATAATGTGACTGGGTGGGACATCATGCTATATGTCTGTGTCATGATGCCCCAGTGCTAGATATCATTAAAAACTGTCACACTGCAGACATTGTAGCAATATGATTAAGTTTTTTTAAAAACTTTTAAAAATCCAAATCACACACACACACACACACACACACAATTATTGACTTGTTCAGTAACATGAACACTTAATCACAGTACTCATTGATTCATATACAGTAGATGTTGTATGGACATACAATGAAACAAGTGCTCAGACTTGTACAGAAACATACTATACAATAAAACCAGCACTCAGACTTGTACAGTAACATACTATATAATAAAACCAGCACTCAAGACTTGTACAGTAACATACTATATAATAAAACCAGTGCTCAAGACTTGTACAGTAACATACTATATAATAAAACCAGTGCTCAGATTTGTTCAGTAACATACTATACAATAAAACCAGCACTCAGACTTGTACAGTAACATGCTATACAATAAAACCAGTACTATAACATACATACATTAGCATGAGCATGATTAAAACAGCAATATAGCATGAACACACAATAAAGCGAGTACTTGTACAGTAGCATGAACACACAATAAAGACTACTTGTACAGTAGCATGAACACACAATAAAGCCAGTACTTGTACAGTAGCATGAACACAGAATAAAGCTAGTACTCGTATAGTAACAGGAACACAATAAAGCAAGTACTTGTACAGTAGCATGAACACACAATAAAGCAAGTACTTGTACAGTAGCATGAACACACAATAAAGCCAGTACTTGTACAGTAGCATGAACACACAATAAAGCCAGAACTCAGACTTGTACAGTAGCATGAACACACAATAAAGCCAGTACTTGTACAGTTGCATGAACACAATAAAGACTACTTGTACAGTAGCATGAACACACAATAAAGCCAGTACTTGTACAGTAGCATGAACACACAATAAAGCCAGTACTCAAGACTTGTACAGTAGCATGAGCATACAATAAAATCAGTACTCAGATTCATATACAGTAGTATGAGCACACTCAGAGACCAGTACTCACAAACTTGTATACAGTAGTTTGAATGCACAATGCAACCAATACTCATATTCAGTAGGAAGACTGTACAATGCAAGGTGCACAGCAGCGTGTACAGTGAAGCCAAATTGGCATACATTTTGTATATTCAGAAATATGGAGCAGCTGTCAAACTAAGCAGAAAAAGCTTACATGCTGCTTAAAATAAGTTCTGAACTAATTTTTTCTTTATCTGGTAGCTATTATTTTAATATTAACTCTAATATTTAATTTTATACAGTTTTAAAATATTAAGTGATACTGGTTTCAACTTTTCTTAAATAATACTTAACATAGTTTCAAGTTATACTGTTGAAGAGCATATGTGAGAAATAGGCTGCGTCTATTTAAAAAAAAATATACGTTTACTACATGCATAGTGTTTTATTGATAAAACTCATGAAAAGGCAGTTTCAGGTTTTGCATGAGAGGTTCTATGTGCATTTTTGTTGCTGTTTCTAAAGAGATTTATCTTTAACATACAGACTTTTACTAGGTTCTTTTGGGGTCATTATAAATGTATTAGACCTGGGATGCCACATGCCACATTCACCCAGTGATATGGTTTTATCTGGCTACATTTGTATTGTGTGGACGGGCTGAGCACATTTTTTTCATCCACTTATCCAGTGGTGTAGTATCAGCGGCTCTTCACTTAAGGGATTTTTTGTAAATGCTGCTATAGTAATGCATATACTGTATTGCACAGGCCTTGTGAGGTCCGGAACTGTCAAGAGACTTGATTGGTTCAATCTGGAACTGTCAAGAGACTTGATTGGTTCAATTCGGAACTGTCAAGAGACTTGATTGGTTCCATCCTGAATTTGTCAGAACTGTCAAGAGACTTGATTGGTTCAATCCTGAATTTGTCAGTTCCATTGCCAAATACACTGGTTGAATTTAAAACCTGTGCAAGAACAGTTGTTATGTTTCCCCCCACTACTTTCACATTTTTGTTGCCACAGTCTCGTTAATGTCTTTTTCAACAAATCTCACACTCAGTGGCAATCATTTGTTTTGCCCTTCCACTTTGACATGAATTTTCCTTCTCCAATCATCCTTTTAAATCTCGTTGCAAAAATAATTTAGTGATAACCTCCAACTGGTTATGTCCACCCATAAACATCACCTCGATTGTTAAACTAATTCTAAAGTTGTCCTTTAAATATGAACATGACAGCACTTTAATTGGTATAAATGTTTCCTAAGGACTGGAAAAGAATCCTTTATATAATTAATGAGAAATTTAAGAATTATCAATGCTTTTTTATCATTTCATAAAGGTTTAGATGCCTTTTATCAACTTAATTTGACTGACTCGCATGATTAAATCATCTGGCAGAGTTATTCAAGAGGAAATTGCTTGAGTATGCAAAACAATGAAGCCATTAAAAACACTACTGATTGATTATACCTTTATTTTGTTTCATGTCTTTTGATTTGCCAATAATTTGGTCACTAAACACAATTTGCAGTCAAGCATATCAGATATGTGCACATTCAACAGTTATCAATAACCAACCATATGTGTGATATAAGACGTAAATAAATACATAGAAGGGTAGAGTCATGCATTTGTTATGCTTGGATGACATGAATGGGGACATAAAAGTAGATGAAGTGATTATGACACTTGTCCAACTTTGTTAAAACAGGACAAGTGTCATAAACTGGACTAGTGACTTGGATAATTAATAGTCTGGCTTTCTGGTCTGTGTCCTGGAGGAGGTTGCACATGCCTCTTTGGATTTAGAGATTCCTATCTTAAAATTTGATGATAAAATAAAATATTGCTGTTGTCAAATGATGATCAGAGGGTGGCATTTACTAAATGTTGGACAATTAGGATGTTTGTTTATAAAGTTTTTATTGTTTGATTACATTGTAATACATGTACTGTAATTGAAAATTTTGGAGTTGATGTAAAATGTTATTTTCTGTCCATGGAGTTTTCACAGTACATGTAGTAATGTTATTTGTCAATATTTATTGTGGATAAGGAATGGATTCTGCTTTTATATTTCAGGCGAGTATATCAGCGAGTATTGAGACATAAATATTTTTGGCTGAAATAGAAAAAACTTAAGTAATTTAATAATACCCTTGTACATATTTTTATACATTGATTACTTGTTTGTGTTTTTAACAAAATAATATTTTTCTTTTCAAGCAGGAACCAAAAAAAAGTCAATGGAATGGTTGATAAAATTTTAAAAAGTGCTAAAAGTTCAGGGCTCCAGCATTTCAAATATTGGCACACTTCAGCGATCATGGATTTACTTTTTTTTTTTTAAATATTTTTGGAGCACTGATTTGCCTTGTGGTCTAAAGCCATACAGGTCTAAGTGGTCATCTTGAAGATCACACAACATCTCATATTTGTCCACATGAGATCCAAGTCTCAGCTTGATGTGCATGCTTGTATATGAGAACACATGCCTGTGGCTTCCCAGGTTCTTTCTCCACCAAACAGATTGACCACCACATATAACCTTTCATGTGCTGTAGAAAGGTAACGTTATAGTGCAGTCCAAGCTTAAAGACTTTGATCACATGTCAGATTGTATAATACATGCCATATGTCAATCAAAGATAATTTTAATTGGAAAATGAATTGTACATGGAATATTGTACAGACAAAATTAGCTAATATATTACCTAATATTCTGTAATTAGAGAAGTTATATGTACTTGTATATGTATTTATGATGAAAATGTGTATGTTTGTTGCAGAAAACTTACTTTATGTGGTTATTGTGACATTAAAACTAATTCTTTACATTTGCAGTCATAGTTTTAATGCTGGTAATTGTGATGTATGTCCAACAAATATTGATTGACAAATTTATTCATATTGGTCTGGAAAAAACTAATAAATGGGTGATACCTAAATTTAAACCATCCTTTATTGCATTTTGGAACAATAAAGGTATCGGTTTGGAGATATTACAAAACATAGGTTGCTCCTTTTATGATTAAGCATACATACATTGAAAGCTCTCTCTCTCTCTCTCTCTCATATGCATAAATACATTTCAATAATGATATCTCCTTGGAAAAGATGCATATGTCAATGTAAATTTAAAATTTAACTCTATTATCTTTTTCAAGTGTTTTAAACACTTGCAGATTACTTTTTTGTCATTTTGATTCAAGAATAAAGAAGGTTAGCATATTTTTCAAAATAACAATTAAAAGAAAAAGTTAAATATTCAAATTACAGTGTATGCTCTATACTATTTCTTTGTACTAAGGCATAACCAAAACAGTGTATGCTCTATACTATTTCTTTGTACTAAACATAACCAAAACAGTGTATGCTCTATACTATTTCTTTGTACTAAACATAACCAAAACAGTGTATGCTCTATACTATTTCTTTGTACTAAGGCATAACCAAAACAGTGTATGCTCTATACTATTTCTTTGTACTAAACATAACTAAAACAGTGTATGCTCTATACTATTTCTTTGTACTAAACATAACCAAAACAGTGTATGCTCTATACTATTTCTTTGTACTAAGACATAACTAAAACAGTGTATGCTCTATACTATTTCTTTTTACTAAACATAACCAAAACAGTGTATGTTCTATACTATATATTTGTACTAAGGCATAACCAAAACAATGTATGCTCTATACTATTTATTTGTACTAAGGCATAACCAAAACAGTGTATGCTCTATACTATTTCTTTGTACTAAGGCATAACCAAAACAGTGTATGCTCTATACTATTTCTTTGTACTAAACATAACTAAAACAGTGTATGCTCTATACTATTTCTTTGTACTAAGGCATAACTAAAACAGTGTATGCTCTATACTATTTCTTTGTACTAAGGCATAACTAAAACAGTGTATGCTCTATACTATTTCTTTGTACTAAGTCATAACCAAAACAGTGTATGCTCTATACTATTTCTTTGTACTAAGGCATAACCAAAACAGTGTATGCTCTATACTATTTCTTTGTACTAAACATAACTAAAACAGTGTATGCTCTATACTATTTATTTGTACTAAGGCATAACCAAAACAGTGTATGCTCTATACTATTTCTTTGTACTAAGACATAACTAAAACAGTGTATGCTCTATACTATTTCTTTTTACTAAACATAACCAAAACAGTGTATGCTCTATACTATATATTTGTACTAAGGCATAACCAAAACAATGTATGCTCTATACTATTTATTTGTACTAAGGCATAACCAAAACAGTGTATGCTCTATACTATTTCTTTGTACTAAGGCATAACTAAAACAGTGTATGCTCTATACTATTTCTTTGTACTAAGCATAACCAAAACAGTGTATGCTCTATACTATTTCTTTGTACTAAACATAACCAAAACAGTGTATGCTCTTTACTATTTCTTTGTACTAAGTCATAACCAAAACAGTGTATGCTCTATACTATTTCTTTGTACTAAGGCATAACCAAAACAGTGTATGCTCTATACTATTTCTTTGTACTAAACATAACCAAAACAGTGTATGCTCTATACTATTTCTTTGTACTAAACATAACCAAAACAGTGTATGCTCTATACTATTTCTTTGTACTAAACATAACTAAAACAGTGTATGCTCTATACTATTTCTTTGTACTAAACATAACTAAAACAGTGTATGCTCTATACTATTTCTTTGTACTAAACATAACCAAAACAGTTTATGCTCTATACTATTTCTTTGTACTAAGTCATAACCAAAACAGTGTATGCTCTATACTATTTCTTTGTACTAAGGCATAACTAAAACAGTGTATGCTCTATACTATTTCTTTGTACTAAGTCATAACCAAACCAGTGTATGCTCTATACTATTTCTTTGTACTAAGTCATAACCAAAACAGTGTATGCTCTATACTATTTCTTTGTACTAAGGCATAACCAAAACAGTGTATGCTCTATACTATTTCTTTGTACTAAGGCATAACCAAAACAGTGTATGCTCTATACTATTTCTTTGTACTAAGGCATAACCAAAACAGTGTATGCTCTATACTATTTATTTGTACTAAGGCATAACCAAAACAGTGTTTACTCTTAACTATATCTTGTTACTAAAGCATAACCAAAACTGTGTATGATCTTAACTCTGGTTTTGTACTAAAGTATAACCGAAATAGTGTATGCTTTTAACTATATCTTTGTACTAAACCATAACCAAAACATTGTATGTTCTTAACTATATATGTGTACTAAAGCATAACCAAAACAGTGTATGCTCTTAACTCTGGCTTTGTACTAAGGCATAACTAAAACAGTGTATGCTCTATACTATTTCTTGGTACTAAAGCATAACCAAAACTGTGTATGATCTTAACTCTGGTTTTGTACTAAAGTATAACCGAAATAGTGTATGCTTTTAACTATATCTTTGTACTAAACCATAACCAAAACATTGTATGTTCTTAACTATATATGTGTACTAAAGCATAACCAAAATAGTGTATGCTCTTAACTCTGGTTTTGTACTAAGCATAACCAAAACAGTGTTATGTTCTAAACTATATCTTTGTATTAAAGCATAGCCAAAATAGGGTATGCTCTAAAACATAACCAAAACAGTCTTTGTTCTGAACTAAATCCTTGTATGAAAGTATAACCCAAACAGTGTATGCTCTTAACTCTGGCTTTGTACTAAAGCTTAATCAAAATAGTGTATGCTGTTTCCTTTTTAATTTTGGCACAGTCAAAACAGTATACTGTTCACTGGCTTTTTAATAAAGTATAGCCTAACCAGAGAATAATAGGTTCAAGTTAACAGCAAACTGTACAACTTGTATGACCTAAATGAAATTGTTCCAAAGGCATGTTCACCTACACTACATTTAGCTTATCATAATGGACAAGCATCAACTGAGTGTGCTGCATTTCTAGCCACATTATAGGAAATTTAAAAAAAAGTGTTGCTGTCATTTATTTTCAATTAGGAGTCACAGTGACTCGTTGGAAAGCATACTGAACATGCAATTAAAAGGATGTGGGTACGAATCCTACCAAAACATCAGTCTGGGTTGACTACCATGCTGTGTCATAGGGTAAGGTATTTATATTAGCTGCCTTGTGCTGCTGTGCCATAAAGCACGGAACCAGTCCAAACCATTAAATTTAAATTGGATCAGGTCGTTCTAATATTGTTTCTAACATATAACTGAGACAAACAATTTTGAACAATTACAGATAAGGTTCTGTATTGTTCCACGATTAACCCTCACAAAACTGCATTACCCCAAATTTGCTGACACATCAAGCTACAGACTTGATATACAGTATGAGTACCAATATTTATGGTAAATTGGTAGGGGTGGGAGTGGCGGTAATGTGACTTCAAAAGATTATCATGATATTCATATTCAACACTCGTTATTAGCGTGCCAAGAGAGCTTGTGGTACGATTCATTGTCCATTCACAATTGCTATTAATGTAGAACCGGTGGAGAAGCTTCGAACCATTTTTTTCATATATCAAGAATGTAACTTGAACATACGAGTCCTCTTTAACTGTGAAAGAAATGACATGTTTTGATGTTGATGCTTATTTAAAAAAATGCACATTTTCATCGAAGATTACAGTTTTTCAAAAAGCAAGTAACCTTGTCATAAAAAGGTTTTCATTGATGTGTAAAGACTCATTTTCGTTAAAGTAGTAACGTGTTTGTGAAATGTTACATTGATGTGGTAATGATCAAACAATTAAGCAAACATTTAATAAAATAGTAACCTTTTACGAAATCTTTGCAATGACAGGTAGACATTTGTTTTATGAAGATGTTATATTTTTCATGATCATTAAACAATCATTTTATGGAGACAGTATACATTTATTATCACTGCTACTTAATGACTACTCAGAGGATTGCCATGAAACTTCGCACACACACACACACACACACACACAAAAGCGCGCGCACACACACATCCCAAGGTATATTGGTCCTAGATGGAAACGGTGCTGCTCAAACAGCCAATATAAATTTATACTGTAATCATCTTGAATATATTTTGATCAATTCTACTCCTGAATGGATATTTTTGAAGTGTTCGTCACTAAACGACTTATTATGTGTAGTCAATTCTAAAGTTACACTCTGTAAAGGTCCTCGTGGACTAGGTTGGGGTCGGGTGCTCCCATTATTATATTTAATTATTACAGAAGACCCAATCTGGCTCGTCTTTCTTAGACATTGAAGTAGTGATAGAGAGATGCAAAGCTCTGAGCCCCCAATTAGCGATGCTGACAGTTACATTACTGAATACACAAAAGGTAAAATTCAAATAAACAACAATGTAATACCATTCAAAAACAGATAGCCATTTATCAAATGAAAGTCAATATTCAAAACCCTATCACTCGTCTTTCACTCGACTAAACGACGGCCTATTCATCATCTGACTTAGTGTGATAGATTTTCCTCCTATCCTGTGTTCCTATTCATCTTTATTATTCTTTGTCTTGACTGGTACTCCAGTTCCCATCCAGCCCATATAACGTTTGCTTCCTGTCTCCATTTCTTTGTCTTCCAGAGACCCAGGACCAACTGTACTAGGGTATTTCCCTTCTCTGTCTCATACAGCTCCTCTGGTCCCTAAAAACTTCCTGTCTGAAGCTCATTTTTAATTCCCAGAATAACAAAGTTTCAAGATACTAGATTTAAGCTTGTGATTCCAATTGTGGCCACGACTTGCTCAACCCCGATTTGATGTCGATTCATCCATGACTACATAATTAGCCGACATTGCCCGCTCATCGGCAGGATTGATTTTTGACCCCTACTTGATGTGTTCCTTTGAAGCCAACACCGGCAATTCATTACTTACCTGTGAATCGCGCGCTGACAAAATAAGGCGCCAGTCACGAGTGTCACAGAATTAGGCGAAAATTTAATTTATTTTCTAATTGAATTACAAACTAATTTCACCATTTTTTTTTGTTTCGTCGTACATGCGTTACCTGGGGTGAATAAGTGGTTTTCTCCAAGGTAAGCGGCGTGTAACGATTTGCATGTGCCTGACTTCGAATTACATGAAGTCCGGAACATTATAATCACGGGGTGCACGGTAATTTTGCCGTGAATTCTGCTCATCTATTTGAGGGTATATAAGGCAGAATATTTCTGATAAATATTACGGGACCAAAAGTATCTTATCACAGGAAAGATAGCTCGTCATTCAATCTCCAGCCAAAGGGGTGATTGTTAAATTTATATTTCGTTTTATTGTGAATTTTTATTCAGTTTATCATTTCATATAATGATGCCTTTATTACAATGCAGATTTTAAACGTGGAATATTTTTAATTACTAGTCACTATTAGACTTTAAATGCAATAGCGTAATCTAAGGTTTAGATTATTTTTTGAGACAACTATTATTAGTCTGGTTTCTTTATTGTAGCTGATAACGTCTTTGAGATCGTAGCTGAAATTGTAGATGATTTGTTGCGGAACATCTCTGATAACGTCTTTGAGATCGTAGCTGAAATTGTAGATGATTTGTTGCGGAACATCTCTGATAACATCTCTGATAACGTCTTTGAGATCGTAGCTGAAATTGTAGCTGATATTGTAGCGGAGCATCTCTGTTTGTCGGATTATCTGTCCGTCTACATCTGTCGTGACGTGTAAATATCCGGAAATCTAGAAGTCCGAGTGTCGGAGCTGTCTAGAGTTGTAAACATCCGGGGTGGCATCTAGGTATTTGAGAACGTTGGTTCTAGTAGATGCTGTATGCTGTCTGTACGTATAACTGTAGTGGATCCGTGAAGGGCAAGTGACCGATAAAAGTATTGTCAACCCTAGGTTTTCGGAGAAATTGGGCAGCGATTCAACTGTTGGTGAATCGTACGGTTATACAGGGTCGAGACACGTGTGTGTTGCAATTATAGTACAATTGAATACAGTGTTATATTTACATAGTTACTTCAAATCACAATAGTATTTCAAGGGATTGCATGAATCTCAATAAAAGCTAGCAACTTGATTAAATACATGTATATGTTCGTGCTAGTTGTCGCAATCCATACGTGCGATAGTATAGTTTGATGCTTGTGTTTATTATCGTAATTTATACTTGCGTTAATATAACTTTTGTAAAGGTTCCTTGGATCTGTGTATAGTCCAAGAGATTCCTTTGTATCTGTGTTTTATTTTGTATTAATATTTCATTTATTCATGTATTGTGAATGGTTGTGAGTGTAATTGTGGGTTGAACGCATGAGTTATTGTGTTGATACATCATTATTTTTCTTTAATAATTTATTTCATAAATTTATATTTTCTTTCACATATTGTGTTTGTGTTGTTCATTTAATCCACCATCCACTCGGTAACAATTCTGTTACAACGAGTTCCTATGGTCATGTTATACACATTGGCTTTGACACCTTATTGTTCGGAAGGTGGACATCGTAACATTTATGACGCGGAATTATTAGCCTCAGGGTCTAGCATATACAAGTTGCAAACTGGTTATTGTTCCTTACTTACAACGTGACACGCTCAGACATCCAATACAATAACCATTATTAAAATGTTACAGTACACTTGAATGCACGCCCATATTACATGGGGTTTTCATTGAAAGATTTATTACGATGTCTAGTAGGTCCTAATTAAACAATGGTGATATTATGTCCAATATGGCAACCATGGTATACACCTTGAAAATCTTGATATCACTTCTGAATAGAAAGTCATATTGACATCTGGGCTTACCAGAAGACTTATGATCTCTAGTTCATCATAGAGGAAAATGGTTGCACTCTGACATCCAGTATGGCCACTGCAATGACCATTATTAAAACCTCATTGTTGCTACTCCACCTAAATGACATCTTCTATGACATCCAATATGGCCACTGCAATGACCATTATTAAAACCTCATTGTTGCTACTCGACCTTAATTACATCTTCTATGACATCCAATATGGCCACTGCAATGACCATTATTAAAACCTCATTGTTGCTACTCCACCTAAATGACATCTTCTAATGTATTGTTGCTCCGAAATGAGAACGGTACCAATATGACATTTAGAAGGGCCATCAGTAGCAACGGTCTTGAAACCTCATTAGTGCTACATCTGATGAACGGGAAGTCATGGCAGTGTGGAAATTCAATAAAAGACTTTGTAACAACTTTGTATGGTGTCAAGATACTCTTAAATAACATATGTGCTGATCTTGTGCTGATCTTATATCTAATATTTTTTACTCTTCCTAGATAGTTGGTTTTACAGAAGAATACTTATGATGCCTGGTTGGTACTAAATGAAAATGGTGCCAGTCTGGCATATACTATATATATCATGTCAATTTGTATTTTATTATATATTTTGTGTTTGTTGAAACTCTTGTTATTGACATTCAAATCAAGTTTGGTTTGCACCAGAAGACTGGTTATATATAGTTGCTCCTGAATTAAAATATGGTGCCACAAATAACATACTGAGAATCTTGTCTCTAATTCGCCTGAATGGATGTTCCTTCAACATGGAGTTTTCACCAAAAATCTTCTAATTGTGTCTTGTTTGTCTTAAATAAATATAATGACAATACTACATTCAATATAACTGTTACGAAAGCTAATTTGAAAATTCTGCTGAGTAATATTCGAGATGATTTCTGAACTTCGAAATTAAAAGAAGATATGGTATATCTTGAATTACTGGATAAGTTTGTTTGAAAGGTGTTTTTGTGCATTAAAGCGTCAGTACGCTTGTGTGACTTTGGGTTTTTTTAATACATAAAATGCAATGTTCACTATGAATGCCACTTTATCATATAAATGTGTTGGTACAAGATCAAAAATGTTTTCACGACAGAATTCTTTCATGCAAGGTAATCTTAATGAAGAATGTTTGCTTCACAACAAAGTGTCTTTCATCATTGATAAGTAATGCAAGTTAAATCTTAGGAAATGCGAATTTTCATGGAAAAAAAGTAACGATTTTCATTCACTGTTTGCATGTTCAAATCATGCTGAAATGTTATCTCTACTGATAAGACCAGAATAACGTCTGGTTCGGCATGATTGTTGTATATCGTCAATCAGAGGGTTGGCTTAACCTTGTTATCGTTGCTCCTCCTAAACTACTTAAAAGACGGCCGCACACAATTTTACACACACGAACATCCATCTCACAGTCTACGTGATGCCACTCAGATATCTAAAATGCGGCCGAAACAGCGGTCATCTCGAAAATATTATAAACGCAGCTCATACAAATAGAAAATCATAATGCCATGTGGTTTTGACTACAATACGCCTGATGCATTTTTGATCCTATATAGAAATGGTGCTGCTCAGACATCTTATAAAATGTATTATCGCTTCTCTTCTTGAACAGAAAGCAATATTGGCTTAGGGTTTACACTTTTTTGAATATCGTCCTCCGAATAAACAGATGACCAAACCTGTAATTTTTCGTTCTTTTTTATGTTGACAGAATCATTTTTTTCCCCTTAACATTTTAAGAAAAGAAAGAAGAAAAAGAACAAGCATATAAAACAATCTTTCTTTACATTGTTTAATTAATATTATGAGGACGTTAAGTGTTCCCATTCAGGTTATTGAAGTGCGCATGCGTATCTCCATTAGTAAGTTCTATGTGAAGCAATGCATATTAGTCTAATGCATTTTTGATGTTCCTAACCTTAATATGTTACCTTGGTTACGATGAGTTTAATAGCGTATTCTATTAATTGAATCCCAGGACAAAGATAAAACGGTGCACCGTTTTCTGTCTTTCCTTTTATTCTTCGGTTCATCGCGTAAAAGACAATCGCATCTGGATTCCTACAATGTTGTCGTGGTGCTACTCACGAAGTCTTACGTTTCTCTAGAGTGGAAATTCAACAGATTAGAGTAGACGGCATTTGAGTATGATTACGTCCATTGGTTAAGTTTAAAACATAATATACAATTAGCTACACGTATGTAAATGCACTGTCTTTGCTGTTTATTGACATTCATATATAACTCATTACTGATTTCTAATATCTTCGTTGGTTACGCTATAATATAATTTTATTCTGGTTGATTTTTTACTCAATCTATTCTTGTGATTATTTTTTTTTCTTTTCTCCCTCAGTTTTTCTCTGTTGCATTTCTACTATTTTGTAATCGAGATTCTCTTAAATACTGACGGTAATATTTATTTCTTTGGTTTAATTCGGAAATACTTAAAGATGTCAAACGTGCTCTCTGACAATATGCACAGCGTGCAAGGTGCATGATATTTCTCTTGATCAATCTACCAGATAACCTACTTTTGAAACAAATAAGATTGTGAAATGCGTACTGGAATCAAACTCACCCAGTCTGATAGACATAATTTTCCACGAATACTCTTGCAAGGGCGGATAAGAGGAAAACTGAGCAAGAAGTGATACGTGGCGCATAAACAGCTCGCTGCAACATTAAAGACACTATATATTTGCAAGAAAAGACAGATAAACTCGGTGAGACGGCCACTAAGCTAAGTCTGCAATTGAGCAGGAAGAAATCCAAAATCAGTGAGGAAAAACCAAAATACGAATCTATCACTATGAATAACGAACTAAAATAGGAGGCTGAGTAACTCACATACCATGGAAACAGCGTCCAGAGAGAGAGAGAGAGAGAGAGAGAGAGAGAGAGAGAGAGAGAGAGAGAGATTCAGTCAGTCAGTCAGCAACCAGAGTTCTACCCAACCAATGTCATCATAGTGCTATTATAAGACATTTAATGCTGGAGGCTAACATCAAGAATAGCCCGAAAGCTTGAAATTTTCAAGCAACTTGTTTGGGGATTTTTTTTTTATCTCCTTGCCAAACAAGATCAAAACTGGAGATCTTTATCAAATTCAGAATAAACAGCTCTTGTACAGATTAAGAAGAGAAGATTGAGATGGATGCTAAGACTTCCCTCCACTGTTTCCCAGATGAGATGCAAACGAGATGTCGGGCCTATTAGATTTGGAGGGGGATTAATGAGAAAGGTATGAATGAATGCGACTTAACATATAACACAGTCAGACGCAAGGTTGCAGACCATCAACATTTGCGTTCTCACAATGAAACCTGCTATGCCACATAAGACAAGAAAAGTGATGAGTGAGTGTTGCTAGTTGCTACCAAAACTATTTACTAATCCATTTTGAGGTCCAGATAACAAACCCTTGTACACTCAGAAATCAAAGTTCATTCCACCTTTTTGCTTTACGAATTGGTTATCATCGTGACGTCTCAAATCCGTTTGAAATATTGAAACATGCTGTCTCCCTAAATCACCACAATGGTTATCAAAAAACTCTCCAAAATAATAGCATTATACCAATTTGCCAATTCAAAACGTCTTCGTTGAAACCCTTAAATATTTAAATTTGACAACCCGTTAATATCCAAGATATTACGGAACCATGAAGTTCCCATTTAATCTGCGAAAAGGTACAGGTGGCTGCCTTGTCAAATTGGTATAAGGGATAATGAAATGGCAGCCAAAAGTGTCTTGTAGTCAACTGTTTCCGAATGGAAGATTCAATATACTGTTACCACTCTATGATCTTACACTAAGCAATAGGAAAGAGCGAAATGCTACAAGCTTTTGTATAATTCAACAAATAATTTATATCCATAGAATACAAAAAGTGAAAAATTAATAATAACGTACGGTTTGATGAATGAAGTTCTAAATAGTCTTTAGCGTTCTAAGAGTTCTATCACAAACCCACTAGAATCTAGCATACAAAGATGAGTTACAGTGGTTTTCCAAATGAAGTCTGTAAAGGTATGATGTGCTAACAGGCTTAATGTATCACAATGATATAATCTTAATTTGTTTTAAATTAATGACATACATTCCAAAATAATTTCATAGTCTTGACGTTTTTAAATGTTATGATTCTATGGTCATAGACTGAGTAACAGAAAGAAGCAACGCCAATACGTTTTGCAAAACCGAACATTTAATCATCAAATTTATAAAATAAAAATTTAAGAGGAACTTAAGGTATTATAAAGTGAATCCAAAATAATCCCAAAATGTTATATTCAAGTCCAAAAGAATCGAATCTTCCGAATGAATTCAGATCCTCGAATGTACGTATCACGATGGCATTGTCCAGAACTCCCTTGAATAATTAGCAATAGCAATAATTATTGAATAATTAGAAATAGTCCAAGAGCAATGTTCTAGTCCAATGAGAACTATGTCATTGCAATATTTCTTCTCAAATTATCTAATCATAACATCAAAGATACTTGCAGACTGATTTCAACATATAAAAAAGTATCCGAATGAATCCAACATTGGAAAGAATTTGATTGATCGGTTCTCTCCTTACATACATACCAATATATAGTTTACGACTATATTACGCAATATACACCACGTGACAGATCTTCGTACTCATTATAATATTTGGAAATACATGTTCATGCAACATAATCCATCAAAAGGGATATAACTTAATTTTTCTAAGAACCCACCTTATATATACCCTCTGGCCAATGAGAAATTACCCAAAGATCTCAGCAGATCGCTTAAAATAGAATATTATACCCGAGTACAAACAATTAGCTATCTAATATCTTGAATATAGACGAGCATTAAAATGTATGGTCGTGACTAAAAACTACACATAACATAGATACAAGCATGAACCAAACGTTACCAAAAATATAGATATACATAACACCATAACACCCAGTAATTTCAATGAATAACTGAAATTAAGAAATTAATTCTCAGCTAAACATCCCATATATATATATATATATATATATATATATATATATATATATATATATATATATATATATATATATATATATATATATATATATAATATGCAATTTCAGAACATGAGTGTCGAATAACTATTTCCAGATTATTTTACTTGTCAACAAGGTCAGGTCCGATAGTAGATAACTAATTAGAAATTTGGTTACCTGGTTTTCCTAGAGGAGGCCCATGACCTGAACTCAAATCCCATCAAAAGATTTTAAAACGGTCAACATGTTTATTCAACGAAATGGCCTGATCCTAAATTAAAAAACGCACTATCTTGAAACTATGTAATGTTTGTCGACTTCCGTCATGTGAAACAGACGTATTAAGAAAACAACATAAAAGTAAAAATAAGCACCAACAAAAACCTTATACAAAACCACAAAAATAATAAAACATAAAACAGAAACAAACCTGTATAAAGATGTAGTACCCGAAAAAATGTACTTTTTAAGGTAATGCTTTTCATACAACAAATGCTAAGCATGTTTTATATGCGTTACCTTATTATGTTACTTTGACGTTGAATTTTACAGCAATTTAACATCGTTACGTTTCATATATTATCTGGTCATACTTAATGTTTGAAGAGTTTATTTTCTTAAAATTTCATTTTCCACTTTATGAGCTGTGCCTTTAGTTAGCTCCTTAAATTGAGGCGGTTTGAAACACTTCTGTAACACGGACATTTAGGTTAGTGACAAACTGGGTAACCTAATTATCGCAGATGCCTTATCGTTAGTAATGAGATATTGGAAAAGGTGGTGAGGATTTGACTCGTCCAAATCAAAACTGAAACAAAGCTTTAAATGTCCAAGATGCAACTTTGTTTAAATTTAAGCAAAATTATCGGAATGGTAAAAATGTCTACATTGTCCGACTGAGCATTTGATTTTTGTGCGAGTACGGTCGTTTAGCAGGAGATTTTCAGGTATAATTTGTACGGAACAAATGAAAGTTCTATGTATATATGGTAGAGATTTTCCACAAACCTATCAAGATGACATACTTATTTACACTGCCTGACATTCGTGTGAACTTGGCCCAATATTATGTGATTAATCCAAGTTTCTGAAGATAACCCAGACTGATTTCAAATCAGCTAAACACGCGCGGGCACTTAAAATTTAAGAGGTGAAACTTAGAACCATATTGGGACGGGGCCAATTGATAAGGGTGAGTATGGGGTGGAGAGGGTGTGAATATTTGACCAGTAGCAATGTGTTGTACAGACTCTGCGCAACATTTTACATCTAATCAGAGAGTAATTCGTTCTAATGGGTTCATGTAGACACAGGAGTCGAATGTTACGCATGTACTTATGCTTTAAAACATATACAGTAGTAACTGCTCTCTTCTTCCTTACATCCCTCCTTAGGAGGTGAGCATGGAATATATGGCAATGTATTGACGTCTGAATTAAGTCAGATTTTGTATGTTACTGTTCTTAGTTAAAAAGTATGTATGACATCTAACCAGGATTTAAGACAATTTTCAAAAATGACAGATTCCGCTATTTTCTTCAATTGACAGATATCTTACTTTCACCAATGCAAATATTTCAAAATAAGCAGCATTTCTATACAGAGAAGATTAAATAGAGCTGCGATCTTCTACCAAGTATTTATCATCAATGACTACAGGGAGATATGTCTGCTTTATGTCTGAATTTTCAGTCTCAGTCGCGAGGTTTCATGAATTGCCTTAATTCTGAGTTCAAGATTAATTTAAGATAAAGTGTGACATGAAATAAAAGTACTGAGTGTGAGAACTGTACAATAGTAAAACCCGTAACAGTTGCAACGATTATTTAAAATGTGACTCTCTTGTAATTATTTTACTGAAATAGGCTATAGTACCCTTGACTTCTCATTTTCAACCAGCATGATACAAATTGGCGGGAAACTAGATGAGTCAGGCAGTTTTAAATAAAGAGTATCAAGAACTACAAGCTTGTGTTCGAATATGTGAATATACCTAGACATATACATAACATCACCCGTCTGTGTAAAACAGCCACATTTCCACGGTTTCGAAAGCAGCCACCATTCTGAACACAGTTATTTCCGATCAGCTATGTAAGCTTAACTGCACCTGTCTGAAAAAGACCACAGGAGTCTGACGTTTTATCAATAAAGTATGGATAATCAGTGGCAGAAGGCAAAAGCTTTTTTCCTTTCCAACTGTTTTTTCTTCTTTCTCTCCATCATAATCATCATCCTATTAAACAACACGTATCTGAATGTAGCATCATAATTTCTTCTTCACTATCATTTTCTGTTTTGAAAAAAACCCATATCAGTACAAACAAGAGATGATCTTACAAGATGGCAGCATCTAGAAAGTCAATCAAACACATTTTTGAATCTTTCGGGTTCAGCATCCATCTTTAATATTTGAAGTGTGATGACGTCATCAACTGTTATTTCTACTATTCTGTTCTGGAAATTTATATAAAACTATCAAATTATACAGTCTGAAAGAAAAAGCCAGGTAAACATTTTATCTTGTGAAATTACTTTCAACATATTCTTCAGAACGTAGCAGAATGTGCTACTTCCATCAGTTGGATTCTAGAAGTAAGGGTTTGTGACCGTAATGGTGATAATAAAGATTAATCCAACGGATTGGATTTATGCAGATGGTCATCTGAGAGTTATGCATTGGTACGTTAATGTCTTTTGAATTGTATATATGTAGTTTTTCAGTCTTGTGATTCTGAAACAGTAAAAGACTTGAGAAAAGTCGAACCGAGCGGAGTGTGTGGTCACGCTTGCACTCCTTTTGTTCAGCAAAAGGGTGATTCCATGTCGTCAGAGATTTCGCCGTACTTTATTGATAAAACTCTGACTACCATGAAAAGATAAACTGTTTCGTCTATTTCCTTGATTCGTATTCTCCCTGCGTTGCACTCCGCTATACAAGTCAGGGAGCATCTGAAGCAGAGAACCAGACTACAAACTGTGGTTCGTTTCACCGCTGTGATCAGAAAACTGGTTTATCTTTATCCCGTTGTTCAGGACTCACGGTTCTAACAGAGTTCCTATAGTAAACCTATGCAAACACCATGATATTAAAAAATCAATAACTTTTTGAGTGCTCGTGATGATACATATATTTATCAGTATAGATGAAACATGGATGTAAGTTTCTGTGTAGAGAAAAGGATATGAACCGCGGCATTTTCTGGACCTGCATGTGTTTGAAAAATGTGCTTTCAATTCCGCACCAAAGAGTAGGGTGACAAGTTTAGTAACGAGTGTTCCAAACTCAAGACTGTTAAAGGACTGGCATTCCATAAATAAAACAATGTCTCTATTTTTCCCCACTTATAACTAGAGTAATCTCTCAAATGATTATTTTCCCTAAAACATAACATACATTATTAATCAATTCTAGTCAGCAACACCCATATATACTCTATTTTATGTTTCACCCATTTCCAGGCTGGTTCCCATTTTTCCTTGTCATTATTACAATGTATCCTTTAGGTGCGTTGCATCCATGGCTTACAGTTTGTATCGAGGCATTTAAAAACATAGAAATGGTAAATATGTCGCAAAGGATTGGGGCTTTTTCGTTGACGGTGTTTTCTTATGAATGCTATTTGTAATGTTGTCAGGACTTATGTCTTCTTTTACATTTGAGAGCTACGTGTAGTTAACTATACCATCAGTGATAAAACCAATACCATCAAATGAAGGTTTTGTGCAGCTTCTATGTAGTGTAATTTCTGCTAACTTTCAATGTTGAAGGATTGGATTTGGATGTTTTTTTTAAATGTAGCTTTAACAATTTTTCAATCATATCACTACGATGTTTGCAGTGTGGCAGTTTACAGTGATGTCTAGCACTAGGGCATCATGCCGCAGACATGTAGCATGATGTACCCACCCAGTCACCATTTCCTGACACCAGGTCGACTATTCCTAGCACTAACGTCTTAATTCTGAGCATCTAGCAGGGCAGCTGTTAGTACCATTTTTATAAGTCATTGGTATGACTCGACCGGGGATCGTACCCGCGACCTTCCTCATTCGAGGCGGACGCTCTAACCACTAAGCCACTGGAATGTTTTTGAATTGTATATAGGAGACGTATAGTTTGGACCAGTATATTTCAGTAAGCTAATTTACCGAGTTTTACTTTATTATATCAAAACAAAATGATATGTTTTTGGATTTATTGTTTTGGGGCTTACTGTTAGATGGCTTGAGGGAACTAAGCTTCGATTTGACTTATTCTTTAGTCTGTTAATTTTAAAGTAAAAGTGCATTTTTCACACTTCTTGGTAAGGCTCTCTATAATTGTATTGTTCATAGAGAGACCAAACGTGTCCCATGTTCCCAAATGACGTCATAGGAACATCCATGTATGTACAAACAATTTGACCCGAGGGATAAACGTACTGAAACGTCAGTTTGTACCTTTAACGAAGAGATGTTTGGATAAAGATCAACAAATCTGCTAAGACATCGCCAGACTTCTTAGTTTGGCCATTACTAGTTTCATTTGCCTTTACGTTTAGCAAATTCTTTTGAAATCTACATTAAGTTGAGAAATAACCATTCTACAAGTTTCTTATGAGGTTTCAACTTGTGCTAGCAATAACGTTAGCAGATTTGTCGTGGGAGGAAACCCACTGTGACTGAACTCGCTCATTTTCACTCATACGACGGAAAACGTAGAAGTTTGGAGTGAAGCATCCACGCGTCTGAAGAAGATAATGTTTACTTATCGAAGATGGCTCCTAAGCATAGTTCTGACTTACATAAACATATTGGTTTCTATAGGACCTATTAACGACAAGGATTGTGCAGCACTTACTCAATTATTAGCGTTGTATGATATGCGTGATATAATTGTTATACAAAACATCGCGATTTCTATAAGTTTATTGATACAGCGAAGTAACTTCCATTTCATTGACCGAATATCCTAATTGTTTACAAAGACGTGCACTTGCTTACACGATGGATACATTAGATGATGAATTTGTTGCTTTTTATAGGCCGACCGAAATTCGGTTTCGGCGCCAAAAGTTAGCAAATGGCCTCTTTCGGCGTAGTTTCTGTTTCGGCCGAAGCCAAAAAGTTAGCTTTCGGTTTCGGTCGAAACTGATAATGACTTTCGGTCATCAGCTGAAGATCTATTTTACCTCTCCAGTGCTGCGTCTATTACTCTGCTTGTCTGCCGGTCAGTCGGCGCTAGGCAGTTTGACATTTAGCAAAGTCCTCTTACTGCAGGCTCTGAATGATTACTTCTAGATTTGTTTTTAATTTGTGTAGTATTGCATCATGATCCAGGCCTGTTTAATAAATCTTGTGTTCGGCATCTTCGGTTTATCTTTCGGCTTCGGTTTCGGCCGAAAGTCAATTTATAACTTTCGGTCTGGTTTCGTTTTCGGCCGAAACCAGAAATTTAGTTTCGGTCGGCCTCTATTGCTTTTGTACATACGAAGTACTCTAGCAGCCCCTGCATTTCAAATAATTATATATCACCAAGACGATATACTTTTAAACTGTCTCAGTGAAATCGTGGTAGAAAACTTAATGATATATGACCCGAAGCCAATCTAGTGTTAACTGTATCGCCGAATTCGTGGCAGACAAACTAATACTATGTCCCTTAGAGAATCTAGTGTTAAAGTGCGTCACTGAATTCACGACTGACATATTAACACTATACGTCTTTACAATTTTAAACTGTGTCAGTTATCTGCGGTAGATAAACTAATACCATGTCCCCAAGTAAGTCTAGAGTTTAACTCGTGTTAAACTGTGTTAGTGAATTCGCGGTAGACAAGACACTTTTTACATTATCGTGTGTGTGTGTGTGTGTGTGTGTTTGTTAAGTACATGTACGATTGGGCAATTTACAGGAAAGAGACACTAAGTTATTAGCAACGATTTTAAGAAATTTGTTATGTGGAATTTGAAGGCTATACACATCCTTGTCCGACAGATCTGTGTTGTTACTGATGGATGATGTTTTGGGTCTATGTAACCCGTTCATTAAAATGTGTATTTTTGCTCCTTGCAAATGATTCCGGAACAAATCTGCCCACACATTAGCCATATTGGTAATTGGTAACATCCATATCAAGCGCGAAATTCAAAATGTCCACATAACAGATGATTTACAAGTCACCAAGCATAATCTACATGTCACTAAAAGAACCATTCAGCCGACAGTAGCTGCACAGCTACGACAAAATACCGCCTTGTGTATAAAATGTACAAAGAAGTGTGCAGCTAAATTTGGATGCAGAGAATTGCAGATTTTAATGAATAGGTGAAGGGCAATTTCGTCGGCCTATTCACATCTTATAACAATTAGATGTGTGTATGTGTGTGTGTGTGTGTGTGAGAGAGAGAGAGAGAGAGAGAGAGAGAGAGAGAGAGAGAGAGAGAGAGAGAGAGAGAGAGAGAATTTGATAACAGCACAAATACAAAACGGTTTTCCAACGTTTCAGGTTCAACAAGCTCTTTGTCAGTAGAAAGAAAACAACTCACAGTTATGAAAAATACTCCATTTAACACAACATCAGCGAACACTTTTGGACTCCTACATGCTAGAAAAAGTTATACCAAAATAATAGACGAGCAGGTTCTTGTGTCTATCACATAGTCAACATAAGCAGATAGATAAAAAAAAGATGTGGGTATGTATGTGTGGAGAAATGCATCAGCCGTTTATTTGAAGAAAAACCAAGAAATATTTTGTTTGAGCACTTTTATCTTAAAACATATTACTCGTTGATGGCTAGTACACATTAAAAAGAAAGGAGTGTAGGTTTAATATTAGATTCTTGTCTACGTCTGTGTCATCACGCTGGATAAATAAGGAAACTGATTTATCCCATTCCAGTAATATGGCAACGAAATGTAATGCATTTGTTAGCTAATCAATTGTATGCCAAGTATACGCTAATTGTTGGTGTTTTCGAGTAGAGTTGTTCCGTGATCGTCCCAGCATCGCGGAAGTCCGTCACAAGAACTGATAATGTAGTGCCCATTTTGGTAACTAATGTCAATTGAATGCTGATGACCATTTGCAAGGGAAGTGAAAATTCCCTTCAACTCATGACCAGCCTTCAAGTCTTCGATATCATCACCATGAAGCGTAATGTCGTGGCTATGAAGACCAGGTGGATCACGTGTCGTGGGTGGTACAATGAAGTGGTACTCCTTCATGGTAAGTAGAGCCTTGATGTCCACTACAGATGTAGGTTCACTCTCGAAAAGCGGTGCAAAGGTCCCCATATTCATCAGCATCTCTTTCATTGCAGCAACTTCTCTCCAGACTGCAGATCCCTCACCATGAATTGGCATAATTGGAAAACGTGTTCGAAGCATGCCAACACCATCTATGTTAGGGAGGAAGATCCTAGTACCCGAAGCTGCAACATGTCGCACAACACCTTGTTTGTCCAAGACTCCGACTACACCCCTCGCTGTGTCAGCCTTGTCCCTTTCCTTCTCACTCCCACTGAAGAAGGCATTCGGAGTTTTGTAAAAGAACGCGCTGTGTGTCCCGTTCAAAGCCTTCTCTGGGGAGAGATCTCCGTTTCTTCCGTTTATCGTGACAATCTTTGCCTCATGACTTCTAGAATCACCGTGGTAGGGGAGATCAAAAGGGTTCCAGTTGTAAAGTGGTGTCAAATAAATGATTTCCAATGGAATGGCATAGGTATATCTATGAATATAATCATTGCAAATCGCATGCTGGTGGTGATGACTATCTGTCTCTGTATGGCAGCTCCTTACCTTCATCGGTGCAATATGGGGTTGAGTGGTTGCAGCTACAAAGAGATTCTCGTCTGCGAATCCTCTATGGATGTTGGTCTGACCCATGGCGTCGTGCTCAAGGACCTTGTACCATCGATGATAATATCCCGTATTAAGTTTCGTCAGGTTGTGCGTAGTTGACTTTATGTGATAGGCAGTTAGACCGAAGGGATCATCAGTTATGTTTGCAACGTAATTGTCCTTCCCGGGTATTTCATACATCAGTTGGTCTAAAAGACCCCACGAATAACCTTTGTTTTTCTCTGGTGACCTGTGTACATTTATATATATAGCACCTGTCAAAGAGAACCTACATGTCCTTGAATTGATGTAGTCAGTAAAATTTTGTGTGCGAGCCAATCTAGCCTTCAAATCGTCCTGAGGTATAAATGCATTTAGTGGCACATCACGGCTCAGAGGATGACATGCAATTCTATAGTTCCATTGAGCGTACTCTGGAGTTCCATTAACGACGTTCATAATAGTGGTTGGAAGATAGGCGTAATTCTCCAGGTTGCTTTTTCCTCCCGAATATGATGTAAAGCGTACTTTGTCCTGAAGATCAAACCAGCTTGAAGCATCAATATGATGTCTGTCGCTGTTGAAGGGTTCTTCCAAGGTTTGGGTATTGGTAGTCCAACCTCCTTCCATGTAACAAAGCACGGGCTTAAAATACTTTCTGTAGTCTCTCTTCTGGTGGTTCTGATCTCTCCAAGCTTTGAACCACTCTCTCATCTCAGTTATTTGCTCTTCAACGGTCTGTTTGGACAAGACCTCTGGCGGCACACTAGGGAACTGGATATCATCGAGTTTGTTGTATTCCTTTGTGTGTTGTGAGGGCATGAGCAGATGATAGTCGTTGTGTCTCGTCCTGAAATCAATTCCGTTCATTACCATACTTAGTTCTCCCATGCCGACAGTTCTGATATAATTGGCATGATCATGTATAGAAGCAATGCTACCGTCTACATGCGAAGCACCGTAAAATGGCTTGGTTCCGTCGCCGTGGTGTCGAACCTGTTTCAATCCTGAAGCTCCGTCGGAACGAATCTTCTCCTCGACATAAAGTTGTTGTAGCATGACCTGCCTCGTCAAATCAACTATTCCATTCTGCATATTGTCCAGCTTTTGCTGTAAGTGAAAAAGGAGTTCATATACAGTAGGATGCTGGCTAGTAGTTACTGGCGAATGTGTGCTGCTGTGCGGCAGTGCAGCTTCTGCACCAACGAGCTGTAACGTCACCACCGCTATAAACAGGGACTTTATCTGGAAAAAAGAAAACATGGTCAAGTGGTAGTCATCAATAACTCACCATATGAAGATTATGAGTTCAAGTTCCACATTACCCATTATGAAGTTACATTTAAGTAATTTGTATAACCTAGCTTGCGCCAGTAAACCGTTGTGTACTTGGGTACCATCTTCTGTTAGAATGTACCTTCAAGACACTGGTGTACATCAATTACTCTATCCGGCTTCTGTTCCATATTTGGTAACTCAGAGGCGTAGCTGGGGGGGTGGGGTGCAGGGGGGTACATATTTCCCCGGGCGCCAAGGTACAGGGGCGCCAAAATGAGGCTTACAACGTTACATTATAATAAGTAAACAAAGGTCATTAATCGGTCACATGATTGCTGGGGCGCCAATTTTATAGTTCGTCCCCGGGCGCAAAATATCATAGCTACGTCTCGGATTTGGTTAGCTTAGTGATTTGATTGCTATCTTTCATCGGAAAAAGAGTAATCCCACTACAGGTTTCCTCTATCGCTAGCAATGAAAACCAGAGAAGTTCAGAGAGATGGTCTACTATAGTATGATACAAATAATTTTGGCTAAAATACAATGCAATAAGTTTTATCCACTCCAACTCTATGAAACCTAAATAAACCTTTATATATTTTGAACGTTTTGCTTTTAGTTCACTGTAATTTTTTTGTCATATGTTTTGTTCTCAGTTCAACTGATTCAACATGAACGTTAGTTTAATTTAAAATTCACGCATCCTTGTTTGTTTGAAATTGTCTTGTAATAAAAATTTGATTTTTTTGCAAATGCACATAAAAAGGAAACGAAAACAAAACAGAATAAAGAAAACAAGAAACGATGCTCCAGTTATCACTATCAACGAGTTACAAAACGTCTCTCACAATGCATTTTTTAAAAAATATATAACGAGGACTAACTCCCAATTTAAAATGTAATATTTTGGTTCCCCATCCACATTAATAGCATGGCAATCTATCTTCTCGCCATCTTTCTAGTGTTAGCAATATAGACACAGTGATCGTTTTGGAACGTTATAATACAAAACTGAAAGAATACAGCTGGTAAAGATAAAACTAAAGCTTACAATTGGCAATTATAGATACACCTTAAGGGTGAACTAAAGTATAAGAAAAATCGTTAATGGTTTGCTCCTTAATTAGTGTTATTTACTTTTTCATTTTTTTCTTCTTCTCAAATTAAATATTCCTGCCAAGTGTCCTTTTATAGTTTAAACTATTTTTGTTCCGGAACACTAAACTACTGTCAAGACTATGTTTCTTCTTGCACACAAAACTATCGTTGATTGACTAGTTATTTAACAATACGATTATTGTTTTGAACAAGCGATCCGTGTGGACCGGATATCGCTCACCACGATTCCATAACTTAATAGTTGATCATTTCTCTAGGGTATGTGCTATTTGTATTTGTGTCCCCATTTTGTTATGTTTTAGGTTTGTTATGTTTTAGGTTTGTTATGTTTTAGGTTTGTTAGATTTTAGGTTTGTTATGTTTTGGGTTTGTTATTTTTTAGGTTTGTTAAGTTTTAGGTTTGTTAAGTTTTAGGTTTGTTATGTTTTAGGTTTGTTATGTTTTAGGTTTGTTATGTTTTAGGTTTGTTAGGTTTTAGGTTTGTTATGTTTTAGGTTTGTTAAGTTTTAGGTTTGTTAAATTTTAGGTTTGTTATGTTTAAGGTTTGTTATGTTTTAGGTTTGCTAGGTTTTAGGTTTGTTAGGTTTTAGGTTTGTTAGGTTTTAGGTTTGTTAGGTTTTAGTGATTAATTGTTGTATTTTGTTGATTATGGAGAGTAGGTGTTTGGAACAGAGGCGTAGCTAGGGGGGGGGGCACATATGTCCCCGGGCGCCAAGGTACAGGGGCGCCAAAATGAGGCTTGCAACGTTACATTATAAGAAGTAAACAAGGGTAATAAATCCGTCATAAGATCGCTGGGGCGCCAAATTTATAGTTCGTCCTCGGGCGCAAAATATCATCGCTACGCCTCTGGTTGGGAACATATTAATTAGTTAATTTCTAGAAGCAAACATCATATTGTACAGCAATCACGAAACTTTATGACTTCATGGAATAGTGTCGTAAAATAGACCAACCCAAATTTCGTAACATAGTGAATTATGTATACAGTTGTAAGTATAAGTGTTCTGTACTTTCTTGTATTGGCTGTTTGGATCGTGTTTTGTATGTACTAACATTCGGCTTAAAAAGCTTAATGGTGAATCATACAAACACAAAACAAAAAAAATGTCATGCAAGTGTAAAATTGTTTGAGTGCGTTATGTGAAGTCCTTAGGTGAGAAACAAATTAGTGTTTGCGCATTTAAGAACCATTCAGTTGACAGCAGCTAGTATATTGAGGTACTTATAAATGTTGAAGGTCAAAATCACGCTCAGCCATTCAGACGCAGAATCACTACATTAATATGTATGGATCAGACTCGTTCTCGAACCCTTCCGAGATCTTGATGATACAAGCATGTATTCCAAATCCTTGCAAACCTCGACCACAAGTATGGCCTACAGATTGGTAACAAGCAATTTGTGAAGGACAGACGACCTGCAATGGCCGCAGAGTCATAACATAAGCTCGGTATGGTCAAATGACTCAAAAACTAAATTCGATAAAATTAAGCAAATTATCCACTTTAAAGTTAAAAAATATACGTTTTATATTACAACAAATTACTGGGTTCTTTTAAAATAAATAATTATTTTGTTTACCAGAAGAAAAAAATACATTACCCTATCAGATTTTTCTGAGTAATATTTTTGATGTTATTGATATTTTTCTGTATACTAGAGACAGAAAAAAGAATTTAAAGTTATGCCTATTTGACAAACACAAAGAAGTCTTTCATGTACAAAATTCCTCAACGGTGTCTATCTATCGGTGTGTGTGTGTGTGTGTGTGTGTGTGTGTTTAAAATACGCCGATAGCGACGACGAAGAAGCGGAAGGTATGGTTAGATTAATAAAAAATAGTTTTAACATTTTTGAAATTACATCTAAATAAATTACGAAATACACGGCACAAATGACTGATAGTGGGATGACATTAAAATTTTAAATGGTAGCTTTAGTTTGTGTGTGTATACGTTTTGCAAGAGGAGAGAGAGAGAGAGAGAGAGAGAGAGAGAGAGAGAGAGAGAGAGAGAGAGAGAGAGAGAGAGAGAGAGAGAGGGGGAGGGAGAGAGAGAATTTGATAACAGCACAAATACAAAACGGAGAGAGATGATTTGTTCATACCATGATTCCCATCTCGACGATACTTCAATCTACAGTATGATGGTGATATCTGCCTTTAAATATCCGATCGTCATACAAATGTCAGACGTAGGTGCTCTTTTGACCGTTAGACTGAGAGATAAGAATACAATATTTGGAAAATAAACGGATTCCATGTACATCTTAAATTTTCAGGTATTGGTAAGACTGATTACTTATTTGGTGATTAAGAGCAAATCCGCAATCTGCAATTATTGGCAAACGTAATACAGAAAATATATAAACCAATAGCTACGTCTACTAATCACTGAGTAGCCTGAAAATGTACTTTTCTATGAGACTATAGGTAATTTGGTTAACACTAATTAAAAAATCAGACTGACTTAATACACATATATTTAGAAAGTAGGAATCAAAATAAAAGCAATAAAAAGCAATAATCTGACCCCGGTGGTTTTCCGTATAAACACAAAGCAAGGAGTGAAACAAGTGAGTGATGCATGTAATCCATCATGCATAACTATATATGTATGTATGTATGTATGTATGTATGTATGTATGTATGTATGTATGTATGTATGTATGTATGTATGTATGTATGTATGTATGTATGTATGTATGTATGTATGTATGTATGTACGTATATATATATATAATAACTGTTCTGGACTTCTTTTCTTAGGTCTTTGGGAGGATAATAACTGAAACCAAGATTTATATAAGTTCGTAATTATAGTTCAAATACTGAGTACCAGTACTTTATATTTCCACTTTACAGTCTCAAAAACTGTTTTCCTCTCAGATACTAAGTAGAACATAAAATACATCTGCAGACTCGTTGTTTCAACAGGAACACAGGAAATGCACCTCCTAGTACGACTATATTTCGCAACATAGCCCACGTGACAGAAGATACAATTCATTCTATTGTTTCCAAATACTTATAAATGCTACTTAACTCAGCCAGTACGAATTGACTTATTTCTTCTAGAACCGTCCTAATCGTTATGTCGATTCGGCAAGGGCAGAATCTAGCAATCATGCCTACGTAATAGTTCTACTATTATTAGCAACTGTCAAGACTTACGTAAGCATCTATTTATTGATTCTGTATAATTTTACCCTCTTAACTTCTTAAAAGAGACCTTAATCAGGTAGGCAAAATTTAACTTTAAGATCATCATAAAATTCATTTCTAGCAAATTTGGCCATATTTGATGGCATACTGCAATCATATTGTTATGTAAAAAAAAGTTGTTGATAATATTTCTTGCTGTGAGACGGAATTATGTGATTAGCTTTACATAACCTTCTTCTCATTTCTTGCTATGAGAAGGAATTACTCGTAAGTTAAGGAACGTCAATATCCAGAGAGAGAGAGAGAGAGAGAGAGAGAGAGAGAGAGAGAGAGAGAGAGAGAGAGAGAGAGAGAGGTGTCGCCAAGAAGATAAGATACAGCTACATCTGGAATGAAGAGTCAAACATCTATTTTCCGCTGATATGGAGAACTTTATTTAAATAATCAACACACATATATCACTACATTCTAGAACACATCTAAAAACTTTATAATAAAAATTCATGAAATACATATTACATTTTCCTTATTAAGCTTTCCAACTTCATTTATTTGTATAACTTCTGCATTTTAGAATATTATACAAATAGTTAATTCTCAATCAATTTCAAGATAGCCAAAGTATAAAATGTAATAACTGTAATTAGTGCAACAATTAATTTAAAGAAATGCATTTTACTTCTTTTAAAATAGAATATTGATTTAGAATATATTGCTAGATATTATTCTTTCTTACTTAAAGAATACTTTATTTCAACATTAAATCTAAACATGAAGTTGGTAGCGAATTCAACTTTTACCATAAAAATTACATAAATATGAATTCTTTAAAACATTAAACATTCTATTACAGTGTATTATAAATAAAAGAATTCAGTAGCAATGTTGCAAACAAAACAATTTTACCATTAAAATCTCAAACATTAAAAGTACTTATTCCTAAAAGAAGTTACGACATATACAGTTTTCATACCTGGAATTAAGAGTCAAACATCTATTTTCCGCTGATATGGAGAACTAATCTGACCCGACTGCGCATCAATATTTATACACACTCGGCCAGATTCAGGGTTAGACAAGGTCATACCCTCCATGTACCAGTCAGAAAAAGATGCTGTTCTTCAACCGGTAAGAACCAGTTTCAACAGGTAGTAACTAATTGCTTTTACGTCATAAGACTTAGTCTTGTGGTTTATTTATATTCGTTTGGCGACGTCACACCAAATATGGATATCCGGTAGTTGGAAGCCATTTTGTCTTATGTCATATAGAAGATCTTCGAGAAGAGTTACTCCACTTTTATTAACCGAATTGGACTTTTGCCAATGCCTAGGTTACAGAATATATATTTTTACTAATGGAACCTAGAGGTTGTAGCTGAGTCTGCAAAATGCATGTATTATTTTTTCCGTTGTATGTTCCCACACAACACTATACATTGGCAAGCTTTTAGTTATTTTTACTGGTGTTATGGAGTATGGTTATATACATTGCCTTTTTTTCACTTGCGCAGCAACCATTTCTATTCTATATAATTGTGCTTCAAACCAAATGAAATTACCTTTAATATATTACTTAAATATAAATAAATAAAACATTACTTTAATACAATTCAAAGAAAATGGCAATCTTATTAATTTTACTAAAAATTCTGTCCTAACAATATCATCGAAAACAAAGCCCTTTAGACAAGGTTGTCTCTTTTGAAATTCGGTCAAATTCTGCTAGTTTTATTTTAGCAAGTCATTTGATGGTTTGCCACATTTAGTAACAATAAAGAATTTATATTTTACTTTAATGCTTCAAATGTGGCCACCATTACCAAAAATAGAAAAAGGATTAAAAAGACTTCTAAGAAACTGCTGACCATTCTTAATAGAAATATATGACAACTTTTTCTGAATTTTATTTTTGAGATGTTTACTGTACTTTATGATTAAAAAAAATGTGTAACATAAGCCATCCTCGATAACAGGTCATCATCATTTACATAAGCGTGAAAGCTCTTAATGCTAGGATGTTGTAGCCTGATTCTGATGATCAGCTTTTAGAGTAGTAATTTCAAAGTTTTTCTATTTTTAGTAACAGTGGCCATTTCTTATGGCAGAATATAATTTATACAAACTTGAAGATAAAACATCCTCTATATAATGATGCTGTGGGCTTGTGTTGAGTGTTTTTTTAATATAAAAAAATAATTATATAAATAGAAATGTCCATTTAAAGGTTTTCATACCTTTCAGTAGTGTGACTGTATTTGATAGTGGGTTATGTTATCTGGTACAAAAGTTTAAAGAATTTCATGCAAATTTGCTCTGTACCATGTTTGGCTGAAAGTGGTCCAGGGGTTTTGAGATGTTTTACGAAACAAATGTTTATGACTTGATGATGGACATTGTATGATGCGAGCTGGGCCGTACCAGTTTTACTTGGCATATGTTCTAGTGATACTGTCATATAATAAAGCAAGACAGAAATTGGTTTCGCCTTAGAGCGATTTAGTCATTTTCGTCGTACATGCGTACAACGTTACCTAGGGTGAATAATTGTTTTTCTAGTTATGCAACTGAACTAGTATCTCGTCGTATATCGCTTGCGGCGAGACACTAAAAGCATGGTATGCACAGGTATGCACTGGTGTTGTACCCTTACAAGTACTCACTCTGTTACAGACTTAAGGCAAGTCTCTTTTCTAACTGACACACTGGCCTTTTGGATTTGTCAATGAGTGAAAGTTCTCCATTTTTGATCTCCAGCCATTGGGGTAAGTGTTACATTTGTATTTTATTTGCCGTGTGAAGCATATTCAGCTATTTTAATGTCATCCCGTGAAATTATGCCTTTACTACTATGCGAATTTTAAATGTGATCTTTTGAATTACAAGGTGCTACACAAGTTTAATACCATGGATCTATATATTTTAATTCCGTACCTGTTATTATAACCAGTTTTGTTTTATTGTAGCTGTCTGTATGAATGTCTATACATATGTCAGTCATTTACATTATGTTTACATTGACTGACTTAATAACAATATCTTAGACTGGTTTGTTTGTTTTATTAGGATTTCTAATGTAGCTTTTAAAAAAAATTCAGTCATATCGATACGATATCTGCAGTGAGGCACACTGTAGATATTGTAGTGCTATGACTGAAAAAGTGTTAAAAGCTACATTAAAAATCCAAATCACACACTTGTCCATTCTTGACAGTTTGGGATGGATGTATTGTGTCTCGAGTGAAAGTGGGTCAAAATCTGTTTAGTAGTTTTATGAAATAAAGTTGTGTAAATGTTTTCTAGTTTTGAGCAGTTGAACAATTATTTAGAAGGAGCCAATGTAATGTTTTTCTATTTTTAGCAATGCTGGCCATATTTGAAATGATACAATATACTTTCTATTAAGATTGCCCAACAGTTTCTGAGATTTCTTTTTAATCCTATTTCTATTTTTGGTAATAGTGGCCGTATATGAAGGCTGATCAGCATCAACTGTGCAAACTTGATAAAAAAAAAGGCATGTATCAGTAATGGACTTACAAGCTCTTTTGATGCTTGTTACAATTGGCTGTGAGATGGTGGAAGCTGAAAAATATTCTTTTTCCCTTTGGAGGCATTAAAACAGAAGACATACTAGTTTATTCTCAGCATAGGTTTAGCTTAGACTGTGGAGCTCTATGGGTAATTGTGTTAACTAAGGTCATTGATTTCTTTGCTACAGTTGGCAAAGGAACTGAATTCATAATTCCCATTAATCCAGAGACAACCTGTGTTGACAGACATGGCACAAAATTCAGTCCATCTTCTTGCACTAACCAATGAAACAAGTCCTTAGTGTAAGGTTCTGGAAGGACATCCCATTCAATGGGTCATAGTTTTTTTTTAAAGACAAGAAAATGCAAGATAGATTCCATGTGGGTATAGGAGAGTGGGAGACAGATCTCTGACGCAGAATTACTTAATGAGATTAACACGGTGTGACTCTTGAACGGATTTCATTGTCTTGATAGAATTTAAGTGTTTAACATGGCAGCTTTATCAACCTTAATGATATATATGACTCATATTTTGTTCTTGAAAAGAAACAAAAGGGATGAAGGGATGAAACTCACAGAAGGACCAAAATATTTTCTACTGCACAGGAGATTTCCTATCTGGCAGTATAGACCATGGATGTACAATTTCTGCTAACATGAATGTTGCAACTGGCAACCAAGTCCTAAAACTTGTTATGGTGGATAGCTAACTCTAAATGAAAGAAGCGTGAAGTTCGAGACTGTGAGAGCTCTTGTGTAGGATGGCGCCACTGTTTTGCTACAGAAATTCTCATCTGTGGTAAAGACCCGAGTTGATCAATGAGCAGTTCTAGATCAACAAGTAAATCTATGCCTTTCTTCTCACATTAATGGTAGTGGAGACCAATGATAATTGGAACTCTATGTGCTTAGTCCTTTTAGAGCCAAAGGCCAGAAACTGTCAGACTGCTTACTTCCATACATATGTCATCAATTTAAGAATTTTCAGGCAAGTAACAGATGGATACACAGATGTTCTGTTCAGACCAAGATTCATGATTTTAAAAAAATGAATGTTCTGAAGGATTTAATGCCAAGGGTTTGAAGAAAAGGAATCTTAGTTACCATCTACATACAAAGGTCAGCTGAAATAAATTTAATAACTAGCATTGAGTAGCCAATAGTCTAACACTATATGGGTGTAAAACTCTAGCACAAATAGTGCCAAGCAACATTGCTCTCCAGTAATGTCAGAAGAAAAGGTGGTGATCTAATTGCTTGTCTATCAGTATGTACAGAAGATCAATGAACCATGTTAACTGGGACTGCAATGGGGTTGTGACAATTCATCCCGCGTAACTGAAGAATGAACAAGAACATGACATGGAATCCAACATGTCAGTAAACAGATTAGAGTTGGGGTTGGCTGCATGCATGGTGACCTCAGTCAAATCTTTTCCCATTCATACACCATAGAAAGTGGTGATACAAATCTGGTCCAAGTGGAATCAGAGCTACCTGTGTGGCTTCAACCTTGCAATCATCATAATGTAATTATACATGTAGCACCAGTCATGGTTCCCATTAACATGGCATCCCTGAAAAAGATGACTGTTTTGCATGTCTTCTTGACAATTCTCAACCATCTGTATTGACATAAAATGGATGAAGTTTCTTGCCAGGAAAAGAGAATAAACCAAACTACAGTCAAGAGATTATGTATTATTGCTATCAAAACTTCCCAATCACTGGTCTTTCATGACATGTTTTGCTGGATACATTATGATAAGTTGTGTTTGTCCATCGACAGAACCTCCTGTTCATCATGGCTTCTGTCTATATGCCCATACAAAAATGTTAATTTGTACATGAAAATGTTGATTTTCATGACAGTAATCTTCCAAACAATTCAAATAGTGAGCGACATGCTCACATAACTATAAACCTACTTTCCACCAATACTCCATACAGTTAAAAGGACACACACTGTATATAGAAATAGTGTACTGCTTAAAGGATCAGAATATGTATCAAAGCGATGAATTACAAATTGCAAATGTATTCAAGACATTCTGTTCCACACTTGAGCCAGCTGTCGCAAAGGGCTATAATAAAATACCATTAAAATCTTGTGTTATGTCATGGGTCCTGGTGGCTCAAATGGTAGAGCACCCGTCCTGAGCTAAAGAGTGTCCCTGGTTCAAGCCCCTATCTAAGCTTGCATTTTTCCCTGTTAATGTGTGTTGTTAAATGTGTGTTGCTAAATGTACATAACACAAGTTTTACATAAAAAGGTACCATAAAATATGCAAGACAAGAATGCTTTGAATAGTCAGATGCTGCGAAAAAGAATTCCAGGAATTCAAGACCATCTCTTCCTTTTAACAACTAAGTATTGAAACCAACTCTTTGACATTCTTCAGTGGTAGCAAAATTTTCAATTAACCGCTGTGGTGGCCATATTGAGTGTTAGTTTCACACCATTTTCATCTGGAATCAAGTCAACATAATCTGAACTCTTTTTGATGGAAACCTCGTTAAATTTGAACATCCATTCTGAAGGAGTCAATTTTTACATCCATTCTGGGAGGGGTCAATCTGAACATTCATTCAAGAGGGACAAGCAATAGCAAGATATTGAAGATGGCCATTATAAAATACATGTTGGATATACAATTGGCACAATTGTTTATTTAGGATCAATCGGGTATCATAAAGCTATTGGTGAAAACCCCACCTTGGAAGTAGAGATAACAACATTTTCAAGATTCTGGATAAGTTTGCATCATTTTCATTTAAGATCAACTATACACAATAAAATATATCATCTGATTCAAATCTAGTGTTCAAAATGGCTCTCCATTTAAGAGTAGCATTAACAAGAACTTCAAATGATCGCCATGGTAGCCATATTGTATGTATCATTTTAAAAATCTTGTGCTGACCATTACTGTTTCCATAGAGTCCAAGCAAGGCATCAAAGAAGTCTTATGGTTGAAACCCAATGTTGATATGGCTTTCAACCCTCCAGCTGAATGAGTGACAATACAATTTCAAGATGTCAGTCAGTGTGGCTATACAATATATCAGATGTCTACCATTTCCATTTTGAACCGAAAGGTCGACCTTATCATAAAAGTCATCTGGCACAAGCACAATGTTGACCAGTCTCTAGGACATTTATTATTGATAAGATTTTCCATATAATAATTGTGGCAGCCATATTTGTGGTCACATTGGCATAATTTTCATTGATGACCAACTAGCCATCATAATAAGTCCTTCATTGAAAATCCCATGCTGATATAATTATTCATTCAGGAGAGATTGAGATAATATTTTCAAGATGGCCACTGCATTGTCTATTGGATGTCTGTGTGACACCTTTTTCAGTAATGGCCATCTAGACATTATAAGATGTCTTAAAGTAAACATTTCATGGTAATACAACCATCTATTTTCATTACAACCAACTAGATATCAAACAAAATCTTCTGATCAAAAACATTATCAATATGACCTTGTGTTCAAGACAAGTAGTGATGGGATTTTCAAGATGTCTGCATTGGTAGCCATATTGGACATCTGATCAGCACCATTTTTATTAAGGCCAAACATGACATCATAAAAAGTCTCAGTCAAACCCCATCTATGACTATTTATTCAGGATATGTAGCAAATACAAGATTTACAAGCTGGTCACTGTGCCTGACAAATGGACACCAGACTGGCGCACGTTTTATTTAGAAACATCAAAACATCTTATTTATAAAGTCGTTTGGTGAAGACCCCATATCAATGACGATCCATTCAGAGAATAAAAAGCAAAATTTGTGAAGACGACTGCCATGGCAGCCACTTTTAGCATTTTTTTTCCCCCCAAATTAGACACTTTACAAATTCCTTTAGTATTGAACGTAAGGATTTAAGATGGCTGCTGTGGGATTAATTGTAAATATTGTTGAAATGCCCGTGTATTTTGACTTGGTTCCAGACACTATAATTGATAAAGTCAGAACAAGAGAGGTACATATTAGAGGTACCGGAAGTGACAAGCACCATTTAACTCGTGTATTTATATGCCTGTTATCTGGTGACTTGTTGCTACCTATGATAATCTTTCGGAGAAAAAGTAACTTAAAAATAAAAACCAAAAAAAAGCAAGCCTTAGGATGGATGAACACCTAATATTGGATTATATTAATGAAGTTTGGGAAATACACACAAAGTGCACACCTTTTCTTCAGGTGTTGGATTCATTCCATGAAAAAATCCAGAACAACAATGGCAGTAATCTATGGTGGATGCACAAGTAAATTGCAGCTGCTGCAGGGAAAAATGGTCAACATACATGAAGGACCAGGCTTCCAAAAATAATGCAACCAGGCAAGCTGATGAGGCAGCTGACAAAAAATTAAAGCCCCTTCAAAGCAGCAGATGATTGACTGGATTTTTGAAGCCACTGAAGAATTTAAGAAAAAGGACATTACTGGCATTTCAAATGTAATAAATAGCATTACTGGCATTTCAAATGTAATAAATAGCATTACTGGCATTTCAAATGTAATAAATAACATTACTGGCATTTCAAATGTAATAAATGATACAGATGACCATTACATATGGAGTGCATCTCCATTGATAAGTATTTCTATTGACAAAGAATGTGAATGGTTTGAGGGTTTTGAGCTGAAAGACTTGTAAAACTCCTGAAAATTATGAATGTTTCATTGCATCATGTTTTTCCATTTGTTTTGTGCATTCATTGGATTACAAAATATTATCCTTTAAAAAAACATGTCTTTATAACACAAACTTTTTTGTTATACACGTTGCTTTGTTGTTCTCTCTCTTAAATACATTTGCCATTTTTTTCCCCAAACTGACTTGAGAAGAAGTATCAGTATTTTATTATTGTCCTTGTGCTAATGGGCTTGCCATACATATTTTCAATACCCCATGGGTAGCCTCATTTCCCTACAAAGAGCCTCCTTAATTTGATCTGTAGAGGTGAATCTAGTCTTCAATCCCGTATTTACTGGAAAAGACCAAGCTAAAAGTCAAGCATATTTAATTAACATGCATATTACATAGCCATGTGACACGTTGACAGTGGATCTCATAATTACAACCAAAACAATTTATTTATTCAGGTTTTAATTGTCAAAGGAATATAATAGTGCCCTTGCAGTGTTTGCATAATGAATAACACAACTGATAGGTAATGGAACAATAAATATTACCTGTCTGTCTGTCTTGTAACAACAATCAGATTCTTGAGCAAAATGAGACAGAATTTGTATATTAGTTTAGTATGTTAGGTTGTAAAGTGTTGTGTTCCGCAGCCGTTGTCTGGGTATGATCCCTTTATTTTTTGTATACAGTCATTACAACAAAATGATATTTATTTTATATATAATTTTTCATACACTTCAATTAATAATTATTTTTTGATGTATGAAAAAATAACATGAAATACTGTAATGGTAACTATCACAGCATATATATGTAGAAATACATAGGAAGCACTTAATCATAGTTATCACTCTAATTATACATACAGGTGCATCAGATGAACTCAATGAGAACTGTCACACCAATTATAAATTCAAATGTATGAGTAGCATGCATTATGGAGGCATTATATTTTTGGACCATATTTGTATTGTTACTGTGTTTATTTTCCTAATTATGTTAGAATAAAAGGCATTAAAATGGAGAACAGCTGTATACTGCATTAGAAATTAAAAGTTTGTTTACTGGTGCATGAAAGATTTCACATGCACTGATAGCATTACATATTTAGTCATAAATACAATAAATCTTGTAAAGGTCGAATAATACCATAAATTGTTTCTCCAAATATTTAAGCAATCACAACTGAATATTAAACTGCAACCTCACAAATAGAGCAGCCTCACAAATAGAGCGCTACTAAAATATTAAATTTTCTCTCTCATATATAAACAGGGCAGTAACTCTTGCCCATGACCTTCCCTTGTTTTTAGCTCTGTGATCTACCAACAAAGATACTCCATTGGCAGGGTGGTTGGGAGGGTTGCTAAGTAATGAGATTTGGCAATTATTCTTAAAGCTTGAATTTATTTTAGTAAGCCAAGTTGAAATCCAGACTGGATTCCATTTTGGAAACAGTGAGGAATTTTGGTCAGCTGAGAGAAATTGGCTACGAGATTTGACAGTTCTTTATCATGCCCAAAATCATGTCAACCATAATGTAGAATACGTCTGATTTCGCGGAGCAGTAGACTTTGCTAGTAATGTTGCTTTTCAAAGAGACAGAGAAAATAGTCAGCCAGTTGAGGGACTGAAGCATCTGAGGGATGATGTTATTGGTATGGGGCAGTCCCTGAAACTGCACCACTTTCCCTTGTAACGTTCAGAGATGAGGGTCTTCTTGCCCTCAAGATTCTCTTCACAATTGAAGGTCTCACAAGACTGCCCCGTTAAGAGCCAAGCATGCAGAAGATAGCCCTGGCAGGTATGGAATATGCAAGATTGTACGCTACTCTTAATTTTCTAGTTTGTCATTCTTAGTGTTAAAAAAATGACATGTCTGTACCAATGAATTCAGTATTACCTTGAACATTTGATTTGCCTTTTAAGTTAAATGAGATGTAATTCTCCATCTCAATTAGTCTGCAAGCACTGACCATATTTTTCCAGATGTGAAAGGTCGTAAATAAGAAGGCAACTATTTGAAAAAATCGTTTCGTACATATGTACCTGCTGCCAGTCAGTTATACGAGACATCAATCATCCAACATACTGACATCTCAAACTGGTCTTCTGGTCTTTGTTACACTGAAAATGTTTTCTGTGTTACAAACAATAGTAACTTATAATATATATCATGAAAAAACCCATATTACAAATATAATTATAGTGTGCACAAAACGGACAGAAGAAATGACCTGACACATGAGAAAAGAAGCTAGAACACCAAAAGATGTTCTTGGAACCCAGTGGTTTCAATCTGAATGTGTCACATATCTGGCTTTCATACACATTTTCATACAAAACTTGAACATTGTTGACTATGCAAACATTTTTCTCCACTTTAAAGCAGAATTCTGCTTTTCTCTTGACTTTAATTATATTTTTCTTGTTATAGTTTGTTTTTTTAATATCATATCCGATCCAGTTTTTAAAAAAACTGCCTGTCTGGTCCCAATCAACAACAACCCTTGTAAATTATTCATTCCATATATTAGTTGGCACATGACTCTCATAAAGAGTTCTGATTTGGTCAAAGGTTTACATTCATCCAATGAATCTTTGTGTAATGGAAACTGATGGAAATGGGAAAAAGAAGCATGTTTGCAAAATCTGGTGTCCCAAGTTGTTGAGACAATGACACAAATAGTTTAGACAAAGGTTTACAAAATGTATGGAAATGGGAATAAGGCAAAAAGTTCAAATTTAGTTGGTCGGTTTATAAGAAAATTGAATGCTAGAGAACTGGCATTTTATGACCTCTGCAATCTGAATTGTGGTAATTGTGGTTGGACGTGTTTGGAACAGCACCTACAAAAGAAGCTGCATATGGGAAAAAAACTGAAGCTCAGAAGGCATCTGGAAAAAGTGCAATTAATTACAGTACGAAAAAAGATTTCGTGCCTGAGAGAACAGATGTAGCCCACTGTCAGAATATGCACATTGCATGTCACCATTACAAGCACATGCTTGAAAGGAGCAAGGCTCTCACTGAGAAGGAAAACAAACAATTGTACAATGAGCCTAAATAGTTAGTGGTGACAAAAACAAGCAAAAGAAATCTTTGCCAAAGCCCCAAAAAGAGCTTGACTGGCATATCAACAGGTTGTGTCCATTGAAGAAAAAGACAAGTAAATGCATGGGATTTTTATTTGTATATAGTTGATGTACTTTGGTGTTTATTCTACATATTTGTTATGAAAAGAGAGAAGTATAATAAAATATATAATATGCTGCAAACATTGACAAATTATTGTGCTTAGTTACGATGTGAACAATGACATGCAAATGAAATGACTTCATCATCAATTGTATTGACATGTGACAATAAATATAACATTATTGAAGTAAAGTTGAATATTTTTGGTAAGTTTATTAGTTTTCCAAATGGTTATTTTGGTTTATTTTATGATCATAAGTTGCATCATTAGTAGACTTTTATGATAGTAAAATGCGTTTTTTGATGAGGGCTCTTGGTCACATGAATATCCAAATCAGGGGCACTGCCCCTCTAGACCGTGTTTTTATGGAAGACAAAAATCATGCCTGGCTATGATGAAGACAACAAGATGGGCAATATCTGATCGTATATTAATATATTAATTGTATAAATGTTAGGCCTATAGTAATAATATACCACAGTTTGATATAGCAATTGATGTTAAACATATATAACTTAAAAATTTTAAAACAAAAGTTGAACGCTGCTTATAACGATTAAACACATTTTTTGCTTAAGTAATCAAGACAGGAACTCCTGATACATATGCAGATGAACTTTAGACCTATTGTAATGCTATGCAAAAAGTTTCAGTTGGATGTAGTGAAAGATTTTTTGACTTTCAAAAGCTTATGCGGGCAAGACAAGCACTCAGAACGTATAAATATACAATACTTTATAACCATACCTTAACGTTTCAGCCAAATGCAGTAACTGATGATCAAGATATGGGACTTTCAAAAGCTTTAATGCAAAATGTTAAAATTACTCACCGGTATGTTCAAGCAGGTGAGGCCGCCATGATAACAACTTAAAGAATATCAAACAATTTGCACTTAAAATCATATGGTGTCGCTAGAATGCAGCAACTTATGTACAAATAGATTTTTAAAAAAATGTAAATGATGCTGTCAATGGAATCTAAAAATAGACAAGACTACAATTATATCTAAATTAAGGACAATATAATGTCACAAAATAAATCGGGGAAAACATTGATTAAGCATGCTTTTTCGGAATATAAGAAGAGTGACTTTCTTCTGTCTGTTTTCCACTGAACATCTCATTCTTTTTTAATGATGATCTTGACGATATTTCTTGAGCAGACGTTTTGGCCTCTTGTGTGGGAATGAATGGCATTATAGCCAGGATCACAAAGCCCAATAAATGAAGGAAGAAATACATATGCCTGCAAAAAAGGAAAAGGAAATACACTTTAAATAAATTCAAGGAACACTGGTCAAAACTAGAAATGTTTACTCGGGATACAGATGAACATTGATTAAAAGGACACAAGGAATACGCTAAAGTCTTTTGGAAATCTTTACATATGACATGGATGTATATGGTTCTTACAATAGCAATCACTCTACTGGAAAATTAAAAACTGTATGTCAATTCATTTGTGTTCATCCAGCTACACTAAAGCCTGTTGCCAACAATAGTGGTCTCACAAGTGGACTCTTAATTATATATGAAAATATGGTTTTTATGATGGTAAACATCCAAATTTGTGGGCTTCAATGGCAGAAAACTTTCATATGAATGTTCTTTCCATGTTCTGATAATTCAAGATAGTGGAGATGATGATGAAAAATATGATGACTATTTAAATGATAAAGATGATACTCACCGATAAAAGAAGAGTATTGGTTGCAAGTATACCAAATGAAATGCAACACCGATATAACTTATAACCATGTGTGTTGTTAACCATGTTAACACATCATAGACTGTCTTCAACCATGCTGAATTAAGAAAATAGGGGCGCACTTTCCTACGAACCTGCAATTAAAAATATTTCACATTGATTCAGCACTACAATCCAAAGCTGAATGTTATATACATATATTAAGCTTGATCATTTTGGTTGTTTTTCATCTTATCATTTTTTTAATCAATTCTACATTTTCCTTTTTACATTTAATGAACAACCGTTCTGGTGGCCTAGTGGTTAGACATCTGCCTCAGTTCTGGGAGGTCGTGGGTTTGATCCCCCGCCAAGTCATGCCAAAGACTTTAAAAAATTGGTACCAAGAGCTGCCTCACTTGGCACTCAGAAGATGTTAGTGATAGTACTGGTCGGCCTGGTGTCAGGATAATGTGACTGGGTGGGAAATGCGACATCCTGCATCCAAGACAGAAGGTATAATCACTAGGCCACTGGAGTGGTCAATTTGAGATTCCGAGTCCCTGACTTAAAACTAATACCGCAATAGCTTAAAATTATAATAATCATGCAGAAATGACAGTTGTAAGCACCCACCTTCCTCCATCCTATGATTAAACATCCTCCACCCCCACCCTCTCAGGATGTTGCTTATGCTTGGAAATTAGTGATGTGGAGGTGTTTCAGCAAATGAGGGTAAGTAAGATGACACAGAATTTAAAAAACCAACATTAATCCACAATCAACTCAAAATGATCGAAACAAACAGGTTCTATAATGACGTGTCTAAAACATTTATATCAATCTGTTTAAAAAAAATATGTTAGTCTACCTGACGACCAGCTGAAAGAAATACTCCTGCACCGATGAAAGTGAAATAATATCCAGGATAAATTCCATGCCATAAAGCACTGAGTGCAAATGTTGCTAGTACTTTTTGTATTGGTACTCTCTCATAGCAAATGTGACGTAACCACAGGGATGTCTGCATGTTCCAATTATCAGTGAAATCTTTAAGGCTGAGACCAGTCTGAAATTGAAAAAAGCAAATTGTATTGTACAGGCTGAGAACAGTCTGAAATTGAAAAAAGCAAATTGTATTGTACAGGATGAGACCAGTCTGAAATTGAAAAGGCAAATTTTATTGTAAAGGCTGAGACCAGTCTGAAATTGAAAAAAGCAAATTGTATTGTACAGGCTGAAGAGATACAAAATAATTTTTCCATGGGCTCTCAGCATTAAAATGTTTTTAAATTGTTGGTCTCCAAGTTTAAACTGATACAAATGTGTGTGTGTGTGTGTGTGTCTATCTATATCTCTATATCTATATATCCTATTTATCATAATACCTGCACATGCTTTAATAAATGTACACTCATCAGTTTAGTCGAAACATGGTTTACAAAATATTACTAACCAAATGTATCTTAATTGATGACTTCTTCAAACTTACCACTTTGCATGCTTGGTGTCATGGTACTACAAAACTTATTAGTATTAGCAAGTCTCAATATTATTTTAATTTTATATTGTACAAACACAGTGAGATAGACTGCACCTCAAAGCAGAGATCTCCCATCAAAGGGAGCTAACTGTCCTGTTCTCTTGTTAAGACTATTCTGTTAATATCAAGATTTTATCATCTGCAGTAGAGCTTTTGGACTAAAACCACCTCATTTTGTCTCTGAATTCAGCTAAAAATCAACCTTGCCGTTGGTATTTTTTAAAATTTATCCAATATGTAACTGAGATGTTGATAGAGCTGATGATGTAACGTTTCTGCTATGATACCTGAATGTAACTTTTCTGCTATGATACCCAAATGTATCACCATGGAGTCCTTTGACGGTAACTGAGGTCAACTGTTTCTCTTTGTAGAGCTATAGAAAGATGTTAGCTAGTTCAGGGACTGAATAACTCAATGGGACAACGTTAGAGGCTTCACGACAGTTCCTTAAAACGTCACATTCCTTCAGAGTGGTAGGCCTTCTTGCTCGAGATTCATTCCACAATCAATGGTCAAAGAAATTTTTAAAAAGCTGCCATGACAAGAGCAAGGCATGTATGAGAAGTTCATCTGGGCAAAGAGGAATACAGGAGACCACATTTGTTAGGGCAGATCCACTTCTAAATCAATAGCTAGTTGACTCAAGACTTGTATAAGCTGAAATGGGTTACTAGACTCAACTGTGACTTCTGTGTTATCAATATCAAGGCTGCTGGTTGGTTGATAAAGGCCACAACCCCTCCCAACTGACTGACATCTCTATGGTCCAGAACTGGCAAGATGAAGTGGGCAACATGGGATCCAAAGTGTTGCAAAAATAATGATGATCAGATGTCCTCATCATGCACAAATCCAATGAAATAGTGATGAACAGAGAGACCATTCCATATGAATCACTTGACATTTTTTGTACAGAGTATTGGCCAGGACATCAGTCACCAGAAATGTGACTGATTCGAGTCCTGAGATGGAGTTAAAGTGGTAGGTAGGTTACCATAAATGAATTGTCCCAATAATCAAGACTCTCTTAATTGTGAGTCATTTGGTCAGCTGATAGGTGTTGATGAGAAACCTTCATTTCAAGAAGGCTGAAGTGGAGAGGCAGTTTCCCTAATTTAGACATGCTGCTGACCGTACCAATGCCCATCAGCAGTGACCTCCAAAACCGAACGCACAGGCATACTGTCACTTGTAATTAGGGCTTCTCCAAATGAATTCCTGTCATGAACCAAATGGGTTTGCATCACTGACCTTGGGATGATTTATCACCTTTTTGATCATTGCCTTTGATCAAGTGCACTGGAAAATGGGCATCCTTGAGTTAGCAAGGTCATATGTAATGACCACAATGAGTAATCACACAATGAGTAATCACACAATGAGTAATCACACAATGAGTAATCACACAACGAGTAATCACACGAGTAATCACACAATGAGTAATCACACAACGAGTAATCACACAACGAGTAATCACACAATGAGTAATCACACAATGAGTAATCACACAATGAGTAATCACACAACGAGTAATCACACGAGTAATCACACAATGAGTAATCACACAACGAGTAATCACACAACGAGTAATCACACAATGAGTAATCACACAATGAGTAATCACACAATGAGTAATCCAAATAGTTGCAAGAACTCTTATTGAAATCCAAGTCCTGGCGGAAATGGACACAAGTTCAACAAGCCATATTATGAATACATGAAAGGGAGGGGAAATAAATGTTGATAAATTCAGATGGACAATACACTGTGATGGATGAAGGTCAAACTTGTTCCAGTTCACAAGAAAACTGAGATGATTCAAATGAGATAGGAGATCATTTCTGCTCTTGAGAAGAAAGAACCAACAATATATTGCTGGTGAATGTTGGCCAAGTGTGCCACTGTTGCTGCAGATGAAGCTGACCAGAACAAGGTAACAATACAATGCATGATTTTAGAGTGGACACAGGGGTTGATGTTTAGACCAAAATGAGTGAGCTTGTTACTGTTCTTGACAAGAAAATTTCATCAGTCAGATCAAGACTGATGGCATAAGGAGAGCCAAATCAAATCAGTCTCACCATCTCCATCTTGTATTGATAGACTATCATCCTCAAATTGCTGCAATATAAGGAAAATCTTTGAATAAATCCATGGAGGTTGTAATTTACTCACAATGAGTGACTGTATCTCCTGTTCTAGAATATAATCTTTCTGATCATATTTTAAGTTCCTTATGATGAAAGATGTTTTATAAATTAAATCTGACACTAGACCTCAATGAGTTAAATCACAAATTCATTTTGAAGAAATAGGTTTATCAAGTTAGACTGTAATTTCAGGAGTCTGGTACCCTATGATAGGTTGACTGTGAGCAGTGAGGTTGGTAGATTAATATCGAGAGTTAGGAAGCTCAGAAGATATGAAACTTAGTTTCGTACCCCTCCTTAAACTGGTTATGTTGTTGCCTCCTAGCATTAGGCTGGGATCGGAATTGAACCTACAATTTAAAGATCCCTTTTCCTTTGCTCAACTATCTTATCTCTACTGTGGCAGGGGCAGATTGGTCACAAAATGAGTTCTTAGGTACCTGCCTCTGAACTGGAAGTTGGCTTCTAATGAGTAATCATGAGCCAAAGTGCATCATCTACAATGCCTGGGAATGATATGATATGATATGGCTTGATTGACAAGCATCATGTATATCAAGTAATGATCCGCAGTGGCAGTCGTAGCTGATCTGTTAATGAGCCAAACAATTTGGGCTAATAGCATTGCCACATTTTTCCACAACTTGGAAAATCACCACTGAGGCCATGTCTAACATAAAAAAGTGACAACAATATTTTGGTCTAGTTTCAATGTGGTATAAAACCCATTACTGTTCACTTAATAAAACGTGGGGCAGACAGACATGTGGACAGCCACTTTATTTTGCACAAGAGTCTGGAATTCAGTATGCAACGAGTCAATGTGAGTTTTGTACCCACGCGATTAAAATACTGCGGGAACATGGCTTTTGGATCGGAAAGTCTTAAGATTCCTCAAATCCAAAATTCTTCATTCTCTAATCCTCACTACCAATAGGTAGCAGAAAGCAGTCTGAAATCACCAACACATGATATCTCTTCAACGGCAGCCTTCAATCCTAATTCATTGTTGGACCGGAGCAAGGCTGTTGTTTGTTAGTATCTTCATACTCAATGTGTGTGGTTGTGTGGTCTCCTTTTTTTGATTTTACCTTCACATCTGGATAAACCATCCTGTGTGACACAGATGATGCAAACCCATGATATTTGTATAAATCATGTTAATTTTTATGTGTGTAAGGCATAAACATGCATGGAAAGTTGATTCCACTGAATGAATTTGTTGAATGGGTCCTTTCAGCTGGTTCAGCAGAAGTGCAGACAGTATGGTTACTGTATTAAGTGCAGATTGCGGTCCGATAGGCATGACCGGATGTATGGATCTATCACTCAATTTCCTGTCATTATATGTATGTATTGCCATTGCCCTGTTGAGATAGATGGATCCCAGATTCCAACTAGGTTCAGAAATCAAGTCATAGGTATGATTAAATCTATTTGTATGATCCCTGAACTGAAATGGCGGCACAGGTCAGGATGGATATACTCTGCTCTAGTATAGAATGGATACAATGAATGTCGAAAACCACATGTGTCCGGACAACAGAGATTAAAATCCTGCTTGGAAATGTGAGGAACTTAAACCCACTGGGAGACAATCCTTGAATGTGCCAGAATAAGCTATGGTAGGACAAGTGGAATACATAGGCAAAACTGTAAAAGTTGTATTGTCATCTCCTGAACCAGAAGTATCTGGCAGGGCTAGATTTTCGAGGATATAGTAGTTCTCCAAAGGTAGTATGATTGGGTAATGTATTTGAAGAAGAAGCCACTGAAGTCAGCAATATATCATGGATGGAGTGTTTGATCAGGAAACAAACTTTTTGGGATATACCATCCTTGTGTATGTTTTTTTACCCACTGTTAATCAATTAATTCTATGACAAGAGGTTTCTATAATTTTCTAGAGTTTGTCAGCACATGATGCTGAATGTCTTTTCCAAATCATATATAAATTTGTATAAATCATTCATTTTTCCTTGACCTTTCCTAGTCCTAATTAAAAATACTGAAGTCAGCAAAAATTTCTTGAAAGTACAGGAAGTCTGTTGTGACTTAGCATCAATTATTTATCACTAACCACTTAAAACAGTAATAATGACCAGAAAAGTGTTTTCAATAAAAATTAATCACACCAAATATCATCCATTATCAAAGTGACCAATACTCTACAATGAAGGTCATGTTTGGTTAATGATAGTAAATATGGTATAACATGCCTAGATGTCTAACAGATAAAACACTGATGTAGTGTTGCTGACAGTCCTGTTTTACTAAGAAATAAGAGAGAAAAAAAAGATTATTGTTCTTTACCTCAATGTTTATTATCTTGATGTTTGTAATCAAGTCCCATTTATGGTGACCAAATTTGTCCACACCAGCCCATCCAAAACCCGATGCATTGTGTACTGCATCACCTGAAATCATGGGAAATGCATACAGATCGGATTCAAGCATGGTTATACTGGAGATCCTGAAATTCTAATGGCTCTTGCCAGACATTTGTTACAAAAAATTAACATAGCCTCGGTATATATGTTAAATTCAAACATTCAAATGATATATTAAGAAGCTGTGACAAAAAAAGAAAAGACTAATATGTCTAACTATTAGATGTACTGGAAAATTTATTTTGCTCTGTTCTAGATTTCTGCCACTTTAGTATTATCTAAAATTCACTTTTTAATTCAAAATTATTTATTATTACTTGGCAGCAAGCAAACATACAATAATGGAAATGCAAAACACCTAATATATGGACATTTCCAGTAATGTCAGGTTATAAAGTTATATTTTATAAGTCTTTATAAGACACTGATTCAGTGTCTGACAAGAAAACAATCTGTAAACCAGACCCAGACACCCTTGAATTAAGTCTAGTCAGAGATATTTCTATTTACTGCCTGGCAAAGAAACAATCTGTAAACCAGACCCAGACACCCTTGAATTAAGTCTAGTCAGAGATACGTTTATTTACTGCCTGGCAAAGAAACAATCTGTAAACCAGACCCAGACACCCTTGAATTAAGTCTAGTCAGAGATACGTTTATTTACTGCCTGGCAAGAAACAATCTGTAAACCAGACCCAGACACCCTTGAATTAAGCCTAGTGGGAGATACTTTTATTTTTTGTTTAACAAAGATTCAATCTAAAAAGCAGGCCTAGTTATATTTGGTTTTTATTTTTTTAAGGTGTTCAATTTACAAATGAATTGATAAATCATAAATCAAAGACAATTTGATACAACAAAACTTAAGATATTCTATTACTGATGTCCAATTGCTTGGAGTAAATGCTGGTTCAAACCTTTGATATGCCAGATATGTCTGGCATAATATACAGTATCTCTGGCTTATACATTAAATAGTGTGCACTAAAATCATGAGAAATGCAGTTAATCCAAGAATGAGATGTATTATGCATGTATCACGAGAACTCCATCTTAACAGTGCGTTATTATATCATAACCTGCTTATGCTGACATCTGGCCGAGAACTGTAATCTGCGATTCTTTTCCTCTGTTTAAATGTACCCAGAAATAATTATTTTGTTGAAACTACAAAGAAAACTGATTACACTCTGAAGCACTGATAGTCCTGTATAAATATTAACCAAATGGAAAAACAATTTGGTCTGAATCAATTTTTTTAGAAGTTTGTTTATATTGTTGCATTTGTTTGGTTGTCCATTAGTGACTTCAATAACACAACATAATACAGATCAAATGAGGACTACCATTTTTTTATATTGCGTTTTCTAATGGGATGTGACTAATACATGAGTTTTATAATGTGATCTATACTCGAATTCATGGAGTTTTCAAATATGCACAAGTACCTCATCTAACCTTCGTATCATGTCAATTTTACCGATCAGTCAAAAGAGGAGATTTTCCAATGATAAATATTCATTAAAATACACGCCTTCCAAGCTCGAAGCAATATCATCTCATTCCAGTTGGATCTCAGATCTTGCTGATATCAAAACCAGATCCGATATAAAGCATCCTGAGTGGTAACAAGCAATTATTGGTAGATGGACCAAAAGATGACGGACACAGGCTATACCAATATTATATTCCCACAATAATGAAAAGGCAAGATGAAAGCCGATCGAATCTTGCTTTCAAAAGGAACTACTATGATGCACCCAAGTGTATATTACTCTTAAAAACTTTAATAGCAGATCTTAATATCAGAAAAGTAATAGTTGTACTATGTCAGTGACCGATTACACGTTGGACAGTTATAATCTATCCACGACATTTTGTAGAGAGAAGAGAATTCACACACGTGTGATTAATAATTGTCACAATGTTGCAATATATTACTATTCTTTCACATAATCTACAGAAACTGCTTCTGCTAAAATAAAGCAAGTGATGGTATGTATACGATAAACATGTGAGTTGACTTTTTCGCCAAAAACCAGTTTCCTTTCATGTAACAGTTATGTACTTGTCTTTTCCATGGGAAGGATAAAATTTATTTGCGGATATATTTCTATCTAGTGGTCAAGACTATAAATGAGTCTATACACTTTGCCAACATGAAGCATTTAAAGGGAAAAGGATAAAGTCCAACAAGGGCCATAACTCCAGGCATTTCTGCCTTAAAACAGTAACATACCTGTATACATTTTAAAACAGAATTCATAAAGATAAAATATGTCAAAATTAAAGAACTTTAATGCATCTTTCAAGGAATTTAGTTTGATTTTCAAGTAGTTTTATATCTGGACTCACCAGACATATGCAGTTGGAACAACTTTCATACTTGTGGTTCATACAACTGCATTTTCCTCTCCCAAATAAACTAATATAATCAACAAAAAGTCAAACAAGCAAAATGCTTATTTACAGGTTTTTCTTCTGCACATATTTTCTCTTCAGCTCCAAGTGGTAACATGAATAATATATTTAATATTAATATCTCTTAATATTTCTCTGGTTTAGATATAATGTCATTGTCTTTGGCACATGGTGTTATTTTTTTCTGCTTTTATTCCAAAATAATCCAAACTCAATGCTGGCACTGTTGCTTCAATTTTCTGGTGTTTCACACCATAACGGTGTTTTCTGCATGAAAGTGCTGTTGGTGCAACTGAAGTAAGCTCTTACCAAACAACCTCAATACCTATAACTGTCAGTTTTATGTCTGTCCTGGGTGTCATTGACCCACTTATTGCAGCCTGACCTGATGTCATGGGACTTAATGTGACAAGACATTACCCATTAGGTCATGACATGATGCCATGGAACATAAAGAAACATGACAAAAACATTTAGGTCATGATCTGATGTCATGTGACTTATTGCAATATGACATAAGCCCTGAGTTCATGACCTGATGTTATAGGACTTAATGCAACATAACATGTTAGGTCATTACCTGATGACATGGGACTAAATAGGACATGACTTAACCCATTAGGTCATGACCATCTTCATGTCATGGGACTTAATGTGGTGTCATGACATAACCCATTAGGACAGGACCTGATATCATGGCACTTAATGCGATGTGACATAACCTATTAGTTCATGACTGACTTGATGTCATGGGACTTAATGCAACATGACATAACCTATTAGTTCATTACCGACTTGATGTCATGGGACTTAATGCAACATAACCTATTAGTTCATGACTGACTTGATATCATGACACTTAATGCGACATGATACAACCTATTAGTTCATGACTGACTTGATGTCATGAGACTTAATGCGACGTGACATAACCTATTAGTTCATGACTGACTTGATGTCATGGGACTTAATGTGACATGACATAACCTATTAGTTCATGACCGACTTGATGTCATGGGACTTAATGCGACGTGACATAACCTATTAGTTCATGACCAACTTGATGTCATGGGACTTAATGCGACGTGACATAACCTATTAGTTCATGACCGACTTGATGTCATGGGACTTAATGTGACGTGACATAACCTATTAGTTCATGACTGACTTGATGTCATGGGACTTGATGCGACGTGACATAACCAATTAGGTCATGACCTGATGCTCCACAACAAGACATTAGAATATTGCAAATACTACATTCACCTTCCATAATTATAGAGAGAACATTAGGATATGTCTTACCAAGTGACCAAGCCAAATAGTACATGGCTTTACACAGTGTCATGGACAGCCACATGTACCACAGTCTGTACAGAAAGCTATGATTAGCGATAAAGTCTGGATCTGCAAAGGAGATTAAAAAAAAAAAGTTCTGCAAATGGATTTTTCTTACCACAAATGGTGTTATGACGATAAAGCTTTCTTCAAAAGATGGGAAGTTGGAAATTCTTATTATTTTAGGCTACGAATTTAGGCAGAGTAATAATATACAAATTTACTGATTAATATATTAAATGATGCCAAAGGTAAATGAGTTTAAATAATTTCAACATAGAATCCTAATGCTGCAGCAACCATAGCAAGATAAGCAATGCCTATGTATCAGTTCCAAGTAAAGCAGTTACACATGAAACACAAAGTTGATTCAAGGGTTATTCTACCAAATGATAGCAATGACTATATCTAAATATTCCATGAAATACAAGAAGGGTTCTGAAGAATGCAGTGTCTCGTCTATGAATAGTTTCATGACAATCTAGCTTTCTACTTCCATAGGTGTCAGAAAATATTTTTTAAAATCATATATGAATGTATCATGAGCATTAACGAGTATCACATTTATCACCATATTTTTATAATATTCCAACAATACACTAAAGTTATAAGATTGATCATGGGTGATGGCTAAAATAACAGCTATGGAAAACTGTATTTTTAAAAATATAAAAAGAACTAATTTTAATTATGCAATACTTATCAGTTATTATAATACTTATTTCACTTTTTCCTGGTGCTGGTTCCCAGTCCAAGGTGAATTCATACCCTAGATACCACAGGTCTTTAACAAAAGCATACATAACCCCAGTCTAATACCATAAAAACGAGAATTCCAAAATGGTTTCCATACTGGACATCAGATTGGCACCATTTCCGTTTGGGACCAACTATACATTATAAGAAGTCTTTTAGTTAAAGCTCAATATGACCAACCATTCATCCACAAGTAGTAATAACAAAATGATCAAGATGGTCCCTCTGGTGGCCATATTGGATGTACAAGTAGCATCCTTTAGGAACAACTAGACATTATAAGAAGTCTTTCAGTTAAAGCTCAATGTCAATATGACCAAGCTGTGCAAGAGACACCCATTTAATTTAGGAACAATTAGACATTAAAAGAGATTTCCTGGTAAAAACGACACGGGAATGTTACTTTTCATTAGGGAGAAGCAGTACTAAAAATAAATCTCTTAAAATGGTTACTATGATGGTCCACATTGGACACAAGATCTTTTAGGACTAACTTGATACAAGAAAACTTCTGGTGAAAACTCCTGTAAATAACACTTTCCATTTAGAACAAGATTTTCAAGATGGATGCAAAGTTGGCCAGATTGGATGTTAGCTTGGCACCAATTAAATTTGGGATCAAGCAGGCATTGTACAAAGTTTGGTAAAAACCCCATGCTGATATAACCATCCATTCAGGACGAGAAGCTGTAGCAATTTGCAAGATGATCACTCAGACAGGATTCCCCCACTTTTTGAAACTAAAATTTGCAGTCTTTTCCTGTTTGTTTGCAGGATGATATTGATATTTTCAAAGTTTCCTTAATGACCCAAAATGAAAAGAATCAAAATCACAATAGCAAAGAAAACAAGCACTTTTTAAGACTATTTATTAAACTACATGATGACTAGAAACAAAAATAATTCATATACATTTGCATGCAACTCATTTGAATTTGAGTAAACATGTTACTTTAATTGCAGAACTACATGTTCTTATAAAACAATATTAATATAATTTTTTTATTTGGCAAAAAAACACTTTATATATATATATATATATATATATATATATATATATATATATATATATATATATATATATATATATATATATATATATATATCATAATTGTATCCTTTTTGTCTGCCCTGACATCTACTTTAAATGTTATCCATGGACTGTGTATTTAATGCAATAACTGTCTAGTACACACAAAGTATGGGATTCTGCATTGAAAATTGCCCCAAACAAACTGGAGACTTCTATGTATTTACCAAGTTCTGATAGGAAAATTCACCACAAGAGAGGGCTGTGAGGCTGGGAAAGTTAATATTGAATACAATGCTTAAAACCATATTCCCAGTGCACCATACCAATAGGAAGCAAGAATTTATCATTAACTTTACCTTATAAAATGGAACTTTTTAATGTTATCTTACATTTACTAACATTCAAATTTTGGTATCATGCCCTCTAAACAAGAAAAAGCTACAGATATTACGTGATGTAAAGGGTAACCAGTCTATTTGACCAATCCAATTTCATTTGGACTGACTATACAGATTTGTTTAGAGCCTGATGATCCATACAGCAATTGTACCTCAACTGACTGAAGAGTTCCACAACCTCAGAAAACTTTGTAAGAACTCGATCAATTTTAATTTGTTATTATTAATTTGTTATCAATCCAGTTGCAGTTCAATTTTATTTTCTGTGGACAAGTGGTAGCTATGAATCTCAGGACTTCCCTTTCTTAATTCTTTATCTAAAAAAAAATGGGTTTTCCAATTCAGGAACAAATGTATTATTTTTTCCGAGCCCTGCCCCCCCCCCCCCTCATTTCTTCGTACTAATGGGCAATAAAACAGTTTTGGTAGCAAACTGATTTATTTATGTGTGCATCTTTATATTTGCTAAGTTTCAAGGCAATTGATAAAAAACTGTGACTAGTTGCATTGATGGAAATACTGATGAATACAATAATCTAACTCCTCTTTAGAGGTATACAGTGAGATAGATCGACAGACAGACAAGCTGATTCTCCCAAAACATCATTGGCAAATTGTATAATAAAACGTACCTGCATTGAGATAAGAGGGATAATAAGGCAAGAAGAAGAGATGAATTATCAACCAAAATATTGTTGTTGCAAGCTTCTTCATAACTGGATCCTACAATGAAAGATAATGTGAGCTGTACATTATAAATAATGTCTATGATACATTATAAACAATGTCTATGATACATTATAAACAATGTCTATGATACATTATAAACAATGTCTATGATACATTATAAACAATGTCTATGATACATTATAAACAATGTCTACGATACATTATAAACAATGTCTAAGATACACTATAAACAATGTCTATGATACATTATAAACATTGTCTACGATAACGATACACTATAAACAATGTATATGATACACTATAACCAATGTATCACAATACACTATAAACAATGTCTACAATACACAATAAACAATGTCTACAATACACTATAAAGAATGTCTACAATACACAATAAACAATGTCTACAATACACTATAAAGAATGTCTACAATACACTATAAACAATGTCTACAATATACTATAAACAATGTCTACAATACATGTTATCTTGAACACAAGACTTCCTTTTCCCATGAAATTACTGACAGTCATGCTTTTGGGTTACCATCTCAATGCAAAAGGCAGAAATAGATACTATGAAAATGCTGACAACTTATAAGATTCTACATATTCAGTACAATTCAGCAATGTCTGCTTGTTTGTTTGATTAGGATTCTTAACGTAGCTTTACAAAAATTTCAGTCATATTGGTATGATGTCTGCATTGGTGATGTCTTGTACTGGGGCATCATGCTGCAGACATGTAGCATGATGTCCCACTCAGTCACATTATCCTGACACCAGGCTGACCAGTCCTAACACTAACCTCTTAATTCTGAGTGCCAAGTGAGGCAGCTGTTAGTACCATTTTTGTAAGTCTTTGGTATAACTCGGCCGGGGATCAAACTCACTACCTCCTGCTTCCACGGCAGACGTTCTAACTAATAGGCCACCAGAGCAGTTCATTTGAGCAATGTACATGAGACCCAGGAGGTTATTTAAAATTTGATTAGTTACAAGCAAATTCAATTTAGAAATTTTTATCAAAAGTCATAATAATATGGAATAATCTGAAAAAGTGTTTTCAAGTAAAATGTTTTTTCAATCATAATTACTTGTTCATAGTACCTTAGAAGAACTACTACTGTCTCACAAATCCAACACTCCCCAAATAAAACTCTTTAGGTTCAAAGTTACAAGTTATCTGACCTTATAGCAGGTGGTTAGAGTGATCTGCCCTTGACACAGGGACTGTAGCTAAATCATCTTAATTCTTCATCTACTACTGGAGTGGAAGGTATGCTCTCTATATGGATGCAATTGCAGGGAGGATGGGAGGGTGTATGTGTACTATGACTGGGTAAGTGTTTTAACATATTTTACCAGAAAAAATTGATTTCTTCTTCTAATTTGTTACCCAATCATAATACCTTTGGCGAAAAGGTAAGCGGTGATGGAGATGCAGCTCCTTACCCCAGAGACCATCTCCAGTCTCCTAATATATGTGAGACAGCTTCTAGATAATTCGACTGGAGAAAAGACTCCCTATGTCAGGGATTGGCTTATTATGGCAAAAGATTTCCCTACTGCAAATCCAGCATTCATCATGAAGCCACATTCTTATTAAGCTTTTAAGACGAAAGATCTCTGAGATAAATATTGGAGAAGTGTACTCAGAGTTCCATCCCATAAATAATAAAACAGCATTTCTGCTCATATTCAATGCTTGTGGTTACTGTCTTATCTTAGTGAGCCAAGATGTAAAGCAAATTAATCTGGTGTGGTTTATTTTCCAATAGCGAATTACACACTCTATCCAGGTGACACACTGACCATGGATAATGGAAAACCTCTTGTTTTTGTAGAATTTCAAACCATTTTCAGCACAAGATAGTCTATACATGGCAGCTGGTATCAATGATGGATGAAAAACCCAGGAAAATCCTGCAAATAGCCACTGATGCATGAGAAGCTACTGTCACATTCCCACAGTGAGGCCAAACCTGAGTCTCACACCAATGCAGACAGAAGTGAGTGTTTTAGACCACTTGGCCATTTGGGACCGTCAATGGGAAACAGATCCTCTCATAAGCTATTCTCATCTTTACCCAATATAGATTCCAGTAAATATTAACTGGACTGGCTAACACAATATAAAATGCTTTGAGCAGTGTCATTAAACACATCTGTCCATATTATACTAAATTCAGTACCTTCTGACCATGCCATAATTATAATTTATAACCACTCAGGTGAACATCTATTTTAGTTAACTGGTAAAAATACTGTTAAAGCAGATTTCTTTTGTCAAAAGTGTGATTTACTGAAATTATGAGTAACAGCTACAATACCTATTTAATCCGTCTCATATGTTCATTTATTTTATTACTCCAAATTAAGCTATCCTGTGTGTTTAGTCATTTAATATGCCAATTTAAGTTATCCTGCGTGTTCAGTCATCTAATATGCCAATTAAAGGTATCCTGTGTGTTTAGTTATTTAATATACCAAATTAAGCTATCCTGTGTATTTAGTCATCTAATATGCCAATTTAAGCTATACTGCGTGTTCAGTCATCTAATATGCCAATTTAAGCTATCCTGTGTGTTTAGTCATCTAATATACCAAATTAAGCTATCCTGTGTATTTAGTCATCTAATATGCCAATTTAAGCTATCCTGTGTGTTCAGTCATCTAATATGCCAATTTGAGCTATCCTGTGTGTTTAGTCATTTAATATACCAAATTAAGCTATCCTGTATGTTTAGTCATCTAATATGCCAATTTAAGCCATCCTGTGTGTTTAGTCATCTAATATGCCAATTTAAGCTATCATGTGTGTTCAGTCATCTAATATGCCAATTATAGCTATCCTGTGTGTTTAGTCATCTAATATGCCAAATTAAGCCATCATTGTGTGTTCAGACATCTAATATGCCAAATTAAGCCATCATGTGTGTTCAGTCATCTAATATGCCAAATTAAGCCATCATGTATGTTCAGTCATCTAATATGCCAATTTAAGCCATCATGTGTGTTTAGTCATCTAATATGAAAAATTAAGCCATCCCATATGTTCAGTCATCTAATATGCCAAATGAAGCCATCCTGTGTGTTCAGTCATTTAATATGCCAAATTGAACAATCCTGTGTGTTCAGTCATTTAATATTCCAAATTAAACAATCCTGAGTGTTCAGTCATCTATTATGCCAAATTAAGTCATCCTGTGTGTTCAGTCATTTAATATGCCAAATGAAGCCATCCTGTGTTCAGTCATTTAATACGCCAAATTAAGCAATCCCTTGTGTTCAGTTATCTATTATGCCAAATTAAGCCATCCTGTGTTTTCATTATCTAATATTCTGTGTTCATTCTACTAATATGCCAAATTAAGCCATCATGTGTTCAGTCATCTAATAAGTTGTGTTCAGTCATCTAATAAGCTGTGTTCAGTCATCTAATATGCTGTATTCAGTCATCTAATATGCCAAATTAAGCCATCTTGTGTGTTCAGTCTGTTGTTATCTAATTAGTGATGTTCAGTTGTATACAAACTTTACTGTGAAAGAAAACTTTCTCCAAGAGACTGCAAAAGAATAAGATGGATAATTAGAGTGATTTCCTAAATACTGTCAAAACAAAAAAGAATTTAAATGTGTTGATGCATAACATGCTGGTGCTTAAATCAGATTTTTCAACAAAACTATTTAAACATACCAGAGGGGAAGGTTTATGCACATAAAATGGCTCTGACTTCTCTTTAGTCTGAAAAAAAGAAAAAAATAGTTTAAATCTGAAAGTAAATCAGATTTTTAATTTTAAGAAAAAGAAACTTAACAGAAAATGTGCCTGGCACTCAACACGCTACCAAAAGAAAATGACAGTTCTGATGAACAACTGCTGCAGTTCTAACTTCTGAGGAACCACAGATACAACTGTTAACCATATTGTCTGGTTTAAATGCAGAACATGATTATAATTATGAATCAATGACAGCATTTCAAAATTACTAAACCCCGAATAAGCCATGGTACAAATATTTTTTCCTCAGAAATATTTACTGGTAGAAATCCTATGAATTTGCATAACAGTTATAAATCCCGAAAATGTTCAACTTAAAAGATGTTGAATTCTTTTTATCATTCTATAACATTACACCTCAACAACCACCCATTAAAAACTTTAATTTTACTAATTTATTTCAAGATTTGTATAAAATAAAAAAGGTTGAAGGGAATATCAAATTTCATGCAAGAATCCATAATAAATCCTCCCTTCTTAGAAGCTAACAAACCTTAGATCAAATCAGAATACTTTTTTTTTATTGGTCTAAACACCAAGGTTTTTGCGAGCGAACAATTTGGAATTTTTGGTGAATTTCTTTTACAGACTTAACTAAACTAATTTTAATGACTACATATTTAAAATGCAATGAAAACTCACTTAGAAAAATGAAATGAGTGTTTCATTGAAGAAAACTGGTGAGACATCAGTAGTGCAAGGAATTCTAAACATACTGGACCTAACTTTTAGATCATTTAGTAACATCATTATCCTATACAATAATTAAAGGGATGCATTTAAAAAACAACTTACGAAGAAATAACATTTATTCCAGCTGAACTCGTATCCACATAATCTCAAAAAAAAATTATCACAAATTTACTATTGACCAATAATAGGCCTCTTTACCTTCCTGTATACCATTACAGTCATGATTACTTATTTTCAACAACACATATTTACTATATCATGCTGATGGAAGCTATGTGCCTTTTTGAGAGCACGCAAAGAAAGCCTATCTGAGTTGTCTTGGGCATACATAAAAAACTGCAAACCTTTGACAATGAGTCCGATATTGTACTTACTTATGCCTCCTGAAGACTTATGATCTTATTAAAATGCAATATGGCAGTCTATACTTTCCCGGATTTTTAAAGCAAAAGATATATTATCAAAAACAAGGTAAGAAGTACTCATTTTTTAATATTCATATAAAATTACTTTCAAAAATACTTTAATACTCTTTATAATTTTTGTTGTTGAATAAGTGGTTAGAGGATATAATTTCTTTACTTACATGTGAATTCTATACTTAGATATAAATTCTATACTTGTATATAAATTCTATACTTGTATATAAATTCTATACATATACTTCAATGCTATACTTATATATAAATTCTAAACTTGTACATATATTCTATACTTTTAGATAAATTCTATACTTATATATAAATTTTATACTTATACAGTAGTCCCCCTCTTATACGGCCACCCCTTTTGCACTGGGAAAGTGGCCTTATAAGACGGGTGGCCTTTCCAGAGGGGGGCTAAATTTATTATGAGAAGTATATGTAATGTACGTAGTAAGAAAGCTACATACTTCAAAATATTACATATCTTCATCTGAATGTAACATTAATCATTAAAAGGTTCTGTTTGTTATAATAACAAATTTATTTCAACTGCATATACATTGCTATTTTTTCTTTCTTGCTGTATGTGATTTACAAGCAGGTATTGTTGTCATGCACATTGCAAATCTATTCAAAAATGTCATTTACATCTTGGTACATACATAATTATCTTTCCATTTGCTCCATTTTCCAACTGCTGCTGAATAACCTTCTTATTGGTACTCCTTAACTAATCCATGAATTTAAGTATTAATATGCAAGTTATTTTTTCATGAAATAAAGGAATTCACAGAACTCCAATATTTTACTTGCATTTATCCTTAAAATTCATTAACATACCATTGCTGTTGGGGGCACCTGTTTCACTAAATCAGTTCCTTCTATAAATGCTTTGTAATCACTGAAAAATGCTGCTGGTCCAATCAGGAAGCCTTGAAAGTAAAATATGTAACTGCTTATCTCCAGTACACTTGGGCAATGTCTGCAGGAAGATAAAAATAAACTTTTAAACATACCTAATGATGAAAACCCAAAAACTGTACATGTCATAACTGCCTAATGTACAGACCATGCTATATTCATGCTGTATAGGATGTTGTTGAGTGTAAACATACCTAATGATGAAAACCCAAAACTGTACAACATGACATAACTGCCTAATGTACAGACCATGCTATATTCATGCTGTGTTGGCTGTTGTCGAGTGTAGTTCATGTTATATCCTGTTGTAATTGTTGTGTACTATTTGCATGTACATTGGATTTAATATCACAAGTACAACTGGGCCAAGTTGTAGATTACCTATCCGTACACACTTCTGAACCTGTTTTTTCAGTAACAAATTTTTATATTTATAAGCTCATTTAAAAAAGTGCCTATTACAAAGTCAGTTCTGGAGAACTAGTATCAACTTGTCAATAAGGTCAAATATAAAGAGAATATAAATTTAACATCGTTAATAAGTTAATAATTTTGCCATTTGCTCATAAAATCAACGTCTGTAAATCATGCCCATCATCTACATGTGGAGTCATTTAATATTAATATTAATAATTAATATTAATATTAATATCCCTTTCTAATAAATTACATTACTTGTGATACGACTGTATGAGAATATTGTGATTACAAAGACAGTAAGTGACAAGGTTTTAGGTATTTCCAATTAGGCTTTGTTAGAGGAACAAATATTAATTGAGAAATTTAATTAGGTTTCATCTCATTAATTAATTTAATTAAGTTTCATCTATTCTGATAAATATAAGTTTGATCATGAGCACTTGGAAATTTCAAGTTTTTGAATTTTTAGTATGGTGTTTGCAAGATTTACAATGGGAAATGAATTAGTACCGTGAGTTCTGAAGACAGAAACTCTAATGTCACACACAACACACCTTTTAGTGATGATGTACTGATATACTAAGTTTTATCCATAATCTCAAATAACTTTAAATTATAGAACTGAATAGAAAGTTAGAGAAATGTAAACTATAGGACACATCTATGTTATACACAACATATTTAGCAATGACGTAAAAGAATACCAAGTTAAATCATTTAATGTTTTTCAAATTCTAGAAGAGTATGTGTGATGGAAAGCTTAAAATACTGAGCCGTGATTCTGGTCTTGATAATAGGACCCCTCAATGTAGTATGTCACCTTCAATGTATAATGCATAAAATGTGACAATGTACTAAGTTGAATCACTTATCTCAAACAGCTTTAAAGTTAAAGTATGAATAAGGTGTGACAGACAGACAGATGGATAAAAAATAATTTTCATACCATGTCCCTACTTTTCTTTCTTTTAAAAATTGTTGGTATTTAAATTTGGGTTGTTATTTTGCTAAAAGGCATGCTGTCTATTTCTGTCCACCTAGCATGTACAGACTTGCATTTGTCCAATTTTTGGACTCAAACGCATGTACTGGTATCTTTATTATTACTTTTCCAGCTCCAATAATTTGATGTCATATCTTTAAAAATGACTGTCACCATAGCTATCATCAGCAAGTACCGGTATATGTCAAATGAAATCACCATTTGAAAAAAAAAACATATTAGGACTCTGCCATTTTGGATTTTGTAGATAGCCTGTACTTTAAATTTGAAATTGTAAAATCTCATTTGTTCAAGGTTCTAACTATGACAATGCTTGTTCCTAGGCAAACGTGCCAATAACGATGATTTTACAACATTACTGTATAAAAGAAGCACACTTAGTTGCCTAAAAGAAAAAACAAATGTTGTGGCAAGTGCTGCATTTACCTGTGCGACTAGTGTCATGAAAAACACTTTATGGTGAACTGTTAAATAAAAATTGTACGAAGTGTCGAGTACATTTTCATTAGTGTGACTGTCAATTAATTTGTGGAGTTCTTGTACATTACAGAATTTGTATTGTATTGATTCGTACATCCTGGCAACTTCTCTGTACATACTTTATAAAACTATTATTGCTCCAAATAACCAAGCATCTCTGTAGCTTTGCAATTACTCCCCATTTTTCATGCAGCGAATAAGTTACCTTAAATGCTGACAGGTGGCTACTGTTAACCCTGGATTGGAACAAACCATAACCAACAATGAGAATTCAGTTTTTGATATTTCACTTACATGACACCAATAGTGTAGCTATATAATTTAACCAATGTGTGTGTGTAATTAGAAATTTTAATGTGAAATTATTGGAGTTGGCAAAGTATTGATGGAAATATCCATGAGTGATTTTGAGCCAGGAAATGACACGGAACTGTAGTCTAATGTACATGTTCCTGTGGTGTGAAAAGATGTCATGCCTGTCAACCCCCATTCACTGGTAATTCAAAATTAAATGTAGAGATGGTGAATAATGAACCTATGGACTATTGAAGACTTTTATTTAGTTAGATGATGAGTTATTGCATCTGATAGTCGATCTAACAAATCATTATGCAGATAAGAGAGTTGATGTGGCAAACTTGAAGGTGAGCATTAGCATGATGAAATGACAGCCTGTCACACCTGAGCATCTAAGACTCGTTTTCGCATTGATTATAGCAATGGCTTTAGTACATAAATCTTATCTCGATTCCTACTGGGCTACTGATGATGTGGTATCAAACCTGATACTTCAGCAAAAAATGAGTATTGGATAGATTACTATTCTAAGCATTTTATACCTGACAGACATTGAGAACAATCAAAGTGACCCTTTTACACAAGATCTGCCAAATGATTGGAAAAAAATGAAGCATTTGCTGAGGTTTATTCACCTGATACGAACCTCTGTTTTGATGATATTAGAATAAATAACAAGTGAAAATTTTCATGAACATTTATTACTGACTCTAAACTTACCTATGACATTCATGGATTGGATGTTTACAAAACTGATACATTTTTAACTTTGATTTTCACAAATAGATATAACATTGTGACAGACATTACATGTACATGATTGAACTACTAAAGAATATAATATTTCTTGGATATATTTAAACTTTTCCACTAAAATACAAACAAAAATACAGACGAAATACAATTTTAACTTATCATTTTACCTGTATTTGCACCTGTACATGCAAATATATTAAGCTTATATGTGTCTTGATGCCAACCTTAAAGTTTAGACATCCACCATCATGTTTCAGAATATAGGGTTTGTGTATCTGTTGTGTATATTTATTTAAATACATGAAATTTAAAAACTGTTGTTTTCTTTTCTCTCTCAAAAAATTCAGTACTGAGGATCTTGTACTGCAAAACAATTTAGCACTTTAAAGGTTAATGCAAATCTTTAACACTGCATTGGACTTTAACCTTAGTTTACAAAATCATGATTATTCTTAACCCTTAAAGTGTGTGTTGCGACTATAGTTGCGCTGTTGTTTTTGGTCCCGTAGTGCGTGTAGCGACTATAGTCGCTTTCGAGGTGAGCAACACTGATCGCATTCTATAACTTCATCTTGCCATAAATGCCTGTAAAACTATATTTGATTGGTTTTAAAAGGCCCAGAACAAGCATTCTGCAGCACTTTACTATATTATTAACGATGTAATTTTACAAATGCTCGCATTTAAATACATGGTACTTGTGCAAAGCTAAAATGGGCGATGCTGAATACGAAGGTGATTTCTTGCAACAAATATTCGCTTCTCATAGTGATGCTAATAGTGACTTTGAATAATTTGAGAAAAATGACATTATTGGAGCAAGCAAGGTATTGATGGAAATACACATGAATGATTTTGAGCCAGTAATTTACATGGAACTGGAGTCGGATGTACATGCTCGCTTGACATGAAAAGATGGCGTGCCTGCCAACCCCCATTCACTGGTAATTCAAAATTAAATGTCGAGATAGTGAATAATGAACCTACGGACTATTGAAGACTTTTTCTTAGATGACGAGTTATTGCATCTTATAGTAGATCAAACAAATCGTAATGCAGATCAGAGAGTTCCTGGGGCAGACTTGAAGGAAAAAAGTCACACGAAGAAATGGCGGCCTGTCACACCTGAGCATCTAAAACGTTTTTGCATCGATTAAAACAATGGGTTTGGTACATATGTCTATTCTCGATTCCTAATGGGCTATTGATGATGTGATATCAACCCCATACTTCAGCAAAAAATAAGTAAGGTATAGATTTCAAGCTATTCCAAGCAATTTACACCTGTCAGACAATAAGAACAATTAAGGTTACTCTTCACACAAAATCAGCCCAATGATTGAACAAAAATAAAGCCTTTGCTGAGGTTTAATCACCAGATATGGACCTCGGTTTGATGAAATTATAATAAATAACAGGTGAACATTAATTGCTGACTGAAGGGTTTAAACTTACCTCTGACATTCATGGAGTGGATTTTTGCAAAACTGTCATTCTGCCTTTACCTGTGATTTTCACAATTTATATATAACATTGTGACAGACATAACATGTGTATGGTTGGACTACTAAAGAATATAACATTTCTTAGATATATTTGAACTTTTCCATCAAAAACAAACAAAAATACTGATGAAATACAATTGTAACTTGTCATTTTACCTGTATTTACACCTGTACCTGCAAATATGTAAAACCTACACGTGTCTTGATGCTAATCTTAAAGTATAGACACGCACCATCATTTTTCATATAGGGTTTGTCTATCAATAGTGTATATTTAATGAAATACATGCAATTTAAAGACTGTGCAGTTTTCTTCTTTTATCCCCTGAAACAATTCAGCACTGAGGGACCTTGTACTGTAAAACAATGCAGCACTTTAAGGGTTAATGTTAGCGACTTACTTAACTGCTTTATTTTTCTGCAAGTCTGTGAGTTTCTCTGAATTTCTGTGGCTCCCATCATTTAGACTGAAGGCCAGGCTTGTCATCTTCTGTGTTGTGATCATAAGGGGTCTGTAAAGGGCCCATAAGAGTAAATAAATACAAGTAATCAGGTTTTTTTAGGCTAGGACTATACCAAAAATTAAATTTAAATTAACCTATCAAGGTAGCAGACTGCCATTTCTACCTGTTGTAAATACACATCCAACTGAAAATTGCTTAGAATCCTTACAGAACAAGAGCCGATATGACATATCATTGGAGATTTTTGGTTTGTTTGTTTGTTTTGGGTTTAACACCGTTTTTCAGTACACGAAAGGCTATACATGGTGGCCAGTACTATTGGTGGAGGAAAAACCCAGGGAAAACCCCAGTAAAGAACCACCGACTACTCGCAAGCTTTCTCACATAACTACATTAGCCGAATCTTAGACTCGAACCCACGCAGACAAAGGTGAGACGGCAGTGACCCATAACGGAAAGCGCTTGAGACCACTCGGGGCCCCATAATTAGAGATAGTATATAGATCTGGGTCTATGATTTTTGAGACAGTACCCAAAAATTTGTATGGTGTGTTGTGATGTGTAAATTCAGACACGTTAGTAAAATTCGATAAATTTCTGTCAAGAAGCTTTACAAAAATGACTTCTCTAGAGACATCTTAAAATGTAATTAACTTTCATATCTCCAAAATTAATCAATACTAGTGACCATGGTGCAAACGTTTGGAAACATTCTTCATGTGCAATCTGGCCTGAACTAAAATTTCTCATGGATTCCATATGGTATTATATGCAAGAAAGAAAATGAGGACAAGAAAAACAGTCTTATTTGATAATGAATGTCAAAATAAAATGTATGATCCATTTTAAAAATTATTGTAAATATCATTGATTCCCAATAATGTCTAAGAATCATTAGGCAGTTAAATAGCAGATTTTTGATAGCTAAGGCAAAAGATTCTTAAAAAACTCTTCCGAAATCCCACTAAAGTCTGCCTTTAAAAGTTTGTACAGGAAGGACTATTACCAAATTCCAAATAAACTATTCCCCAAATCCATATGAACCATTTACAAATTCCATATGGTATACTTCCAAACTCCATTTGGACTATTATTTAATTTTATTCTGTATGGACAAAATACAGATCTCATGGACTAATTTGCATATTCCATGAGTTTTTCCATACGAAGAATGGTAAGGAATTCATAACATTTCCATATGAAATCCATTAAAAGTGGTTCAGCTATAGAAAATAATGTCCAAATGGATATTTCTGTAAAAGTATGTATGGATTCCGTATCCAGCCAATATGGAAACTTTGTACGGGAGATTTTGAACATTAAGTTTATAAATCTAAACAAAAAACTGAGATAATAATGTTCTAGAATGCCCAATCATGAACCTTTTCCGAAATTTAAATCAGTGTGTTCTTAATTGCAGCCGAGATCAAAACCCTACCTTTGATTTCTACTTTTCTGTGTGCAACAAAACCATGTGGGGTTGGGTACTAATTTCATGTGCATTTTGTACTACATCAATATCTTGGAAAGGGAACTAACTCTTACAGTATTTCCCATGATCATTTTGATTTCTACTTTGTCGGGCAATAAAACCATCTTTTGGGTACTAATTTCATGTGCATTTTATACTACATAAACATATTGGAAAGGGAACTAACTCTTACAGTATTTCCCATGATCACTTTTATGCACAAACCAGATCTTCTGATTCAGAACTGTGCCTGTCAAATTATTTTTAAAAAAATTAGCCAGTATTGTGCTGAAAAATGGCGTTAAACCATAAAAAAAAATAATTAAAAAAACAAAACAAAAAAATTCTGAATTGGAAATATCTAAAGGTGTACTTACCTTGGAAAGGGATTTAAATGGAAATTAACAGTTTTGTCAATGCTGACAGTCCTGTCCAGCTGATTAGTGATTGCCCTGTACAATTTTGAACTTGTCCCAGCCTACATGAAAAGAAGAATATTTTTCCATCCCTGATAATTTATCTCCCAGAATAAGATCTGTTGACTGGCTTAATACATTTGCTAAGAGGCAGGGGTGGGGGTGGCTTAAATATTGTAATATGAAGGTGGGATTATCATCAGGAATAGGCTGATCATGTGATAAATACAGTATTAATGGAATGTTTTACCCAGTAATGTCAATGGCATATCCTGTCTCACTAAAGAAGGTTCTGTCAATGTGTATTATAACCAGGTACCCCATGGCAAGAAGAAATACAACTCTGAAAAAGATATTGAAAATAAATTACATCCATATCCCATCATTACTGAATAATATGCATATCCTATTGTTCATGTTAATTATTGTATAATATGCATATCTCATCATCCATTTTAATTGTATAATATGCATATCTCATCATCCATGTTAATTATTGTATAATATGCATATCTCATTATCCATTTTAATTATTGTATAATATGTATATCTCATTATCCATTTTAATTATTGTATAATATGCATATCTCATCCATTTTAATTATTGTATAATATGCATATCTCATCATCCATTTTAATTATTGTATAATATGCATGTCTCATCCATTTTAATTATTGTATAATATGCATATCTCATCCATTTTAATTACTCTATAATATGCATATCTCATCATCTATGTTAATTATTGTATAATATGCATATCTCATCATCTATGTTAATTATTGTATAATATGCATATCTCATCATCCATTTTAATTATTGTATAATATGCATATCTCATTATCCATTTTAATTATTGTATAATATGCATATCTCATCATCTATGTTAATTATTGTATAATATGCATATCTCATCATCCATTTTAATTACTGTATAATATGCATATCTCATCATCCATTTTAATTATTGTATAATATGCATATCTCATCATCTATGTTAATTATTGTATAATATGCATATCTCATCATCCATTTTAATTACTGTATAATATGCATATCTCATCATCCATTTTAATTACTGTATAATATGCATATCTCATCATCCATTTTAATTATTGTATAATATGCATATCTCATCATCTATGTTAATTATTGTATAATATGCATATCTCATCATCTATGTTAATTATTGTATAATATGCATATCTCATCATCCATTTTAATTACTGTATAATATGCATATCTCATCATCCATTTTAATTACTGTATAATATGCATATCCCATCATCCATTTTAATTATTGTATAATATGCATATCTCATCATCTATGTTAATTATTGTATAATATGCATATCTCATCATCTATGTTAATTACTGTATAATATGCATATCTCATCATCCATTTTAATTACTCTATAATATGCATATCTCATCATCCATTTTAATTATTGTATAATATGCATATCTCATCATCTATGTTAATTATTGTATAATATGCATATCTCATCATCTATGTTAATTATTGTATAATATAAATATCTCATCATCTATGTTAATTATTGTATAATATGCATATCTCATCATCTATGTTAATTATTGTATAATATGCATATCTCATCATCTATGTTAATTATTGTATAATATGCATATCTCATCATCTATGTTAATTATTGTATAATATGCATATCTCATCATCCATGTTAATTATTGTATAATATGCATATCTCATCATCTATGTTAATTATTGTATAATATGCATATCTCATCATCTATGTTAATTATTGTATAATATGCATATCTCATCATCTATGTTAATTATTGTATAATATGCATATCTCATCATCTATGTTAATTATTGTATAATATGCATATCTCATCATCTATGTTAATTATTGTATAATATGCATATCTCATCATCCATGTTAATTATTGTATAATATGCATATCTCATTATCCATTTTAATTATTGTATAATATGCATATCTCATCATCTATGTTAATTATTGTATAATATGCATATCTCATCATCTATGTTAATTATTGTATAATATGCATATCTCATCATCTATGTTAATTATTGTATAATATGCATATCTCATCATCCATGTTAATTATTGTATAATATGCATATCTCATTATCCATTTTAATTATTGTATAATATGCATATCTCATCATCTATGTTAATTATTGTATAATATGCATATCTCATCATCCATGTTAATTATTGTATAATATGCATATCTCATTATCCATTTTAATTATTGTATAATATGCATATCTCATCATCTATGTTAATTATTGTATAATATGCATATCTCATCATCTATGTTAATTATTGTATAATATGCATACCTCATCATCTATGTTAATTATTGTATAATATGCATACCTCATCATCCATTTTAATTATTGTATAATATGCATATCTCATCATCCATGTTACTTAATTCATAACATACATATCCTATTGCTCATGTTAATTACTGTATAATAATAATGAGGACTTTGTATAATATGCATATCTCATCATCCATTTTAATTATTGTATAATATGCATATCTCATCATCCATTTTAATTATTGTATAATATGCATATCTCATTATCCATGTTAATTATTGTATAATATAAATATCCCATCATCCATGTTAATTACTGTATTATATTTTTTTCTCATCATCCATGTTAATTATTGCCAAATCTGCATATATTATCATCCATGTTAATTATTGTATAATATGCATATCTCATCATCCATGTTAATTATTGTATAATATGCATATCTCATCATCCATGTTAATTATTGTATAATATAAATATCCCATCATCCATGTTAATTACTGTATAATATGCATTTCTCATCATCCATGTTAATTATTGCAAATTCTGCATATCTCATCATCCATGTTAATTATTGCAAATACTGCATATCTCATCATCCATGCTAATTACTGCAGAATCTGCATATCTCATGTTAATTACTGTATAATATACACATCCTATCATCCATGTCAATTACTGTATAATATGCATATCCTAACATCCATGTTAATTATTGCAAATTCTGCATATCTCTTCATCCATGTTAATATACATATCGTCTCATACATTTTAAGTGCTGCAGAAGCTGCACATCCCATTATCCATGATAATTACTGCTGTCTGCATATCCCATCATCCATGTTAATTAATGTAGAATCTGCATATCCTATCATCCATGTTAATTACTGTATAACATGCATATCCCATCATCCATGTTAATTATTGCAAATTCTGCATATCTCTTCATCCATGTTAATATACATATCGTCTCATACATTTTAAGTGCTGCAGAAGCTGCACATCCCATTATCCATGATAATTACTGCTGTCTGCATATCCCATCATCCATGTTAATTATTGTAGAATCTGCATATCCTATCATCCATGTTAATTACTGTATAACATGCATATCCCATCATCCATTATAATTACTGTATAATTTGCATATCCCATCATCCATATTAACTACTGCAGAGTCTGCATATCCCATCATCCATGCTTGTGATTTTCACTTTCAAAATCAATTAAAAAAGTAGTGTTAGGACAAATTATTGGATCTAGAAAATAGCCTTTAGCAACCTTTTAATTCAAGGTAAGTAGCGTTGATGGATAAGCTACTATTGGTATATAAAATGTGCTTTTCAAGACTAATGATAAGCTAAGGTTCTCTTAATGAGCTGACTCACGATACGTCATTGCAAACAGATATAACAAACTTTGTGATAGTAAAGAAGTCGACAATTTATTTTGACAAATTCTCCCATGAAATTCAGACCAAAGGACAGGTTCAGTATAAGAATGACGTTTAATATCCCCAAACCTGATACAAAGACATGTCTGATGTTGCTATAGCGATTTCCATAACAAATGACGAGAAAGTGTATCTTAGTTGAACATGGCTTTGAATAAGCACATACAAATTAAAAACAGTGGCATCCATATTACTGCAAATGTTCAATTAAGTAATGTTTGAGTTGTTGTTTTTCTTTTTTGTCCCTCTAAATAATGAAAATAAATTTCCTAATATGTTAGCAGAATCTAACTTCCATCCTCATTTGAAGAAATTATTTGATTAGTTCCAATAATTTTCTCAAGAGTGTTTAAAAAACAAAAACTACAGTATGAGATTTTGCACTTTTATATATTATTTCATAACTGAGGTCATTTTTTGTATGAATTAATGAGAAATCCATTTTCCGTTATTTAAATGTGATTTACTCCCATTTTACACTTAAAAGCTCTAATACTTTCAACTGCATAAATGGGATCATTGCGAACGGTACTGCTTTTGTTATTAGAAAAAATTACTGTAATGAAAATGACAGAAACATTTATTGCACGTTTGGTTTAATACAGTTTTGAAATTTAAAGATTGAAAGGTAAATATAAACCACATACATACATGTATTATCACATACTAAATACTTGACTTTGTGCTATATGGTAAAATTACATGAATGCTTACATATGAGTAACACTGGCCGGCAACAGCTTTATACATGTGTAGCATACTGCCGTCTGAGCTACAACGTGAAATAGTTGTCTGAAAAAGAAAATCAAACAGATGATTAAATCACTTTCAGCAGCGCATGCCTAATGTTCTATATGACGGCGTGAAATGCACATATCAATATAAAACAACACACGCCCTAATCTAGGGCACATGATGTAGATCCAAGCTGAATAGGATATATACATTTTACAATATTACCTTGCCATCCAGCTGCCCATGTGGGTCATCAGTGTGTACCATGTCACAAATGAGGTAATTTATAATAAGGCAATTTTTACACAAAAAATGTAATTAAATACTCTAACCTATTGAAGTAATTATTCAATATTTTCCCATAATGACAAAGAATGACATTATCTTCTACAAGTAGCATTATTATTCTGATGTAAGACAACACTGATTGACAGCAGCTGATGACAGAGACCTCATATCAATAATATCATAGCTTCCAGCTTTAATGTACACAGATCGGCTCAATTCTTTCAAACATTACAAGTAAAATACGCAAAATTATGAACATTAAATGTACAACAAAATTCAAGAGTTCGCTGCACCGTCAACAATTATCGGTATATCACCACCAAGCATCACTGCTAAATATTAAAGCACTTCGTGTAGACATGTAGGTGTGCCATAACAGCTTCAACGGTTTACTTATATTCTTATAACTAGTATTCCTAGTAGGAGCTTAATTCTACCTAAGTGAACCTCATGCATTATTATTCATCCATGAAAGTGTGAGTGTGATTTAGGATTTTTAACAGTTTTTTTTTTTATTTAAAAAAAATCAGTCACATGACTACAATGTCTGCAGTGTGACAGTTTATAGTTATGTCTAGCTCTGGGGCATTATGCCGCAGACATGTAGCATGATGTTCCACCCAGTCACATTATCCTGACACCAGGCCAATCAGTCCTAACACAAACCTCTTAATTCTGAGTGAGGCAGCTTTTAGTACCAATTTTGTAAATCTTTGGAATGACTCGGCCAAGGATCGAACCCACTACCTCTCGCTTTTGGGGCTGACGATCTAACCACTAGGCCACTGGTGCAGCAGAACTGACAGCACTGACCCTGATGGGCAATATGTGAGGGTAGATCAGTGTCTATGTACATGTGTATGTGAGTAAAGATAGTACATTTGTAACTTAAACAAGTTTTTGCTTCATTCAGAGCCCATCCATAAACATGAATACATTTTAAAGAAATTATTGAAATGGAACAAGATTGAGGCACTGAACCAGATATGGGAACCTGTTAACAAGTCTATTGATGAATTGAACTCCTTATAATAACATAATGAAGAAAGCAAGCTATCTACAGCCTTAAATTTGAATCAAGCAAAAAAAGTTAAAACTGTGAAATGGAATATTGTGTATTAATTATTCATTCATTACCATTATCCCAGAATATGCCATTCACTACTCCTAACCCATGGCACAACCTCTAAAATGTGTTGGAAAATTTGGTGATGTTTTTGATGACGTGCAAGATTACTTTTTTAAAAACTACAATTTGTTTATTTTAGGAATGTTGAAGTAATATGTCAATTTTCAGTGTTTGAATTTCAAATCCAATTTGCTACTACAATCTATGTATATATATATATATATATATATATATATATATATATATATATATATATATATATATATATATATATATATATGCCAATATGTTAAAAAAAAACATGGCATTGAAAGTGTTGGTATAAAGCAATTTGATATACCAATACTACTGGTATATCAAATTTTGATCCACCCATGCCACAATAATACACATACATAAACATTCTAGCAATCGTCTGCAGTTCATTCTAGATCAATGATGAATTTCCACACATTAATCATTAATGCCATATGAAAATAATGATAAATAGTATTAATAATGCTCTTTTTCTAAATGAAATTATTATGGTGCACATTTTCATCACAATCCTTTCTGAATTCTGTTCTCCCACCCCTCTCACGCAGAATGGACAAACTATGCAGACATGTGGGGTGAGAGAGAAAAAGAATTAGTGGTGGATTTAAACCTTTAAACAGAAATTACACCAAGTAACCTAAAAGAAGTATGGTTCGTCATGACAAAATATATGTACACTTTCCTTGGGATTTATCTACAGTGTTTATTAATGATACAGCCGCAAACCATGTCAGGATTATACAGTAAATTCCTCGGCTATGTGGTACACATACTGTGATGTATTAAGTGTTTTGTTATTGTTGTTGCTTCTTAAACATAATATAATGTTCTAATAATAATTATTATTAATTAAATATACAAATATCCAAAGACCTATATCTCTCAATCTCTCACCCCCACCCCCAAACCAAAAGCCATATAAACTACATTTTGTAGCGGACACACTCAGGGATGTGAGGAGTCCATTCACTAGGTCAGTACAAAGCTGCCTGTAGTAAATCAGAGAGACTGTTATCAATAACATACCACTCATTTCCTTTAAATGAAACATTTATAAATCTTGTGGTATATGGTATATCATAGATACAGTGTGCAATATATATATATATATATATATATATATATATATATATATATATATATATATATATATATATATATAAAAGTGATGCAAACAAAATCCTTCCCATAATTTGTCTTGTATGAACATATTTTAAAATAATTATTATTTCAATTCTATAACATTTTCCATTTGTTTAAAAAAATTTAAAAAATTACAATTGTACATGCACGTAAACTATATGTTATGGATATATATGTACTTTGTCCACATAAATTTTGCACATGTAAAATTTATATTTAAAAAATAAACCTAAATCAAGAAAATCACAACAGAATAATTTCAAGTACTTCAAAAAAATTTTTCAAAAACACAGGGGCACCAAAATTGGGTTGTTTTTAATTACTATATGGCCTCTTCAAATGTTTGTAATAATGCATTGGATTTATTCACTATAAGGCCTCTTCAAATGTTTGTAATCAAGTACAGTGTATTGGATCACTACATGCCTATTCACTACATGGATTCTTCATGTCTGTAATAAAGAATTGGGCTAATTCAATGCAGTACATGCCTAATTCTTCATATGTCTGTAATAAAGAATTGGGCTAATTCACTGCAGTAAATGCCTAATTCTTCATATGTCTGTAATAAAGAATTGGGCTAATTCACTGCAATACATGCCTAATTCTTCATATGTCTGTAATAAAGAACCAGGCTAATTCACTGCAGTACATGCCTAATTCTTCATGTCTGTAATAAAGAATTGGGCTAATTCACTGCAGTAAATGCCTAATTCTTCATATGTCTGTAATAAAGAATTGGGCTAATTCACTGCAGTACATGCCTAATTCTTCAAATGTCTGTAATAAAGAATTGGGCTAATTCACTGCAGTAAATGCCTAATTCTTCATATGTCTGTAATAAAGAATTGGGCTAATTCACTGCAATACATGCCTAATTCTTCATATGTCTGTAATAAAGAATTGGGCTAATTCACTGCAATACATGCCTAATTCTTCATATGTCTATAATAAAGAACTAGGCTAATTCACTGCAGTACATGCCTAATTCTTCATATGTCTGTAATAAAGAATTGGGCTTATTCACTGCAATACATGCCTAATTCTTCATATGTCTATAATAAAGAACTTGGCTAATTCACTGCAGTACATGCCTAATTCTTCATATGTCTGTAATAAAGAACTTGGCTAATTCACTGCAGTACATGCCTAATTCTTCATATGCCTGTAATAAAGAATTGGGCTAATTCACTGCAGTACATGCCTAATTCTTCATATGTCTGTAATAAAGGATTGGGCTAATTCACCTGCTTAATCATGGCTTCTTCACTGGGTCATTCAAAATGGGCAAAATCATCGACGTTGTTCACTAAGCACTGAGCATACTACAATTATTAACCATATTCACTACCGTAAGTTTGCTGTGTAAAAGAATGGAGACATTATACCCTTATACACCTGTTTACACATTGGTTTAAAGAGTAAAAACTTTCAGATAACTGCTTCATAAAAGACATAAACTTTAATATAAATGTTGATGATTGACAAGGCCAATGAAATTGTTAGTTTTTACCAAAGTTTTAACATGTTTAAAAATCATGTAATGTTAAACTTTTATTTGATGTGAATTTGTGTTTCTTTCATTAACAAGACCACTAATGTTTTGTTTCTCTTTGTTTACTTCCTATATCAAATTCCAAGCAAACTTTTCAATATTAATAACATGGGCAAGAGAATTTTAAATGCTGCTGTTTAAAGATATGAAGGTTAATTTGATGGTTTGATTAGATTAGATTTGGTTTTTTATATCACACCAACACAAATAAGTTATTTTGTGTTGAGGCAAACAGCGTATAGTGCCTTGCTTGCCCAGAAACACTCCAGATTAGCACATCCAGATGTGTTCAATGGTAGGATCTGAACCACTGAAGCTCCAGATTTTATTAGCATTAAGCACTGATGTTCTTCAAGATATAAACAAAACTCTCTTATTATAAGGCCCTTTATTAGTACATGTATAGTCATGGATCTCACTACTCTCCATATATCGGTAATACAATTAAATAGTGTATAATGTAACATGTAATTTATTACAAGGCAATCTCCCTGTAAGACAGTATACTCAATGACTCCCATGGAAAACATTCAATTAGTGATGCATGCATATTGTTGTTGTTGTTGTTATAGGGTTTAACATCATTTTTCAGCACACGATAGGATATACATGGTGGCCAGTATTATTGGTGGAGGAAGAACCCAGGAAAACCACTAGAAAGAACCACCGACCGACGAGACATAATGTTTTGTATCCTATATGTTTTCAGCAAGTTTTTATGTTTTCCAATTTCATTTCTTTTGTCATTTGTATTTCTGTAGTGTAGTCATATCATTACAGATGGTGTAAAGCACTTAGAGCTTCAAAAGATTTGATGCTATACAAAGTCCTCATTATTATTATTATATAACCACACACTTTCTAGCTTCATTACAACAATTCATTGATAGCATTAGAAAAGTATGGTTTCATTATTGGCTTATATTATTGATAGCATTACAAAAGTATGGTTTCATTATTGGCTTATATTATTGATAGCATTGCAAAAGTATGGTTTCATTATTGGCTTATATTATTGATAGCATTGCAAAAGTATGGTTTCATTATTGGCTTATATTATTGGCCAGTATTATTGGTAGATGAAGAACCAGGAAAAAAAACCCAGAAAGAACCACTGACCCACAAGAAGCTACTGGCAAGCTTTATCACATACACATTGGCTGAATCTGAGACTCAAACCCATGCATAAAGAGGTTAGATGGCAGTGATCCGCAATGTAAAGCGCTTTAACCATAGGGCCACTTGGGGCCCCACATGTATATTGTATTGTAAGATAATCTCACTGTAAGACAGGATATTCTATATCTCCCATGGAAAACATTCAAAGGAGGGAGTACTGTATGTACACTATAGTGTAATTTATTACAAGGCAATCTCACTATAAAACAGCATTCAAATGAAAGAGTACTGTATGTACACTATAGTGTAATTTATTTCAAGGCAATCTCACTATAAAACAGCATTCAAATGAAAGAGTACTGTATGTACACTATAGTGTAATTTATTTCAAGGCAATCTCAATATAAAACAGCATTCAAATGAAAGAGTACTGTATGTACACTATAGTGTAATTACAAGGCAATCTCACTATAAAACAGCATTCAAATGAAAAAATAATGTATGTACACTATAATGTAATTACAAGGCAATCTCACTATAAAACAGCATTCAAATGAAAGAGTACTGTATGTACCAGACATCATAAGAAATTTTCCAGTGAAAACCTTGTTCATTCCAGTGAAGTACATGCATTTGCAAGATGGCTACCAGGGCAGCCATAATGGATATCTGTGTGTCACCATATTCCTTCAGAACTAACTAGACAGCAAATGAAGTCTTTTGAGTAAAATGAAATATATGTTGACATGGCCATCTGTTCAAGATGAGTAGGAATATTTTTATCCTTACATTAATGTAGAGGACATGCAATGGTATGTACTTGAAACACCATCTATTTATAGGGTAGTTTCACTGAAATATCTTAAAAAGTTTTAAATTTATGCCAGTACATGGAAACAGATAAATGATTTATTTTCCTTGCCATTACCTACACCTTGCGATGAAGGGGTTGTTTATGCTAGTCAACACAATGTCTAGTCAGGATGTATGTCGAGGCAAAAGTTCACTAAATTATCTTCAATAGTAATACTAGTCCATCAATCATGACAATTTATTTGTATTCTCTCTCGCTATGACCTGGACATTGAGGTACCGTATTTTCCGGCCTATAGGTCGATGCGGAGTATAAGTCAAATTGACCAATTTTGTAAATTTTCCATCCTTCGTCCATATATAAGTCGATTCGGAGTAAAAGACGAGGCCAGGTCAATAACTTGGCTTTGTATTTTATACTACCGGTAGTAACTTCCGGTTGCATGAATATTGATGGTATCGTCGTATGATATTCCATATTACCGGCAATATCCATTGCAACAAGAGCTATGATCATTCCTTCCAGTTGAAAGTTTAAACCTACGGTAATTTATTTGAGAAACTTTGTCAAATACAATTACGGTACTTTATTCAGAGAACCATGCATTGGTACATACACGTGTCTAATTTATATATACATGTATAATCTATTGCATGAAAAGAGTATCAACACCGTGTACTCACCAGCGAATCTTGTAACATACATTGAATCCATAATACAAATATTTCCATTGAAAATATCCACACACGGAAGTAAAATATTCAATAATTTTGTCACAGATCATTATGTGACTGAATTCAATGAAAAGAAAATAACAAAAATTACGTAACGGGCGTACGTAATGAATGATGAAATAGTACATGTCCGTAGAATAAATAATGGAAGCTAAAGTGTATTCTTATAATAACTACATGTACATCTCAGGATCTTTCTGTCTCTGAATTCAGTCATTGTAAATTTCAGCACATTTTCCCACCCAAGCTGCTAGTCAAAGTTCTTTGAACTTGCCGCCCAGCTATTGCGTCATGTTCTTTTGATGTACTCTAATAAATACAACAGGCAGAACTGGCTGTATTTTAACCACTGAATTATGTCACTGTAAATATCAGCACAGCTAAAATGATAAAGTACCGTCAAAACATATGATTTGGGGGATTCAGTAGAATGCAATATCTACATTATTTTATAAATAATCATAAATCGCTCAAGTTAATAGGGATTACATCCCTTTGTAGGATCAATTAGATCAATGAAAAAAAGCTATGCCGGTAATTGCTCACGTGTCCAACATTATACTGGAAAATCAAATATTAATGGACCAGTTATTTCATATCTTTTTTTTTTAAGGAACAAACAATATGCTTTGAATTAGTACAGTACACTACAGAGTATAGACCGTAAGTGTGCTATGCGGCACGGTGAAGTTTTTACCGGTAATTGTTTTCTTTTCTTTTATGTTTGAGAAATAAGAAAAAACACGCAGAATGCAAAATAAATAATGACAAAACTTACAAATATAAATGCAGTCATATTATTTTATGACAATTTATTGACATAGTAATTTAACATGAATTTGTACTTCTATGTGACCTGTTTTCCATTATGCCGATTATAGAGCAATATCAATAAAATACCGGATACTGTAATCCATATATAAGTCGATGCAATTTCAATGACAAAATCCATATATAAGTCGATTCGGAGTATAAGACGAAGACCGAACTTTCAAGTCAAAAAGTCTCGACTTATATGCCGGAAAATACGGTAAATGACCTAGTTATTCTAAACACTGTAAAGACTATAGTCATGGTGAATACATGGAAGACGTACCATGAAAATACCTGCAACTGTTGCCAAGTTATAGGTCAGATGAGCAATGGTAACAGATGATAAACAATGAATTGATACACAAAGCTTGATTAAGTACCAGATTTTTTAATATTTTAATATTGTCACCAAAACATTTATGTTTCGGAAAATATAGTAAAACTGATTTAAAGTAACCATCAAAAATGGCTGGTCTCATAAATTTTTCTTAAGTAGCAGAAAAGAGCACAAGGATTCATTACTCATGGTAATGGTTGATATTATATCACTGTCATGGTAATGGTTGATATTATATCACTGTCATGGTAATGGTTAATATTATATCACTGTCACAGTAATGGTTAATATTATATCACTGTTATGGCAATGGTTAATATTATATCACTGTCATGGTAATGGTTGATATTATATCACTGTCATGGTAATGGTTGATATTACATCACTGTCACAGTAATGGTTAATATTATATCACTGTTATGGCAATGGTTAATATTATATCACTGTCATGGTAATGGTTGATATTATATCACTGTCATGGTAATGGTTAATATTATATCACTGTCACAGTAATGGTTAATATTATATCACTGTTATGGCAATGGTTAATATTATATCACTGTCATGGTAATGGTTGATATTATATCACTGTCATGGTAATGGTTAATATTATATCACTGTCACAGCAATGGTTAATATTATATCACTGTCACAGCAATGGTTAATATTATATAACTGTTATGGCAATGGTTAATATTTTATCACTGTCACAGCAATGGTTAATATTATATCAATGTTATGGCAATGGTTAATACTGTATCACTGTCATGGTAATGGTTAATATATCACTGTCATGGTAATGGTTAATATTATATTTCTGTCACAGTAATGGTTAATATTATATCAATGTTATGGCAATGGTTAATACTGTATCACTGTCATGGTAATGGTTGATATTATATCACTGTCAAGATAATGGTTAATAATCACTGTGATGGTAATGGTTAATAATCACTGTGATGGTAATGGTTAATAATCACTGTCATGGTAATGGTTAATAATCACTGTCATGGTAATGGTTAATAATCACTGTCAAGGTAATGGTTAATAATCAGTCATGGTAATGGTTAATAATCACTGTCATGGTAATGGTTAATAACCACTGTCAAGGTAATGGTTAATAATCACTGTCATGGTAATGGTTAATAATCACTGTCATGGTAATGGTTAATAATCACTGTCATGGTAATGGTTAATAATCACTGTCAAGGTAATGGTTAATAATCACTGCCAAGGTAATGGTTAATAATCACTGTCATGGTAATGGTTAATATATCACTGTCATGGTAATGGTGAATAATCACTGTCAAGGTAATTGTTAATAATCACTGTGATGGTAATGGTTAATAATCACTGTGATGGTAATGATGAATAATCACTGTCAAGGTAATGGTGAATAATCACTGTCATGGTAATGGTTAATAATCACTGTCGTGGTAATGGTTAATAATCACAGTCAAGGTAATTGTTAATAATCACTGTCATGGTAATGGTTAATAATCACTGTGATGGTAATGGTTAATAGTGTATCAGTATCAAAGTAATGGTTAATAATCACTGTCAAGGTAATGGTTATTGATCACTGTCATGGTAATGGTTACTAATCACTGTCATGGTAATGGTTAATAATCACTGTCATGGTAATGGTTAATAATTACTGTCAAGGTAATAGTTAATAATCACTGTCATGGTAATGGTTAATAATCACTGTCAAGGTAATGGTTAATAATCACTGTCAAGGTAATGGTTAATAAGCACTGTCAAGGTAATGGTTAATAATCACTGTCAAGGTAATGGTTAATAATCACTGCCAAGGTAATGGTTAATAATCACTGTCATGGTAATGGTTAATAATCACTGTCAAGGTAATGGCTAATAATCACTGTCATGGTAATGGTTAATAATCACTGTCATGGTAATGGTTAATAATCACTGTCATGGTAATGGTTAATAATCACTGTCATGGTAATGGTTAATAATCACTGTCATGGTAATGGTTAATAGTGTATCAGTATCAAAGTAATGGTTAATATTCACTGTCAATGGTTAATAATCACTGTCATGGTAATGGTTAATAATCACTGTCAAGGTAATGGTTAATAATCACTGTCAAGGTAATGGTTAATAATCACTGTCATGGTAATGGTTAGTAATCACTGTCAAGGTAATGGTTAATAATCACTGTCAAGGTAATGGTTAATAATCACTGTCAAGGTAATGGTTAATAATCACTGTCATGGTAATGGTTAATAATCACTGTCATGGTAATGGTTATTGATCACTGTCATGGTAATGGTTACTAATCACTGTCATGGTAATGGTTAATAATCACTGTCATGGTAATGGTTAATAATTACTGTCAAGGTAATGGTTAATAATCACTGTCATGGTAATGGTTAATAATCACTGTCATGGTAATGGTTAATAATCACTGTCAAGGTAATGGTTAATAATCACTGTCAAGGTAATGGTTAATAAGCACTGTCAAGGTAATGGTTAATAATCACTGTCAAGGTAATGGTTAATAACCACTGCCAAGGTAATGGCTAATAATCACCGTCATGGTAATGGTTAATAATCACTGTCAAGGTAATGGCTAATAATCACTGTCATGGTAATGGTTAATAATCACTGTCATGGTAATGGTTAATAATCACTGTCATGGTAATGGTTAATAATCACTGTCATGGTAATGGTTAATAATCACTGTCATGGTAATGGTTAATAGTGTATCAGTATCAAAGTAATGGTTAATATTCACTGTCAATGGTTAATAATCACTGTCAATGGTTAATATTCACTGTCAATGGTTAATATTCACTGTCAATGGTTAATAATCACTGTCAATGGTTAATAATCACTGTCAATGGTTAATATTCACTGTCAATGGTTAATAATCACTGTCAATGGTTAATAATCACTGTCAATGGTTAATAATCACTGTCAATGGTTAATAATCACTGTCAATGGTTAATATTCACTGTCAATGGTTAATAAGCACTGTCAAGGTAATGGTTAATAATCACTGTCAAGGTAATGGTTAATAATCACTGTCAAGGTAATGGTTAATAATCACTGTCATGGTAATGGTTAGTAATCACTGTCAAGGTAATGGTTAATAATCACTGTCAAGGTAATGGTTAATAATCACTGTCAAGGTAATGGTTAATAATCACTGTCATGGTAATGGTTAATAATCACTGTCATGGTAATGGTTAATAATCACTGTCAAGTTAATGGTTAATAATCACTGTCATGGTAATGGTTAATAATCACTGTCATGGTAATGGTTAATAATCACTGTCAAGGTAATGGTTAATAATCACTGTCATGGTAATGGTTAATAATCACTGTCATGGTAATGGTTAATAATCACTGTCAAGGTAATGGTTAATAAGCACTGTCAAGGTAATGGTTAATAATCACTGTCAAGGTAATGGTTAATAATCACTGTCATGGTAATGGTTAATAATCACTGTCAAGGTAATGGTTAATAATCACTGTCAAGTTAATGGTTAATAATCACTGTCATGGTAATGGTTAATAATCATTGTCATGGTAATGTTTAATGATCACTGTCAAGGTAATGGTTAATAATTACTGTCATGGTAATGGTTAATAATCACTCATGGTAATGGTTAATAATCACTCATGGTAATGGTTAATAATCACTGTCATGGTAATGGTTAATAATCACTGTCATGGTAATGGTTAATAATCACTGTCATGGTAATGGTTAATAATCACTCATGATAATGGTTAATAATCACTCATGGTAATGGTTAATAATCACTGTCATGGTAATGGTTAATAATCACTCATGGTAATGGTTAATAATCACTCATGGTAATGGTTAATAATCACTGTCATGGTAATGGTTAATAATCACTGTCATGGTAATGGTTAATAATCACTGTCATGGTAATGGTTAATAATCACTCATGGTAATGGTTAATAATCACTCATGGTAATGGTTAATAATCGCTGTCATGGTGATGGTTAATAATCACTCATGGTAATGGTTAATAATCACTCATGGTAATGGTTAATAATCACTGTCATGGTAATGGTTAATAATCACTGTCATGGTAATGGTTAATAATCACTGTCATGGTAATGGTTAATAATCACTCATGGTAATGGTTAATAATCACTCATGGTAATGGTTAATAATCGCTGTCATGGTGATGGTTAATAATCACTCATGGTAATGGTTAATAATCACTCATGGTAATGGTTAATAATCACTCATGGTAATGGTTAATCCTGCACAATGCAACACTAAATTCATTAAATATTGTTATATATTTAATTTTGATCCATGAAGCAGGACTTGTATGCAAAATGAAATCAGCATTCTTTTTAAATTTTAATTGCGTGTCATTTTCTATTTGACTATTATTTTCAAATATAATGGTTTGCATAGGAATCAAATTAATTTTTATATAAAAAATTTGGATTGGTTTTCACAATCATGAGTGTTATATGTTGTGTTATATGTGTTGTTTTGGTTGCTGAATTCTAACGGTGTTGTTGAACCCTGAGTCTAAATGGATGACAGTGCATACATATCGGCAAATGCTGATACCAGTTACATGTATTACCGACATGTATCATTCCTTTTCTTAATTTAAAAAGTGCAGTTTGAAGTTTCTCTAATGAAATTACCAAAATTAAGTACATGTCACTTTTTCTTTCTCTGAGGTGGTTGCTGTTGTTGTTGTTGTTGTTGCTGGGTTTAACAAAACTTTTCAGCACATGATAGGTTGTAAATGGTGGCTAGTATTAACGATGGAGGAAGAACCCAAGAACCTGGGAAATTCCCAGAGAAACACTGACCCACAAGACACTACTGGCAAGCATTCTCACATACCCACAATGGCTGAATTCAGGACTCTAACCCACACAGACAGAGGTGAGATTGTAGTGATCCATAATTGGGAGCGCTTTAGACCATTCGGGGTCCACACCTTTTCTGAGGTCACACATGCTCCCAATCATCTAATGTAAAGAAACCAAGTGTCTCAAAAGAAAGCATTAAAAACATAATAAGACTGTTGTGAAGAAAGCGCTTTTGTGAATTGGTCTGCAAATACATGTACCCTGTCATTTCAGAGAATATTACAGCAAACCTCTCATAGCCAAAACCTGATAAAACCGAAATCCTCTTAAAACAAACATTGTTCTGATCCCAAATTTGTATTTCTTGAAAATAAATATTCACCAAAACTGAAACCACTGTAACTCTGGAAATCCCAAAGCAATTTCTCATAAAAGGTAAATTTTAATCAAACCTCAACCAGGTAGCTGCCAGATTAATCAACAACCTGAAAATAACCAAGGGCTATATGTGAAGTAACACAAAGGACAGCTGGCACAGATTATAATTAGGGTCAACAGGTACACAAGCTGTAGTCTTTATCTGGCTAAGGAAACAGCTTTCAAAGTTTAATTGTAATACTTTGCCAGTGGTTGTGCAAATCAAAGAAAATCATATTTGTTTGCCATGGATCTGTTTCAGTTAATAAAAACCTAAATGCTCCTTACACAACTTTTGAACATCAAACAAGATTCACAGCCTCACCTTTGACCTTAGTGCTCACAAAGGGTAGCAGATTAACAATCTGGCAACAGAGCATAATAAAACAATCTATCAACAAAATACACATATAAAAGCAAAATGCATGTGTAAGACAAAAGTGATACAAATGTAAATAACAACAGAAGTATGATCAATAGATTCATAAAGATAATATATATATATATATATATATATATATATATATATATATATATATATATATATATATATATATATATATATGTACACACACACACTGTGTAGTAACTACTGTTTAGCAATGTAACAGTATATATTTAACAACAAAAACCATGATGCAAAGCTGCATGTTCAAATTACATATGTACTTTCATGTGCATAGTGATCAAACAAAACCATGCACTATTAATAGAAGAGAATTTAAATTAGGGTCCATTTGTATTTAACCAAAAGAATGCCAGTTTTGGACAGAAAATGACAACTGAATTTCCCTTAGCTGAATTATTGTGTTTGAAATCAATATTCTGAAATCATATATTAATATTTTTTCCATTTTAATCAAATGGACTTTATTTGGTAATTTCTGTGTATTTATTAAATTAAGTATTTACTTCAAATAGATATAACACATCCGAGAAGCAACCAGCAGCTCTGTCAGCTGGATGTAGACCGATTTGCTGTAATACAAGTATCTAGTGGTCAATAGAACTGCATGATTTGACTATTTCATCCTTCCATCTGCAGAGAGTTGAAAGTATCTCTTTTATCAGTGATAATATTTTTTAAAATTAATTTGCTGCTGTAATGACCAATTTGAACATCAGATTTTATTTTAGGACTTCCCAGATACATCATTGTAAGTCAATGTGACTGATTCTGTTTCAGATGTTATGGTAAGAATGAATAATTCTTAAGTAAACAGACTGTATACCCTCTGCTTGATATAGGTTGCAATTTCCATTTTCTGGAAATACCGTCAACTTAAATTACCAGTATGGTATTATCTAACTTAATGGGAAATTTCCATTCTGGAAATGTTAAGTTCCGAATCAAGACTCTATCAAGACTCTATCTCTAACTCAAACTGAAGTAAGCAAGGTTTACAATTAATAATGATCTGAATATTTAATCCACAATCATATAGAAATATTAGCTATGTACTGTATTATGTTGTTTGCTAACTAAATGCCACTGGGCATGTACCATATTAACATAGGACAAAGGTAAAGTACAAAAGACAGATACATAACATATAATCATTTAAAGCCAACAAACTGTACAAATTAAATTTACACAAATATATAAAAGATTATACTGACTGAATGTACCCTATAAAACAAAGATGGCAGGATATATATATATATATATATATATATATATATATATATATATATATATATATATATATATATATATATATATATCTATATATCTTAAAAACAAAAAAAATTATATGAAGTAGAAAATAAAAAGTAGAAAATATGAAAAGATGCTGTTTATCATATGCATGGCTGGCCATTTTTAATTGGTTAGTTTTGATATACCTGCTTCTTAGGCATAAAAAGTTTGTCTCACGTTTTCTCACACAAGCAAAATTTCTCAGAGAAAATGAAGACATAAATAAATCAGGGGATTTCTCCAAAAAGTTAAACTCATCGAGACCAAATAAAAGGTGTAGCAGCGGTAGAAATATGTATCAGGAATGTACAGATTGACAAGAAAGTGTTACATACATCAATCAGTACTGACAACTTACTGCGTTGTGATTAACATAGATTAAAAAAAAAAACAAATCCTGACACCAACTCTTTTGAAATGTATATGCATTTCCGGAACTAAGTAAGGTGTGACGATGGATAGACATGAGAAGGGTGGACTAATAGAAAAAGCACCAAAAGACCAAACACCAAACTACACTATCCTTCAGCATTAATGGTGTGGTACATGTATATATGTTTATAATCCTGCCTACTTACTTTCCGAAGCAGAACAAACCAAAGGCAACCCCTAATATAAGTGAGACTGCATGCCGTGTTCTCGAACTGACCAACTCTGGCCCAAGTGGTTTTCTAAACACAACTCCAAATAACAAGGCCACTATTTCAATGAAAATAAAGTTCACCTGAAACAGAAAATACATTTTTTTTATACATCCACTGATACTTCTTCTCTCTTTGTTGCACAGCCTAACCTGCATGGGTCTCATGAAATCTCTGTATACCGATATTTTGAACTTGCACATACTTTATTTTTGAGTGAGAATAGGTACAATGTTTTGAGGATATGTACAATTATTATATATAAAAAATTGAGATAAGTACAGTTTAAATGTTACAGATCCTCAGAGTCACAAAAGGTCCTAATTTTGACCAAAGATGCTAAATAATAATAATAATGATGAGGTTTGTGTATAGTGCATAATCTTTAGAAGCTCTAAGTGCTTTACAACATCAATTGTGATATGACTATAAAAAAAAAATAAAAAAAAAAACGAAAATGTGTAAACACATGCATATAAAATATTCTCCTGTTTTTAGTGTGTCCTTTTTAACAGGCATCTAACTGTATCAACTGTAAAAGAAAATATTTTCATTGGGATAAAACATAAGTGGTTTGGGGGTATAACAAAATTTCATTAGATTTAACCATTTATCATAACATCAACTTACCATATAATTTTCCATGATGGTTGTAATTTTGTGCATAACTGTTGCCAACAAAAATAAAAAATAAAAATGAAATCAAAATCCTTAATGAATAATTGCACCAACAAAAAAAAGAAATAAAATTCTTCATGAACGACTGACATTAACCGTAAATTTATTTTGGCTAAAAATTCTCTATTTTCCCTTTTACCAAACTTGCACACATCCGTAACTTATATGCATAACATATTTTGTATATATGAAGATTGGTAAGATATATTTTTTAAAGTGTTTGAATTACCTTTTTAATAACCTTTGAATCTCTCCTGGGCCTTAATGAGATGGACACCAAAATTAAGCATAGTTACCATTTTTCTGAGAAAGCCAATCAAAAATTGCCCTCTTAAGCATAGCTACCATCTGGACAACCAATCAAAATTATAACCCACTAAAAGAAGATTACCTTCTAGACAACCAATCAAGAGTTGCTCTCTTAAGCACAATTACCATTTGGTCAACCAATCAACTTATTCACTGAATTTCCATCCGAAAAGAGACGAGTCAGTCTTCTCACCAGGGTCATACTAAGAAGCTATCATTAATTCCTACTAAGCATTACAACCAGCCGCTATATTATCCACTTAAGCCGCTAAACTTTTATATTTCCCACTAGCTTTAAAAAAAATAATCTGTTCAACAAACATCTTGTTACCAAATTCAAAGTACAATAACACAAAAGACATTTGTTTGTACCCCTACTTAGCTATCTAACAAAGAAAATCCAGAAAAATTAGTTTTTACTTCACCATTATCTTTTGTAACTGGCTTGCCCGACTGCTGGTACATGTCCTCTGATGCTGTGTGTGTGTGTGTGTGTGTGTGTGTGTGTGTGTGTGTGTGTGTGTGTGTGTATGTGTGTGTGTGTGTGTGTGTGTGTAGGTAGGTGTCAAGTGTCAAATTTTTCGTCAGTGAAATCCATTAATTAATTCTGAGTCTAGCCAACAATTGACTGTTATCTTGTGGTAGAGTTTGCACGGAGAAATGTTTTTCTAAGTCAGGTCACACTGTTAGTATGTTTATAGTAAAAACGAACTAGTTGTATAACAGGCTAGAAAGGCAAAATTCACACGAAAAACTGTCAAAAGTGATTTGAGAGAATGGCAGGGTGTTATTACAACCCCAGGTGGCATGTTTGGCACATTGATAAGCAGTTTTCCAAATGCCTGTAGGAATAGCATTTATTCCGATTGGTCAAATGTGGAATGAGGGGTGGGTCGATCCCTGAATATACACTAAGATCTAATGAATTTTAGTCAGTGTTGAAGTTCTCTGAGAGAGAGGAAACGGAAGTAAAAAATACATAGTAGAGACTCCGGGCGGTATTTTAGGGAAAGATGTCCGTAAAATCATGGTTCCAGGGAAAATTGATAATCCAGGAACGATTGTAAGACGCCAAAAACACAAGGTATTTAACTCAAATTCACATTTATCATGATGTAATTTATATGATGTTTCTTCGTTACAGATGCATGATGCGTTGATATTTTGTAGGAATCGTTCACATTTATCATGATGTTTCGTTACATTTGCATGATGTGTTGATATTTTGTAGGAATAGTTCGGTTATTACATTGATTTAGTAATGTACTTTTGAATTCTGAATTAGAATTTTCACCTTATATACGTAGGTAGGTTAATGGGTGTTGTAGAAAATCCGCTGTGTACATTTATGATTGGAAAGTGTTACATTATTTTGAATTTATCATATTAGTGAATATTGATTGTGTGCTATGATTTACTGCCTCACTTTACATAATGATTTACAGGAATATATGTGACTTCCCCAAATTCTGATGTCGATAATTAGCGGTATAGCTGTATTGATCTGAAGACTTGTGTAGTATTTGCTAGCCGTATAAAGGTTATCACTCATAGTAAGATCTGTTCGAACCAGAAAGACGGACGGACAATCTCAACTCTTTAAGCATAACGAGATACTTAGGACGTTTTACCCTTTTCTTTTCAAAGGAAAATAGTTTGTTTGGAGAGAGAGAAATAGCGAGGAGGTCGAGATCCAAAGGCGGAAAAAGAATTTAGAAGTCAGAGTTGTGAGAATCTCACACTCATCCAGAGGACAAGTTAAAGTTGAGACGCAAGCAGAAAAAACAGTCGACGACCAGGTCATGTGAATTTACCAAGCGGTCCAATGTTAATGAACACTCGATTTCATGATGAACTTTGCTATCAGCCATTAACTGCTAAATTTGTCTATTTTATTAGTGTTTGAAATTTAGTTAATGTATCAATTATTTTAAACTTCGGGTTTAGAGTGCTTCTGAACTAAGAGTATTCAAAAGTTAAGAAAATTGTAATTTACTGTGTCTTTCTTCTCTTGATTCTTTTGATTAAATTCTTTATTTATCTTTACGGGGGCTCGTGTGTTGTCTTTGTTCAAGATAGTGTCTCAGACTGCCATATCTATTCTATAACCAGGCAAATCACACCGTAGAGGTCATTCCTTAGAAAACGAGTATTAGCGGGAGACGCTTTCGGGTGTTGTTTTTCCAAGTTGTGCAATACCTCTGACAAGTAGGCTTGTGCAATATTGTACCAATAACGCTTGATACCGACTACCCCGTTACAGTAGATATGTACGTACATATGTACGTGTGAATGTATGCATGTGTATGTATGTGGGTCTTTGTGTGTGTGTGTGTTTGTGTGCGATTTAATAATAATAATAATAATAATAATAATAATAATGAGGACTTTGTATAGCGCCTAATCTTTCAAAGCTCTAAGCACTTTACACCATCTATAATGATATGTCTACACTACAGAAAAACAAATGACAAAAACAATGAAATTAGAAAACATAAAAACATGCTGAAAATATATAAGATACAAAACACGATTAGGTCGCTAAGTTTGTCCCTGCAGTCAAAACAGGTGAGTCTTAAGCGCACTCTTAAAAGGGACCACTGTGTCTTTGTGTCTAATTTCAATGGGCAATTCATTCCACGTTGCCAGACCCTGGTGTGCAAACGAACGTTGTCCATATGACTTTGTTTTCACCTTGGGAACAATGAGTATACGATTATCAGAAGAAAAGCATAAGGATCTAGCTGGTGTATACACATGGGTGAAGCTGGATAGGTATGTTGGACTGGAGTCTGTCAGTGAAACATAGCACAGAGAAACATAGCACAGAGAATAAATTTTGTATTTGATTCTGTATCGAATTGATAGCCAATGTAGGGTACAGAGCAGTGGTGAGGTGTGCTCTGATCAAGGTACTCTAAAGATGATCCGTGCAGCTGTGTTTTGAACTTTTTGAAGTTTCTGGAGCAAATATTGTGAGGAACCAGACATAATTGAGTTACAATATTGCAGTACAGTAGTTTATAGTGATGTCTAGCACTGGGGCATCATGCCAGACATGTAGCATGATGTTCCACCCAGTCACATTATCCTGACACCAGGCCAACCAGTCCTAACACAAACCTCTTAATGCTGAGCACCAAGTGAGGCAGCTCTTAGTATTATTTTGATAAGTCTTTGGTATGACTCGGCCAGGAATCAAACCCACGACCTCCTGCATCTGAGGTGGACACTCTAACCACTACATATATGTCATTTCCACTAACAGCCAAAAAGGTTGTACATATTAAGTTTTAAAGCTAAGCAACTTCTTGTAAAAAAAAACATGATCATACCACCAACAAAAATACACAAAAGAACCCAGTGCCCTGCAAGGCCCATGTTGTTTTGGCAAAGAAGATCAGAGATCACTGTCAACAATAGTGGTTCTCACTCAGCTTAAGAAATGATCAATGGATTTCAGCACTGAGTGGAAGACATCATATTACCAACCTGCCAACCCCAACAGGTCAATCTCAGTGAGGCAGTTGATTTTTTTTCCCCTTAAGTCTCACCAGTTTACATTAATGTATAACAACATATAGAGTTCTGCTATTCAAAATTTATTCATTTAAAATATTCAGCATTCAAATCCAACAGTAAACATTTTGTTCAATTGAAAAGTTTGTCAAATACGTGTACCCCTTATTCACCTGCAGAAACTTCAGTTCCAAATCCTTATGCAGTTTTATGGGGTCTTGCCATCTCTCAACTTTACTTCATTCTTGGAATTTGTTTTTATTTCAGATGACAATTGCAGATCATGAGACATAAATCAACACATGATAATTAATATAATTGTGTTCCTTCCTACTTTTATTCACAAGGATCTGAATTTTATTGTTCTTCTGCACTGAATCATACAAAGACGCTTTCCATGAAAAAATGTGTGCAGTTTAAATTATCTGAGGTACTACTACTATAAAATTAGTCTGTTCTCTGATTAACTCTGCTAAATTTAATCTGAAACAACTCAAACACAGATGAGCCGATTATCTGTAATTTACAGTAACATTATATTTCCATAGTTGCTTCTTTTCTTAAGCCTGTATTTACGGGTCATTTTCGTAAGACAGCAAAATCAGAAGGGTTGGCAGGTCAGATCGACATTCGTGTGTGAAATCTGCAGGATCATATGGTTAGTTTTTTTTCTACTTATTTCTCAACAGGGGTTAATTCCTTAGTAACTATTAGAATATTTTTTTTTATAGCTAAAGTAGTTGTTATTGTAATTGTTATTCTTATGATTTTCAAGATAATGTGCGAAAAATGGAAGCTGCAGTTTATCCACAAGTTGGTCTTATCTTCAACAGGTGCTGCCACAAAACTAATCTTCTTTTCCTCTTTATCCAAGTAAGAAAAGGAACTCTTTATTTGCCAATTTTTCCTATCTAGGAAGCATGTAAATGAAAGGTGTTTTCCAACAATAACGTTACCCAGTTTTGAATTAGAATATAATATTTGAAAAATTAAGTGGTGACTAGTATTTTTTGTTGGGAGTGTGTGTTTTTATATCGTGCAGAAAAGAATATTAAGTGTGCGATTTTGATTTTTAATATAGCTTTAAAACATTTTGACATATTTTCTCAATGTCGGCAGTGTGACAGCTTATAGTGATGTCTAGCACTGGACCATCATGCCAAACACTTAGCATCACGTCCCACCAGTCACGTTATCCTTACACCAGGCTGACCAGTCCTAACACTAACCTCTTAATATGAAGTGCCAAGTGAGTGAGAGATGTTAGTACCAGTATAAACAGTCTTCAGTATGACATGGCTGGGGATAGAACCCAGGACCTCTAGCATCCGAGGCAGATGCTCTAACCACTAGGCCACTGAAGAACTCCTTATATTATCATCATTTAGATAGCCACTGGAACAGCTGGACATTTTTAAAACAAATTTTTAGCTCTGTGACATTGAATCAATAAATAAACGAGACCTTACACACTAATATATTGTTCTTAATGCAAAGGAATGTGTTTTATTGTAAATATTCTGTCATGACTATTGAAGACTATTGTCTCTGGTTACTGACTTCAGATTCAAGTAGTTTTGTATCTTGTAAATTCTGTGATAAAGTTTATGTTCTATTCTTTCCAGACTGTAAATGCAAAATTTCCGTGATGAATGGGATCCTATTACAGTATAAAAAAATTAGGGGCTTGTATCGTTTTAATATATAATACAAGGGACAACAATTTCTCATTTCAGTTCTCAGATTCAAGAATTTGGACAAAAAATTTGAATAGCAATTCCATTTTCTAAATCTGGGTTTCCCCTGAAGTTCCACCACATTTTTGATAATTAGGCATTTAGGTTGGGGTATGGGGTCATTGCAATTCCATATCAATTATTTGAAATTTGCCACCATTTTGCAGTAGTGACATGGTAGTTGCTTACCACTGGGCCTAGAAAATTTAATGTTATATCTGATCATACCTGTATGAAACTGATAGGAAAAAGATTTATTTCCTTAGAGATGTCAAGTATTATAATTGTTGTCTTTAATCTGCTGATGGAGTAGACAAAACTATGGCATTAATGAAACCTGACCTGGTACTGGCCATTTGCATTACACATGACTTAGTCCAATAGTCATGTGATATCAACAACAAATTCCTTTGTAATGTTGCTGTACAGAAATTCAATTAAATGGAAACAAAAGTCAGATTAATTTTTTAAAAACCAACAATCTGAACAGTCTGCTTTATCAAGCAGAGAGCAGAGAGCACAAGTCAATGCTGTAGTCACGTAATACAACAAAACACCAGAAGCTGTTCTTGAAATATGAAAATAGGTAGAATTTTGTGTTTATTCATTTTTTATTTTTATTACAACCAGTATATATTTTGTCTTTCAGCAGATTAAATACATAATAATTTTAATGCAATTTCTGAGAAAATAAGTAATTTGCATCTTGATCTGATTCATGTATTTCTTGATTTAACAACATTTAAAGTGTGCTAGTCCATCAGGTAAGCGCCTCCGCTTTGCCACCACCATGTTAGTCTCTTGTGATGCTAGAAAGGTTTTCATACATTCCATGTAAGGATATGGATGTTGAACTGACATTGAAAAAAAAATCTACTAAAGAAATTGAATCACTGAGGATTTGAATTGACTCAGCATATATGTTTATTGCGAGCACCCAAATAATCCATACTGTACCCTCCAAATATTCTGGTTAGAACTCGATAAATTTAACTCATGATCAGTTTATGTAGGACTCAAGATAATTCCTGCGTTTTTTCGGATTTTCACCAACATTTGTAAAATTCAAGGACTTTTCATGGTTTGGAGAAAAAAAAAAAATTTCCCAGACTTTTACACCAAACCAAGTGATTCGTTAATTGTTCAATATTCCTTGGCCTTGAGCCAAAGAAACTCATGCAGACAATAATCTTAATTTCTGTGTTCTTTTTTTATCATATTCCCTGCCGTGGACAAGTTTAGCTGACTTTACATTCAGTTTTTCACCATTTGGCTTTATAAGAAATTAATCAATCCAAATGCATTCCCAGGGAAACTCATCATATTGGTGCATAATGGTTTCAAGGAGCACAGCGACTGGTTCAAAACAGATCCCTTAGCCAATGAAATTCATTATGATTTACTGGTCAAAAGATAGAGCCTAAACCAGCACTGTGTCTACTTCCTGTGGTTGTATCCATTAAATTTCAGATTACCCATATAGTAATATCATGTAAGTATTAATGGCACTTGTGTTAGCCTTGCCTAGACCAGGGGTCTCTCACTCAAACCACCATGAGGGTCACATAAAGGCAGTTACAATGACTCAAGCGCTGCACTACCTTATTGCTTGTTATCTCACATGACATATTGCAAAGCCATTCATTTTGCAACCACAGGATATGGCTTGGTGGACTGCATGAAGCCCTTGGGTCAGGTGTTTGAAACCTCTGAACTTCTGACCTTTCAAGTTATAGGTCATAATATACTTCTCCATGGACAAGTTACCTTGCAAAAGTTACTGACCTGTAAGAACCAATTTCTGACTCTGGATTTCTACACCCCTAATATATATTGTATACTTCAAGCAAACCTTATGTGGCATAATTTCAGAGTTGTGTAAACAGTAAAACATGTCTTGACAGACCACTGCAATGAGAGACCACCCGTTTTGAGAGACCAGAATTTCCATACACATACTTATTGATTATATAGTGTATGACCTGTCATGAGTTAACAACATCTGTCTTGAGAAAAAATTATTTTTTTGTCAGAAGGGGTGGTCTTTCAAGACAGGTTCTACTGTATAGGCACTTTAGTCATCAATCTTTCAAAACTTGCATAACTATATGTTAATTTTATTTTTTTTATATTTATTATATTATATATTATATTTATTATAATTATTTATTATTTAACTGTTAAACATAAACTGCAGTGGATATCTTATATTACAGTATAATTGTTGTTGTAGAGTTTAACGCCATTTTTCAGCACACGATAGGCTATACATGGCAGCCAGTATTACTGGTGGAGGAAGAACCCGGGAAAAACCCCGGAAAGAACCACCGACCCATGAGAAGCTACTGGCAAGCTTTCTCATGTAACTACATTAGCCAAATCTTAGATTCGAACCAACACAGACAGAGCTGAGAGGGCAGTGATCTGAAATGGAGAGCACTTTAGACCACTTGGCCACTCTGGGCCCCTATTGCAGTATGAAGGCATGGGTTTAGTAGTAATTCGGCCTTGCTGCAGGTCTTCACAACACTGGACATTTGATGTCACAAACATGTTGTGTGTAGTGAATTTACGTTACCGTGTTGTTTAAATGTGTTAGTAATAAACCGCAAGCGTACAATAAGACTACATACAGTAACAACACAAATTGCAATTTTATATTTAATTTTCTTCTAAAATAAAAGTAAAAATTAAAACAAAGATATACAGACAAGAGACCCATGAATACCAGATATCATTCACCTGCTGACAACTTTACAGCAGACCATTTCCCTTTGAAGCAGTGTAAACACATAACCTAGTTGAATGAATCTTATACAAGAGCTTAATATTAATTATTATCCATATATCCCTTGGTCTATAAATTTCCTCTCAGTTTGTTCAGTGTTATAACACAGAGCAATGCCCCTCATTCAATGCATACTCTTTTCTGCATTGTTGTTATGGAGTAATGGATAAGTCCAATTTTTACTGAGGACTAAAAACCATAGCAAGCAATAAGCCATAGCAAAGATAAACAATAATTGTCTAGTCATTAGACAATTTATTGCGGTAAGAAATTTAATTAGTTTAAAGAAACTAGATAAACCTCTGATATGTGTAATTCGGAACACCATATATGGGCCGTATATACACAAGTTTCATCTGTAAAGTACAAAAGCTTTTGTTTATCTAGATTTAAAAGTTTTTATTTTTTTTCCAGATAAATAGCAGGTAGAAAGCGATATTGATATATAGATAATTGTAGATGTTCTAGAAATAGCTGAGGAGAGAATAAACATTTTTTTAAATTTAGATTTATAGTATACCATTAATTTTGTATTTATTTGTTTAAAATTAATTTTTTTCTCCTTCGATGTTAATACAAACTAATCATAATTCTACATTTTCTTTAATCTTGCGGTGCTTGGTCAGAATTGCCTTATAAAAAAAAACCTGGGGCAAATCCGACCACTATACAGAACATTGCATAATGTAACTTTTCACATAATTGGTGCAATTTTTACTTTTTTTTAGCAAGACAACACATTTTTCTACAAATTACTATATTATTGAAAGCTATACCACAGGAGTCTGACGTTATATCAATAAAGTACGGCAAAATGTCCGACAAAATGAAATACCCTTAACAATAATATATATGTGTTTATATATATATATATATTTTATATATATTATTGTTAAGGGTATTTCATTTTGTCAGACATTTCGCCGTTCTTTATTGATAAAACGTCAGACTCATGTGGCTATACAAATCTTGGATGATTGATGCCTGCCTAGGATTTTGAATTAAAAAAATATACTTAACTCGCGGAAGAGAGAATACTGAGACGATTACTTGATTTTGGCAAGCGATATCTTTGTCACCTGATAACACCGTTACTAATTTGTATGTGTACAAATAAGAACAAAGAACACGGTAATTTGCGTATATTTGTTGTAAACGGCAGGACGTACATCCAAATGTCGGAATGACCCTACTGGTCGGAATATGACCATGTTATTTTAGGTAATACATCAATACTACCACGCTGTACGGATACGCCCATTACTACTGAATTTAGGCCAACAGCGGCATTTAAACCACTTGTGTGCCTGTCTCGGCTTACATCAAGCAAAGGATCTCGTGTCGTTACTTCAACTTAACCTGTCATATATTATTATATAAAATAGAACATATATGACAGGTCAAGTTTAAGCAGCGACGACACGAGCCCCTATGATGTCCAGACCCAAGGCATCAGCTGTTGCAGAGATTACTCTTTCTTAGCACAGGCACTTGATTCTGAGTAAATTCATGTATACACTCACCATATAACATTATACAGTGAGTGTATAAAATACATGAATTTACACCGAATCAAGCGCCTGTGCTTCTCAGCAATCTTCTAAACTATTTAACGGTAAGAGTATAAATGCGTCCATTTTGTTTCTATAATTAATATAAAAGTATGTTTACTTACCTGATCTAAAGGTAAATTACAAGCTTTTGACAAAGGCAGCAGAATCTCGCTACCAGAGTAATTCGGAGCCATGATGGAAATTACATTATGAAATATGCAATTAGCTGCACCAGTCAACCAGACAGAGAATGTAACCAATCAAATAAAAGCTTGTATGTCCAGGATGGGACGATAGATACACAACAGTACAGCTGTTGTTTTAAAAATCTTTTTGACAAATTGTGTTATAAAAACGGTGTTATATAAATGTGTGCAATGGAAATGTCAACACGGCAAGCTGATATTGGTCTAGATTTAAAGTATTATATATATATATATATATATATATATATATATATATATATATATATATATATGTGTGTGTGTGTGTGTGTGTGTGTGTGTGTGTGTGTGTGTGTGTTTTATCTCGAAGAGCTCATTGCAGCTGGAACTCTCCGTGATCTTAGTACTGTAGTGGGACGAAATCACTTTATTTCTATAACTAATATACATATATTACTACATTCCAGAAATACATATATAAGCTTTATATCTAAAATACATGAAACACATATGAAATAATACTTTCCTTTAGAGCTTAATAAATTCATTCATTTGTATAACTTCTGCAATACAAATAGTTAAATCTAAATTAATTTCATGAGAATAAAAATGTAATAGCTGCGACTAATGCACAATCATTTTCGAATAAATGTATTTTACTCATTTAAAATATAATACTGATTTGGAATGTGTTACTAAATATTATTCTATGTTACGAAAATAATAATTTACCTCAACATTGAATCTAAGCATGAAGTTCGTAGCGAATTCGTCTTTTACAATAAATGTACCATAAATATAAATGAATATGAATTCTTTAAAACAATTAAACATTCCATTACAATGTATTATAAAAAAAAAGAATTCAGTAAAACATGTTGCAAACATATGAACTTTACCGTTACAATCTCAAAGATTAAAGATGCTTATTCGAACATAGACGGTACTTAATGAGAGAGAGAGAGAGAGAGAGAGAGAGAGAGAGAGAGAGAGAGAGAGAGAGAGAGAGAGAGAGAGAGTTTCTGGCTCCAGAATGAAAGCACTGATGGGCGAGTATCGCATCTTTTAATACGTAATTCGGACGCAACCACGTGACCAATTATGATAATGCAACATGTCAATGTTCAATTCACTGTAGCCAGAAATAGACCCTCATCTCTACCACAGGGCGTCCATGTTTGTTTACGTCATTCGAATGAAAGTTAGATGCGTCAACAGCTCATTCGCTTAACTAAAACCACTCAGCTAATTAAAATCACTGAGCTAATTAAAATCACTCTCCAAATTGGGATTATAGAAGTGCATCTAATTGAAGCCACTAACCCACGAGACCTTTACACCAAGATTGACTCTCATGAAACACTATTTCAACCATAAAAGTCTTGGATTGACATAACGGATTACCCCTTACAGTCAGCGCCGGATTAAGCACCGTGGAGGCCCATAGGCAGTCAAACTTTTGGGGCCCCAGATCCACGGTCACGGTCTCATGGGGGCCCCTGATGGGGCCCATAAAAGTCGCGGGGCCCATAGGCAGTTGCCTACTCTGCCTAATGAGTAATCCGGGACCCCTTACAGTAGCTGAATCTAAAGCAGTACTTTAATTTTATGAAAGACTGAATAAATACTGGTCATGTTAAAATATGTCAAGTATACACAATCTCAAGAAGCAAGGAATCGGTGTATAAGGGTCTTGAAAACAGATATTATAAATCTCGGATGTTAAAGTGTTAAATCCACGAGCCAAATAGCCAAATAGTCAAATAGTTTTTTTTAAAACACTTACAGCTGCAAAACTACTCTCTCTGAAAATCTATTTTGCGGATTAATATTAGTCTGCTTTTGATATGGTGGTCGGTATGTAGACAGATTTGGTTCTAAATTAGTTATAATAATATAATTTTCCATTCTTTTCAGTCACCTTCCATTTTTCAATGCTTTGTGATTCTTTTGTATCCGTAATATTTTTGAGGGGGAGGGGGGTGATATATCTTATAACATCTTTAAAAGTTTGCAAAAATGTCTAAAAATGTGTGTGCTATTAATCCGATCCACTAGGATTCCTGTATATATTCGCCTTAGCAATAATTGTCTGAGTTTAAGCCACAAATGTAACATTTATTATGATTTAAAATCACTGTAATACGTTGTTCGTTTGATGTTGTTGTTGTTGTTGTTGATGATGTTTTAACTTCCTAATGGATTTTCCTCAGACCTTACCTACTACGTTTTAGGTGTTTAGAAAGTTCTCTTGGAGTGGAAAGAGGAAACATATGTAAGTCCGGCAAGTCATATATACATGCAGAACCAACTGTTTCAGTAAATGGTGTCAATGGTCAATAAATGGTGTCATTTATTTGAATTAGATTTGCACATACCTTGAAATAACAATGATACACTTTAATTTGATCTTGATACATTTATATTCTTTCAAAGGATCACAATTTACATAGCCCAGAAAATAGGTACAGCAACTCAGTGATAAATCGTTTTGACATTTCTGTACAATGTCCAGCCCAAAGTTGCGATCCAGTTTAAACATGATTGAATGTCACGCGTGGCGATAAGCAGTGCGCGTTGAAAACAAATACGTTCTAACAGGTTATGTGTTATGACTGACATGACATTCTCTTCTTTATGACCTGGCTACCATTGTAAAAGTCCTTAGCGATTAATATTTTTCCTCGGAAGCATTTGTTGTAAGTTAATGTGCAAATCACTCAAGATTGAGTACGCTTTGGTTATATTAGCATTAACATGTATAACATAATTTAAATTAATTTGTAATTGGTGTAGCCGCGTTTATATGACATGTATACATGTACCTTTCATTATACAAACCTACTGTAAGAGAAAAAGCCTCAGAAAGAAGCAAAACAAATTAGTAATATAATGTACAAAAATCAATTTCATTAAAATTGCATGACTTATGGATCAGCTTCCCTTGTTCGTGCTTTTTTATCTGACCCTGAATAGGATCATCCTCGGACTTTCATGATTTATCTCAAGGGCATCCATGGTGAATTCGGATCACGTGACACTATGGTGTGTAAGCCTTAATCTAAGTAGCTTTGAAATAGTACTTGCCAGTAAAAGCAATTCTATTTTCCACATTACATTATAACTGATTAAACCAACAGCTGATTTAAGCTATTCATTCAATGGGGTTTGTGTTCCATGGGGCTTATACTTTCAGGGAAGTCTTTACCTCTCCTCCTAGTTGTATTTGATATATTGCTAAAACAATAAATATTTTAGAACGCCTTCTGCCGTTATTCTTCAATCACAAATAGCATTTCGTGGTAGCAGGGGTAAAGTCACAGGATTGCAATTATCAGAATTGATAATGACATCCTTTCAATTTACAAATCCTGAAACATTTGACTTTTCGAGACCTCAAACTACTTGGGAAAGTATTCAACGCTTTGAACGTTTGCGTTAAGCGTCTGGACCTAGTGAAAAAGAGGAAGAAATTAAGTACATACCTTTATTTATTCCATGGGAAGTGAGGCTGACGACATTTTTTCTTTGTTCAACCTGACAGAGAAAGATCAAAAAAAGTTAAAGCCCGTGAGAGATTATTGACTTATTTCATTTCAAAGAATAATGTAGTTTTTGAAAGGGTAAAATTTAATTCAAGAAAACACGAAGAGGGAGAAAGAGTGGACAGATTTTTGTGAAATCAATCTTGCTTGTACACCATATATTTGAGATTATGATCTGACAGAAACAGTTTCTACTGTGTCGGTTTTGCTTTGTGTGTGAAATCAATCTGCCATGTACACCAGATATTTTAGATTATGATCTGATAGAAACAGTTTCTACTGTGTCGGTTTTGCTTTGTGTGTGAGATCAATCTGCCATGTACACCAGATATTTTAGATTATGATCTGATAGAAACAGTTTCTACTGTGTCGGTTTTGCTTTGTGTGTGAGATCAATCTGCCATGTACACCAGATATTTTAGATTATGATCTGACAGAAACAGTTTCTACTGTGTCGGTTTTGCTTTGTGTGTGAAATCAATCTGCCATGTACACCAGATATTTTAGATTATGATCTGATAGAAACAGTTTCTACTGTGTCGGTTTTGCTTTGTGTGTGAGATCAATCTGCCATGTACACCAGATATTTTAGATTATGATCTGATAGAAACAGTTTCTACTGTGTCGGTTTTGCTTTGTGTGTGAAATCAATCTGTCATGTACACCAGATAGTTTAGATTATGATCTGATAGAAACAGTTTCTACTGTGTCGGTTTTGCTTTGTGTGTGAAATCAATCTGTCTTGTACACCAGATAGTTTAGATTATGATCTGATAGAAACAGTTTCTACTGTGTCGGGTTTTTTTTTTTTTTGCTTTGTGTGTGAAATCAATCTGCCTTGTATTATTTTAGAGTATGATCTAAAAGATCAATGTTACTCCGATCAGCCACGGTTCTAGGGCTGTGTGGGTTCGGTTCGGAATGAGGACAATGGGTCTTCCAAATCTAATTTCAATATAACTGAAGAAATTCTGTGAACTATTTATAGAAATATATAGGTTTCTTTCCAAAATCAAATGTATTTTTTAAAAATAATCTTATTTAATTATAATTTGTTTAAAATAAACTCGAAGGGCCCCCGAGTGGCCGAGTGGTCTAAAGCGCTGTCCGTTACGGATCACTGCCATCTCACCTCTGTCTGCGTGAGTTAGAGTCTAAGATTCGGCTAATGTAGTTATGTGAGATAGCTTGCCAGTAGCTTCGCGTGGGTCGGTGGTTTTTCCGGGTTCTTCCTGCACAATTAATACTGGCCGCCATGTATAGCCTATAATATGCTGAAAAAATGGCGTTAAACCATTAAAAAAATAAACTCGAAATTTTCAGCCAATGCTCCGATTGGTATGAACATGTGCGTAACTTCTTTGTTGGTACTATAGGTGTAAACCGATAAATCAAACCCCCAAATCTATTTTACATACTAGTGGGCTATTTCTGGGTCACTAATCCTTCAGTGGGTATGATTACGGCCTGATTTTATCTGCCTACCCATCCCGTCTGCGGAAATTCGATTCGTTTCGTTGCGTAAAGAGATATTGAAAGAAGACAATTTTGTACATGTATTCATAATCCAAAAAATATTCAGAAAGACATGAAATGTTCATTTCAAATAGACGTGGCAGCAGTCTTAATATTAGGTATTCGTTGATATTTTCAGAAAATGTGAGAAATTTAGTAGTAATTGTTCACCGGTTGATTCAACCTTGGCATCGTCCCAACACAGGGTTTATATAGCGACTTATGAAATACCTACATAATACATGTACTCTATATAATCCCAGTGGGAGAACACTGCTCTCTCTTTTCACACGACCTATTTAAGAATCAACGCTGATATTTTGATCTACCCTTCACGTCTCAAAATGAAGTGTATATTGTCGTTTGGCTGAGGCATTCGATTCTGCACGCCTACATGAAGTTTTACTGAATTTTAAATTTTATAGTTATGAATGCAAGACTATTTACCCACGCTACCACTCTATATGGCCATTATCGCCCTCAGCAGCATGGCAAAACCTAAATCCCGCTTTAAGGAAGGTTCTTTTTGTGAAATCAATGCTTCTACCAAAATCGGACAGAACGCAATTCGCATAATAGTGTTTTTAGTAATATAAAATTATCGACATAGCCAAAGGTTATGGCAGATTGGTCACAAAAGGTCAGAAAGATAATACGAGGTATTTAACGTGTCGTTAAACCACAACTCCCCTGATATTGTGTGTCAAATTGTCATGGACTTCATTGTTCACGACCCGAGAAATTCGTGTTGGTCCTCACCCTGGGAGTTAAAAAAATAGTATCGATATCAGGTGAGTTAATTAAATCGCTGTGATATCAATAATAATGAATGAATCTGTCCGTTGGTCTGTCAAGCATCAACTACAAGCGCGTCTTGAGTCTCAGGTGGAATTTACAGAAGGTACAAACACTTATTTAAACAAATTGTCGAACCATCCAAGAACAGTACTACAATTAATGAGGCATCACAAAAAGTTATTGAGACATTACATGTTGATATATATTGTTAGTAGTCTTCGAGCAACACAACCACCATCCCGGCACCCTCCTAAACCACACCCGAAGATCAACTAATACCACCACCATAGGTTAAAATTGATACGATGTATACATTTATTGAGGAAGATATTGCGACTATCAAGAAACAAGACCAATTACTTGAAAGTACCTGCTTTATGATACAATAGTAGAAATAATTACTTAAAGCCCGAGCACGTGGAATACATAAAACGTGTTGATTGGTGTAAATATCTATATCGCATTATTTTCATTGCTCAGCAAGCCAGACATGACGATGGACATTTTAACCTTTTCAGCCAGGCAGTATATGAATATCTTGAACACGTAAAGCAGAAAATGGAACGAAATGAAGAGAAATTAAGCGATAACTTGAAAAGGCAAAAGCAGAAAGAAATCAAGCGTAAAATCTAGATCTAAACCCCCTTCCCAACAAACAAAGAAACCAAGCAGACGAAACAACTGGAAATGGCCTGATCGCTAGCGATCGGGTTACTCCAGGAAGTGGTCTTGATAAACTTTGTCCCAATAACTTCCTTGCCGATGTTGATAGATTAGAAATTCTGATTGGTGGAAGACAAGCCGGTAATAATTCCTCAGAAATCATTAATGAAAGAGCTGCGATCTGTCAAAGATTACTCAAGGGTGGTATCATCGATCGGTATTTATCGGACACTTATCGATGAAATTACCAGTGATTACTACAATGACTAATCGTGAGAGAGACAGTCACTTCAGTGACATGGTATACAATTTGATCAGTGACAAGAAAATAATATGATCATACACGATGCCCAAAGTGGACCTGTAATGGTCAGGGTGATAAATTCACGGTTGCCATCATTTATTAGAGTGGGAGGAGAAACAAGATCTACATACCTACTTGAAGAGAAAAAAATCATTTAAAATGACGCAAAAAAAGGAATAAAAAAGAAAAGCAAACAATTGAATGATGTAAGGGATAAATCTTAATTTACCAAGATTGATGACTGCAGGAGTGGTTTCCCCTGTTAGTCTATTTTATTATACCATGACTCCGGACTTGCATGACCAGTCGCAGTCAGCCACGTTGAAGTTGGATCTCGTGACGCTAATAATATAACGGTGCGTATGGAAACTTAAGTACTGATTCATTATATTAAAAAAATGAATTAAAAAGCCGGTTTTAGTTAACAAAATATTTCTGGGACTAAGTGTGTTTAATTTTCACGCTGTTTATTCCATATAAGTGAGAGAAAAAAATACAATATTACTATTATTTTCGCATAAGTTTCCACTGCTTGGGTTTTGCTTTTTGGGTGAAATCAATCCGTTTTGTACACCTTAAACTGTATGTGCTACAATCTGACAGGAAAGTGAACCTCCATTCCATCTGCTTGAGATCGATATGTCTCGGTACGTAAAAAAGGTATTGAAAGACAGAAAAGTTTGGTATTCTTTTTCCCCAGAATAGTTCACTTAAACAAGAAAAGAAATACACATTTCAGATAGCTGGTGGCAGTCAGTTTAATGTTGTTTGAAAATATGAAAAAATGTCATTTAATTGTCTATTTGTTGCTTAAATCATGGTATCGTTCGTACATAGAGGGTCGTGTTCTGACTCAAATATCACACACAATATAGGCTATATACCAGTAGTGTACAGCCTTTTTCGGCCGCAAACACGACGCTGCATGTTCTATACAACAGCGACATGGTAAGCGAAATTAACGTCAATAAATGTTGTAATAAAATATTGCTTGATTTTTAGTAGCTCAATAAATTTCTAATTCCTTTAATATAGTTATTGTTCACCGGACAGATTTCTGCGTTGTTTTAATTTGCAAAGCACTGTGTACTGAACAGGCAGATGCAATTGAAAAAAGTTGTCATACAAGCCGGTTGAAAAAAAAAAAAAATAGATACTCTACTTGGTATAACGGTACCAATTGTTTGAATCCAGATGGGCGGAGCTTAAGGTGCATTCAACAACAACACTAGCGGTGATTGGTGCATTATGCTAGAGTTGTACCTTTTCATTCATATGCTGACAGTGTAAAGTGTTCAAAGCTAATACTTTATAATTAGATTGGGTCATGTCCACATGTCCCAGTTGTTACTTTCTATGGTTCATGAAACAAATATAAGTCCATTATTTTAGATCAAAATGTCTCTTTAAGAGTAGAACTGATACATGCTAACTAGTGCGTTGACCTTTGACCTTACTATTAAACAATATGACATAATGTGATTTATCCCAGTTAGTAAGGGAATACTAGTGTAATTTTCTATGGCATGACGGGCTGGCGGTACGGAAATCGGATGATAATGAAGAAAAACCATGCAAAGGTGCGGTTAATGGACTTTTGGGCAAGTTGTCTCATCTGGGTCGCCAATTGATTAGAGCAAAGGTTATTAAATATAGCAGACACGTCTGTCTTTCCATTGTACAACTCAAGTCTTTGGAAATTTGGGGAAAACATATGACTTCCAGCGTGACTCGCGCCAGGGTTTTGACACCGCTCGGTCAAGTGGATACACCTGTGGGTGTAGCAGTAAAACGGTACCAATTGCGCAAGTCCAAGTGGGTGGAGCTTATAGTGTATTGCAATCAGAAATAAACAACAACACTAGCTATGATTGGTGGATTATGTAAAAGTTGTACTTTCTGTTAGGCTTAAAAAAAAGTTTATCCTCTTGGCAACATGTGAATTTATGCAAATTCCTATATAGATCATATTTTGTATCTTTTATGATTTTTTAAAATGTGATGCACATGACTAAAAATATGTCTGTTGTGGCTAGATAACTCATACCCCTGTCTAGTTCCAGCAGAGTTATTTCTCTTAAATGCAATGGAGTACCTGGTTTTGTCAGCGTCAAATTGACAATCTAACATTGTTCTCTATAACAGTGTGTGAGATGCACGCTAAATTAGGATAAAAAATATATTTATCTCTCCAAATATTAGCATTGAAGTCTATGGAAAAACAATTGCTACCGTGATACCTCAAGTGGATGACACTGAATGAAATACTGCCACCATATTGGTCGACGGAAAAGCAGGTTATCAGTAGGAACAGTACGAGAGTCCTCCCCTGTAGGATTATTAATCACATGTATGATTTGAAGGTAAATAGTAAGCAAAGATACGAGTATCTGTCCTCTGTTTACTTAGCTTTTTCTAGCCCAGCTTTACGGATGTTGGACGCTTTTGCATCGGTGTTGCTGGCAGACTTTTTAAAATCACGTGGAAAGGTCATAGTACTAACCTTGACCAGGTTATACAGTGTGAAACATCGACCCAGATATTTATGCATTTAGTTGACCCATACATATCAGGATGTCTCGTACCGTAGGACTAACCTTTATCCTGTTTAATTATTAAGGCTTTGGGACACTTGCTTATATTTCATAGAGCTATCTGGATATGGATAGAGGTGCATGATCTATAATAATATGTTCTATTTCCCCCTCCATCGCCCGAAATAAAATACGCTACATGTTCTATACAACAGCGACATGGTAAGCGAAATTAACGTTAATAATTGTTGGAATAAAATATTGCTTGATTTTTAGTAGCTCAATAGATTTCTAATTCCTTTAATATAATTATTGTTCACGGGACAGATTTCTGCGTTGTTTTAATTTGCAAAGCAGTGTGTACCGAAAAGGCAGATGCAATTGAAAAAAGTTGTCATACAAGCCGTTTTTTAAAAAAAAAAAATATATATTCTACTTGGTATAACGGTACTAATTGTTCGAAGCCAGATGGGCGGAACTTAAGGTGCATTCAACAACAACACTAGCGGTGATTGGTGCATTATGCTAGAGTTGTACCTTCTGTTAGGCTTAAAAACAGCCAAGCCTCTTGGCAATATGTGACATTAAGTAAATTCATGTCTAGAATACCGCTACCCCTGTATAGTCCAGCAGAGTTATCTCTCTTAAATGCAACGGAGTACCTGGTCTTGTCCTTGTCAAGTTGACAATCTAACATTGTTCTCTCTGACAGTGTGTGAAACGCATGCTGAGGTAGGATAGAAAGTATATTTATTTGACAAAACATCAGCAATGAGGTATATGGAAAAATAATCTTACAGTGATACCACTTACCCCAAAGCGTACTGTTACTAAGCGATTGTTTTCAACTCCGCAATATGGCGGAAAGTAGGGCGCTAAGCTCGTGACGTCATGCCGACCCAACCCTTTTCTCACTAGCCGACTATTGGTATTTCACTATCAAAATACTGCGGAAAAGATGTACATGCATTACATCAATTTCAAGAACAACACAAGCATGAAACAACTAGTTCACAGATATATCCATATCTTTAATTAGTAAACAAAAATAGCTGAAAACGTCATACCATAGCCTTAAATAAAGAAATTTGCCAGGGGCAAATGTACGAAACTATGGTGCATCCTTAATACCATACCGTAATCGTTAATGGAGTGCTTCTATCGCTCTACATCACTAAGTTCCCATTCAAGTGGATGACACTGAATGAAATACTGCCACCGTATTGGTAGACGGAAAAGCAGGTTATCAGTAGGAACAGTACGAGAGTTCTCCCCTGTAGGCTTATTAATCACGTTTGATTTGAAGGTAAATAGTAAGCAAAGATAAGAGTGTCTGTCTTCTGTGTTTACTTAGCTTTTTCTAGCCCAGCTTTACGCCTGTTGGACGCTTGTATCGGTCTGGCTGGCAGACTATCTAAAATCACGTGGAAAGGTCATAGTATTAACCTTGACCAGGTTATACAGTGTAAAACATCGACCCTGATATTTATGCACTTAGTTGACCCATACCACAGGAGTCTGACGTTTTATCAATAAAGTACGGCGAAATGTCTGACAAAATGAAATACCCTTATCAATAATTTATACATACATATATAAGGATGTATCGTATCGTAGGACTAACCTTTATCCTGTTTAATTATTAAGGCTTTGGGACACTTGTTTATATTTCATTGAGCTATTCTCCCCTCCACCTACCGAAAGAAAATACCCCCCCCCCCCATGGTTTTGAAAAGCACTTTCAACACACTGGCTTAAAGCAAGGATTGGCAAAGTTAGAGTGTCCTCCACAGAAGCGTGAGAACGTGGGTTCGATCCCCAGTCAAGTCATACCAAATACGTACAAAATGGTATTAACCGCTGCCTCACTTGGCACTCAGCATTAAGAGATTAGTGTTAGGACTGGCCGGCCTGGTGTCAGGATAATGTCACTGGGTGTGACATCATGCTACAAGTCTGTGTCATGATGCCCCAGTGCTACACATCACTATAAACTGTCACTCTGTACACATCATGGAAATATGACTGAAAACTTGTTAAAGCTCAATGCCTTTCCGAAGGGCATACAGGCAGCAGAACAGTAATCAAAGTAGAAGGAACATAGAGCTTTCACTAACCCAAATTAAAAATATAATAGACTAATTACAGTTTTGGATATTTATGTTAGGTTCAGAGGTTAAACAGAGTGATTCCCAGTTATTGAGAAGTTGAAAGATATGTCCCAAGAAAGGAATGGATGTGCATTTATGCTAATATCGTCCCCTTGATGTTATGTGAAGTTGGTACTGGAATAAGTTTGGCAAGTGACTCTTTGATTTTGTGAGATTTGTCACATCATAAGTCGCTTGTACAACCACTGAATGGAGGAATCTAGATATTTTAATAAATGGTCATGATTAGATGGTTTACTACAGGAGGCAATTATCAGGGTCCACAAAATTTGGACAGCAAAATTACATGTCACTCACACCCACCCCACAGCATAGTGATTGTAAAATAGAGAGAAGTGAGTTATAAAGAGGTCAAAATGTAGCATGTCCAAAACAGTTGCTTAAGGTAGAAGTTGGACTAAACATTAAGAGGGGCCCCGTGTGATCTAAAGTGCTGTCCATTACAGATCACTGCCATCTCACCTCTGTCAGTGTGGATTCGAGTCTAAGATTCGGCTAATGTTGTTATGTGAGAAAGCTTGCCAGTAGCTTCTCGTGGGTTGGTGGTTCTTACTGGGGTTTTCCGGGTTCTTCCTCCACCATTAATACTGGCTGCCATGTATAACCTATATTGTGCTGAAAAATGGCGTTAAACCATAAAAAACAAACAAACTAAACATTAATATCGGAAATTTATTAAGCCTTTGAACTAGATGAAAGAAATAGTCACCAGTCCTACTGAAAGTAGTGCAGTTTTGATGGAAGAAAATTACAACAGCTGAATCCTCAGTTTACAAGTCTTTTTTTCTGTCTTGCTAATATTCTCTTTTATTTGATACATTTTACAAAGTGAGTATCAGCGACGTAGATTACAAGCTATCAAACAAAGTTCAATTAATGGGATTAGGTTAAGCTTCTAGGTTCAGTCTCAACAGACAAGAAGACTGTTAAAGTTTCTTTTTTTCAATGTATTGTCATATGAAAGACCATAGTAGATGCACATCCATTTATGTACACATTTCAATGTACTTTCTTGTCTTTGATAGACCATAGATGCATATCTATTTCTGTAGATAATTCACTGTACTTTCTTGTTGCATGATAGGCCATAGATGCACATCCATTTCTATACATACATCATTGTACTTGTTCAATGAAAGACCATTAATCTTCATGATTCAATAACTTCATTATACTTTTAGGTGACGCAATTCAAATTTGAAAAGATATCATTCATATTGAATAACATCTTAACTAGTATCCATATTACCAACTCTTCGAATTTTATCTTGCACGCTATCTGAATGTGAAAAATGATTAAAATAAATGATGCTATAATATTTATACTGTATGATGGTACTTGTAGATTTTAATACCTTGAAGAAAAACTACAGAAGATGGCATCTAACACTGGTTTGCAGTCTAACCATCATCCATCCAGAGAACTGGAAGGGATAGCGCAAAAAATAGGACTCCGTCTTGAGGACCGAGCTTTTGCCCTCTACATGGATCGTGAAGACCCACTATGCCACCTCAGGAAAGAGTTTGCTTTCCCCAAAATGAAAATGTTGAAAGGAGGTATGTCATTTAGTGTTAACAGTAATTTTTATCCCAAAAAAATAGTCCAGGTCAAAGAATTTTAAATCTCTATATTTCAGTTTATGGTGCAGTTGTTTTCTTGTGATGGTAATTTATATTAAAATATAAATATTAAACAGAATTATTTTAAGCAACAGTTCATCTCAATATTTTTATTTTAGCTTTTTACATTTGATGCCCTATTTTCAAAGTTTTGGAGTTTAAGTGGCTCACTGGTTAGTGTTCTGGACTCAGTATTGATAGGTTGTGGGTTCGAATCCTACCATGACTCAGATACCGTGGTGTGTCATTGGTTAAGGCGCTGTATTCCAATTACATCAGCACTAAATAGCCTACTTGAGTTGTGCTATAAAGCACCAAATGAAAGTGAACTTTAACATTTTGAGAAGTTTCTTTATTTGCAAGGCATTCTTAGAGTTTGGGTACATGGGATGTTTGGGTACATGGGATACAACAATGGTTATATCTATCTATCTTTGGACCCATATCTTTTAAATTCTGTTAACAGCATTCATTTTTCCTAACTAAGCTAATGTATTATTTCATGTTTACGTTTAAGCTATTCATGTAACACACCGCTCCTGTGACCTAGTGGTTAGAGCATCTGCCACAGAAGCGGGAGGTATTTGAATTTGATCACCAGCCGTGTCATACCAAAAACTTACAAAAATGGTACTAACAGCTGCCTTGCTTGGCGCTCAGCATTAAGAGGTTAGTGTTAGGACTGGTCGGCCTGGTGTCAGGATAATTTGACTGGGTGGGGGGACATCATGCTACATGTCTGTGGCATGATGCACCAGTGCTAGACATCACTATAAACTACCTCACTGCAGACAACGTAGCGATATGACTGAATTTTTTTTAAAGCTATGTTAAAAATCCAAATCAAACAAACAAACAAATCTTCATGTAACAAATATATTTTTCTATTTTAATCTTTCTTTGTGAGAAGTGCAGATAGTATTTCTCATGATTTAGATGTAAATATATAAATGTATGATTAATATAAATCCAGTGTAGACATGTTTTGAAGAATTTCAGTTTCGACTTAATGACTAGTAGAAACTATCATGAGAATCATGAAATGATGTAGATTTGATCGATTTCTTGTTTAAGACAACATTGGTTTTGTCATATCATTTTTTTAGAAGATAAGTGGACTTGATTCCCAAAAGGGCACATTTGCTGAGAAAGGGTCCTTGTTCAGAGTCACAATGTCACAGTGATATTTATAAAATCATTTACATCGATATTTTCTTCAGAAATTGTAATCAGTAAAGTAGAAAGATTTATAATGAAATAAAATGAATCAAAGTTAACACAGACATTTTGCATAGTGAACTGATTACTTTTAACATATGATTATTTAAGGATAATTACTATTAACACTTGAGCATTAGTGCCAATTACTTTTAATGTTTTATCATTTAAGGATAATTACTATTAATCTCTTACCAATTAAAGAATATTATTAATGTCTTGTCATTTAAGGATAATTACTTTAATGTCTTATCATTAAAGGATAACACATCAGCTATATGCATATATAGAACAGACATTTTAAAGAAACTTGAAGATTTATTTTAAGAACAAGGAAAGGATTCTAGTTCAGATTAAGTTCAACCACCACTAGTTTATTTGGTGACATAAAAGCTGCTTGTTTTAATAGGCACATTTGCTTGTGCACACCTCTATCCTTGTGTTTACTTTTTGATGGAAGATTTAAAATATTTTTGTAATATGTAAAATATAGAAAGTGCCAACCCATTGATTGTCATGTAAACATAGTTCTGCATGTACTTCATACATTTGATACAGGTGTCAGATACGTAGATTTAGAGGTATACTTCAATTTACTCCAAAAATGAGAAGGAAAAATACTATAAGAGAAGTGTAGTTCCCTAACATTTTGCACTATTCCTTTTTGGGCTTGCCATTGTCCCCCCATCTCTCACTTCTTTATTGCATTCTCGCATTATAAGACTAGGGAAAAGGTCTAATATATATTTGCATTAAACAGGAATTATATATTTGCAATAAATCATATTTGTATTAAACAGGAATTATATATTTGCATTAAACAGGAGTTATATATTTGCATTTATTTGCATTAAAATATATTTGCATTAAACAGGAATTATATATTTGCATACATTTGCATTAAAATATATTTGCATTAAACAGGAATTATATATTTGCATTAAAATATATTTGCATTAAACAGGAATTATATATTAGCATATATTTGCATTAAACAGGAATTATATATTTGCATTAAAATATATTTGCATTAAACAGGAATTATATATTTGCATATATTTGCATTAAACAGGAATTATATATTTGCATATATTTGCATTAAACAGGAATTATATATTTGCATATATTTGCATTAAAATATATTTGCATTAAACAGGAATTATATTTACGTAACAAAATCAGCTATACTGTAAGCAGAAATGTAATATACTATGTCACAACACAAATAATTATTGTCGAATAAATGACATGGTCGGTTTATTGTATTTCCATATAGATGCAGTATTTCATATCATGCATGCTAAATATATGCATAGCCATCACTATTTATTCATTCTGTGACAAAATAAAACAACCACTCCGATAGCCTTGTGGTTAAGACATCTGTATTGGATGTGGGAGGTAGTGGGTTCAATCCTTGGCTGGGTCATACCAAAGACTTATAAAAATGGTACTAACAGCTGCCTTGCTTGGCTCTCAGCGTTAAGAGGTTGTAGGTGTCAGGATAATATGACTGGGTGGGATATCATGCTACATGTTTGCAACATGATGTCCCAGTGTTAGGCATTACTCGAAACTGCCACACTGCAGACATCGTAGTGATATGGCTGAAAAATTGTTAAAGCTACATTAAAAATTCAAACAACACCGAGTCGGACACACACACACACAAGCACACACACACACAAGCACACACACACATTAAGGAACATGTTGAAAGGCTTACTGTCACTCACAAGTCATTTCTGTTTAGTGTCATTTCTATCCTATGAGGGAAGCTGATAAAGAAGTTTACGCAGGAGGCAAGCATGTATTTTACAGTTTATTGGTACTTTTGTTATATTGAATAAACACTTGTGTGTAATGGTCTTTTCTTGATTGTCAACAGTGGACCTGTCTGTCGTTGATCCTGAGGAGGACTGTGTTTACTTTTGTGGAAACTCATTGGGACTTTGTCCAAAGAAAACTAAAGAGTACATGAATATTGAAGTGGAGAAGTGGGAGCAGACGTGAGTAATATTTTACTTTTATGGTACAGTTGCTTTGTTCTAACTAAAGTGTATATTGCTTTGTTCTAACTAAAGTGTATATCAGCTTCGCCATGTTGGCACATTTACTCAAACATTAATTTTTGCTGAGGAATTTAATACTAATATAGTTTAACCAAAGTCCATTCAGTTCTGATTATTGAATACTCTGTACCTCAGCTCTCATAAAGACATTTCCTGATGAAAATTATTGACTTTGGACTTTGACATTGGTGACTATACCTGGTAATAAACAGGATGTCAGGCCTTTTTGGACAAATAACAGCTTTGTTTTCATTGTGACATCACATCATGTGAAAAGCAATTAGATTTGTACTGGACATTGTTTGAAAATGTCCATGCACATAAATGTTGATTTTTGTAGAATGTATTGAGGAATGTAAATAATGACCTCCAAAGAATATGGATATGTGAGGATCCAAATAAAATAAATAATTGCCATTTAAAGGTTTGTGTAATGCATACATGACCTGTTTTTGTTTTTCTGTAAGTATGGCAGTGGGAAAGAAAGAATTAGAAATGATCTTGGTCTTTATTCAGAAGATTTTCCAGGAGATCTAATGGACATGACAGAGTTGCTCTGTGGTGGTGGTGGTGGAGCAGTTAAATCAATTTGATATCTTTGTCCAGCAAAGGAAAGTTTGGAAACTTTTTCATGAATTTTACCATTTTTAAAATATCTTCTCTATGTTAAGTAGAAAAACAAGGACGGAATTGATGTCAAATGAAAGGAATGAATGAATTCTAGTGGTTCAGATAAATTATATGGGTGAAAGTATTGTTATACCTAGGACCTGGTTCTCATCAAAATTGAGAGAAAGTTAAGGTTGGAGAACCTGTACTCTCCAAGGCACCATAGGATGCATGATTTAGAGTGGATTTGCCTCCCTTAGTATGTAATGCCGGCTATCTTGTAACAGCAGTGCATTGTGAATCGACCAAAATTGGTGGAGGCAATTGACTTCAAAATGATACTTTGTAAGTTTGACATTGAATTTAAGAGTACACACAGGATAGAAGCCATTGTATTTGAGGGAATGGATGTATTTGTACAAGACATAGAAATATTACTTTATAAAATTTTATTGACATGAAAAAGAGCTGGGCATTAATGTCAATTTTGTCGAAACTTTATTGTGTTCATAGATGTTGGATACAGAATATGTTATATTTCATGAGTATATACGTTATGAGAATGCAAAATAATATATATTTTTTATTATCCCAAGGCTTACTGTCATTATGGTTTATATGTTATAACCATCACTATATATATATATATATATATATATATATATATATATATATATAGTAATTTTTTTCAAGTATGATAGGGGAGATACATGATATTATGGACATTGGTGGGACACCAGGTTGTGTTGAACACATTTTACAATTTTCGTTTCAGCGGTGTACAGGGACATACTAATGGTGATCTGCCGTGGGCTTGGTGTGATGAAATGCTGGATGGGGATATGGCCAAGATTGTAGGTAAGTACGGTAGTTACCTGTTTTTAACACTGACATCAGTGTAGACCCCAGATTCTTGTAAGTCTTAGGTCTTGACTTAAGGCATTTGATTGGTCAGTTTAAAATCTGAGTAAAAGTGCATCTGATCAGACCAGAATTTCATTAGCAGAAATGAAGTCTGGATTTTAATTGAGATAATCAAGCCTCATTTTCAACTACATAATATGCTCAGTGCAGTCTTAAGAATCTCTGCTGGATTTAATTAGCAAAATGCCACAAAAGACCTCCTGATTTTAGGTCCCAATCTCTTTTTTTTTAATTTAGTCGCCCTTCTTGGCTTTTGAATACGTTTATATTTATGCCATACACTCCATTTGATAAATCTACAATAATTGTGCTAATATTATGGAATAAAAGGCAATTACACATCAGTGTACTGGTATCGTTGTTAAAATTCTCGCTGAACACAAGCCAGCCACTGTATTGTTTGTCACAAAACGCAAGACTAATTGGCCAATGTGTGGATAGTTACGATGTTTGTTCAGCCAAAACACAAAACTAAAATTGATTGATGTTGATCTTAGTTGATCATTATGAGAATTTGAGCCTTTATTATCAGCACTCTTTGTGAACATGTAAATTATGATGGTTTTATGCCTTATACAATAAAACCTCAATTTGTAGGATTGCTTGTATAATTTGAAAATGAGTAACTCCTGAGTACGTGATTCAGTGTAAATGAAACAGCTATTAAAGACTAGCTGAAATGTTATCTGGAAGAATACAATTTTGTCAAAACAGCGCATAAAGCAAAACCTGCATCTAATATGTTTGGGAATAAAAAATTATTTAAGTGATGCTATTGCACTGTGTTAGTTGTTGTTGTTGTTGTTGTAGGGTTTAACACTATTTTTAAGCACATGATAGGCTATACATGGCGGCCATTATTATTGGTGGAGGAAGAACCCGGGAAAAGCCCCGGAAAGAACCACCGACCCACGAGAAGCTACTGGCAAGCTTTCTCACATAACTACATTAGCCGAATCTTAGACTCGAACCCACAAAGACAGAGGTGAGATGGCAGTGATCTGTAATGGAAAGTGCTTTAGACCACTCATCCACTCGGAGCCCCTAACACTGTGTTAGTACTGAGTAAATGCAACCGGTCCACGCATTATGAAGTACATGTTTAGCTTTCTTTACTTTCATTTTGAAGAAATCAGAAACTACGCACATGCAAAATAAATGCAAAATCAATCAAAGTACATTATAACAGTTGAATAATTGATGGGTTAACAGAAAGATATTCTTCTTACATGCCCATGTCTAATGACACAGAAAAAAATAATTTTTTTGTAGCGGATTCCCCAGATTTACAGCCATTACTTTAGTCAACAAAAAGACCTAAAAACTGGCCCATGGATAAGCTAATCCCCTTCAAGGCCTTTATTTTTTCCTTAATTATCTGGCTTCTATGTGAGTATATATGGTAAATTGTAACTAGTACTTCTGGATTCTGAACTTATACTTAATTGAAGATTTAAGTTCTCCTGTTGAAATTCAGGTCTCATTGGCAGAAAATTGCTGTCATACCTCAAATTTATCAATCAATTTCTTGGTGAAAATCAGGCTAGGTCATGAGAATCATATTCATTGTTGGGTGTGATTGTCCATGAGCATGCCCTCCCCCCAGTATCTTCACTTAATGTGTTAAGTAATAGTAACTTTATAAATTGATGCACTCATTATCTGTTCATGGTTTACTGTTGTTTCAGTGTTCAGCATTAAAAAGATCCATTCACTTCTGTTACCATCAGTTTTGTTTAAAAATGTACAGTCCTACCCATTTATGTTGACACCCTTGGGCCTGAGGAAATATTGTCAACATAGGCGGATGTCAAGGTAAATGTTGGGGGGGGGTCTCTAAGAAAAGGGTATAAGTTAAATTTGTCAGTAAGAGATGAAGGAAAAGACTGCTACATTTGAAGATGTGGAGGAAACCACAAAATGTTTGAACGAAGCATTTGCGAAAAAACTTAGTTCTTTGCTGCAACAGGTGGTTGGTTCAGTTGGTTTAATGTTCGTCATACCATCGGATACAAAAGTATTTGTGGAGAATACATGTACTGTTGACAGCTTTTCATTTCCCTGTGAATAGCCCCATCCCTTTGGTACCCTCAATAGGATGGGAACAGACTGATTAAAATCTAGGCCAATTTAAGCACATGTACATGAAGCATATAAATAACAACTATCCAACCATGTGCTAATGCCAACATTGAATATCGTAATGTTTTTCGTATCAGGATATGATTGATGTAATATTTTATTGTGGATTTTATAACACAAAGGTAACCAAAATGTAATTTGTTAATATACAAGTGTATTGCACACTGATTCTGTCTTCATGTACTCAAAATTTCCATTGCTTTCTCAAAGTGTAAATGCTACTCACTGATGATGGGTCACCCTTTGCTGATTAATTTTAACTTTTATCTTTTTTTCAGCGCCTCCCCCCCCACTTATCTCGACATCTGCCTATATCAACAATATTTCCTCGGGCCTGAGGATGTGGACATAAAAGGGTAGGACATAAAAGGGTAGGACTGTATTAAGATTACATGAAGAAATAATGAATTTCTATGTTTTCTTATACAGGTGCTAAGAAGGAGGAGGTTTGTCTCATGAATGGATTGACGGTTAATCTTCATCTATTATTGGTAAGAAAACAGCCATTTAGATTATTCAGCCTGCTAAATTAGACACTTGCATGTATAGGAAACATTATCATTAAAGACAGTATTGATAAAGGTTTCTTGCTAAATATCCATTGTATGAAATCTACATACATTGCTGTCTTATGTGAGGATGAAGTAGATTTTTTGACAATTGCAGAATGGTATAGTAAAAACTTTGAGAATATGAAACATGTAAAATAATCCAGAAAATATGGGGGGAAAAATGATTCCAGCATTTCTTAAAATCAAATTTAAAAAGGATGTCACTGTGACTCAGTATTTGAAATATGTGTGAATATGTGGTCTGAATCTGAATTTATCTACATGCCATTGATTATACAGTCAATTTTCAGTGAATAAATTCATAATGGAGAACTGTATCATCACAGCAATAGTTGGTTACAGTGACCTATTTTCCATTCATGTTGAGTTAATCCATGTTACTTTTTCAGGCATAGTTACTTCCAGAAACATTCATCTTTGTGAATGTTTGTTCTCTGGAGAGTACTACATGGTCATGCCAAAAGTCAGAAATAGCAACTGCAGTAACTTATCATCAGAAATCCACAAACTTGAATAACCATTATACTGCACAAATGTAAATCCCCAAACTAGAGCAACTGCAATATCATAGCATTGGAAATCCCCAAACTAGAGCAACTGCATTATCACAGAATTGGAAATCCCTGAACTAGAGCACCTGCAATATCACAGAATTGGAAATCCCTGAACTAGAGCACCTGCAATATCACAGAATTGGAAATCCCTGAACTAGAGCACCTGCAATATCACAGAATTGGAAATCCCTGAACTAGAGCAACTGCATTATCACAGTATTGGAAATCCCCGAACTAGAACAACTGCATTATCACAGCATTGGACATCTGTTAACTAGAGCAACTGCAATATCACAATCATAGAGGCATGGGTTTTTCACCTGAATGGTTATTGTTACTCCTACTGAATGGAAAGTCATAGTGGCATGGGTTTGTATTGAAAGAATTTTTACAGTTTACACCACTCCGTTGGCCTAGCAGTTAGAGCGTCCATGGTGGAAGCGGGAGGTTGTGGGGTCGATCCCCGGCCAAGTCATACCAAAGACTTACAAAACTGGTACTGACAGCTGCCTCTATTGGTGCTGAGCATTAAGAGGTTAGTGTTAGGACTGGTTGGCCTGGTGTCAAGATAATGCGACTGGGTGGGACATCATACTACATGTCTGTGGCATGATGCCCCAGTGTTAGACATCACTATAAACTGCCTCACTGCAGACATTGTAGCGATATGACTGAAAAATTGTTTAAGCTATGTTAAAAATCCAAATCAAACAAACAAACATTAAAAATCCATATCACACACACACTTGCGGTTTACAGTTGGTATGTATAAAAGCTGTGTTGATGTGATGTCCAACATGGCCACCACAGTGGCTACTCCTTCAAGATGGAAGATATATCAGCATGATTTTTCACCTGAAGACTTCTTATGATGTCTTGTTAATTCCAAATGAAAATGGCAGCCGTCATGGCAGCAATCGTGCAAATCTTGTTGTTGTGATTCCTTCAGAATGAAAAGTTTTCACCAATATACTAATTCTGATATTGGTCGAGAGTGATCTGACCTAGATTTTGAATACCACAATATACATATTAAACAATTTTAGCTCAAATTCTTGAGAATGTATGATTTATCATCTCACAATGGAGTTTTTGACAAAAGTCTTAAGTTGTGTCTGGTTTGTCCTAATTGAAAATGGTGCCAATCTAACGTCCAGTATGGCTTCCAAATTGGCTAATTTGACAATATTTATCACCCTGGAATATCAGAAATGGTTTTAACATTCTGCAGTTAATGGTTTATTTTGAGGGACTATTGTTGCAATTCATTTTCAGTTTGCTTTAAAAGCTAAAAACCATTGCACTTAAGTTGAATTGTGATTGTTTTCCCCCCAATTATAACTTATTTTAGTTGTAGCATTTTAATAAGCTGCTTTCAATGAAAATTTCTTATTGTGGACAACTGTTTTAGAAGGACATTGGTTCAATTAGACACCTGACTTAGAGACAATGATTGTTTCACATGGGCAGCTGATTTAGAGGTTCAATGACTGGTCTAAATAAGGGTTTCCCAAGTGGTCTAATGTGCTCTCAAGTTACGGATAACTGCCATCTCACCTCTTTGTGGGTTCGAGTCTCAGATTCGGCCAATGTGGGTATGTGAGAAAGCTTGTCAGTAGCTTCTCATGGGTCGGTAGTTCTTTCCAGGGGTTTTCCCCGGGTTTTTCCTCCATCATTAATACTGGCCGCTATGTATAGCCTATCATCTGCTGAAAAATGGCGTTAAACCCTACACCAACTACAACTACTGGTCTAAATGGATGCCTGAATTAGAGGTATAATATCATTGTGATAGTTAATAACTGACATGTGTTGATATTACTGTTTTTTTTTTTTACATTGCATTCCTACTGGAAAGTTAGTTAAATTGGACAGGATGAATCAGTCCCTTTCATGTCCACTAATAATAGTTCTTTCAGTATTTATGTAAGCAGATGTTTCACAATGTATTTTTGTATCAGATGCTTCTAGAAATTAATGTACATACATTAGAGGAAGATGAATCAATGCTAAATAAAATGTAATTTCTTAACTTTTCAGATCTCCTTTTACAGGCCAACACCAGAGAGATATAAAATCATGTTTGAAGGGCAAGCATTTCCTTCGGATCATGTAAGAAAAGTGTTCATTCTTTTTAAATGGAATTACCTATTGTTAAGTTATAATCATACTCGTTTCCAAAACATAACATTTCTTCTTGAAGTCATTTAATCATGATGAAATGTTACAAAAAACGTGCAGTATACAAATAAGCATTTAAACATGTGTAAAATTGTTTTGCATCATTGATAGGGAAAATACTATAAATGTTGATTTTATTTTAATGCAGTCTAGGTGAGAAATAGGTATGCATCTTTGTGGGGTAAATACCATACAAAAACACTTATAAGTTTATTTGGCTATGTGTTGCCTCCCCCCCATCCTATTTAGGGTTTCTTATATATCATTATATAACAGTATGCCTTTGAGAGCCAGATTCTACTACATGTATATTTCATTACATTACAGTATGCCTTTGAGAGCCTGATTCTACTACATGTATATTTCATTACATTACATTATGCCTTTGAGAGCCAGATTCTACTACATGTATATTTCATTACATTACAGTATGCCTTTGAGAGCCAGATTCTGCTACATGTATATTTCATTACATTACATTATGCCTTTGAGAGCAAGATTCTACTACATGTATATTTCATTACATTACAGTATGCCTTTGAGAGCAAGATTCTGCTACATGTATATTTCATTACATTACAGTATGCCATTGAGAGCAAGATTCTGCTACATGTATATTTCATTACATTACATTATGCCTTTGAGAGCAAGATTCTACTACATGTATATTTCATTACATTACAGTATGCCTTTGAGAGCCAGATTCTACTACATGTATATTTCATTACATTACAGTATGCCTTTGAGAGCCAGATTCTACTACATGGGTATAATCCAAAGGAAAGCATGGTCTTAATGCAACCCAGAGAGGTAAGCTGTACATAGATTAAACATTTGGAAGTATCTATAATAAGTAATAAATTGAATGAGTGTGTTTTGTATATGTTTTTATGCATTATGATGGAGATATTGTATAGCATTTATATTTGGAAATGGTTTGGGATAGCACAAAAGGTAAGGAGTTCCAAATATAGATATATCACTAATAAATATTAACAAATTTATGTAAATTATGTTTTTAGTCACATTGCAAATTTTTTTTCCTGCTGGTGAATTTTGATAACTTTATGCTTTTATTTTCACACACACATTCATTTAAATGTGACCCTATGGTCACCAGAGTTCAGCAGTCACATGATCACATTTGCTATTCTAAGTTCCTTCCTGCAGAATTATATAAATGCCATGTAATCAGTGGTTGCCTCACTTCAGTAAGTGGCCAAGTGTTTATTACCTAGGCAATTGTTTCACCCTGCCTTCCACTATATATATATATATATATATATATATATATATATATATATATAAAGGTATATTACGTTAATCAATAACCACAGATAGCGTCTTTTCATTCCCTAATCATCAAAGGTCTCTCATAAAAGCAACTACTTAATCCATTAATTGTTTAAATGTGAACTCCAGTTTTCATGCCTTATTACATCATCTGATGTAACAAAAGTCAGTCCTGTGTTTCCCAATCTAAGGTCAAGTTTGTACGTCAATAAAAGGTATGTGCTTAAAACCTTGACAATGATAGGAAAATCAGTGATATGTAATGTAAAATGAGTGAATAGAGTGAGGATACAGTAATCTTGTGTGGAAGTGTGGAACTTTGTTTATTTTTGGTTTTGGTGTTTTTTTGTGTTGTTTTTGCTAAATAACACTAAATGCATGTATCTTAACAGCATGCTTCTACTGCTTGTTGAGAGTGAATACATCATGATGAGTTTGATTCAGGAGACAACAGTGCAGTTACTTTTGTTTTTGAGGTTTTGCTTCTGTTCCTTGAGACCTTCTCATTTTGTTTTGAATTTAATGAGAGATTCTTCTTCTGAAGTTTGGCAGATTGGTGGGTGTAAGTCCGTTGTTATTCCAGACCATGACTTTAGAAATTGTAAAATAGACATGGAACTGATCTGACTCATATTTGTAACCTGGAGTTGTCACCTCAAGGCATCTTGGTTCTTGACCTTTACAACAATCTTTTGGTAGTCCATGCATACCAGGCTTGTGACAACAGTTCTCATGATGGGTCCTGCCACATACTGAATGCCCATCCTGTTTTTCTCTGGACCATATCATAGTCAGTAGAACCAGTCTATTCTTTTCTGCCGTCATACCAACACCTGACCAAGCCATTGATTCAGTTGTCCTTACAGTCTTCCTAGTAATAACCTTCCAGCTATCCTTTTGGCCTTCCTTATAGCTAACCTTCTGGCTGTCCTTACAGTTATTTTTCAGTCCTTCCTTACAGTTATCTTTCAGTCCTTCCTTATAGCTAACTTTCTAGCCTTCCTTACAGTTATCTTTCTGGCCTTCCTTACAGTTATCTTTCTGGCCGTCCTTACAGTTATCTTTCAGTCCTTCCTTACAGTTATCTTTTAGTCCTTCCTTATAGCTAACTTTCTAGCCTTCCTTACAGTTATCTTTAAACTGCTCTGGTGGCCTAGTGGTTAGAAGCGGGAGGTCGTGGGTTCGATCCCCGGCTGAGTCATACCAAAGACTTACAAAAATGGTACTAACAGCTGCCTCGCTTGACGCTCAGCATTAAGAGGTTAGTGTTAGGACTGGTCGGTCTGGTGTCAGGATAATGTGACTGGGTGGGACATCATGCTACATGTCTGCGGCATGATGGCTCAGTGCTAGACATCATTATAAACTGCCTCACAGCAGACATCGTAGCGATATGACTGAAAAATTGTTAAAGCTACGTTAAAAATCCTAATCAAACAAACAAACAAACAAACAGTTATCTTTCTGGCCTCCCTTACAGTTATCTTTCTGGCCGTCCTTACAGTTATCTTTCAGTCCTTCCTTACAGTTGTCTTTCAGTCCTTCCTTATAGCTAACTTTCTAGCCTTCCTTACAATTATCTTTCTGGCCTTCCTTACAGTTATCTTTCTGGCCGTCCTTACAGTTATCTTTCAGTCCTTTCTTACAGTTGTCTTTCAGTCCTTCCTTATAGCTAACTTTCTAGCCTTCCTTACAGTTATCTGTCTGGCCTTCCTTACAGTTATCTTTCAGTCCTTCCTTACAGTTATCCTTACAGTTATCTTTCTGGCCTTCCTTATAGCTAACTTTCTAGCCTTCCTTACAGCTATCCTTCTGGCCTTCCTTACAGTTATCTGTCTGGCCTTCCTTACAGTTATCTGTCTGGCCTTACTTACAGTTATATTTCAGTCCTTCCTTACAGTTATCTTTCATTCCTTCCTAACAGTTATCTTTCAGTCCTTTCTTATAGCTAACTTTCTGGCCTTCCTTCCAGCTAACCTTCTGGCCTTCCTTACAGTTATCTGTCTGGCCTTCCTTACATTTATCCTTACAGTTATCTTTCTGGCCTTCCTTACAGTTATCCTTACAGTTATCTTTCTGGCCTTCCTTACAGTTATCTTTCTGGCCTTCCATACAGTTATCTTTCTGGCCTTCCTTACAGTTATCTTTCTGGCCTTCCTCACAGTTATCTTTCTGGCCTTCCTTACAGCTATCTTTGTGGCCTTCCTTAAAGCTATACATCTGGCCTTCCTTAAAGCTATACATCTGGCCTTCCTTAAAGCTATACATCTGGCTTTCCTTAAAGCTATACTTCTGGTCTTACAGCTTTCCTTAAAGCTATACTTCTGGTCTTACAGCTTTCCTTAAAGCTATACTTCTGGTCTTACAGCTTTCCTTAAAGCTATACTTCTGGCCTTCCTTAAAGCTATACTTCTGGCCTTTCTTAAAGCTATACTTCTGGCCTTCCTTAAAGCTATACATCTGGCCTTCCTTACAGCTTTCCTTCTGGAGTTCTTTACAGCTATCGTTCTGGAGTTCCTTGCAGCTTTCCTTCTGGCCTTTGGGCCAGGTTGAACTATATTGTTGATTGCCTGGTCTCCAGACAGGCCATATCTGATAAGGACTGAGATATTGGATATGGATGATTGGACCACTGCTTCCAAATCTGTATGGTATGTTGTACATCAACATGGAAACTTTGCCAGATAAGAACAATTCCCACAATAAGTGCAGGGAAATTATTTGCTGTCGGACTCGGATCCTACCATAGAAAGGATGGAATTAAGTTTCAAGTTTGCAGTAGAGAAAAGTTAGCAATAACTGCAACACAATTTAGATTTACTGACCGTAATCTATTGTCAGCTATCTCACATTAATGTAAGTCATTAGACGGTGAAGGGTCAAGGTCATTTGAAATTTTTAGTCATTTGTCTTTGGCTGCAGCAACATCATCACAGGTGAGACAGTAACTTGCATGTTGCAATGCCAGCTTTTGTGGTGGATTTATGTGGGATGCATATGACAAATCTTAAGACCCAATGGACAATGGTCCTTCTATAGAAACCATAGAACCCGTTCTCCAAACTAATAACTTAAATATGGACAAAACATAATTTGTCATTGTAGAAAAATATTAAATGTCTATGAAAAAAGAGCTTGATGTTTTAATCAGTAATTTAGATTGTCATTCTTTTTCACAATGCAGGGTGAGGATTTGCTGAGGACAGAGGACATATTGGCAAAGATCGAAGAGGAAGGCGACTCCATAGCTGTAATATGCTTTAGTGGTGTGCAATACTACACTGGTCAACTGTTTGAAATGGAAAGAATTACTAAAGCAGGGCAAGCAAAGGTATGCTATAGTTATGCAGTGTCAGGGCAAGCAAAGGTATGCTATAGTTATGCAGTGTCAGGGCAAGCAAAGGTATGCTATAGTTATGCAGTGTCAGGGCAAGCAAAGGTATGCTATAGTTATGCAGTGTCAGGGCAAGCAAAGGTATGCTATAGTTATGCAGTGTCAGGGCAAGCAAAGGTATGCTATAGTTATGCAGTGTCAGGGCAAGCAAAGGTATGCTATAGTTATGCAGTGTCAGGGCAAGCAAAGGTATGCTATAGTTATGCAGTGTCAGGGCAAGCAAAGGTATGCTATAGTTATGCAGTGTCAGGGCAAGCAAAGGTATGCTATAGTTAGGGCATAAGTTATTAATCATGTAGTACAATAAAAACTATGTAACTTTGTGCAATGTGATTCCAGATGCTCATTGCATGGAAGAGAGTTCATTTTCCCATTGTTTTTTCTTTTTTCTTCTGTATGCACAGATAAGTTTCTTAATTATAGTATGAAATTAGAAACAAGTGCTAAATTATCCTGGTGTTTTAAATAAAATATGGCACATCACAGGAAGGAATAGACTGGTGTTCGGAGGCAGAAAATAAATCAATTGGATAAAAACAAATGTAGTGTGCGGTGTTTAATGAGTCAGTTGATCCTAATGTTTCTGGAAATATCTTTTAAGATAAAAGGGTTTACGATTCAGGAGATGCACTGAATGGAAGCACATTGCGATTGTATGCGGAAATATACATCACGGTATATTTCATGGTATAAATTTAGACATAATTGAACATTTTGAAAACACATAATGAAGTAATTTTTAATGAAACCAGTTGTTTTGTACAAAGATTTTTTAACAGAGAAAATTTGATGAAAAATGGCAAAAAGAATGTTTAGGTCCATGCACTCCAGGATATTCCTATTGTTTTTCTTGTTGTTGTTGTAGTGCTACACGCCATTTTCAGCACACGATAGGCTATACATGGTGGCCAATATTAATGGTGGAGGAAGAACCCAGGAAAGCCTCTGGAAAGAACCACCGACCCACGAGAAGCTACTGGCAAGCTTTAAACACGTACCCATATTGGCTGAGTCTGAGACTTGAACCTTTGTAGACAGGTGAGATGGCAGTGATTCATAATGGAGAGTTCTTTAGACCACTCGGCCCCTCGGGGCCCCGACATTCATATTGTACAAGGAGACTGGAATGCAATAGTGTGAGTTGATTCAAACTGGCAGAACCAAACGAAAGAGAAATCATGCTCTTGGATTTTTCTACAAAGATCTTGTTGTAGCCAGTACATTTATCCCATGCTAAACATCAAGAAGATGAACCTGACACAGTCCAGATGGAAAACCTCACATTTAGCCAGGTTAACTATATGTTGGTAAAATGACGATTCAGCAGTGGATTGAAAAAAGTTTCTTGGAGCAGATGTTTGAAGTGATAATGATTTATTAATGACAATGTTTTGCCTCCACTTGATAATTATTAAATAGTCTCACCAACCAAGAATCAGATTTGACCTTGAAAATGGAAAGAACCTAAAGTTGCTGAAACCTTCCAAGCAATGATAGGTGGTAAATTCATACTTCATATCACCAAGGGAAACCAAAACATCACCAGTTTCAATACAGCTGTGACTGGCACAGCCATTGAGATCATTGGCAACATTTTTGGACAAGTAAACCTTGGGCCACAACAGATGTTCTTGAGCTATGTGACAAAAGTAGTGAACTATATAAAGATCAAATAGATCATGTGGAGTGAAATAAATATAATTATCATGAAAAGCATGAGAAAAGGCAAAGGAATCCTGGATAGAAAGACTGCTGTGCAGTTGAAGACAGTCTGAGCAGAAACATCAAGGAGGCATATCATCAACTGGTGATAGATCTCACAACCTTGAAACAAGGGTAAACTACCACCATCCAGACAACTATAAGGAAGTACAGCATCACCTCAAACCAGGTATGGGTTGTTGAATACCACTGTGACAAAGCTAACAGTGATATACTCATCAATGACACACACATAAAATGGTTTCAAACAGCATTTGGAGTCAGACAGGGACCAACATTTTCCTGGAAAAGATAATGGAGGATGCCTTTGAAGACTGAGGTACTCTCAGCATTGGAGGAAGAACAATCATCATCCTTTTTTAATGGATGATATTGATTGCTTTGAAGGAGATGAACAAGAACTGGTTGACATAGTTGAGTGCCTTGACATAACCTCCACATGGAATGAAGATTAGTGCTGAAAAGACCAAACTGATGACAAACAACATCAATGGCATCAGAGATAAAGGTAAGTGGACAAGCTGGAAAGTGTCACAAGCTTCAAGTACTTGGGATAAATTTTGCAGATCAGGGCTTCAAACCAGAACTACTTTCAAGGATTGCCCAGACAAAAGCAGCAATAACAAGGTTGAGACCAATATGGAAGGACACCTGTATTGCTCCTGGTTCCAAAATAAAGATGAAGCACGCTTATTGTCAAATCCATTTTTTTGATTGCTTGTGAAACATTGACACATCATAGATGCTCCCATCAGATCTGCAACGTAGGATTCAAGCCTTTTAAATGAGATGATACCGCAAGATCATGGGCATCTCATACATCGACTGTGTAGCTAACAAAAGAGGTTTAAAGCAGGATACTGTGAGCCATTGGACCGTACAAAGATCTCCTAACCATGTGAACGATGCAATCTAAAGTGGTACTGTTAAGTATTATGATCATTAGGACTGGCAAGGCACAGTGAGAGGGCACAGAGAAAAGGCAGACAGAAAAAGAGGTGGGGAAAAACATGAGATTGGACAGGCAATGGGTTTAAAGACCCCAAAAGGCAGTGAAGAACAAGGAAAGATGTAGAGAATATATGGTGAAGCAAACTGTGATGCCCCAATCATCTCTTGGGTTAAAGGATTAACCCTTTGAACCCGACAGGCCGGTTTACCGGCCTGTTATAATGGTGTATATACCCGAAAGGCCGGTATACCGGCTTCGCTATCTACCATCATAACCCGACAGGCCGGTATACCGGCCTGTGTTATGTTATTCGCTAGATTCCCTATAAAAGTGTCAAAATTTGCCAGGGAGGCTCGGGTTAGGGTGCCGAAATATCGGGGAGATTCGGGTTCAAAGGGTTAATGATGATGAATAACCAGCTTTTGTTGTGTTCACTATCACCAGCTTTTTCTAATCATTGTACAAATGATGGAGAAGACAACTTAAGGTTTGAATACTTATTTTCATCAACTTTGTCAGAGAAAATGAGTATTTATATAAAGGGGTGATTCTGTTCTCCATTTAGACACCCCTTATGTCTATTGACACTGTTCTGCATGGAAACACTCCTTATGTCTATGGACACTGTTCTGCATTAAAACACCCATTATTTATACCACTGTTCTGCATGGAAACACCCATTATGTCTATGGACACTGTTCTGTATGGATACACCCCTTATGTCTATGGACACTGTTCTGCATGGAAACACCCCTTATGTCTATGGACACTGTTCTGCATGGAAACACCCCTTATGTCTATGGACTCTGTTCTGCATGGAAACACCCCTTATGTCTATGGACTCTGTTCTGCATCAAAACACCCATTATGTATACCACTGTTCTGCATGAAAACACCCCTTATGTCTATGGACACTGTTCTGCATTAAAACACCCCTTATGTCTATGGACTCTGTTCTGCATGAAAACACCCCTTATGTCTATGGACACTGTTCTGCATGAAAACACCCATTATGTATACCACTGTTCTGCATGAAAACACCCCTTATGTCTATGGACACTGTTCTGCATGAAAACACTCCTTATGTCTATGGACACTGTTCTGCATGGAAACACCCCTTATGTCTATGGACACTGTTCTGCATCAAAACACCCATTATGTATACCACTGTTCTGCATGAAAACACCCCTTATGTCTATGGACACTGTTCTGCATGAAAACACCCCTTATGTCTGTGGACACTGTTCTGCATTAAAACACTCATAATGTCTATGGACACTGTTCTGCATTGAAACACCCATTTTGTCAGTTGACATGGTTCGGTACCTACATATAAATGTTCATTCTGGCTGGATAAAGCAGAAAACTAGCTTTCATTACTGATAACAAGATCTTTGAAATGTACATACATCTTCTATTTCAACATACAGTTTTATTGTCAAAGCCAGCCAAGCTCCTGAGTTCACTAATACAGTACTGTGTATTCTTTTTAATTTCCTGTTCAGTGAAAAAAACAATTCCTACTGTTCTACATCCTGGGGTGGTTATAGAACTACCTTTGTTGGCTACACCAGGTGTGCATCATAATTTCATAATAATTAACTGTTTTGTATTGTGTCATAATTTCATAATAATTAACTGTTTTGTATCGAGATGTGTCATAATTTCATAATAATTAACTGTTTTGTATCGAGATGTGTCATAATTTCATAATGATTAACTGTTTTGTATCAAGATGTGTCATAATTTCATAATAATTAACTTTTGTATCGAGATGTGTCATAATTTCATAATAATTAACTGTTTTGTATAGAGATGAGCAAGATGGTTCAATACGGAAGTATAGTTTTACTTAAAAATATAGAAGCAGTTCAAAATACCTGTATGCCACAGAGCAAATGTAATTAGAGGACATACAATCCATTGTTGTTTGTTTGTTTTTTAGGGTTTAATGCCATTTTTCAGCACAATATAGGCTATACATGGCAGCCAGTATTAATGGTGGAGGAAGAAATTGGAAAATCCCCGGAAAGAACCACTGACCCACGAGAAGCTACTGGCAAGCTTTCTCACATAACTACATTAGCTAAATCTAAGACTCAAACCCACACAGACAGAGGTGAGATGGCAGTGATCTGTAACAGACAGCGATTTAGACCACTTGGGGCCCTCCATACAATCCATTAATAATAGAATTAATTTTCCTTTCTGGTCTTGGTTATAAAGAAAATTTACATTTCAGGGCTGCTATGTAGGCTGGGATTTAGCACATGCAGTAGGGAATGCAGAATTAAACCTTCATGACTGGGGTGTTGACTTTGCCTGCTGGTGTACTTACAAGGTAAATTGATTTCCATTTACCTTAATTTTTTGTTTATAATTTGCATTTGACTGATCAGTGTCAATCTAGATTTGCCATGATATAGCCAATGGAGATGAGTCAGTACTGTTTGGTGCTTGCATTTTCTACATATTAATCCATATGTGGTTTATTTCTTCATAGATGACTTTCGTCTAACTGTGCTAAGTGTAGAACCAGATTTGTCATTGCATAGCCATCATATCTGGATCTACACAGTGCAGTTAATGATTTCATGCAAACAGCATAGACCTGAATTTTTTAGGTTGAGCATTGTACGTGAAGACAGATCTTGGTCTCTGAATGCATTTTGGGAAAATAGATCTGGGTCTTCAATGTTTGCATAGTATGTGATTTTAATGTGAACAGCTTAGACCCTGATCTGAGAGTTTTTCTCATGTGAAGACAGACCTTAGTCTTTCTTCATTATGTAATGATCTCAATTTACACTATGTATTGTATGATTTCATGCATAGACCCTGATCTTTTGGGATGAACACATAATATAAAGGCAGATCCATGTCTCAGGGCATTATGTTGACAGATCTGTCTGTCATTGTATTATGTGTAGACAGATCTGCCTGTCAGTATTATATGTAGACAGAGCTGAGTATCAGTGCATTATGTGTAGACATATCTGTCAGTGTATTATGTGTAGACAGATCTGTCTATCAGTGTATTATGTGTAGACAGAGCTGATTATCAGTGCAGTATGTGTAGACAGATCTGTCTGTTGGTGTATTATGTGTAGACAGAGCTGAGTCTGTAAGTGTGTTACGTGTAGACAGATCTGAGTATCAGTGCATTATGTGTAGACAGATCTGAGTCTGTCAGTGTTATTTGTAGACAGATCTGAGTGTCAGTGCATTGTCAGTGTTATTTGGAGACAGATCTGAGTGTCAGTGCATTATGTGTTGACAGATTTGAGTGTCAGTTTATTTTGTATAGACAGATCTGAGTGTCAGTGCATTGTCAGTGTTATTTGTAGACAGATCTGAGTCTGTCAGTGCATTATTATGCATTCTTTCTCTGTTTTATATTTCAGTTTTTTTTCTCTAACTGTTGTATATTTCCTTATTCTTTCTTGGTTTTATATTTCAATATTCTTTCTCAAAATGTTGTATATTTGAGTGCTTAATCTTTGGGACAGGTAGGCTGGTAGAATGTTTCCTGTTTTTAGTATTCTTACTCTTTTATATTTCAGTACTTAACACAAGGGTGGGTGTCCTGGCAGAATATTTCCTGTTTTCAGTATTCTTTCAAATTGTTGTATATTTCAGTATTCTCTTTAAATGTGTCATTTAATTTAATTCTTAATAATGCATAGCGCAGTTAATAGTTGTATATGCTGTTGTATATATATATATATATATATATATATATATATATATATATATATATATATATATATGTATATATTTATGTATCTATGTGTGTGTGTGTGTGTACCTTTATGTTTAAAATGTTTTTTACTGTATATTTTAATTATGGACTTTGAAGTCTGAAATAAAGAATTCTTATCTTATCTTATCTTTTTCTAACTTTTGTACATTTAAATATTCTTTCTCTGACTGTTGTATATTTCAGTATTCTTTCTCTGTTTAATATTTCTGTATTCTTTCTCTAACTGTTGCATATTTCAGTATCTCTAACTTTTGTACATTTCACTGTTCTTTCTCTAACTGTTTCATGTTTCAATATTCTTTTTCTAACTTTTGTACATTTCACTGTTCTTTCTCATACTGTTGTATATTTCAGTACTTAATCTCAGGGACAGGCGGGCTGGTAGAATGTTTCTTGTTTTTAAAATTCTTACTCTGTTTTATATTTTAGTACTTAACACAAAGGTGGGTGTCCTGGCAGAATATTTCCTGTTTTCAGTATTCTTTTCTAATTGTTGTATATTTCAGTACTTAAACTCAGGGGCAGGTGGGCTGGCTGGCTGTTTTCTTCATGAGAAACATTTTTACAGTGATTTACCCCAACTTAGAGGATGGTGGGGTCACAAAATGGAGACTAGGTTCAAGATGGACAGGAGTAAGTTTAAACAACACAGAAAATGAGTTGACCAATCACAACTGGCTTTTCTTAAAACCTCTTTTGGATTAAAGGTCACTGCAAGCTACAGTTTGTGAAATGTTATTGCACTTATTTATAGGCTTTGTTGTTGTTTTAGGGTTAAACGCCATTTTTCAGCACATTATAGGCTATACATGGCGGCCAGTATTATTGGTGGAGGAAGAACCTGGGAAAACCCCCGGAAAGAACCACCGACCCACGAGAAGCTACTGGCAAGCTTTCTTACATAACTACATTAGCTGAATGTTAGACTCAAACCCATGCAGACAGAGGTGAGATGGCAGTGATCCGTACTGGAAAGCGCTTTATACCACTCGGCCACTCGAGGGTCCCTCACTAATAGGCATTAATACACAAAGTTGTATACAATTTCAGCAAAACACACAATAATGTTGACCCAGATGCTCAATTATTTGAACATGGTATGTGAGGTTGATGGATGGAAGAAGGTAGGCAGATAAGAGTAAGACCATATCCTTCTGTCATTGCTTTATACAATTAATATTTAAACTTTATTATTCTTATTTCCCTATTGTATTTTACATTCTTGCAAATTAAATTTCGTACTGTCAGGAGCTCATTTCAGATTTGGAAGAAATTAGCAAATCCCAAGGAAATCCAGTTACCTGGGATGAACACTACATATTCTGTTATGACTCTCTGGTCATAAACTAAGAACAGAAAGAAGCTAGATAAAATCAATATACAAATGTAATTATAAAAAAATAAAACTTTCAGAAAATTTATAGTAGTTTGAATTAAAATTACAAATAATATTAATAATTGTATTAAAATTCCAAATAATATTAATAATTGTATTAAAAGTCTAAATAATATTAATAATTGTATTAAAAGTCCAAATAATATTAATAATTGTATTAAAAGTCCAAATAACATAATAATTGAATTAAAATTCCAAATAATATTAATAATTGTATTAAAAGTCCAAAAGTGTATGGTGTTCTGAATGAATTCCATGTCTGTAGAAAGCTTAATCATGGTTTAAAAAAGTATATATTTTTTTTATTTAACCAGTATCAAGTATTTGTTGATCAATGTTTTATCAAATGAAGAAAATACTCCCTGCAAGGTTTTTGTCTTGTCGTTTGCTCCATCATGTCCGTTATAGTGGCATATAGTGTTAACCTTATCTATCCATCTGTCCATCCATCCATTACACTTTAGTTAATGTTTTGGGTTAGGTTAAATATGGCAGTTTGGTCAGGCTTCCTTGTTCATGAACACATTTCTAATTTCACTAATAATGAAGATGTATGTATACTTTCTAAATCACATCAGTAAGAAATTTCCAATTGTCATCAGCCAAAATAGTGTTGAATTATTGTGTAATTAACAGTCTCTTTTAGCCACTTAAGCCACAACCAGCTGACATACTAAGGGCTGTTCTTTTTAGTCATACATGGTACCCAGTAAAGGCAGTTTAAAAAAAATAAATATGTCGGGGTACATTCATGTTTATAAAGTTAAATGATAAGATTATTCTAAGGGGGCCCTGAGTGGCTGAGTGGTCTAAAGCGCTTTCTGTTACAGATCACTGCCATTTCACCTCTGTCTGCGTCGGTTCGAGTCGCAGATTTGGCCAATGTGTGTATGTGAGAAAGCTTGCCAGTAGCTTCTTGAGGGTCGGTGGTTCTTTCGGGGGGGGGGGGGGGCCTGGTTATTCCTCCACCATTAATACTGGCTGCCATGTATAGCCTATCTTGTGCTGAAAAATGGCATTAAACCCAGCAACAACAACAACAACAGATTATTCTAAATTGCATCATGCGATGGGTACCCCACATCAAAAGTGCCTTTCCTTGGTCTAGGGTATTGAACAGCTTTAAATTGGTTACAGTGGTATCTCATGAAAAGATAACATATTTGTGGTATTGGGGACTCTTTTCTTTTAAAACATCATATAGGGATGTCTTTCAAAATGCGCACATTGCCTTTCATGTAGAGGGTCATAATCTCAGAACTACACATCACATTTGTATATGTAACCTTGTACATGTGTTCCTATCTGTCAAATAAATCCAGCTTTTGATTTCATGGTTTTTTTTTTGTCTTTAATTTCAAGGTTGCTGTTGATAAAAAAAAATTGGTTTTTGTATTTCAAACAAGACCAGAACTACAATTTTCATTAACGAATTTCAGTGACAATTGGTACATAACATATTTTATAATCATTTTAAATAGAGAATATTAGCAATATTGAAGTTGGTTTCTTTAGATTCAAGGCCAGTGTTATTACAAATACATTTTGCCCATGCTTTTCATTTCTGGATAATAACTGAAATTCTTCATGACTGACTTTAAGAAAACTTGGTACATGTGTACTCAAACTATGCTCCAGAAAACACATTCAAGTAACTAATAGATGTTGGTAGGGTATTGTGCCTTTTGCAGTACTACTGATTTCTCTTTCAGATTGGGAACCCTATGTAGGTGCCTATAGATACCGCATCAGCAACACTCCTGGTTTTCTCTGCCCATCACTAAAGGCCAGCCTTGAGGTAAAACCAGCAAGCATGGCATGCTTTCCATACAAAATATGTCAACCCACATGATTTGGGCAAGAATTTCACGACTTTTTCAGCACTTCATGAATTCACGTCGCATGCAGAAAATAATGAATTCCCCAATTCTAATTCTCAATTATTTAAAATGTTTAATAAAATAACAGATTACCTGTTAAGCGCTAATCATGATATTGGCAGTTGTGATATTAGTCAACTATAGCTGATTGGTATGGTTGTCCCAGTAGCAAGCATTTTAATGTATTTTATTCTCTATATATAATAATAGTTTTATAAATGATTTTAAGAGAAACTGTGGACTTGCCAGAATTTTGTTCCGTGCATGCACCACCAAAGCTGATTTGAATTACCTTGAAAATGTCTTCACCACCAAGGAAAAATATAGTCTGAGTTTCCTCTGACCCTTTTTACCCCATTTTTACTTTGGAAATTTGCTTATTGTCCATATCATGTGACTATATGACCTCATTGACATGTAGGTTGTGAGATTTGTATAGTCATGTGGCTTGGACTGAAAATAGCCAGATCCAGATTAACTTTCAGCAACAAAGTACTTTTGTCTCATCTGTCAGTTGATTAAAGACATGACGAATGCTATGATTACAATTTGCCTCTCAATTTGGTGCAGGTATATCCTGATGAAAGGTGGTTTAAGTTTGCTGGGCCAGCTAGTAAGAGGCTACCCCGTACCGACTCCAAATGGTGTTGGTGAATTCCAACTTTTTTAAAATAGGGAATGGAGTCCGACCCTACACCCGAACATAAATGATCCGATATAAAAATGGTGTGGCAAGGATCAGAGGAATCTCGGAATAGTAAAAAGAAATATATTGCACAAAAAGTAAAGTTTAGTTTGGAATATATAAAAAATTTGCAGTGCATTTAGCCATCAAAAACCAATCTACATCATGCTCTTTGCACGCAGTGTGCCACAAATGTTAGCATTGGGAATGGTGGCAGAGACAATGTGAGGAAGCACATTGGTAGTTAAACGCATATAAAGGTTGGGAAAATTAATATTCTTTGGAATATTTTAAGCCATTGCTGGAAGAACTACAGGGTACCAATGTTGCAGCATTGTTTGTGAGTTTTCAGGTTGAACATAATCTACCTTTACCAGCTTGAGACCATGCTAAACATTTGTTCTGACAAATATTCTCGAACTCGAGGATCACTTCATGAATTCATGTTAAAATTCACTAATTTTTATCACCATTTTCACTAGTTGTGAGCCTGGAGGATTGGCGGCTATGCATGTAGATCATATGGATGGGGAAACATATCTTTTTATCTTTTTATCTGTTTTATGAAAAATGTTTTTCAAGTCGGACATGCATCAAAGATTCAAAATGATACTTTTAACCTTTAACACTATGAATAATAAAGTTCATATTATAAACTAACAGATATTATGTCAATCTTCAAATCGATGTATGTATAAATATGTATGTATTTTGTCATACTGATATGCGGCATAGGTGTATTGTTTGACCCCAAGTCACAGGGAATGATGAACCATCATATAGATGAAGATGAGATGCTAGATTCTGCGGAACAGTTGACACATGCAGCACATATACCATAACAAATCGGACAATTTTGATTAAATTGTCTGTGTATTTTCATTGATTGAAATTTAATCAGAAAATTGATAGAATACATTCCCTGATCATACTAACATTAATTCATGCATGGGTATTTCATCTGTATTATATTGACAAAGGGCAATAACTCTTGATGATGACCTTACTTTGCAACTGCTGGGTGTCACTGGTTTTTAAACTTCCCCTTTCAACCTAACATGGTATAGAATAAGCCTCCCATTAAATTCAGGTCATGTTGTATTAAATTCAATCCATCCATTTAAAATTGGTGGATTCATAAGTGTTTTTAAACTGATGGTATACATTGTTTTTAATTTCATATTTTGGAAAATTTATCCACTTTCTTGGAGTTTGTCAATCAAGACTACCAGGTACATGTTATCATTACCAGCAGCATAAGCGTCAAATAGACAGCATCACATTTCATGAGCTCAGTCCAGATTTTACCTTTTCCATATTTTGCTTTCAAAAATACAGATATGGTGCCAATGCTGTGGGATTTAGTTAAATGAATTCTTGGTCATCTATTTTGTGAGTGATTTCAATCAAGCAATACTCAGGTAGTTTTAATGGTTAAATGCTAACATCTTTTATGATTGATATCCACTGGAGTTGTTTGCATGAATTGTTTCCATGACAACAAACTGATTCATTGATCTCCCATAACAGAACTTTATAGAGCTTAACAAGCAGTAAGTTTATGAACGTGACACAGATGATAATCAATTTCTTAACAATTAGATCATCTGCTGTAGTCAGTAGAGGAAAGCTCTTATGTTCTGATGTGAACAAAAGATGTCACACACCCGCACCTCATGTACAGCACATGGAACTGGTGAAAAAGAGAAGAAATGGAATCAGTATTCTAAGACTTGTTGTTGAGTACCTACAGCTTGTTAAGGAAATACCAACAAGATAATCGATTAACTAATGAAAATGGTTGCATAGGTTAAACTGTATTCTTCAAAGGCTGCAACTTTGGCTGAATATAGACTGGCAAAAATTGAGGTCCTACAACATGCATATCCTTGGGACAACATGACGGAATTGTGGAAAATTATGTTCATATATCAAGAAGACCAGATCGTTAATTTTTTTCAATGGTACAAAATTGCAGTGGATCTCTCATTACAAACAGAAGATTGCAAGAAGATTGCATTTACTTTGCAATGATGAACACAATGACTGCCTCTGCTAATATTGACTTCATACATTTTGCTCACCATTGCTGCTTAAAGATCGAAGAAGTCAGGAGGAAGACATACTCCTTTAACCTACACCTTTATCTTTGTTTAAAAATCCAATGTTGGGGCCCCAGTTGGCTTAGTGTTCAAAATGCTTACCTTTACTGATCAATGCCATCTCACCTACACGTGGATTTGAGTCTCGATCTTGGTCTATGTGAGAAAGCTTGCTAGTAGCTTCCTGTGGGTCAGTAGTTCTTCCCTGATCTTTCCTGGGTGATTCCTCCACCAGTTATACTGACCACCATGTATAGCTTATCATGTGCTGAAAATGGCATTAAATCCACAACATCAATAAAATCCACCATCCATGCCACAACCGATGAATGTATGGCAAGTCAAGTGAAAGGAATCTCCAAGCCTCCCACCTCCCACCACTGATTTAACACCCCCATCATCTGTAGACAGCTTACCAGTCTCCAGCATTGGATCAGCCAATTCCTGCATAATGGATGGATGATTTTGGTGTACATTTTTTTGTTGGGTTTTGTTTTTGCACCATCTTCTTTCTTCCTCTCATTTTCTATTCTATTTACCATTCAATCAGGGGAAGGACTAGACGCTTTAGTTGGAGATACAGTTGCTCATCAACCAATGGAAAGTGTAAATTGTTAAAGAAATAACATCGCAGGGGTTCTATTCATGGCAGTTCCTTATCACAACTTGACTTGAGTCAAATCAAGGAATTCATTTTCTGCCGTGTCTCAAAATGGAGACTGCAAGATCCATCTGAGTCTTCTGAAGGGATAATTGCACAATCAGTCTTGATCTCAGTGCATGACTACTTTATGTCTCTATTCATCTGGCATGGGGGCTGGGGGAATGGTCTCTATACATCAACCTCATTGAAATGAAAGTTATCATCTTTCAGCTCTGGAAGGAATAACTCACTTGGTAACGGCAACTTACCTCGTCAAACATTGGGCACCAATTCACCCGAGCCATGCTTACTGGTTTGGCAGTTTCATCACTGGTGTTATCCAATTCAGATTGATGTGCAGATCAGACACATTCTTGGTAGTCTGAATGTTCTGGTTGGTGTTCTCTACAGACAGGATCAGGATATTCACATGGAATGGTCCTTTTGTCCATAGGTTTTTCATCAAATTTGCATGCTCTTGGGGCATTCAGTGATTTGCCAGTTTGCAACGGGTTAGGACCACAGGCTCTCAATCTTTGTCTCAGTGCTCCCAGACCCAGAAGCTTTGGTTCTGAATTCACTGTCAAGCAGTTAGGATGGAGTATGGGCTAGTGATAGAACTACTAGAAAAATTACAGCCAAACCACACTTTCTCAAACATCCACAGTAGCAGGTGTTCCACCCAGTCCCACATGGTCTTCTCTTCATTCTTCAGATGATTTAGATTTCAATTGTTTAAACAATCTAGATAGCAAGAAGGTTTATGAGAGAAAGTTGTGTTTTCAGAGACAGGCATCAAATCAGTAACACCATTTGAGTGCCTTGATCCCTCAACTAGAAATTTGGCTATATGATGAGAAAATGTTGTGGCAGTAATTTCAAATCGAAGACTACTGTTCCACGATATCGGACATATTTAGGCATTATAACAGGAGAGATAGGTGTCATAATAAGGATCCATTAGACCTGATATCGGACATATTCAGGCATTATAACAGGAGAGATACGAGTCATAATAAGGATCCATTAGACCTGTTATCGGACATATTCAGGCATTATAACAGGAGAGATACGAGTCAATAAGGATCCATTAGACCTGTTAGCTAATTTCACAATGCAATCTGTCCAGGATCTTAACTTGGCCGAGGCCATTAGCCCACATCTTGCTGAAGCTCATCATACAAAATCTGTCCCATATAGCTTTAGCATTGGCATGCAATGTAAATGAGTTAGATGCTCCTCTATTCAGCCTGAACTATCTTTAGTTCAGATCAAATAGTTTGTTGATCCTCGTGTATCCAAGTACTGGTGATCCTCGTGTATCCAAGTACTGGTGATCCTTGTGTATCCAAGTACTGGTGATCCTCGTGTATCCAAGTACTGGTGATCCTCGTGTATCCAAGCTTTGCGTCCAAGTACCGGTTACCATCAGAGGGTATTCATATAGTTGTCATACATTCTAATTGGTAGGTTGTGAAAAGCAGCTTTGAAAGATTCTGTCCATGCCCTGAATTACTACATGCAGCATACAGAGACAATATGTAACAATCATAATTGGCTCTTATCTCCTTGACAGCAGGAAAGCAGGATATCACATCTCATGGTTTATTTTCATGGGTCAAAAATGCTTAGCATGCTTTTCATCTCAGGAGATGAGAGTGATCTCTGTGAGCCTCACTTTACATTGCATTATTTTGATAGCGACATCATATAAGCTGCTGGCTGGCGTTCAGAGTTATCCTTATCAAGTTGTTTTTTTTTAAATCTCAGATGACAGACATATATGCATAATGTTAATGTGATCTGGAAAGTATTCTCAGAAAACATAATTCACAAAATAAATTGTTTTCTTATAGATTCATTAATGTTCTTTGTCCTTAATAACTTTCATCCGCCACACATATTATGGGATACATAGCAAGGAACAAATTTCCTGGCTAGCAAAGACACTTTTAGAACATCTGAGTAGAGGATGGCTATGTTAATGGTATTGCACACACACACGCACACACACACACAGCATGTGATCCACTCTGTTCTATCTTCCCAGATCCTAGGCAACAGTTTAGAGTGTATTTCATGGTAGCACCTAAACTCTATGGTGACGGGGCTGAGTAGATCAACTTTGTACATGCATGTAAATTTTTTGTACATTCTCAGTGCTTTTCTTAAAAATGAAATTTCCCCAATCCATGTGAAAAATGAGGGAATTTTTTAACATAAGAGGTATTTAGGGAAGAAAAATATTAAATATGAGTAAGGCTTGAAAATGTTCTGAAAAGTTTTGTGCATTTTGTTTAGTTTTTGGTGCCATAACATTTTATCATGAATCTCACAATCATGCATTATAGAATTGACCATGCATTCATGGCTTTTTTGTATGCTTAGTATATAACCACACATATTTTTTTCTGCATCAAGTTGACCTACTGTTATATCTCAAATATCAGCATACGAAAGGCTATACATGGCGACCAGTATTATTGGTGGAGGAAGAACCCGGAAAACCCCCCAGAAAGAACCACCGACCCACAAGAAGCTACTGGCAAGCTTTCTCACATAACTACATTAGCCAAATCTAGACTCGAACCCACGCAGACTTTGATGAGATGGCAGTGATCCGTAACAGAGAGCACTTTAGACCATTCGGCCACTCGGGGCCACTGACATGCACTGAGGTTGCATCCTTGAATGCATTTTACACAACTAGGAACATTACTTAGAATTAGAACATGTGTTTTAATTTTCAAACCTTTTGACTTAATACCACCAAAGGTGCATCTTACACCAAAACTGGGTTGCCTGGGGATTATGGAATATTTGTTTTAAAAAATCTACTGGCTAGAATCCATGGAAGCTGGAATATCTTGTTACCTCTTCTTTATTTACTATTATAGTTTAATAGAGAAAATAATCACTTCAAATATTATTTCAGATATTCAATAAAACTTCCATGTCTGCCTTGAGGAAGAAATCAGGTCTTTTAACAGCATATTTGGAAGCTCTAATTAGCCGGAAGTATGGAATGCATAAGACAGCTGGTGATGGTGATAACAAGTCTCATGTCTGTGTGAACATTTTAACTCCCACTGATCCTAATCAAAGAGGTGCACAACTTTCACTCTCCTTTTCCATCGATATCACTCAGGTGTTTGCCGAACTGCAGAAGAGAGGAGTGGTGGTATGTTCTGTTGATTTTCTAACAGCTCTGTCATTGTGAAATATTATATATATTTTCTAATTATGAAAGGGTTTTTCTCATCAAATACATTACCTGATCACACTACAACTAGGAATTACACTACCACCAGAATCCAGTCATTCCAGAAAGATGAGAAAATGTCTTTCCATCTATACATCATAAAAATTCATTACATTAAGGGAAGTAACATTTACTTATTAACTCCCTTAGTTCTCAGCAGGTGTCCAAACTTTAGCTTGCAACTGTTTAGTAACATTAAGATTCTGTTGCAATTTATAAATTGTTTTGACCATCTAACATATTTGAGTGTTTTTGCAACTCAGAATATTGATGTACCTGGTGTATACAACATTTGTGTTGTTTTATGCTGAATCAGAATTGTTATGGTCTATCCCCACCACCCACCATGGCAAAGATAGAAAAAGTAATTACTTTTTACTCGATTACAGGTACAGCAAGTGTTTGCACTCTAGTTACATTGGAATCATGTTTGCTGTGCATACTAAAACAAATTCTGCCTCTGACGTCATCTAATGAATTAGAGGAAATTGATTATTATTGAAGCAGGATTAACATCTAACTTTGCTAGTTATATATCATTCATTGTACACTGTCCATCCTGCCAATGGAAAGGATCAAAATACTTTTGTTGCGAAGAATAGATTACTACTGATAGGCAACCAATGAATAAGTATTTGTCCTCACTCCCTGGTCAACCGGTTGAGAGAGACAGCCATGGTATACACTTTTCAGATTCCATCAGAAGCCAATGGAGAATAAATGTAACATGTATCAAAGGCTTTTCCTAAAGGCAGGAAAGCAAAACAAACCCCACAAGTGCTGGTATCTTGGCACAAGTTGTTATTAATATTAAATTGTTCGTAGACTCGAACAGGAGCAGGTTTTAATTGTGAATGTTTTAGTATATGATATATGAGAGATTTCCATGAGCCTGGCTTTCAGATGTAATATCTCAGTTTTAGACATGGTCTTAATTTTTAATCTATATTTTTTAAATGACAGACTTTTGCAATTTTAGTTTCCTATTTTTCTTGGACTTTGTTTATTAGTGACCAGTTGTACAGTTAAGTAAAATGCACATAATCAAGGCAAATGAAATTTGAAAAGGTATTTTTCATTGCATATGTATATAACCTATAGGACATGATTGCATAAACAACTAAAATAAACAAAGATGCTGAGCATTTCAATTCAGCATGAACACCAAAACTAAAAATCCCATTGAGTTAGAGTTTCTTAAAAGGACATACAGATAATTTTTTACTTAGGTTTACCGCTCCGGTGGCCTAGTGGTTAGAGCATTTGCAGTGGAAGTGGTAGGTCATGGGTTCGATCCCTGACTGAGTCATACCAAAAGACTTACAAGAATGGTACTAACAGCTGCCTCGCTTGGCACACAGCATTAAGAGTTTAGTGTTAGGACTGGTCGGCCTGGTGTCAGGATAATATGACTGGGTGGGACATCATGCTACATGTCTGCAGCATGATACCCCAGTGCTTGACATGACCATGAACTGCCTCACTGCAGACATTGTAGCGATATGACTGAAAAATTTCTAAAGCTACGTTAAAAATCCTAATCAAACAAACAAACAAGCAAATACTTAGGTTGCAATTAATGTAAACTTTACTGTACATTTCAGTGTGATGAAAGGAAACCCAGTGTGATCCGTATTGCCCCAGCTCCACTGTACTGTTCCTTTGAAGATGTTCATAGATTTATGAAATATCTGGATGAGGCATTGCAAGCTTTAAACAAGTGATACACAATGTAATATCGTTTATTGAATCCACCGGTAGACATAACCTTTGTCTGGATACAGTTTAATCATCAGAGGATTTCATTTCTTGGCCAATATGGTGGGAGTCCAGTCACGTAAATAATCTGGACAAAAACTTACATGAGTATAATCCATATTCATTACTCTTTTGGCATAATCATTATGCTTTACGTATAATCTGTATTTTACATTATCTGTCAGATATCTAACCAGAACAAAGTAAACAGTAATAAATTCTCCTGTATTTTTATTTAAGACAAATGAATTAAAATGAGGTGTATATTTCATGGTTGTGAATGTTATTTTGACATGAAAAATTAAAAATAAGGGTGTCTACATTGTTTGCAAGATGCAATCAATAGCATCTGGCTGTCAATGTGACTTTGTACTGAATAGTGCTTTGCTGAACATTATCTCAGACTATTTAAATTAATAAACACTGCTTTCTTTTCATCAGGGTATTCTTCAGGGAGGAAAATAATTCATGTTTCAACTTATTAAATGTCTAATAATCAATATCAAAAGTTACGAATGAGTTTTTGTTTCTTTTTCATTTTTTTTCTTTTATGTATGTGTGTGGAAACCATTACTGGTTTTATTTTGAATCACCAGGATAAAACCAAATTTTTTTAATACTAAAATATATTTTTGTTTCCATGGTATTCCATGCATGAATTGATCTTTGTGAACTGTTACAGTCAAATTTGCTTTAGACTCGTCAAAAACTCAAAAGGTAAGAGATCATTAGTGAGAACATTTGGAAGATATTGTAGTATTGCATGCTGAAATCAAACTGAATTTTAGGCACATGTGGTGTTTGCTGCAGGTTCGAGAAGTTTTATTTTTCCAAAAACGAGGGGATAATTCAGGAAATGTTTTGAAAAGCAGACCTGCCAACTCTTACAATTTTGCTTTAAGTTGTATAAAAATTACCCTTAGAATATGGCATAATAGCAAAAATAAAGAAAAATGATCATTGCTGAAAAATCTGGATAATTGGTTCATCTCAGTTTTATTTGGATTCATGTTTTGTCTCAGAATTTGTAAAATTAGTCCTGAACTATACTAACTTTACAGCAGCACCCCAGACCCTTTAAACTGCACCTATTTGTTCCTTTGTAGCATCTGCATTTAAAAATGGCATCCAGAAAGCAATGCATGTTTAAGACGAAAGGGATAATAAGCTTCTAGAAAAGTGTAAATAATCAACACAGAAGAATAATATAGAGTTTTCAGATGCGTGTGAATAAAAGCTGGAAAGGACAATTACGTTTATTGGACATCACATGTCATGGCAGGAGATATGATTGCTATGATCATGTGAAATGGAAAATAGTTTCCAAGAATTATGTCAAGTTGAGAGATTATAACAAGTCATTTAGCTGCATAGGGTTTGGAGCTAGATTTTGTGCAACTATACTAGGGGTAAATCAAGACTACATGTACTTTACAAACTTTTCAGTTGAATCTAATTTTATTATTGATGCGTCATACTTTTAGTTACATTTTGCAGCTTTACAATAGCAGTTATTGATATTTTGTTACACCTCACTGAAAACTGGTTAATCTTAGAGAAAAGAAGAAACAGACTCGTCAGGGTTGGCAGGTCTGGAAAAGGCATATGATGGTGAATGGGAATTATTTGAAAAGTTTGGAAAAATCAGGGAATCAGTCTGAGATGTTAAAAATCTGGGAATCAGTCTGAGATGTTAAGAATAGGAAGCATGCAAAGGAAAGTATTGTTACAATTGGTTCAGTGAGAAATGGCTTGAATTACTCCTATAGATTTTTTACTACTTGTAGTTAATTTCAAATCATCTTTTCATTAGAAACGTGAGAGATATTTTAAACCAAGCTTAATGATGAAAACTGACACAGAATGCTTGACAGATTATCTCTTGAGTGAAGTAGTTTTCAGTACATTGTTCTACCAGAACTTAAGTTTTGTCATTTGTAGTTCTGTATTTTATGCCGTTTTGTGGCATTTCATTATTTCACCTATGATGATCTCAGGGAATCAATAAATTCATTGAACAATGGGTATCAGCTTTGTATATGACATTACAAATAAGTGGGGATCTGCCTGTCATAGGACATTACTAACAGGCGGGTATGTGCCTATTATAGGACATTACTAAGAAGTGGGGATCTACTTGTAGGACATTACAAATAAGTGGGGATCTGCCTGTTATAGGACATTACTAACAAGCGAGGATCTGCCTATTATAAGACATACCTAATAAGTGGGAATCTACATTACTAACACAAAAATTTGCTTAATCTAGATTCTTATCAGGGCTGTTTCATTTAAACGTACAGCGATGGAAGTTTATTTTTTTATGTCGGGTACTTTGATCGCACAGAGTTCATATTAAAAGGAAAAGAAAATTATAAATTGCGTCTAAAGGTGAGTAACCCACATTAAAAGTGCTTTCCCTGGGTCCCAGGTGTGTTTTACTGGAACAGTCCTACACAAATTTTACGGATTGTCATTGGAGAAATATACTCAATTTTATTAGAGTGTTTAAATATGCCACAGTAAAAAGTCTCATGTTGCCCATGATATTGTCATGTAGGATATTCAGTAGTTTTCATAACTTTAGAAAATTAATTGAAAAGAAAAATAATATGAAAGAGAGTTATCAGAAAATAAAAGTAATAACAATGGGAACATAAAAAATGCAAAAATAATGAAACTTGTTTTACAGACAGCCTGATTCATTTAAGCAAGTCTTCCATGTTTAAATGATTATTCTTCCACGTTTAAATGATATTTTTATAAGCATAATGTTTTTGCAAGTTTGGTGTTCAGTGTAAAAAGTCAGGAAAATATGACAAATAACCTTCCAGCTGAGTGATTTCAGATAGTGGCTCTCATAGGTAGAAAATTTTGAGTGTATCATTATGAAATTGAGTGTATCATTATGAAATTGAGTGTATCCTTATGAAATTGGATTGACAGTGAGTGCTTGCATAAAATAATATATATTGAATGTCATCTCTAATAATATTACTTGAAATACTCATTTTTTAAATTGTTTAGTTCAAAGTCAATTCAAATTTTTTAAGATGTCTCAAAATAATAAAACAGTATTAAATGTATGATGTAGTGGCAGTTAGTATTTACACACAATGACAAATGATAAGAGATTTCTGCTTCTACAATTGGGACACATTCCAAAGCAAAAAGCATATAATAAACACATTGACTGATGACCTGAAGAAATTTCTTTTGCGCCGTGTAGATGATTATAATGTATGTGTTTACATATGCATATACACACCAATGCATAGGATGACATTTTCAGTCACAACACAGGTGGTGATATAATGTTTCCATGGATCTACTAATGTGAATGAGGACTTTTGTCCCACTACACAATTAGGGAATAAGGTTAACATGTATATACATTGTAAAAGAGGACTTTGTTACCCATTGCAAACAGACAATGGGTGATGGTAATAATAAGATCAACATGCAAATTTTAGTATGAAAGATAACTTTTTTGTTCTACTGCCACTTTCCACCTGTCAAGGTAAATCACCCTACTACCACTTTCCACTTTCTCAAATGCTTATAGCAAGCAATATCAATATTTGATGTATTCAGAGTCCATCATTTCTAAAGTATCATTTCCTCTCGTTTCATTCATTTTTAATTATACCAGTGTTTGAATACCTTAAAATGTTTGGTGTTCTAAATTTTTTTAAGGCATTGAGTGCAAATTTAACTTCTCGATACTGTATAGATATGTGTACATTAAAACAGTATAGAATGCTTCATAATTCTTTTTTAAGGGGTGAAAATGAAACAGACAGGTGAAAAGGCTAAGTTTTAATCAGATTAAAGAAATAACTTTAATATATCATATAGTTCCACGATTAAAATGTGGTAAAAAAGATCGGGGTCTTCCTGGTCACATGTGGCTATTTTTTATATATATTTTTTTAAAATTGATTGTTCAGGGGAACAACAAAATCCACTACACTTGATGATACTACAGTACATTCATTATTACATATTACATTACATTCCAAAATTTAAAGGTGCACTACCAATTATATTACAATTTAAAGTATTAATGTAAAACGACATTGTTGCTCTTAAAGGTTTAGGAGAGAAAACTTCCATTAAGTTTTGGAAGAGAAAAGCTGTTTCACTGTAAATATATATGATTATATGTGTGTTCATTGTATTGAATTTTAATTTTTGGATTCATCAACTTTTTTTGTGTTCATATCTATCAAATATATGTGACAGAAAAGGCTGGTCAGGAGATTTTCATACCTTGGTCAATTAGTTTTAAGAAGGGGGAAGATTTTCATGGTCTATGTTTTTAGCATATAAATGGACAAAGAGTACAACTACTGAACAGATTTACTTTTTTAAAAGAAATATTTAATTCTTCACATTAAATCAGCTTCTTCACATTAACTTCATGCCATTCATACATTCCTTATATAAGGATGAAATTATCAACATTGTGTTGCCTTGTTTGAGTTGTTTCATTCACCTGCAGTATTACCATAAATATTACATTGGAACCAAAATGTGAAAATAAAATTGAATTTGTTTTTTGTCAGTAACAATTTTGTACACCTAGATTTCTGTGAGTGACAGGAAGAATGGAAGACACCCCTAATCTCACGAGAAAAACCCACCCTTATGGGATGTTTATGTGAATGATTGACAAGATTGTTTCTTCATGAACATTTTTTGAACTGCCATTTATAAACCACCTTACTATCATTGTTGTATGAATTTATATATGCATGAAAAATTAAATGTATTTTTTGCATTTGTGCAAAATATGTAAATCTACAACTCTTTGGCGAGCCATAGTATCTCAAATTGTTGTGCATTAAACTTGTATTCCAAGGGTGACTGGTTCTGTTTTCACCATTATTGGTTGCCCTCAGTGTGTCATTGTGAAACGATTTTGGCTCCCATTTTCTGAGCATAATGAACCAAAGAATGTGTTAAAATGCTGTTAAATTTATATATCTATAAAGACATCTCCATATATACATTCAACTATTGTATATCTGTATGTACACATACAGCAACATATGTATGTGGGTGTGTGTGTGAGAGAGAGTCTGACAGATGTGGCTCGGTAATGAATGGGCGTTGCAACAATCGAACTTAAAATTTTAACTGCTGCGTTTATTCAATTGCAAATGATTACTTTCAATACTTTTTGTAGTCTGTTGCAAATTAACACATTTGTTGCAGCAGCATCTTAAGACTTGATACTTTGTGACTAAATGTATATTATTATAGTATTACATAAAATACTGTATCATTGTTAAAGGGAAAGTGCATGCTGCATTTCATTTATTATATTACTGCATGTTCATGTTAGCAGGTAATATGTTTTATAAAATCTCCACAACAAAAAAGAAAATATTTTTTATTTATCATAATTGATTCATATCATCACTATCAAAGCCATCTGCCTTTAGATATTAAGAAGTTTGTTTTCTAATGCCTACTTTTAATTGTTGATTAAGCTCTTCCTTGCAATACAGGGCATACCAAAATATTTACTTCCTGGTCTGACACTTCTAATGCTAAAATAGAAACCCATGCCTTTAATTGTCGCCTTAAATATAGGATGACTTATATGATTTCATGTGATAGGTCCAACAATCACACCATGTTCTTTTACTTTGACTCTGTCAGGAAATTATGGGGCCCCGAGTGGCCAAGTGGTCTAAAGCACTCTTTGTTATGGATCATTGCCATCTTACCTCTGTCTGTGTGAGTTCGAGTCTCAGATTCAACCAATGTGGGTATGTGAAAAAACTTGCCAATAGCTTCTTGTGGGTCATTGGTTCTTCCTCCATCGTTAATACTGGCCGTAATGTATAGCCTATTGTGTGCTGAAAAATGGCGTTAAACACCACAACAACAACTGTCTGGAAATTGTCACAAACTTCAGCACATCTAAATTTTTGTGTGGTAAACATTTTTTAACTTCATAAATATATTTAACAACATTCATAGCAGTAGGGCATGGTGCAAAAAACATTTTGGAGATTCTTTGATGCCTTCTAATGATTCATACATGAAATGGGGGCCCAGAGTGGCCAAGTGGTCTAAAGCACTCACCGTTATGTATCACTGCTACCTCACCTCTGTCTCCATGGGTATGAGTCTCGGATTCAGCTAATGTGATTATGTGAGAAAGCATGCCAGTAGCTTTTCGTGGGTTGGTGGTTCATTCTGGGATTTTCCCAGTGTTCTTCCTTCACCATAGCCTATCTTGACGTCTCTTCTACATGCACTTTTTATTAAAATGTCTGCCAGAAATACCACAGACTTGACAGTTTAAAAATTGGGATACCAGAAATAAAAGTTTTTATAAAGTAAAGTATTTTTTTTTTTTTTAATATGAAAGATTTTTTGTTGACAAAATACAAATTCATACATGTGGATCTCTTAGATTTTAAATGGGTAATTTTTTAAATTTATCCTAGGGTTGGTTAAAATTGCTTAGTTTGTATTTTAAAAAAATCAAATTTTAATATGGAAGGAAATAAGTGACTATTCGTATACATTATTTCATTTGCCTTGCGTATATTAGATATTGCTGTATACTACATCTTATTCATTGACTTAATAGATAATGTATCAGATGATATTTATGCAATACTGATGTTTTACTTTTTGTCAATTTTGCTATCATTGACTCTTGGACTTTTCAGAGTTAACATTTCATTTTTTATTATGGTTCATGCCTATTGATAACATTTTCCATATACAAATCCGCATATTTTCAATATTCAGAATGTTTTCTTTATTATTCTAAAATTTTTGCCTTTGTCTTGATGTGATATTATGAAATGTTCATCATTGCCATCTGCTGTTTTACATCAGGGTCCAAGTGTGAAGCTAGTTTCATGATAATAGCTTGTATTTTTAATGATGCTGTTTATAGCTGACCCAGTGGATGCATGCCAGCATAATGGATAGACACTTAGACAGTTTTGTACTTGGTACATGTCTACACTTGTATAAATTAAATTTCTTCTAACATAAGTATTGTTTACCAAAAATGTGTGTAATTTGCTAAAATAACTGAAAGAATGTCTCCAAGTAGGTGACAGGTTGTTGTTAAATGTGAAACAACTATTCGTTGTAATTTCTTGGTCACAACAACTTTGTTTCCTATGGATTATGATTGTAACTAGTATATTATTACAGGATAGTGTTTATTGAAAAGTCCAGAAATATGAGGGGGCCCCAAGTGGCAGAGTGGTCTAAAGCACTCTCCATTACGGATCACTACCATCTCAATCTATCTGCGTGGGTTCAAGTTTCGGATTTGGCCAATGTGGGTATGAGAGAAAGCTTGCCAGTAGCTTCTCGTGTGTCGGTGGTTCCTTGAGGGGTTTTTCCCCGTGTTCTTCCTCCACCATTAATACTGGCTGCCATGTATAGCCTATCATGTGGTGAAAAATGGCGTTAAACCCTACAACAACAACAACAACCAAAAATATGATATATCATGCAAAATAATCTTGTATTAAAGGGAATATTAGATCATGGTTACAAGTGGTGAATAGTATCAAATACATACATGTTCAACTCTGAGTATTGGAGGTAACAATAAAGGCAATAGAATGTCACATGATCTGTCTTCATTCCAATATTGAAAGTAACATAATAAATATTTATTACACAAAATATGTAATTTAATATGAAATAAAGCTATGAAAATAATAGAGTTATTATGCTTTCAAATGTATGTACCCATGTCCCATGCATATAGGCCCTTATGAGTTAGAAAATCATTTTTTTATGTTTTATTAAAAAGGGTCTTAAAAGTGTAAGGACTGAATGTGTGTGTTTTGACAATTATTTTCTATGTAACTTGTGACTAAATGTAATATATTAATAAAGTTGCTAAGTGTGACTTCCTGTTTAACATTAGGGTACTACATTGTTGACCAGAAACTAGATTTTATGCATAAAATGGCCAAAACAGAATTTTTTCTAATAGAAATTGCTTTCTCAATCAAGATTAAGGTTTAAGATGTGCCTTTATGCTTTGATATATCCATATAAACTCAATGCATATTATTAATTGGTCACTTCTGAATATATAAAAAAAATTCCCACCAATCAAATGAAAGTAAATTGTTCAGATTTGTTATGCAATATACAGGCAGTAATATTTTAGAAACATTCATTAAATTTATACCTAACATTGATTCAAATGCATCAATATTTTGTGCTGAAAAATTCAAAGTAAACAGTTGGCCAATATTAACTATCAGGCCATACCTGGTTGAAAGCAAAATGCTTTTGTCCCTTTTGCAAATAAAATGTAAAACTAAAAAGTTGGTCAGTATTAACTCAAAGGCCATACCCGGTTGAAAGTACAAGTTTTTGTTCCTTTACAAATAAAAATTCAAAGTAATAGCAAACTTTACAAATATTTTTCGTTGTAAATATTTCTTTTAACCTTTATTGTGCAGTGTAACAAAGTTATCTATTGTCAAAAGACTGAATTTTATTAGTATTGGTTTTTATCACTGACAAATAGTTAATTGAAAGTTAAAACTAACTATTTACTTGCCACTTATCTCAGATTCATGATCGTTATGAACTACCTACTACATAAGTAAGATTCATTATCATAGTGAACTTCCTACTATATAACAGTCAGATTCATTATCATTGTGAACTACCTACTGCATAACAGATTTATTATCATTGTGAACTACCTACTACATAACAGTCAGATTCATTATCAATGTGAACTACATACTTCATAACAGGCAGATTCATTATTATTGTGAACTACATACTACATAAGTCAAATTCATTATCATATTGAATTACCTACTATATAACAGTCAGATTCATTATCATTGTGAACTACATACTACATAACAGTCAGATTCATTATCATTGTGAACTACCTACTGCATAACAGATTTATTATCATTGTGAACTACATACTACATAACAGTCAGATTCATTATCAGTGTGAACTACCTACTACATAACAGATTCATTATCAATGTGAACTACATACTTCATAACAGGCAGATTCATTATTATTGTGAACTACCTACAACATAACAGATTCATTATTATTGTGAACTACATACTACATAAGTCAGATTCGTTATCAATGTGAACTACATTATATATATATATAGCAGGCAGAGTCTTTGTCATTAGGAACTACATAACATAATCATTGTCATTATGAACAACATGCTACGTAACAGGCAGTCGCCCCGAGTGGTCTAAAGCGCTTTCAGTTACGGATCACGGGCATCTCACCTCTGTCTGCTTGGGTTCGAGTCTAAGATTCGGCTAATGTAGTTATGTGAGAAAGCTTGCCAGTAGCTTCTCGTGGGTCGGTTGTTCTTTCCGGGGGTTTTCCCGGGTTCTTCCTCCACCAATAATACTGGCTGCCATGTATGTATGTATCGTGTGCTGAAAAATGGCGTTAAACCCAAATGTAACGGTATTACGTTTTATTATAGATGCCCGTGTCATGCATAGTACCCGGCATTATATATATTTACAGCTTAACGGGTCAGCTTTAGTGCTGACCAGAGAGAACAGAGTGACTAGGGTGATTAGAGTGATCGGAGTCGACGTGGTATCCATTGTAGAGCTAAGAGGTCTACCATATCAGCTGTAAAGCAGAAATATAGCAGCCGTAATTTTGAATAGTGTTGGTGGTCTAGTAGCAGGTGATCGGATGTTGCTGACAGAGATTGGTGTGTGCTGATTGCTTGATTGACCAACCCAGAATACTGACGTCTTGATTAGCCACTGTGACAGGCAGCCGAGTGACGGAGTGTTATTCAATACTTGTAATCTTTTTTCTTCGGGGGTGGGGTGGTGGTGGTGGTGTCGTTAAATCCCGTGTGTTGTTGGGAATGTAGAGATAGTTTCTGTATCTGTTTATTTTTCGTTTTCATAATTTCACTATTTTAGTGAATACATTTTACATTTTACTATGAATAAAATACTACATTTTTGAGCAAACGCACCATTCTCTTTGCGGTGAAATCACTGACGACTCATTCACCTCTTGTGTACCAAATTTGACTACAGACCAAAATATGAATGTTTAATTTGGAAACAGGATAACAATTTCTTCTTTCCATTGTGATAGTATTTGTTTAAGTTTATTGAAATAATTGTTCCAGTCTTTATTTAATTTATGGCCTATTTTGTCTGTCTATCCAGTTTTCATTGGACATACCGTTAGATTTGATTTAATTTGGCTTCACACCAGTGGCTCGCTCATAAGTGTGGGATGAAAGTATATATCGTTTAAATGAGTCGTCATTGTAACAGAAACATTTGTTAGCATCCACGTAGACGTAAATAGTACCTGTCGTCCGTTGCATCTTGAATTTGGATAGCAATAATTTCTGGTTATTTCGACTGCAAAAGGCTTATATAATATTATATACAAAAGAGGATATATGCCGAAACCTTGTCGTACTGTTCAAAATGAAAAAGGTTTGGACATCCAATTATTGACTAAAACTGAGGAGCTTGTACCGCTGTAAATTATATATATAATTTCGAAATTATAAAAACAAGACTAGCATTTGTTACGACACACACACACACACACATATATATATATATTTGGACAACCTCTTTAAACAACCTGGCCTCTCCACATATATCCTTCTCTTCCAAAAGGCTGTATCAGTCATATGAGTGATAGTCCACGATGATCTGACATACATGGGTAAGTCAGTACGAAATAGCATGGTAGAAACAAGGGTGGAAGATTTTACGTTGGTCCACATCTTGTGATGAGAAACAGGTGAATCGAATGCCGCGAACTGCGGTTATTTATAGGGGAAGAGCGGATCTAAACGGATTGAGTTTATTCACCAATCCAATCACGCGTTACAAAAGTCAGTCACAGTCGTCCAATCGGAAGAGAGCAGTCTGTGACGTCACCTACCCTATATAGAGGTACTAGCGTCTGTGCGCAGTCAATCGATGCGACAGAGTTGTCAGTCATGTCGGGCACTAAGAAGACGATAAATTGGGGTTAGCCAGTAGTGGAGATGGCAAAGTCATGACAAATCTACATCCAGAAGAACTTGATTTTAACTGGGATATTGTGGATTTTCTAACTTCACGAGAATTTATTCCGGAACCTTCGTTACCTTCTGCTTCTTCTTATGTACACGTGGATGATTTTAAGCAAAGACAAAAAAGAAGAATTGGAGCGATTTTTTTTACAACAACAGAAAGAAGAACAAAATTTTCTGCTTCAACAGCGGGAAGAAGAAGAAGCTAGAAGGAAACACCAGGAAGAAACAGTAGCAGCAACCGAGAAGAAAGAAGACAAAGGACATAAAGAGAATAGTGAAAATCAAACGGTCACGACGGTACTTTTAGATATTTTAGCAGAGTTAAGGAGTCTGAAACAAATGTATCAGACTTCTTTTTCACGACCGAAGAGAAAAAGACCTCGAGCTAAACAACCCAATCTATCTGTGACTACGTCTGCCGTTCCATCTTTAGTGATTTCTACCAAATCACTGACAGGAACCACCAGTCCCGAAGTAGGCCTTGACCGTGACAAAGGCTTAAGACAGCTAAAGATGGTTACGTCACGTTTCTGAGTTTGTTTTGTTTTAAAGAAACAAAACCCCAACGGTCCTTTTCAGGGCCACTCAAATCTTTCGAAAAGAAATACTATGTCAATTGCATAATTCAATGAAAACTCAAAAGTCCTTTATTTGTTTTATAACCCATGATGTACGTGTAAGTGTAGGAGTGTGTGAGTGTAGATCCTTATTCTATAAAAATCAAAACCAAGAGACACTTACGTTTTTTCCCTTCTGGTGTATTCTGGTACAAACGTTACAATCCAATATCACAACATAACATAACACAATACCACTTTAAAAAGTTCATAGATTTCTTCTGTTCACTCTTTCTGTTTCTTCAATTTCTTTACTGTCACAGGCTTTTCTTTTTCTTCTTCCTCCTCACTTTCGTTTTGTCTTCTTTTCTTGTCGTTGTGAACGTATCGGGGTTCTTCCTTAGGGGAGGATACCTCTTCCTCCTCCTCCTGTTCAGAATTCCTCTCCGCCTCCTGCTCTTGTTGTTTCTTTGGACAGTATGGATACCAGTGTCCTTTCTCTTTACAATGATAACAGGTATCTTGACTTTTGTCTCTTCTAACACCTGTTTTGTTTTTGTTACGATCCGGACATTCTGTAGCCCAATGTCCTTTCTTCTTACAGATATATCAAGTATCTTGACTTTTATCTCGAAAGGAGGGAGAGCAGTCCGTTGGATTGTCTGAAGAAAACTTTCGAATGACACCACGCAAAGCTCTGATGAGAAGTTCAACTTGTGTAGGCTCTTCCATCGTTCTGGTCAATGTGAGATTAAAATGAATACTGAAAGGTTAGACACTGGTCCTTTATATATATGCACGGATCGAACATGAATATATAGGGGTCATGGTCTTAAAAATGTAGTCGTTTGACCTTTTGCAGACAAGATGAAAAGACCGCATCATGTTGTGGAGAAAGGAGAAGACAGTAAGAGACAGAAACGTGATGTATCGCCTAGCACAGTAGCTGAAGTCTTGGCTCAAATTCATGCCAGTGATTTTGAAGATGACATGAGTGAGCCCGAATCCACACCCAGACAATCAACGTCCAAGCAAATTTCATTACCCTTAGTAAACCCTGAAAAGTACTATCACATTCGAGAGACGGAAAAGCGTTTCTCTCGAAAATTTAGAACTTCGGCTTACACGTCCGCTGTAAAGTTTAAAGATTTCAAGTCCAATGTACCTTTGGAGAATACAGAAGGGTTCATTACTGAGGTGTGGGATTCAACAATTGCAAGACGTCTTGGCTCCACGTTACACCTTGAAAGTGCACCCTCAAGAAGTGCGTGGTCCTCTGTTGTTTCGAGGTCGCGATATCAAAGATGGAAAATACATTCACGTCTATCATCACGATGGGCATTTTGATACCATCACCAGTATCACTGCATTCCTGGTATACAGTTACTACTGAGGCTGATGAATACGACCCCGATAACATGCGCGCCGAACAATGAAAAGCTTTCCACGCTTGGTACCAGACTCACGCCTCGGACCCCTTTGACTTTCAAGAAGAAATGTTAAAGTATTGTCGATCTGACGTGGAAATTTTACGACGTTGCTGTGGAAAATTTCGAGAATTGTTCATGTAGTACGGATGGATCGATCCATTGAAAGAAGATTGTACCATCGCCAAAGCGTGTTCCGTAGTGAACAGAAAACGATTCATGCCTGAAAATACTCTAGCTGTCATCAGTCCTCAAACGACGAACTTTGTCAAACGTCAGTACTCGGTCAAAGCCCTACGCTGGCTACATTACTTGTGCGACAAGGACAACAAATAGATCCAACACGCTCGCAACGGAGGAGGCGAAAAGACCATCGGAACGTGTTCGGTGGATGGCTGGGACTGTTGTATTTTGAATTCCATGAATGACTCTGACAAAATCATAAGAACACCTCAAGACTACTTTGGAAGATTTCCAAATAATGTAATAATTAATCCAAACAATCAATTAGACAAACGGTACTATATATAAATGAACCAAGAATTTCAACAGCATCACGTGATCAGCAATTATGAAGCGTCTCGTGAAGGTATTGTCAGAAACCGCAGACTGAAAAATCCAGTTGGTTTTGACAATGGTATGGGATATTTGAAATTTTCTGTTGGAAAGAAGATATATTACTGTCAACTTTTCGTGTATGAGGTGTATAACGGATTGATCGAAGATGATCTTGTTATTGATTATATTGATTCCAATCCTAAGAGCAATTCTTTATTGAATTTACAAGCTATTTCTCAGAGTGAGAATTTAAAACGGGGTAGGTCTGGAAAAAAACTTTAATAACGCCAGGCCCATAAAATCATTTAATACAGAAAGTAACGAAGAAATTGAATTTAAATCAATGAATGAAGCCAGTAGGTATTTCGATATTTGTAGAGCCTCAGTACGATTTGTTGCAGAGAATAAAACTCAATCCGCTTTTTCTAAAAAATTTCAAAACAGAGTTCAATTCGTTTACGTATGAATTCTATTTTGTATTATGTGTATAACACCAAGGGGAGATAACTCGTGCAGGTATGTGTACGGCTTATGAAAGAGTTACCCTCAATGGGTTTAATTAAATTCCATTGGTTGGTTTTATGTCAGGCAAACTTTATCTCAATTCGTAACCCCCTGCTATAGGTTAACTTTTTTTTTTACGATAAAAATTGCTACGATGAAAGTCCTTGTTGAAATCGTTTACGATTTTCACGACGAAAATCCTTTAGGATTTCACAAACAGACTAATTTGTAAAACCTCACCTCGTAAATCAATTAGATTATTGGACTGGTCAGTGAGTCTGAAATTAATTCTCGTTAACGAATTATTATGACATCGCATATATATCGAAATTCAGCATTGGTATGACCCAGATTCGTTATTAATTTGTTCGATTTGGTATGTATTTTAGTTCCCAATTTTCACCCCCAAATCCAACATAACTACTTAGAAAGTTGTTACCTACTTTATTTAGTATCAGATTGGCTTATTACATCAACTGTATTCACTACACAAAGGAGGGAAGCTTTCTATTTGTATGACAAAGAGGCTGGGTAGCTTGACCTTTGTGTGAGGACTGGGGGTTACTGACCTCATTCATATGCTGACACTGTAAAGTGTTCAAAGCTAAGACTTTATAATTAGATTGGGCCATGTCCACCTGTCCCTGTTGTTACTTTCTGTGTTCATGAAACAAATATAAGTCCTTTATTTTAGATCAAAAGATCTCTATAAGAGTAGAAATGGTACATGCTAACTAGTGCATTGACCTTTGACCTTACTATTAAACACTATGACATAATGTGATTTATCCCCTATCACCAAAGTGAAGTTCGATAAGTGCTAATATGAATAAAACACAACTCATAGTTAAAAGAATTCATTTTATTTCAAAAGATGAGTTTGATAGTGAAGCAAAGGTATGAAAACAAGAGTTCAGACAGCTCAGTAACATTTCTATACATAATCATATAAAACATAGCTTAGTACCTCATAAAATTGTTTTTGACAAGCGAGACTAGGTACATGTGTTACTTGTATAGTCTCGAGCTATTTCACAGATTATTGGAAAAATCAAGGTTTGCTATAGGTATAACGGTACCAATTGCGCAAGTCCAGGTGGGCGGTGCATAAGGTGTAGGGTCCATACCAAGTGTAGGTGCATTGCAATCAGAAATAAACAACAACACAAGCTATGATTGGTGGATTATGTAAGAGTTGTACTTTCTGTTAGGCTTTAAATAAAGTTTAGCCTCTTGGCAACATGTTAATTTATGCTAATTCCTATATAGATCATATTTTGTATTTTTTATGATATTTTGAAAATGTGAGAGACATGACTGAAAATAAGTATGTTGTGACTAGATAACTCATACCCCTGTCTAGTTCCAGCAGAGTTATCTCTCTTAAATGCAATGGAGTACCTGGTTTTGTCATCATCAAATTGACAATCTAACATTGTTCTCTATAACAGTGTGTGAGATGCATGCTAAATTAGGATAGAAGATATATTTATCTCTCCAAATATTAGCATTGAGGTCTATGGAAAAACAATTGGTACCGTGATACCAAGTTGACCTCTTCCGAAGATTAAGAATTTTAGTCATGCGCAAACACGTGTTTACAAAAATAATGGCGTACGCGACTATAAATATAGATCGAAAGCCATAACTTACCGATTCTGAAAGGAGGGGAGAAAAAGTTCTATAGACAAATTATGGCAGCACACGCATATGTATTGGTGACCAACATGAACAATGGAATAAAAAGAAGTCTACTTTGAGCCTGAAAACTAATAGAGAGGTCGCCAAATTCTTGCTGGATAGGCGAGTCGCAATTTAGCAATGAACAGTCAAGTTTTTATACCGCTATTTTATTTCTGTATTGTTAACTCTTTATCAAAACTTTTAAAATTACATATTTTATATAAACTGGCATTATTCCATTTATTTGTAATCAAATGCCACAGCCCTGCAACATTATCGCTGAAACCTGCATGTACATCATGGCTATATATTTTTGAGAAATTAATGATTAATTAATGATCATCTTCATTTTGCACGCAACTATAAGACTTTATTTAGAGGCAAGCAGTCACTACTGTTTTTTTTTTTTAAAATGAAAATTATATATAATGTAAATGGTGATGGCTGTAAATGAAAGTAATGCAATACAATTAAGTATATTTTATGCATACTATTATTTGTAAAGTATATAAAATTATTGTGTCTAATGACAAATTTATTTTTCCTTGCTGTATTAGTTATGAATTGAATGGCAGTATAAGGAAAACATCAGAAAATGAGAGAAATGTCACAGAAGACATGGTCACAACTTCTACACCTGGGCCAACAATTCATAGGATACAAATTCCTGCTCTGATATAACCACATCAGAATCAGATATGGCATCTGTGTAAGTATTCCTACATTTTATTAAATTTTATGTATAGTTACTTGTTTACAAATATTTTGGTAGATGCAAATCTAAGGAATTACCTGGAAATATATTAGTTTCATATTTTGCAGTTGGTAAACTATTGTACATTTTGTTAAAATATGGTTTGTTTTATTTAGAATATTATTTTTGTTGTAAATTGTTTGTTGGCATGTCTTTTTTTTATTGATATGTTCCTCATCATGCTGTTTGTATTTTAGTTAAAGGGCCTCAAGGGAGAAGAGTCTTTGACTAAATTAGTCACCCCTTTAAATAAGTTATTATTATTATTATTTCTTGAAGCATTATCATTCCCATCATAATAACCAAGATAAACGATAATGCTTTCTTTTGATACAAAACTAAAGATTCCCAAGTTCAACATTGGTATTTACACATTTCAAAATTTTATTTTAAGGGATTCAGTCTTGTCTGAAGTTGAAAAACTTAAGGAGAAGCAAAGTATTATGATGGAAAAGTCTGAAAGTTTTATCAACCATTTTGAGAAAGTATACTAACAAAAATAATTGTGATGCATATATAAAAGGGGAATATTTGTGTTAAGTATACTAAAAAACAACCATTATGATACATGCATGATATATGTAACTAAACTAAAAGTAATGTATAGTATTGTATTGGTATTTGTGGATGGTATTTGTGTATGAACCAGAAAGTTGCTCCCACAAAAGCTTTCTTTTCTGTGTATTATCAAAAAAGGAAAAAATGTGTAATTACAATTTATCTTAAATATAGTATTGATGCATAATTGAAATAATGAAGATATACTGGTTATCACAGAAAGAAAATGAATACATCATATTATAAATACAAACCGCACTAAGGCCATAGTTATGGTTTGTCCGTTTAGTAAAAATGGAGAGGGCAAGGGGGGTTTACTCAAATGCATATGCTTGTGTATGGGGGTGGGTGGTCTACTAATATTGTATGTACACATATACCTCAATAGTAATTCGTCTAATATGTAACCTGCTTGACTGGGTTCAGTTAGTGTTTGAGTTTTAATGGACAATAGATAAACTTTTTAAAGTTATGCACCTTATTTCTTTGATGCAGCCAGACATTCAACATTGGTGGACTATCTGTTGTATTAAATATATAATATTATTAATCCTTGATCTTTTCTGTGTGGATTAAATATTGGCTGTTCTACAGAATGGGGAGGGCAATCACATGTATGCAGATGGGGTGTATGTAAAAAAAAAGTATGCATGTGTACAAGGAGGGAGTGGTCAAGCTTTGCCCGATTTTTGCGCACATGCCCATTGTTGGAGTCAAGATTTTGTTTCCGGATGTTTTACTTTTTTGCTTGCAATCTAATTCACACCGGTCTGAGCTATACAGAGACAGGTGAACATTTGCAAAAGTAGGATAAATTGGGTATTGGAAGTAAAAAGTGGCCAGGAGGAAAATGATGGGTCAGAAGAAGAAAAAACTCCTACTTTTACCCTTATGCAGATGCCGAATGATGCTTGTAGCACACCTAGGCATATATCTAAGCAAAAAATTCTTGGAAGCAGATGTATTTCAATGTATTCAAAATTAGCCCATAAATGCATTCCCTACCCCTATTTCAGGTGACAAGGAAAAAAAAATTGTTGGGGTGGAATGAGTTGATTATTCTCTGCCTGTATACTGCTACTGTACATTGGCATTTTCATCAAAACAGATTTATGGGGATTTATAAATTTTAAATAGTTCTCTGCATCTGAATCAATATATTTATTTAGTCATTTTACTTTGTTTCAGAAGTACAGCAGAAACTGGAGAATTTTCAGAAGTTTCATTTTATTGTATGCCTCCAAAAGACATTCATATAAGCCATCAGCTTTCAGAGCTAGGACTCTTGATCATAACAATCATATTGACAGAGATGTGATTGCAAACACAGATGGAACAATAAGGTAATAAACTTTATTCTTGTTTGTTAATGTAATAATTCATATTTGTTAAAATATTAATGCTTTACCTGAAAGTTGCTAAACCATCAGTTTGTGGTACAATTTAATCTTTTACAGAAGAAATTTTTAAAAATAAATTTCATAAACCAATTTTGGTTAGAATTAGTCTAATGTAATTAGAAAATTCTGCAAATAATCTAAACATTTTTATGATATATGGGTAAGATACAGATTTGCTATTTTGACATTTTCATCTGTAGCAAAATGATTTGTTACATGTAATTGTATGCAGTTTTTATTTGGACTTTTGAGAATTAAAAAATATAAAATGACATTGTCAGTGAAAATGTTTGCATTTTCTTGTCAGATACCAAAGGTCATTCAACAAAAAAGTGAGAGATGGTCTGCAAACCCAAAGAAAGCTGATCAACAGTACCTGTATATTCTGGAAATAATTATGAAAATATTGAAAATGAGATTAGATGATAGAGTTGGCATGAACCAGCCAGTTGTTTTTGACATAAATGATCCTAGGTGAATATCTGATGTACTTGCTCCAATACCACCACCACCTACAGAAGAGATTGTTACAAAGCATAAATCTCATTTTACGTTAAAATGATTTAGGCCTTTTAGTCAGGTAACACCTATTGATATCAAATTGTTATGGAGAGACTATTCTAGTGATTGTATGATAACAAATGATCCCTACCATGGACCCATATAGACTTTGACTAAGTCTTTCTTGAAGTGCCTACCATGAGCCAAAGTCCTGCATCTGTTTGATTTCCAAGTAGCAGTTTATCTTCAGACCACTGTTGATTATGATCTTAAAGCTTTTAAAAACATGCATTTGAACAAAAAGATGTAAGACCTTTTCTAACCTTTCATACCCATTGCATCTATACTTGTCTTATATGTATGTTTAGATTGAGGTAAATGCAGTGTATTTGGCCATATGATGTATTAACAAAAGCACAGCAGAAACTATTCATTGTAATTCATTTAATCTTATAGGAGTAACAAGATTAAAATCATGTAATTGCAAGTCGGTATTGTTGCATAATAAAGTACCTTTTAATAATTTTATTTTCTAAATGTTTTGTGTAAAATTGCAGTTAGGAAAATTTCAAGCATACTTTGAAGAAGAAAAAATGTACATTGGAGCAAATGACTTCAATCCATACTCTTCATCTTGATTTCATTGCTCCCGCTAAACATTACTGTACCTATCAATAGACAACACACTGAAGCATTAAAATTGATATGTAACTGAACTGGATCCTTTTTTCCAACAAAACCCATCAAAGAACATGTGCTGTGCCATGTGAGTGCATTTTAATTTAGCTACACACTTTTTAGATTTATCACAAACATCCAATATTAGGACTGCATATTTATGGTTTCATTATTTGCCTAAATACTGATAGCAATGATATGCCTTGATTAAAAGAGATTTTGCTTTACTATATATGTTTTTCATGAAAATGAATTACATCAGAAAACAGCATTGAGCTTAATTAACAACATTGTTTCGAATTCCACAACATAGTATTGTTCCATATTTATGACTACATTATTAAATATTTAGGCTAAATCTTCTAACACAAAATATTTAGACTTTGTTTTAATAAAATTATATATTTTGCTGAATTTATTTGCCCAATTTTTTAAGAATACAATGTAATGAAGTGGTTTATCACAGGTGCAGCGATGTCTGCCATTACAGATTCACTTACAGTTTCAGACTGATTTTATAAAGAAAATAATGCTGTTAACTTCTGTTTTTGTTATAAAAAAAGAAAGAAATTAGAAATAATTTTCACCGATTATATTTGTTAACAACAAATTACTATTTACATACTGGTGTTGACCGTTTCAGTGGCCTAGTGGTAAGAGCATCCACCTCAGATGCAAGAGGTTGTGTAGGCCTTGATCCCTGGCCAAGTCATACCAAAGACATAAAAATGGTATTAACAGCTGCCTCATTTGGTGCTCAGCATTAAGAGTTTAGTGTATGGACTGGTCGTCCTACTGTCAGGATAATGTAACTGGGTGGGATGTCATGCTACATGTCTGCGGCATTATGCCTCAGTGCTAGACATCACTATAAACTGCCACACTGCAAACATCATAGCAATATGACTGAAAAATTGTTCAAGGTATGTTAAAAATCAAAATCACACACACTGTTATAATTTTGAAACAGAAGTTTGTATATTTTCATCACTGTACAGTTGGTCCAATTTCATGAACTCGAGCAGTGATATATTGCTGCAAACAGGGTTAATGGTCAGTTAGCAATTAAAATGCCCCTGTGAATGTGTAAGAGTTTGTTTGTCTGTGTAGGCTAATTGGTATCAACACTGCATAAATACATTTTACCTTGGATTACAATACTGCCAGAACTTAATGGGTACATCAAGGAAGGTATAAAGAATAACCAGTCATTTTACATCTGAAAAATCAAGAGGGCAAAGTCTCTTCACCTGGTAGCATGACTCCTGCATTCCTGAATTTGATATGCATATCTGAGCCAGTTTTGCATTGTACTTCATACGTTATATCTACTATTCAGTACATATATACATATATATATACATATATATATATATATATATATATATATATATATATATATATATATATATATATATACTGAATAGTAGATATAATGTAATATATATGTGTGTGTGTGTACCTAGCTACCCTAATTTTAAAAGAAATGCAATAGGAAACATACCTGGGGGTGGGGGTGGACTTTATTTCAATATTTGTTTCTCTGCAGTAGTTTGTTTAGGTGATGTCCAAAAGTTTGGCATTGAGTAGATGGTAATCACGTGTGTCAAAAGCATAGAAACCAAGCACAGGATACTAAAACATCAATGTAATTTCTATAGAACTGTCTAGTATTTTGGAATGGGATGTCTGGAATCAATCTTTTATAGTAATGGTACACTAGTTTCTCATATAAAAGTATCTGGCAGACAAAGAAAAAGGAAGAACGGAGGCAGAAGTTAAATGGACTGGAGGGAATTGTACTACCAGTCCAGATAAAGATCATACAGATGAGTAGGAACACAGGACAGGAGGAAAATCTATTACACTAATAAGATGATAAAATAGGCCATAACTTGGACAATTTTTTTTAAAGACGATTGATAGGGTTTTAATTTGAATCTCATTTGAGAGATGACTGTTTTTTAATGATATATTAAAATGTTGTTTATTTGACTTTCACATTTTGTGTATTCATTAATTTAACTGTCGGCACCACTGACAGGGTGCTCTGAGCATTGCATCTCTCTATCACTACTTCAATTCCTCACGAAAACAAACCCGGGAGAAGGGGGGGGGGCGGGCTTTTGTAATAATTTAAATAATAGTGGGAGCACCCCACCCAACCTAAATAACACGGAAAATCTCAATATATGCCATAATTATTCTTCGATGATATCCTTCAGTTTTTTTTGCCTGACTGTACTCTTGAATTAAAGTTATGTCTGTACATGCACATTTGTACTTATATAAGTTTAGTACATTTCATAATATATAACAGTTAGTTTTACAGTGCATGCAGTTGTGTACATTCATCTGGGTATTCATATAAAGGATATAATTATTTCAATGGTACATGAACACATTTTACAAAACTGAAAATTAGATGCTTTTAAATGGTGTCAAGTATATTTGATTCAGTTGTAATAAGATGGCTGATGATGCACATATGTGATATAAGCCATCAAGGTTGCTTTTGATGAACTAGTATTTTAGTCTTAAAAACCTTATTCTGTTTCAGAGCCATTTGGTTTACATGTAATTGAAATTAATGAGCAGTATCTGGATAGAATAGTATCCTAGTGTTTGTAGTTCTGTTGATATTTACAAGCCAATCTGTTTTCATGAAACACTGCAACAAGTTTTGCTTTCTCAACTCAATATGAATATGCGTTATTTATCATTTAACTTAATGTGTTACTGTATATACACGATTAAAATCATGTTCACCAGTGTACTTTTGTTTTTTATATTCTTTGCATCCCAAGACAATGCTAGTCAACTTCAATTCATCCTATCTTTTTAATAAATAGTCTCCTCACAGTTGCTTTCAAAACATAGCCTTACATATAATCATTGTTTAGTGGGTAGGTAGCTAAAAAAATGTTTAACAAAACTTGTTCATGCAAAATAAAAATTGCATACTACAAAAGAAATACTTTATACAACTTAAAATCAAAATAAATTATAATATTCACACATCATATCATTGGATAGATCACCAAAGTCTTCCTTGAGTAAAGCCATGGTACTGGCCAAAATTATTTATCCATTATACGCCATACACAACAACTTGGAATGACATGTCTGTTGCCAGTACATAGGTACCCTTAAGTCCATAAAAAAAACTGCCTATTAGCAATATGCCTTTTCCCCCGGTTGTAATCATTATCTTCTTCTTGCCAGGTCATCTTGCATATACTTCTGTGCAACAAGGAGCACAACTTCATCTAAAACAACCAAGTCGAAGTCCTGCAGAAATTTTTTAAAAATTGTCATTAAAAAAAAGTCCAAATAAAATAAATGCATTAAATGTTATGTTGGAAAATATTAATTTTTGTGTTATGCAATGGAGCAAACGTGTAAATATACAAACATGCGCAAATCACATCGACTATCGGATACGTGAGCGTGAGGTGGTAATGCAATTGCACAAGAAAATCAACTATTCTGAGCCTAAGACGCGACTTTAGCGAGACCTTTTAATAGCCGTTCTGATTACAATGATACAAATTATCATATTTGTAGTTGGTTTATCTTACAACGTAAGACAATCTCACAAACACTTTCAAGAATGGCCCCTAGCTTAAAGGAACCTCTTATTGTCATGATTTTCCATCATATTGACTTTTTTGCCTACTTCTTGTAATTTATCATATATAATGAGAAATCTATAAGCAATAAATATATTGTGCGTAACCAGCACATTGGCTACGTAGGTATTTTTACAAATATTTCTACAATTAGGCGATTTGTATTGTATCCGTCTTCGCCTAATTGTAGAAATATTTGTAAAAATACCTACGTAGACGATTTGCTGGTTACGCTTTAACACAAGATAGCGCCTGCTATATTTCAAATCGAAAGTATTAGTAAAATTCGCATTGTGTCACTAGCAAACAGAATATTAAAGCAATAAATGTGCCACGGTTAGACACAGGCACTTGATTCTGAGTAAATTCATGTATACACTCACCATATAACACGGTGAGTGTATACATGAATTTACTCAGAATCAAGTGCCTGTGCGGTTAGATTACCGATATCTCTCCATGTGAGGTCCGTTGTTTTGATCAAGTGACAATATGGAAACGCATGGGAGCGTACTAAGCAGGGAACCAGACTAGTACCTGACTTGTGTATAATGTAGACCAGTGGGTCAAACTATAATTTGCAACACAGTCTTGAATTTTGAACCTTGTAATAGATAAATATGATAAATGTTCAGAAATACAAGGGAATGATATTTACATCATAGCCGTTTTACTTGCGTCATTTAAAATAAATTGGGCACAGTTACACAAGAATACATTTTAACGTTATTAAAGCTACGTTGCTCTCTTATTGGTGGAACAAAACGAAAGTGACCCCACACAAAGTACACCTCAAAATGGCCGAGGCGTCACGACAAGAATGCTGTATTTGCATGGATAGTTTTAAGAGTCCTAAGCTAATATCCTGTAACCATAGTTTCTGTTACAAATGTCTGGAGGATTATGTACGAGCTAACCTTCGTAACGGTCGATTTAATTGCCCTCTATGCAGAACAAGTGTGGCATTACCAAAGGAAGGCGTGTCGGGCTTTGAAAGTAATGTGTACATCATCGATTGTGACTCTGATGTGAAAACTGACTTCGGTTTGAAAATAATCTGGCCGAACGCTATCAAACAAATCAGTGCCAGTGAGAAATATGCGTGTGAGAAATATGCCTGTGATATTTGTGGTCCGAACAGTATTGCATGTTTCAGATGTTTGGATTGTGAGCAGAATTTCTGTCGGGTATGTTCCAATGTGCACGAGAAATTGAAGGCTACCAGGCATCATAAAATAAGCGGTTTGGGTACATTAGATCAGAAAACGAAAGGCACGATTCGACAAAGAATATTCTGCGAGAACCACCCTGAAGAAGAGACCATTCCTCTTTCCTCGAAAACAGTAGCTGATGCGGCAGTTCAAATGCAAAATATACTACAGAAAACCAAAACCGAGTGCACAATGGAGCTGGAAAGTCTAAAGGGTTGCTTACAAACGGCAGAAGAACTTGAGACGAGAATAAACGACGCAGAGCAACAAGAAATACAGGCAGTTAAACATCAGCAGTTACAGCTAAATACATTAATTGACCAGGAAGCTGCAAAACTGACGGACAAACTAAAAAGTATTTACGGAGAACTTAGAAAACAAAACGTAGCTTTCAGGTCATATGTGCAAAATAAAGCTAACTTGTGTTGTACAGCAAATGAAAATGCAGAAAAGCTAATTCGTCAAGGGACAGACATCGAGAAATTGCAACAAGGTCTAATTCTTCAACGACAAATAGCTGAAGCCAAATCGGAGAAAATGCCAAATCCGCCACATCTCGGCCCCAAAAAATATTTTTCACCTTTTGCAGGCAAGAAAAGTCATTTACATTCCTTCTTAGGAACGGTACACGATTCTACGAATGTGGATCAAGTAAGTATAAACTTTTATTTTTAATTGCACCAAAACAAGTTTAGTTTAAATCTTACTTTTATACTTTTACTGTTATTATTGGTATTGGCTTTATTCGCAATCGAATTTGCAACCGTTTTTTGGAATATCTTGCATATATATTTTTAAGATTCATACTTTCTATCCCTTTCATTCAAAGCTCAGTGAAGATCTTTCTTTACGATAGTTTACTGTATTAACTCAATCAAAATATGGTTTATCATTGTTCGTTTAAGAATACCTTCAAACTTCACCAATTTCCTTGAATATAAAGAATGAGATCCTTTACGAAAAAATATCATAATGTTCATAAATCAGAAATAAATGTTGAAATATGCTTTGCTTTAAAACTGTCAAATAAACAAGACAAAATTGAAATATTAGAAAGAAGACGGTCAGCTATTAATTTCGAATTCATTATTTTACGCTTGAAATGATGTAGATTCCACAAAAACGTACAATCGCCATAACATTGAGAAGTTATTCGTATACTGATCTCAAATTCATTATGATATAATAACATTTACACAAAATGAGATTCGCTCTAATGGCATGTGCTTTACACATGACACAGTGCTTAAAAAAAAGGGATATAGGCACAGGGCTAATGCTTTTAAATTTAATCATAAACCCTTATTCAAATTCCAGAAAATGGACTATAATTGCCATATTCCAGAAATATCTCTTCTGTCCCACATTGCAATTGCTACACAGACAGAGAAACAGACACAGATATACAGAGACAAAGAGACAGACACGTACATACTAATACAAACATATACATACATATAAATACATATACATACACATACATTCAATATGGATCAATAGGGAGTTTGAAGGTAATGTAAATGTCTCTAGTGTTCATCACAACGCTCAATAGAGACTGGATGTTAATGATGTTCAATCTTATGTGCTGAATCTTTGAGCAAATCCGTTTCAGAACCCAGTCGACATGGGCGACCATAAAGTTAGTATTGCTAAATCTATATTTTATGCAGTTCCAGCAAGTGTTAGGTTAGCCTTTACAGAAAAATAAATACACATCACATTGGGGAATGACCAATTCATTGCGAGAAAAGAGCATACTATATTCAGATTTAATGCGGCCTTTACAGATAAGACAGCAATAATGAACGCTTCTGTCCAGTATGGGTCATCAACACAAATCAACTGTGGAAACAACAAACGTGTGATTATTATTGTCTCTTAATCAATATATTTCATGGCATAAATTAGCCTGAAGAGCTTTGGTCAATTCATAATATTTTGACAAGAACAAGAGAGCAATACTTTTAAGCGAAGTATTCTGAATTTTCAAATCAGCGTGGCCAATATGTTACATACAGGTGATGCAATAATTTTAGTTATGAATGCTATGTTCTAGTTAATTTGATTTGAAATTTCACTAGCGATGAATTTAAGATAAAAACGAGTGAACAAAACATTCCTAGCAATACAGAGAAGAAATCAGTAAAATGAGGGATCCGGTGATCTCCGGAATACGTGGTATGTACAACAAAAACTGAATTAGGAGAAATGCGAAATATTTGAATGAACAAATTATACAATTTGATCCTCTTCATCAGTAACGTAACACTTTGTTTCGTATGTGGACATTGCACATGTTACTTGTAAACCAGTTTAAATAATTGTGTTAATTGGACATTACTAAATGAAGGTGTCTTGAGTTTTGAAAGAAGTTCCAGGCCACCATAAAGAGAAAGTAATTATCTTTCACGCAGTTGCCATCGAGTGCACACAGAAAACAACGTACCAAAAGGTTAGCTTATATTGCAGCGCTATTATAAGGTATATACTTTCAAGAACAAACACAAGTAATGAAAGAACATGAATACCGAAATTCTGAAGTACAATAGTAAAGTTCTTTATTTTCTACAGGAGGGCAATGCAATTGAAAACTTGCTGGAATAGTGCTGCAATTTTACAAGGAAAGGTATTACTGATGCGTTTGAAATAATTATTCAGTACAAAACTCTACATTCCATCTTATTGGTTTGCCGAGATATGTACTTTATTATCAGTGATCTTTATAAAAGTTGAAGTCTCTGTTAGTTTTTCTTTATTGAGCCCTCTCTGGCGGTTGCACGTTTTAGCAGCGTTTTGACACTGTTTGTGTCGAAGAAAAAATCGCCAAGTTGCTGTTTGTTGAGATGTAATACATCCTGGCAGTTGCGGATCTACTGAGTAAATGAAAGGTGGTATGCTATGCACCAATAAAAGCATATTCATATGTGCAGACTCACTGCATTCTTCATTTCTAGGTCATTGGCAACCATTTGGAGTTGGTTTCATAGTACTTGTTCTCTGGAAATGATTCAGACAGGGCTAACATTTTTAATAAATTGGCATTAGTTGTATATTCGTGGTTGGGAGTCATGGTGGTTTAGCATATCAAACATGCCAGAATGGAGATGCATAGGGTCTCCAACCATCGAATCAGTCCTGGCTTATTAAAATAGTGAATTCTTGGGCAAGGCATTTCGATCCATTTGTCACACTACTAGATAGCCTAAATCTGTCAAAAGTAGAACAAGTAGAAAGGATATTTGGTTAAATCGTTGATCTGAGCTACGCGTTACAGCCCAAAGTACTGGTAGCATTAAAAAGGTCCAGAATATTTTGTTATAATATGTTCTTTATCTTTGAATATAACAATATCTATCTATCTATCTATCTATCTATCTATCTATCTATCTATCTATCTATCTCTCTCTGTATATATATATATATATATATATATATATATATATATAGATATATAGATATATAGATATATATATATATATATATATATATATATATATATATATATATATATATATATATATATATATATATATATATATATATATATGTATATTGATAATATTTTAATGATTCATTATTGTCATTGTTTGATTCAAGAATGTCATTGCTGGATTTTATTCGCTCGCCGATAATTTTCTTTAAGAAATCATCGATGTTAGGATTATTATTTATTTGTGCGGGTGTTGGAATTTTTGTGATTTTCTGGATAACCAAATTGTATTCGTCTCGGACTGTTTGTATTATCATATAACCGGTATTTCTCATCATTGTAATTAACCGCGGAGTAAAATATGACTTGGAGTTATTCTCGTCGCTTATATTACTGATAAACGCAAATCCGTAATCGTGTCCTATTTCACCGGGATAGGAGTCATAAATAATTTTTGTTGTTTAGTGAGGTTTTTTCCCGCTGCTGATGATAGTCTCGATTATATCGTCGCGACACAGTGAAAGATTCTCAAATCGCCGTGTTACCGCGGAATAATTAATTTCATCGACACGTCTGAAACGATGTTTGGTGGCCTCAACAGAACCGACCTCTTCCGAGAATACAAATGAATCTTTAAATCGTTCACGGGGAATACGAACTCCGGCTTCTAATGTATTATTAAAAATCACCACATTAGTGTCATTATACGCGTTATTAACAGCAGAGAAAGGGGCCCCGAGTGGCTTGGTGGTCTAAAGCGCTTTCCGTTACGGATCAGTGCCATTTCACCTATCTGCGTGGGTTCGAGTCTAAGATTCGGCTAACGTAGTTATGTGAGAAAGCTTGCCAGTAGCTTCTCGTGGGTCGGTGGTTCTTTCTGTGGGTTTTCCCGGGTTCTTCCTCCACCAATAATACTGGCCGCCATGCATAGCATATCGTGTGCTGAAAATGGCGTTAAACCCTGGAACAACAATAACATCAGATAAATCTTTTTCTATTTGTTCTTGATCAGTATCAGCATGATATTATCTTACGCGTTTTTTTATTGTAGTTGCCGCGCAATACCTACTACGGAATAACACGTGTGTTTTCTTATGAGCGAAAACCACAAAACGATTTCCCGCTTGTAGCTGACGGGATAGCTATTCTTGAACCAGTATGATTGCACCTTAGGTACTAGACCGTATAACATTAAACCATATAATACATTTTTGCGAGAAGATATTCAAATATAATTTATAATGCGTGACACTCAAAAGGTGCAAACCTATCAACTCGTCTGAAGGCCATAAAGAAATGGACGTTTTCAAATTTTTTTCCACGTCTTTCCAACGTGCGGCTCATTCGAATGTGCACCCTCAAGTGCTTATCACACACACACGCACACACACACACGCACGCACACACGCACATACATATATACAAATACATACATATGCACACACAAATGCATGCATACATTTCACACACACACACACACACACACACACATACACACACACACACACACACACATACATACATACATACATACATACATACATACATACATACATACATACATACATACATACATACATACATTCATACATACATACATACATTTCGGTAGTTTCAACTATCCAGCATGGTAATACTCTGAAGATGTTAAGCAACATACCCGCATGCCAGACCATGTCATATGCCGAAGTTAGATCAAGGAAAACTATTACAGTTTTAAGTTCTCCTCTGAAAACCTCATTTAGCATAAGTAGTCAGGAGGAAGACTTGATCACATGTGCTGCGGTCATGTCTGAAGCCTGCCTGCTCAAAGTTCATGATCTTCTCCACGTCCGGACCGATGTTGTGGAGAATCAGGTGCTCAAGCACCTTAATACAGACTGAAATCAAAGAAATTGGCCGATAACTCTCCACATTCTGGGGAACTTTGACAGACTTAGAGATTGCAGAAACCTTTGCCTGGCGCCACAAGTCGGCATGCACATTTCCTTAATAGCCCTGGTGTTCAAGGTGACCAGACATGTCTATATCTTCGAGTCAACATGCTTTAGGAACACATGCAGATTATTGTCATATCCTCTTGCTTTGCCTGATTTGATATTGTCTATCAACTTTTCAAGCTCTTTGTTTTTGTAAATGCCTCTTAAATTGCAGCAGAAGGGGTGAGCCCACCTCATAATAGAAGCCAATATTTGTCAAACTAACACGTCCTGCTAAAGCGAAACCGCAAGGACCAAAACAACAAACAAACAAACATACAAAGCTTGTAACTAACCGAGAGTTTCTCCTACGGGTTAGTTAATATTATTACTGTTTTGTTTTGTCATTTTGGTTTTTTAATTATGCGCGTGTGTTTATTCGATGATGCTTCTTTCGAACTCACACCCCTTCTGCTGCTACAGATTAAATCATTCTCTCAACCAAATATTTTATCAAGACCGATTCGATATTTTGGTCTATGATCATGTAAATTTATTGTTATAAAACCGTGTCGGGTTGACTGAGCATGAGTAAAGACATGTTTTAATTTATTTCCATATCTCCGCTATATGAATATTTCCTAATATATGCGTATCATCTCCATTAAACACAGCAATACTATTACAGTTATCTCCGATCACGTTTAGAATTTGTGTATATCGCTGGGTTACATAAATCACATCCGTTTTTTTATGTCTACCTCGAGAAAATATTCTTGCTGGATTTGTTTGTTTATTATGCAACGCATTGTGTGTGTATGTGTAAGTAATTCATCTTCATTCTATTGTTTGGAGTCATTCACATTTATTGTGATCCTGTTGCTGGTCTGCAGACGTATTTTATGTTGTACTTTGTTTCAGGGTAAAAACGGCTGTTTGAACAGTTGGACGAAATTAGAAGTACTCATTGTTTGGACTATACTAAATTTATGGAACTGTTACAAATTATTTAAAGGAATTCTTGACAACGCCACGGTATTAGAAGCACTACTACATTTTCGGTATTGAAAATCATAATGAACTTTTTATTAATTTAGGAGTTTCATAGACCTTGATAAGGACTAGTTTGGATTCACTTCAGAATACTGTAAGCTTTAAGTTCTTCTCACATTTTCGTTGACAGTTGAGTTTATAAAACTCGTTGCTTTTGCTTCTTTCTGTTATTTACGTTTGTAACCATATAGTCAGTCAGTCAGTCATACATTCATACATACAAAGATAGATACATACACACATACACATACATAGACAAAGAAACAGCCACACACAGACACACATACATACACACACATGCATACACGCATACATACCTACACACATACCTACACACATGCATACATACATACATACATACATACATACATACATACATACATACATACATACATACATACATACATACATACATACATACATACATACATACATACATACATACATACACACATGCATACATACATACATACATACATACATACATACATACATACATACATACATACATACATACATACATACATACATACACTCATACATGCATACAGCCATGCATACATCCATGCATTCATACATGCATACACGTATACATGCATATATAATGGGTTCAGTTCGACACGAAATTTTTTAAATATTTTAGTTGAGACAATTTATTTATTTGTAGACCATTAGGTTTCATTTTTTATCACCCCTATTTCCTAGTGCCAAGCGTTTTACTTTTTTGTTTTTATCCCGTCGAGTACAATAACACTTGGCTGTACTCACCGTTATTCCAATTATTAAACTATTAGCTATATGTTTGATTTACTCTGACACTTTTGACTTGATTATCCTATGTTGGTCGGGTTCGAAGCTTTTTCAAATTTTGTTTTGCAAACTGAAATTAGTATTTGATAACCATGCATTACACAAATCTTCCGCAAGTCATTCTCGGCTCGATGATGTTATTAATGAAGCTGTTTAGTTGTCAGAGTTTATATATATCCTTGTCTGATAAAGTTAATGTATCAAAAATGTTTATATTTATAAATTAATCGACGCAGTTTGGATAGGTGGATGTCACCAAATGAATATTGAATAGAAAGCACAATTTCACACTTTCATTTGAAATGTTCGTCCCTTATTACATTTTAACATGACATTTAAAACAGGGTACGGAAGTTTATGATATTATGCGTCATATAGCTGACGTTTTGCTGTCCGTTGAATTCACTACTTTCTTGTTTTACAGATATCTATGTATCTTGGTTTACTTCTAGGCTAGATATACTCAAGTGAAAAAAGTTATTTGTTAAATGAATCTCTCTCTCTCTCTCTCTCTCTCTCTCTCTCTCTCTCTCTCTCTCTCTCTCTCTATATATATATATATATATATATATATATATATATATATATATATATATATATATATATATATATGTGTATATCTGTGTTTGTGTATTTTGTGTATGTGTGTGTTTGTCTGTCTGTTTCTAGATACTGTTTTCCGCGTGTCTAGATGTATACTTACAATAAGTCGTGTTATTCGTGATATTTGTTTTCTTATAGCACAATAACTAGCCTATAGTCAGTAAGGAAACTAAAATTTTATTCAAATGAATGAGCAGTATTTAGGTATATGAGTAGGTACAATTGGCTATCATTCGTGGAAACCAGTCTTCTATTGCGTAGTGGCAACAGTTATGAAGATATGTTTGTTAATTTTGCTTTATACTTTTCTTTTTTATTATTTCAGAATAAAACAAAACAGCAATTTAGCATGGTAAGTTGTACATTGTACATAAGAAATAATGTTTCTAGTAACTAAATGTAAATTACTCATTTAATCGCCATGCCAGATTTCTTAGTAGAAAATTCGAAGTCGAAAAACCACTGTTTGTTTTTTATTATAGTTTGCCTTTTGTTATCGAAAGTAATATCGGCCAAATATATCCGTTGCAGTACCCCAATCATTATTTGTTTTCTTCTAACGACCGACATTCTAACGCTAGATAATAACGTTATTTACTAATTGACAGGAACATGTAACCCATAATTAAATAAAAAGGGATCATTGCAATTCGCTATGACAAACAAATCGTTGTTTTAAAACTATTTTAGGCCTCTGTAAACGTCCCTATATACTAAATATTAAACTGTACAAAATGTAATTGGTTTTAGATAATTTGAACTTTAAAACCCTTCAACTTATAGTGAGTTTTAAAATGTGCACCTAAATATAAATTAAAAATCTATTTCGGAAAACATTATTTAGAAAATATAATTTAGAATTAATATATTAGAAATATGGTACATACAATACAATACAGAAAGTAAAATTTAAGGGTTTCTTTTCTAAGAATAAACAAAAGAGATAGTTAAGTTAACGATGAAGCAAGCACAACCAAGCAGCGTTGTAGGAGTAGAAATATAAGGATAACCATCAAATCAACGACATCCAAAACAATAAATAAGATAAATCTTTAAAACATTGCAAGAAAACAATGCTATAAAACAGCCAATTAATTAACTTAAATGGAAAAGATAGCTACTCTTTCTCAGTCTGTCTGTGTGTCTGTCTGTCTCTCTCTCTCAGACAGATGCCATCCTCCCTATTTCCCAAAAGAATAATAGGTTTTTAGGTGTGTAACCCCCCCTCCCCCCGATATGTAGTAGTAGTAGAATGGGCGAATCGGACAACTTTAATTGAGTTAGATATCGGGCAAACAATTTTAGATGTCTGTCAAATTAAGGCTTTCTCAAAACCGAAAAATAATGTCGCAAAACAGAACTAAGGCTTGTTACGAAACCAAAACAGAGACGCATATTTGTTGTCGTGGTTTTGTTAGTTGTTATGATTGTAACCGAATATTCTATCAAGTCCGATACGATATCTTGATCTAGGGTCATGCAAATTTATCGTTAGAAATCCGTGTGGAATTGACTGAGCGTTACTAAAGAAATTTCTAATATTAATTATTTCCATATCTCCACTGCACCTAGTCTGGTGAATATTTCGTAACGTATGAGTGTCAACTCCATTAAACACAGCAAGAATATTACAGTTATCTCTGGTCACTTTTGGTATTTGTGTATACTGCTGGGTAACATAAATCACATCAGGTTTTTTATGTCTACCTCTGGAAAATATCCTGGTAGTGTTTGCTTGTTTACCTAACATCACATCATCATATTCGACTAAGTTATTAATAATTCCATTAATAGAATCAACACTCGGTGCTTCTTTAATATCAGTGATAAATGCAATAACCTCTTCGTCGGATATAAATTTTGCTCTCTCGTTAAACATTTTGAGTTCATCGTACTATCACTGATCATCTACAGATGATGCTACCAAATACAATTTGTCCCATTTTTACCACCTCATTATGAGATTAAGTAAGCGTCTTCCCACTTCCAGACGGTCCAATTATAATCATGCGAATAGATGTTGGTAGCGCTGCATGATGCTTAACAGGTTCTCGTGTTTTTATCGCCAAAAAATCAATTACATTCATGTTATTATAAATTAATTATGGATCTATATTGTGTTAAATGTAAGACGCATACTAGCACAAACGACTTGACAACAATTACAACAAGCAATAACAGATCAGCACTTGCTGGTAAGTGTGTACAATGTGGTACAAATTTTTTTAGATTTGTTAGTATGAAATCAGGTAATGATTTTAAAAAAAAAACGATAAGGTGATATAGCAGTAAAATTTATAAAACTTCCCAGGATCCCATGGGCAAAATATCCAGGAGAAAAACACCTTCCAGGATATAATTACTATGGTCCTGGAACCAGACTCGATATCCAACTTGAGAGCCAAGACCAACCGCGACCCGACAAATATCCAATAAACGCTATTGATAAGGCGTGTCATTCTTATGATGTTGCCTATGAAAGTAGCAATCTGCAACATAGACATATCGCAGATGTGTTGATTCATTCGTTGAATTATATTAAGAAGAAATCTTTCAAGGAATCATTAGCTAACTGGTTAGTAAGATCTGCGATGAAGGGTAAACTGGAATTAGGCGCTGGTAATTAATATCAATATGGAATCTATTTATTATTCCCCAAGATTCCCCAATAGGATACTGGAGAGGTAAATCAGCAATTAGTTAACTCGCCAGTGCGGCAAAAGTAAAAAAATGTTACCGCGGCGGATTGGTTATCAAGACAGGCGATATGGCAGATTTATCGACCCCCACCTAAACAAAAAAACTTCGCACATTTTGATGGCAGCGCCCTTAATGAAGTTCGCTAGGCTGATATATTATTTCTGCCGCATGATACTGTTAATAAACGGACATACAAGTATGCGCTAACCGTAATTTATGTTGCGAGTAGATACAAGGAAGCTGAACCATTGTTGACGAAGGCGGCATCAGAAGTTTCTATTTCATTTGAACTAATTTATTGACGAAGTCCTCTGCAGTGGCCAAATCTACTACAGGTTGATCCTGGCAAGGAATTTCAGGGTGCAGTGTTATCAACAATGAAGCATCATAATGTTACCATACGACGAGGACATACTGCAATAAACCGCGATCAGGCAATTGTTGAACGATTTAATCGAACACTTGCTGAGCGATTGTTCCATCATCATCACGTGAAGGAATTTATCGAAGATAAAGGATCTCTTGAATGGGTCAAGAGATTACCAGGTATGGTAGCTGGACTAAATAATGAAATTACTCGAACAATCATATGAAACCTGTTATCGCATCAAAAAAAGTATATACCAGTACAAAAACCGCAAAATGATTTTTCAAAAGAACGAATACTCGTCAATGTCACTGTAAGATATTTATATGAACCAGGTGAACTTGAAGGTGGTACAAAAATTAATATGAACCTAACAACGCGATTAAAAAAAGTATATACCCGTAAAACCACAAAATCATTTTTCAAAACAACCAATACTCGGCAATGTCATTGTTAGATATTTAAATGAACCAGGAGAGCTCGAAGGTGGCTAAAAAGAGCTACTGATCCTATTTGGAGTGTAACATCGCATACAGTATCTAACATAACAATATCCACAGGTAGACCCGCAATCTTTAGATTAGATTCAACTGCTCCTCAGCGTGGATTTACCGGTGAACAGTTACAAGTGATACCCGAGGATATACAATTACCTCCGCGTGGTCTTCATTAGCGCGGTGATTTCGATTTCACTCTAGACAGGTCTATGCTACATTATTTCTGGTATGACCACGACTATTATTCTTTCTATCCACGGTAAAATGGCGAGGATCTTTATCCGTATACTGCCATCGCATTATACAATTACAGCTCTCGCAGTAATTATTCTGTTGTTGTTTCAGCGTAATTATACATTTAACATCAATATATCAAATTCTCGTTTATTTTTCTTATCTTGTTTATAACCAGCAAGTTTGTTTTCTTCTTATTATATCATCACTGACAATATCACTGATTGTGGTGTTATTAAAATCTAAAGCAACTCTTCGAAGTTGAATTATTTTTCGTACTCGTGATACTGCAAGATAAACTAAATTCGACCACTCGATGCGATCATCTACGATCCAAACAATTAAATCGGATATAGTCAAATCCCTGCGAAGAATGTATTGTCATCGCTTAACCTGGCGTTCACAGAGATCTATCAGCGCGCGCGTAATGCATCTTCGACAACATTGATATCATTCAACACAATATCATTTAGCATGAGTGTTTGTTTTTCTGTCCCTGACTCCATCAGGCGCCTTGGAATATCAACTTCAATATTCTGCCTTCGTGAATCAGCTGGTCTATAGCACAATGACACTGAAAGTGTTGCGAAATGTTCTTTATGTTTTGAAACAACCGTGCTTGAAGCGTGTCTCTGACTATCTTTCTATCTGCTGTACTATCAAATCGTTTGGTCTCCATTCTTCCCAAAAGCAATTAATGGGGTTTCTGAAATTATTTCACGCGCTATTTCACATTGGATTTTATCCGGTTGTAATCTGATTAATTTCTTGAACTTACTTAATTCTGGATCAAGAGATCTATGAACAGTATTAATTTCTTCATAATAATTTACAAAATTTTTCAAGCAATTATGTGGAGACAAACCGACAAATGGTGGTGGTTGACCATGAACGCCACACATTATCACAGCTGTATTTTTCAGGAACAACCAATCAAGAAACATTTTTATTATATCTAACGACACTGTGCATATCTCATCCGAAATAATGATTTCAGGAATATATTTCTCACCCATTCGATCAGGAGTCCATGCGTCACCTTTCCAGCGAAAGATACTGTTATATGTGTAAGAATTAACTCCTAGTTGTTTCATCTCTCTGGCAAGTCTATGTGTGGGTGTTAGCACAATCATGTCTGACTTCTCCCGAAATAATTCGATAACACGAGTTGTTTTCCCTGACCCACCACATCCATTTAAGTAAACGGTTTTATATCTACACACTGGATCTGATAACGAAAGAGCACTCGATAGTTCTGATATTTGTTTATTTTTTTATGTAATTATCTTCAATCGTAACATCTGTTGATTTAGAATAATCGTGTAACCTTTCTTGTTTTATTCTCCATGACCCCCAACACTCATCGGAATTTGTAAAACCAGCCACTGCTTCTTTATGTTTGATATCTATATAAAATGAATCTATGGCGACTCTTACTGCGGTGTTAGGAAATCTATTTATCATGAATAGCAAATTGATAGAAACATAAGCTAGCATAGAGGCCCTTAGATGTGTGTATTGGGGAGAATTTCCATCAATATAGCTAACAATTGTAACGAATTTTGTTCCATCGGACAAGAAAGCAGCTTCACGATTGACAAATATATCTCTAGCTGTTATAAAATCGTATTCAGCATCATCTAGAATTAATCGTGAATAATGTAGCTTGTGATCATGTGCTTTACCCTGTGTGAATTTACCGATTATTCTTCTACCGAGATCCTTTGCAATTTTATTATTGACTTCAAAGATCTTATTGGATTTTTTAACAATATATTCCTCGTCAAGATCAGGAATTATTTTCTTGTGATCGTTAATTACACTATCAAGACTATAGGGTTGTGGTTACCAAACAAGTTTGTTTCCGATATGAGATAATTGCCTCGGAGACAGTCAACGCTATCAGTATTTTACAATCGATCATATACCTTAATAACACTATTGGCATCTAGTGTTTTTCAGATATATGTCTACCAAGCCAAACATAACTGCACGAATGAAGTCCTTTAGCGATCTCGAATGATACCACACGAACGAATCTGGTTAGATTAAAATCGGGTAGTGGTCCATTAATCGCAACTCGTGCCATCGAGTGTGTGGGATTTCCAAATCGTTTAAAATACCCAACACACTCTCCATACCCGATAAAACTCCCTGGATAATACGCAACCATGTCAACCTGAAAACCGTTTTTAGGATCATATTTGGTATTCCATAATCCACCATGTCCGTATGCTACACAACTGGCTTGAACATCTGAGAGAAATTCAAATCGTGTTGGTTTCTATAGATTTTCTTTTCTGGCGAAATGAACTGCAACTGACGGGACTGTAAAACAGTTTGTTAGTAATTGCTCGTTATTATTCGTTGCGAATTTCCGAGCAAGTTTTCACATCGCGTCGTGAACAGATTCAATACGGTATATTTCACCGTTAGATCTTACAAATTGGTCGAATTTACCATCTTGTTTTTCAAAACTCTGAAATAACCACACTGACACAAGATCGTTTTTACTTTTCCCGTGAATAAATCAAACAATTCCTTTTCCTAGAGTTCTCGACGGGGAGGAATTTTACGTTTCTATTCCGGGGAAATATTGTTACTGTGTTAGTCCACTCGTGTGAATTATGATCAATGATCTTGATTGAAGCTCCCTTTTATTTATATTTCGATTCGTATATTACTGCTCCTGTTATAGTTGCTACGGTTATTGGGAATCTTAATATTTTTTCTAGTTCAGATACATTTTGAATTGTGGCCCCATCATCCTTGACTGTTAGCGTCCATTTGTTTATTTTGTTACGTCTTAGATCTGTCAACCCGTTTCAACGCAACGCATTTGTAAAATGCTCTATTACTCGTTCGGCTACACAATTTATCCTTGGCTGTTTCATAGGTTTCAATTTCTCAACACTCGGTTTTTCATTTATGGGATAAATCCCATAAACAACCGCGGTTACAGGATAAGCTATTTCTTAATACGGTCTGTCAATTCCAGTCAATACTCCTGGTTTGTAATCCTGAATCACGGTGACATTTTTTTTTTTTATATTTTTCAAGATAGGATCGAATTTATCACGAATAATCCAGTTGTTTAATTCTAATGGTATAATGAATTTCACTCTGAAAAAATACTTTTGATGGTCAAGATACATTATTATTCTTGCTGCCCGGCCGTCGTTCATCAACACTACCAGCGATTCGAAATGTTGACCAACGATGAGATGCACTATCGCGCTTAAATTCGTTAAACGTATGATGGATTTTACCTATTATACTTCTATCACTTATTAGATCCTTATTTTTCTTGCGTTTTATTTTGGATAATCTCTCAAATTCCTTCATATTATAATTGAAACAAATATTTAAATAAAAACATTATATATAATGAATCACTGTAAATGGCTATGATAGTATCCGTAACCGTTTGTAACAAATCATGCAGAACCGAATTCTGTGGATATCATTCACAGAGTGTGCTACGAGGAAGCTTAGGTCCGAAACCCTGCATTCAATGCGATGTTGGAGTATGAGGAACCACACAGTTATGTCTCGGTTGTGGTGGTAAACGATACAGAGAGCTTAAGCGCTATTATGATAAAAGAAAAGGTGACCCTGACAACGACAAAGTCATACGAACACCCCGGGACTATATTACTAGATTCTCAATAAATTACAATTAAACCAAATAATCAATTAGGCAAATAATACGTGTGTATATAAAGAGTCAAGAAATTCAACCATATCCCACGATCTTCAACTATGAAGCATCATGGATGGTGTAGTCAGACACCGTAAACTGAAAAAACCAGTGGGTACTGTTGATAATCATGGATAACTTAGATTTACTCCTGGGGAAAAATATATCACTATCACAGATTTGTCTTCAAAGTGTATATGGAACAAATCCCAGATGACCTTGTGATTGACCATATTAATTGTATAAAACTGATAAATCTTTATCGAATTTACGAGCTATCACTCAGTCAAAATACAGCACTTGGGAAAACTGGTACTTGTAAATTCGTTGGAAAAAGAACGGTTAAATCTCTCAACAGAGAAACTAACGAAGGAAAACATTTGAATCGATGACTGAAGTCGGAAAGCATTTTGATATTTGTATGCTTTCGGTTAGACGTGTTGAAGAGGGTGTATATAAGTCGGCTTTTTCCACACAAAAAATGGGCCAAACATTAGGTTCACATATTTACAATGACATCTTTACCGCGGGAGATAACTCCCCCAAGGATGTGTGTATAATACTTTTAAGAGTTATCTCTGTTGTAGGGGGAAAATAATCGCATGCTATCTTTAATTCTATCCCTTGTCTATTTTTGTCCCTTCTACTTCTGTCATTTTTCTTGCCTTTTTAGATTCTGCCAGTAATTACAATTAAGTAAAAACGAATATACGAATCACAAACCCTTCCTGTTGATTTTCGGGTAGTTACTTATATAGCATACAGCCGGTTTTACTACTGGGGCTCCAGCCTTCATTATCGAAGTGCAACTGAAAACCACACTCTGTTGTCACTACAACGTGAATGTGTTTTTGCATTCTCTCCGGGTGATTTTAACGAAGGAGAGTGTGGTTTTCGGTTTTTCAGTTGAATGTAGAGAAGGGCCTCGCTTGTTTGTGCAGTCTATATAAAATCCTTTGTTGTGTACCGTCCTATAAAATCCTTTGTTGTGTAGTCTATATATAATCCTTTATTGTGTGCCGTCCTGTATATAATTCTACATTATACATATATAGACATTGTTTCGTCATTCATCATCATAAATCCACGCCTTATTGGGATTCACTAGACTGTTGTTGTTAACAGGCTAGGTGTTCTGATATGTCATCATCACTCCTTATATACCTTAATTAAGATTAAATGTTGTACTGTCCTACGGTATTGTAAATCCGCGGAAAAAAGAGCGGTTGTACCGTATTTATATACCTTAATTAAGATTAAATGTTGTACGTGTAAACTGAAAACGGGTCAAAAATTAGCCCCCATTTTTTGGATATATTTATAAAGATATATATTATTACATAATGAATCATGAAAATATCAATGATATAATTTCTGCAATTACGGATTTGAAAAATCAACGAATACAATTATCAGAAAAATTAGATTATGATAAAATCCTTTCTGACTTTCAATATTTAGAAGACATAGCCCGCGGAAACAGGTGTGTGTTACCGTCACAATATTCCTTTATCAAGGAACTTCAATAGGCCGTTAACGCATCGTTGGCAAATAACAGCGAAATAGAAAAATTCGTACCTCTTTTTACCGCAGTAGAGAAAATAAGAAGTGATTTATCACAACAATGTGAACTTAAAAAAAGTAATCAAATTCAGAGTTAGACACTTAAAACAGCTTATTCAAAAATGAAAATAGAAACACTTCCTGGAAGCTAAGTACATGACCGAAGTAGATAGTTGTTATTGTTTTGTGTTGTACCCGCGCAACGAGGAAGTAAAATAACACTGAAATCTTAAGATGGGAAATCTTAAGATGGGGAAATCTTAATATGGGAAATCCTTTAGGATGAAAATCGTTTACGATTTCACATACAGACTAATTTGTAAAATCGCTCCCCGTATATCCAGCAAATTATTGGGTTGGTCAGTGAGTTTAAAATTAATTGTCGTTAATGAATCATTATGACATCGAATATATACTGGGTTCACCGGTTCCTGTGGAACCAGTTGTGCAAACGAATATAAAATGTATCCTTGCTGGGCCTGATTTGATCTTTCGAGATTTATTTGGTAACTTCCATCAATAGCATCACATACCAGATTTACAGCAATCACCGATGATATATTAACGTTTTGAGGAGCAATATGCCTACCTGTTCCTTCTGTGTCATTATTATGTTTGAGGATAGTTGCCAGTTCTTGTGTTATTTTTTTCCATGTGGTGAGTATCAACGGAAAATACTCATATATGACATCACTGACGGAGTTTTTGAGTTCGTTTGCATTATACCCAGGAAATTTAAATGTTGAAATATCTTCTATGCTTATATTAAATTTCTTTGCAGATTCTATTCTCTTATCGGCATCTTCGGCATCTAATACTCCTTGAATACGTCGTAGATTAAACACTTCCATAACATATACAATTTGATTTAGTATTTCTATATATGTGATAATTGAGGTTTTAGACGATAAATCGATATGTTCTTGAAAACTCTGCCGTAATTTATTTAGATATTCTTTATATCCTTTATTAAGGGAATAAAAAAAATCCCAAGACACCAATTGGATATACTTAATACCAACCACCCGCCCATCCTCTATAAAAAATCTAAACCCCATTACTGTAAGTAGTTAGATATATTAGAAATTGCTGCTCATTACCATGAATATTTATAGGGGGGATATCATGATATAATTTATTGCCGGTGACATAATCAGACTTTTTGGGTTCAGGTATTTCTAAAGATGTCCGAGGAGGGATTTCAGGCCAACCTAGCACAGTTCTTATCGAACTCTGGCAGATATCTACGACATTGCCGGTGAGTTTATCTCAATCGCGGCTGATAATGTTCGTTCATGAACTGTTATAGCGATTTTTGATTCTTTTCCCGTAATGGATTTTATTCTACGCTGGAATTCATTATTGATTTGTTCGATTTGGTAAGTCCCAGATGGTAACGAAACAATATTCCAATCCGGGTTTCCATCTCTATCATTATTTACTCGCAAACACCAGGGAATTATTTGGTTGCTCACCACCAAATGATTTTGATCTAATATTCGGCCAACTGTAGTAAACTCGTAATTTTGCTAGCGCGATCTCTTTAACCGGTAACGCACTGGGAAAATTCACACTGAATTCAGGGTTGGTTGAGGTTATTGAGATCATGGTTGTTTTTTGCTGTTGTGTGTTCGTGGCTATACGTTGAAGTAATTCTGTTGTTGACATTGACACTGTCATTGTTGTCATTGTTGTTATTATTGTGTTGTTTTTCTAATTTTGATGTTGCTGTGTGGTTGATGTTCATCATCGCAGAGAATTCGTTATCTGATATTGTTGTGTCATCGAGACTGGATGATATCAGCGACGACAATTGGGAATACGCGGCTGATGCAATATGTAACTTAATTATATCCTCGTGTAGTTTTTTGTGACTGCATGTGGATATTTGTTTTGTGATGATGCTAAGAATCCCTGTAATTGTTGTCGCCGATGACACGCAAATTGTGACAACTACATGTGCTAGTGCTGTTATCGCTGATAACAATAAACCCGTTCCAGCAATTACACTTGAAACCGAATACACAATAATGTCAACACTGGTAATTTGCCTGCGGTATTTTTTTTTTAAAAATCTTCGTTGTATATTCGTCAATAATATTTTTTAGTTTAGGTTGAAACTCACGGACTTGATCATATCGATATTGTTGGACATTCATCATACTATTTACTTAAATCAATTAAAAATTTTACATAACATGTGATTGATGATCGAGCTTTATCACCATCAGTGGGGGTTATTGTAATTGTTTCACTGGATCCCTTTTTTATTATTGCACTTGCAATATTCACACCAGTAGAAATACTAGTTGATATATTAAACTGTAAAGGCGAAATCAGAGTCAATCTATGGATACCCCTAACATCTGCAGACACTCCAGTGGAGTTATTTTGAAGCGTCCAGGTGAAAGATCAATGATGTATCGAGTACACTGTATTTATATTTTGTTTATGTGGTATTTTAATTTTATCAAGCCGTGTCGCGATAGCAGGAAAATCGCTAACGAAATTGTCCTGTGTTTGTTTAATCATATTAATATTTGTTTTAATATCAGAAAGTTCCATTAGGAAAGTCATCGGAGTACCAAAGAAAGCATCCAATGTTTCATCCGATTTTCTAAAATTCCTACGGAGTTTTGCAAACGCTCATACATGAACATCATACTCAGCTCGCAGGGTTGTCAGTTTATCATCCGTGGTTTTATATTCGTGTTGCAGCGCTGTTAGTTTATCATCTGTGGTTTTATATTCTTGTTGCAGCGTTGTTAGTCTACCATCTGCGGTTTTATGCTCACCATATATCGTCGTTAGTTTATTGTCTAACACATCTACATATTTTTTTGTCACAACGTCAGTGCCCAATGTTGGATTACCAAGTGCGGTTATTTAATTTGAGTTCATATCAAGAACTCCTGTCATTGTGTCACCGGACTTTTTATTCGGTTGTTGATACTATCTATCACAACTGGAAAAAGAATTCCTGGTTTAATCTTACCGGCGGAATCAAACACCGCTAGTGAATATTCGGTTACTCCATTAATTTTGACTACAATATCATTGAAGGAAACATTACTCGTTTTCAATTTTCCCTGTTTGTCTTGAAATACGACTATTTCGTTTGGATCCACACTTGCGAGGTTCAATATCTCGGATATTTCATCTTCGATTATTTTTTTTACATCTCTTGTTACAGACATTTCCACTGTTGTTTTTTTTTCAGACTTGAGAGAGCTCTCCCGTAAATATCAATCATTATATTTTAAGATCACTCCAAAAAGCGATTACTCGTATATTCGTGTACTGTTTTAGGGGGTGGTTTAGTTGATGATGATGTAGCCTTAAGTACATTTATTACTTCTTGGCCGCATATTGGTGGATCGGTCATTTTCTGTGCTGGTAGCGTGGAGTACCAGAGCCTCACTTTGTGAGGAAAGTTTAATTGATGTATATAACACATAAATTCTTTAAAAATGACGCTAACCCATATGAATCAAAATAAACAATTCCATCTGGATCAATCGCGTATGCAACCCAGTAAGTTCCTGGTCCGGTATTGTTATCGAGATTAATGATACCGATTTCAGTGCTGTTTGGTTGTTGTGGTAATATTGATCTTGCATAAAATCCCTCTGAAGTTTCTGATCGAGTATTTTTTAAAACAGCATCGAGTAAATCAAAATTTGACAAGGCTGCTAGTAAACTGTCCTTGGTAGTCTCAGGCCGTTTCCGCTGTACCATGAATACGGAGTTTCTGGTAGTCTTAGACCTTTATATTTTACGGATCGTCTCTTTCTTTTGTATAAATGCCTAGTCGCATTCTTTAGTGACATCCCAGCGGCTGTATCAACAGCTCCGAGAGCGGCAGCTTTCGCGACCGCGGAGGCTGCGGCGGCAATTAGCTCTGGTAACGCAGCGAGAAGTGAAAATATACCACCTGATTTTATCATATCTTTGATCGCGGCCGCAGAGAGAGAGAGAGAGAGAGAGAGAGAGAGAGAGAGAGAGAGAGAGAGAGAGAGAGAGAGAGAGAGAGAGGAGAGAGAGAGAGTAACCTGAACACCTTGTTATATTTTTTTTTGCATCTGAAATGCGTAATCTGACGAGCTGTCAGTGATAGTTTATTTTGACCACCAGACATCTGATTGCGTTTTAACGATATCCTAGTTCTCCATTTTTTTATAGCTGAATCCGATTACCACTTTTTAATCTGACCAGGGGTCAGATTAACACTCATGTGACTATACGACATTTTATTAATACGAGATTGATCTAATTGTCTACATGATTTATGACCACTACACGTTTTCTATTGGCGCATCAACTATACTCATTCATCCACCAACACCTTCGAGTAGCATTAATTTGTCATTGAGAATGACGACAATTGCTCTGTAATCAACACCAGTGGGAGGATTGGTTACACGAGCTTCGAAGTATACGTCAACGACGGATTGTCTAGTTAAGTCAAGATGTTCCAGTGAAAAGTAATAAATCGGAAATAGGGTTCTAAAATCTAATTGTGATATTTGCAGACTGGTATCTACATTTTGATCACATCCCATACATGTCAGCAAACGATATGCGTGCGCTATTTGATTTTGTCCGTAATTAAGTAAAACATTCACAGATGGTTCCGTTTGACCGTTTATTTTTAACGTGACTTCGTTAACACCTAGTTGATCAAATATCATATGGCTGCGCTCCTGAGAATTTAATCTCCTAACATCCTGTAACGCAATAATATATGTCGAGGCGCAGAAACACCCCTGTTTCATGTAACATGGCATGAAAATTCTCCATTATTGGGACTCTGTTGTTGTTTGTTAGCCATGACAGTAATGATTTACCAGCTACACTCATAAATGATAGTAATATTTGATTTGCGATGATTGATGGAGTCATTACTATCATCCATAATGAGAGTTTTGTTATATATATACTTTACCAGCAGGAACATCAGCATGTCTCCAGATTGCATCATTATCGTCGCCTTTTCGCACGAGAACAACTGTGTGTTTAGCTCCAAAGATAACTTTTCTATCATTTCTACAAAATTCAAATATATGATGTAGTGGAATCGCACATAAAAATAATCTACGCGCTCCTTGCAACAATAATGTACGTGTTGCAAATCCTAGGTTGTCTTAGGATTAATATCTATGACATCAAAATCAGCACCTGGTCTCATATATCCGGCCGGAGCTGGATCAAGTGCAGTAGCTCTTGGTGTCCTTACCCTATTATATTGAATATGATCAGCGTGATCAGTACCATCCTTAGCGAACATCATAGATGGTCCAGCCGATCTTGTATAATCATCAGAATATCTCGCTAATTCTCTCTATTGTTGTGGCGATATCAACATACGTTGAATAGATTCAATCTCTCTATTATCAGTCATATATGTTGCGCTACTAAATAGTGCCATAATACCATTATTGATGAAACTAACTCAGAGATTTGTGTCATATGGCGTATTAGCTGCAACATTTGTTACAAGTTCTCCTTCTACTTCAATAAATGCTTCAGCGGGAAGAAGGTATTTACTTGTATCATGAACTTGAAGTTCACTTCTCCCTCGTTCGTTTGGTTGTATTGCTTTATACGGATTATTTATTTAAAGAATCATCTTTGAGCACCAATGCATCCATATCCAATGCTGGGTCAGGTGAAGGTTTGAACATTTTATTATATATTTCTCGATCTAAATCGTGATTTCAAACCACTTCCCGCTATCATATTTGCAGTGATATTTCCCTGAGCATGAACTCCTTCATTTATTTGCTCTGTTATTTTTGTATCCACCGCTTTATTTATTATTTTACTAACACTCGCAGGCATAATCTCCGTAGATGGTAGTTTTCCTGGTGGTGTGTTTTTGTTTTTGTTGTCGAATCAGCGTGATTATTTTTTCCTTGGTCTCGGGAAATGCTTTACCGGCAACATCACCAACAGCGCTAATACCCTTATTACGAATAACATCAATAGCTTTCATCGATAATGTTTGCTATTTTTGGAGCCATCCTTGCAAATAACCCTTGATCAACATCACCGAAACCATCTCCATAATACACCTTATAAACAGGCAATCGTGAATTTACTACATAAGTCATAGTTGGCTTATAGTGGTTGTAGTATTTGATCATCTTATGTAATTATTATTTATCTAATCGGGCGTCATGGACAATCAATCACTATGACAATTATCAACGAGTTCATCGATAAATTCTCGATATACACCGATATCTATGATGCCACCTACAAATAGTCGTCGTCAGATATCAGCGGCTTTATTAATTATTTCCGGTGAGTTATTTCCAGCTTGTTTACCCCCCATGAGAATTTCTAATCGAGTTATGTATTAGAGAATATTATTAGGACATGGAACAAGACCACTGCCATGGGTTCCAGAATGAGAAAATCCCGTACCGTTAACACCAGTTACCCTTTGCGTATCGCGAGATATTTCATCCAGTGATCTGTTGACTCTTTCTAAATCATCATCTGTTATTTCTTCTTGCTGAGATGAAAAAGACTCATGCCATGAAGATTTTTGTTTTTTTCTTTGCGATTTTCGCTGTTTTAATTCTTCTCTTTTCGCTGTTTTTGTTCTTTAATTTTTTTGTTGTTTTTGCTGTAGTGTTTCTATTTATTGCTCTTTTATTGTTTCATATTGATTATATGCTTTATCTACCGCACCAAGATATCCTATATACGGTACACTTTTTGTATCATCTCGGCTGGTATAAGTTTTAACTGTATAAAGTACATCAACCCAGTGTTGCATATCTCTAATATATGTTTTGTGGTTCGGTTTGAACATTCTTTTTTATTTTCTTAACGCGCAGCAAGAAGTTCGATAAATTCTTTTGGACCACTTTTATCGATATATGCTAAAGCTTCCTCGGTAAATTCATTTCGTAATTCTTCAACTATTACTTCATCGTTCTTTTTGACCGGATTGAAATCGTGCTGGACCAGGAAGATTTTGTAAAAGTTCTGATGTTTGTTCAGTTTCTTTTGCCATCATTTTAAGTACAGGAAGAACACCTTTCTTGTTTCTTCCTCATCTTCTTCTTTTTCATATATAACCTCTTTAGTGGTTGTAGTAACAGGTTTGAATAATTGTTCAGCACCTATTGCAAAATCGACTTGAGCTTCCTGTCGGTGTTGAAGGTTTTGTCTGACAGAATCTCTCACGGGGATAAATCTCTTTATTGCCTCTAATTGCTCCCGATCAAGTATAGTTGTTAACGATTCTCCTACCATTATTGTTAGATCATATGATCTAATTCATAACAACTAAGAAATTCACGACAAAAAATATGCGTCTGTGTTTTGGTTTCGTAACAAGCCTTGGTTCTGTTTTTGGACATTTTTTTTCGCTTTTGAGAAAGTCTTAATTTGACAAACAGATATCTAAAATTGTTTGCCCGAAATCTAACTCAATTAGAGACTGTCCAATTCACCATCTCTACTATTGTAGTTGTGTTTTCGATATTACTTTTTATTTAAAAAAAAATAATTTTTTAAAAATATTACTTTCCAAAATGGGGTATTTTTTTATACTTAGTGTTTCTATAGGAATGGATTTCCAAGTAGTTTTTTTTTTACCTGGTCTTGAAATTCCACCCCTAGTTTTTCTTAGTTGACCTTGGCTAGGGGTCTTCTATATCCCATGTGTGTTATTATGTTTGGTGCTATTGATTTCGTATGATATATATATATATATATATATATATATATATATATATATATATATATATATATATATATATATATATTCTTCATATGATCCTTTCAGAAGGGGAGGGATCATTTCCTTTAAGATTATAAAATTAATTTTTTTTGTTAGATAAATTTTGAATTTGACGAAATTAAAAATAAACTCTCTATTTGATAATGAAGCGAGTCTTAATGCATTAATTTGGTAAAATATTTTATCTAAATGTAAATTATCCTTTTGAACTATAATACAAAAACATTAATTAATATTTAGATATCATTTCTTACAGCACGGGCTTTACAACAGTTACAATTGAGGCGAGTCTTCGTTGTGAAATAAGGTAAGTAATGTCAAATTCTAATACACGCAGACCTTGAAGGTTTAATTATCTTGATTAGGTGGAGTCAATTCATACAAAGATACACAACTGACCGTTCCACGTTAGAATAATTCTTCCCCCTATAATGATTTCCACTTTTTGTTCGTTATAATGCATTGTCCAAAGCAATGCTCATTGTGATACATTTGATTAGAGTATGAAGTGTCTTTGCATACGTTTGAAAACGACAGATTCGTATCATATTTGGTATGATATTTGCCAATGCATAGAATGCTAAAATCAAAAGATATTCTTAGACATTCAGATTCCATCTGTCTCAATATTCTTACTACTTTAGGACAGCTGATAAAGAATGAACACCTGTCTAATGTGTTGTATTAATGATGCACACTAGTCGCATTGTAATCAGTTGTGTCAGAACACAAGACGAAATATAATAAGACCAATAATAAAACTAATAATAAAACCTACAAAAAAACCTATAATACAACCTATAATAAAACTAATAATAAAACCAATAATAAAACCTATAATACAACCTATAATAAAACTAATAATAAAACCAAAAATAAAACTAAAACTAAAACCAATAATAAAACCAATAATAAAACTAATAATAAAACTAATAAAAAAGCAATAATAAAACTAATAAAAAACCTTTAATAAAAATATAAAAACCAATAATAAAACTGATAACAAAACTAATAATAAACTAATAACAAAACCAATAATAAAACTAATAACAAAACCAATAATAAAACTAATAAAAAATATAATAAAACTAATAATAAAACCAAAAATACAGCTAATAATAAAACCAATCATAAAACCAATAATAAAACTAATGATAAAACTAATAATAAAACTAATAATAATAAAACTAATAAAACACCTATAATAAAACTATAAAAAACCAATAATAAAACCAATATTAAAACTAATAATAAAACCAATAATAAAACTAATAATAAAACTGATAGTAAAACCAATAATAAAACTAATTACAAAACTAATAATGAAGCTAATAACAAAACCAATAATACAACTAATAACAAAACCAATAATAAAACTAATAAAAAAATCTATAATAAAACTAATAATAAAACCAAAAATACAACTAATAATAAAACCAATAATAAAACCAATAATGAAACTAATGATAGAACCCATGATAAAACCAATAATAAAACTGATAATAAGACTAATAATAAAACTAATGAAATAGCCCGAAACATGCCATCATTTTTGCCACTAATATTATTATCATTACCTCAAGACTTACGTAAGCATCTATTTATTGATGTAATACAATTGTACGTTCTTATATCTATATATCTTAAAAGAGAGCATATACTCACGAATGTCAGCTATATATATAATCACTACATTTTACGATCATAAATAAAAATTGGCAAAAATATAGATATGCCTAACAGTATGCATTTAATTTCAATTCTGTCTGGGAGTGAAATGTGGCCGAAGTTGACTGTTAAGAACTAGCATTACTGAAGATTACAGATATGGCATTTGTTGATTTAAAGTAGCTAGAAAACTATCAACAAATTACAGATTTATGAAACGCATTTGATGATGGAAAGTTAGATGGATTAAATAGTGAAATACATTATGTAATGGATGCGTATGGAATATACAAATCTGATTTCAGCTAAAATAAAAGACCACTTGAACAGTGATATGACAGATATTGATTGAGATTATCGAAAACAAAGATGGAAGCGAATTGTTACATTCGACCCTTGTATTGCGAGCCCAATACTCTACCAGCTGGGTTTATGCGGCTTTCAGCAGAGCGATAAATTGCATCAGACAAGAAGTGAAAAGACATTACATTCATCAATATGAAATCGATATTGCCATCTAAAATAACGCCATACTTTAATACCAGAAAGAATGAAGAAAGTTGTTACCGGACTAATGACATAAACACTTTACCACCTTCATGGTTAAATAAAATAAAATAATCGTTATGATGTGAAATTGTGAAGGTACCTTGTGTAATCGAGGTTAATAATTTAAGGTTTCATTCTTGAATGCATCTGATCTTTGTATCATAAACGCTAATTTAATACAATTGAGAGTTCGTCAAGTGTTTAGGTTAATGCGGTTACATTTCCTATAACATATATCCACTGGAAATGAAAAGAACACAAAATATATTACACAAACTTAAGAAAAGTATAAACATAAATTCAGTGTTATGAATTATGTTAATGTTTGTTTAGTTAGTTAGTTAGTTTTGTCCGTCACCCTTGCCAGGGTATAGGCCGCCCACAAAAGAACGTCAGAGGCTTCTGTCCTGTGCCATCTCCTCAAGCTGACTCCAGGTGTAACCCATCTTAGTGATGTCTGTCTCAATGTCGCGTCGCTCGGTGTTTCTTGGTCGTCCCCTTCTCCTCTTGCCTTGAGGGTTCCACCTCAGTGCCTGTCTGGTAATGTTGACTCGCGGCTTACGTAGTTTGTGTCCTATCCAACACCACCTTCTCTTCTTTATCTCATCCTCTATTGGAAGCTGGGAGGTTTCCTGCCACAAGTTGTTGTTGCTGATGGTGTCTGGCCAGCGGATCTGGAGAATTTTTCTTACTTTTGTCGACGTTTTTATAGCAAGTTGGGTTTTACAGGGTTGGGTTGCTAGCCCCACGCCCAACCCTCCTCCTTTTCCACCCTGGCTTGGGACCGGCGATGGCGGAGTTAATATTTGTTTAGGTTTGGCTTAAATTGTTTCCTTTCCGTTGAATGTTAATTGAACATCATACATGAATAATGAACATAATGTATATCATTAGTATGTGTGTGCGATCAGAATTTTTAACGTAGCTTTAACAATGTTTCAGTCATATCGCTACGATGTCTGCAGTGGCAGTTTATAGTAATGTCTAGCACTGGGGCATCATGCCTCAGACATGTAGCATGATGTCCCACCCAGTCACATTATCCTTACACCAAGCCGACCAGTCCTAACACTAACCTCTTAATGCTGAGCGCCAAGCGAGGTAGCTGTTAATACCATTTTTTGTAAGTCTTTGGTATGACTCGGCCGTGCTCGAATCCACGACCTCCCGCTTCCGAGGCGGACGCTCTAACCACTAGGCCACCGGAGCAGTTGTATATCATTAGTAAATGAAGTATTTGTTCAAATTAGAAATAATTTACCTGTTATCCTTGATAAGCATCATCAGTCTTCTCTAATTACAGGTACTTGGATGGTTCAGCGTATACGAGGAAATGGTTTTCGTCTCTGATATTGCAACGAATTGATCATACCGCCTGTACAAGTAAATATAGTGACATGATGCTAAATGAACTTGAAATAAACGTAGTGTACGTTTGCCATCTATATATACTAATCGAATTTGTGTCGAATTTAAGGGTGTGTTCTTCTAGAGATTGTTGAATTGTTTTTTCATCGTGTAAGCTAGTCGATTGTTTTGTCTTAAACATTTAATGGGAATAGTCTACTATATTAGGAATAAAAGTGTTTATAATGCACGTTTCCTTTAATTACTTTAATACCATTTAAAGATCAGCCTATAACAAAAGCGTTGAGAAGGTTTAACATTATTTCTCTTCAAAAAAGTAAAACTAGGAAGCTGGTTAGTAATTCTTGTAAAATATAGAACATACTATTTTGTATTTGTATCCTTTAACTTCTTAAATTCATTTTATTTATTTGCTTATTTATTCGTTATTCTTACATAACCTTTCCTCGGGGTATTACCTGAACTGAACCAGGTCATTCTAATTAATATTGTCTTTTTGTGATTTTCAATGAATATGAAAGAAAAATTAGAAAAATTATGAAGGCATCTTAACTAAACGTATGTTATAAATATTATACATATTTAATTAGAATGTAAATTTACATATTTTTTTTATATATTTGTAGCATTTCTATATTGGATATGCCCTCGCTTTTGACAGCCTAATTAGTAATGCTAATATGTAACTGTGCTTTATTGGATAAGGAAGCTTATTGTATATAAACCTGTTAACAGCATGCTTATAATGAAAACAAAAGAATGCAAATCTATTTTAATGACGATAAAACATATATCACTGTATACGCCTCTTGTATTGTTTTACTAAACGATTTAAAAATGTAAACATTTTGTTTTCAGTTTATCGTTGTCAGAAAATTATAAAGGTGTTGATATTTTGTATAGTGTGTATTCTTAAATATCTAGCCGATATTTTGTTTTTCTTTCTGTGATGAGCAGTTTGTCTTGAGTTTTCACGAAGATTTGTTCCGGGTATAATATGTTGTTGTAGTTGTTGTAGGGTTTAACGCCATATTTCAGCCACATGATAAGCTGAAAATAATGGCGACTAGTATTAATAATGGAGGAAGAACCCGGGTAAACGTATGTATGTATGTATGTATGTATGTATGTATGTATGTATGTATGTATGTATGTATGTATGTATGTATGTATGTATGTATGTATGTATGTATGTATGTATTCATGCATGTATACATACATACACATACAACTGTATTTGTTTCTATGTAGATATGTTGTATGTATACAAGTTACATGTATCTGCATATGTTAATGACTATTTATACACGGTCAGTGTTGTATAAATATGACTAGTTGCTTGGCCAGTGCTAAAAACACTCACTACTTTATGTTTTTTGTCAGAGAGAGAGAGAGAGAGAGAGAGAGAGAGAGAGAGAGAGAGAGAGAGAGAGTTTACAATCGCGTTACACACACACACACAGAGAGAGAGAGAGAGAGAGAGAGAGAGAGAGAGAGAGAGAGAGAGAGAGAGAGAGAGAGAGAGAGAGAGAGAGAGAGTGAGTTGTGGCCCCGTTTTGTTCTTTTCCAGCCTGCGTGCTACTGTGATTTAGTACTTTGACTGCAGTAACATCTTAAGACTCAATACATTTGTAACTTTGTGAGAGGATTTTATAACTCTTAAATATGGTGAGTGAATAGTATGTGAGTTGCATGCATTGCAAGGTGCCTAATATGCACCCGCCAACTTCTATTAACAAGTTCTCTGTTCCATTGTTCACTCTTTCAACGACTCTCCAGGTGTCAACTTTAACATTTTTGGGTGCAATAAGTCACTCAGTACTTTGTAAATGTTATCAAAGAAAATAACAAGTGTACATCAGTTTTTAGAATTTACATTGTTTATAATAATGCAGAGTCTTGACATTTTGTTAGTTGTCCTTATGAGATAAATTGTTGTAGGTGTTCTGATGAGTTTTGTTCTCAATCTACACATCAGTTTAAATCCAAAGAAACCACATAGGCGTAACTTCGTTTTTTTCCCCCATATACCCGCTCGAGGTATTACACGTACTATTGGATAAATATTGATTGGTACATTCTACATTCACTTGTTGAAGATCAAATGTTTGATTTAATTATTACACTTCTAGGTTGTAAAAGACTTTGGTAATTAAGAAAAACATAATGGAATGAATAGTTCTGTAGTCCTCAGCTCTTAGAATGATTCCAACATCGTATTACACTAGACTGGGTGTTATGACCCTGTGGAAAGGTGGGGGGGGGGGTGATTGACAGCGGTTAATTTGTAAAGAATAGTAGATAAGTTTTTAAGATGTTTTCTTCGATCTTTTAAATTCACGTGGTCCAGACATTAAAAATAAAAATATTGAGGTTCACTTAGATGTACTTAGAACCCAAAACTTAGTCAAAACTTTTACTTATGCCACAGAAAATTAGTTTATAAAATGAACTTGTGATAATCGAAGCCATTAGCAGCACTATCAAATAGCAATGCATATTTATTGATTTCGCACGCAAATCGTGCTTTCTTCGCTTGATATTTATAAAAAAGAAATATAAACAGTTATTGATGAGTAGAATTATAGTATGATTGTACTTCGCTGTTTTAATATAATTTTTTTACGTTTGCATTTTTTTAATTTGATTATTTATGAGGACCAATACATTATCAGAATATGATATTGTACTGAATAAAATCTTAAAACGGACAGGACCACGGATTAACTTTTCACGATTTTTGCAAATTATTCGTATGATTTTATATATGTATTGGAAAATAAATTGTATTTTTAAATATATTGAACTAATTGTTGGTGTTGTCTCTTTCTTGTTTCTTGTTTAAGACTTTCGATTCGTACAAAAACAACTCCATTAGTATGATGTGTACATTTCCTATGTGTTATTTTGCATTAACCATAAATATATAGACAAAGAAAATTACTGCAAGTGCCCAACTTTTGAAGGTGAATGAGCCGGTTAAAACATATTTCACATTAATGTACCGATGTCAGATAAAAAGTACTACGATATTTGATTTTCTTGTAAATAATATTATCTATATCTATATTACGTGTTCATAAAAGTACTTTTTTAATTAGGGCCTTTTAGTTAATGCCATTTTTAATGTGAAAAGCTTACGATCGTAGTTTGCATTGTATTCTATCAAATACGTCAATAAATCATTGCAAAATAAATGGAATATCTTAGCAACATATTATCATTACTCGAAACGAGTGGAATTGATAGAGCAATTAGGATCATAGGAATTAATTTGCCATACTGCAAGTTATTCTTTTTTTAATATATTTTAATAAAGTAGATTGTGTTTTGTTTAATTATATAAAACGTTTTGGTGTTTGCTCTTTCTTATTTATTTTAAAACCTTAGATTCGTACAATTACAACCCCATTAGTATGTGTACATAAATTCAGGGTGTCGTTTTCTAAAATGCTTATTTGACATGCTCAACGCACCTGTTAAATAATGAGAAATTTAATATTTTAAACAAATATTAATAAGTTTGGGTCGAATCAGCAATGGCCAGAATCAGCTAGCATGTGCCTATAGTGACTAAGGGTTATAAGTAACTCATGTAAAATATTAATTGACCAATGCAGTATTTATCATACTTATTCCGAGATGTGTTATCGGTCGATCTTTATTTGTGGTGGACATCGCTCCACGTTATAAAGTGTTCTCAGTATGTTGAAAAATGTGAGTCAGTCAGGACGAGTCCCCTCAGTTTTTACGACAACGTGAATTCAGTCCTTGTTTGTGAAAATCGACAGGAATGCATAAGACAATATGGAATAATGCAGTTTAGCATCGATCAACATCCGATAATAGCTACAAAAAATGTAAATTGTGTGTTGAATGCTACATAGATCGCGCTTACCGGTAGTGAAAATTTATCGAGAGAACTGCGCCTTGGAACGTCCATGAAATGTCACTCAAATCCGATACATACAAGTCGAGAACTGATTTGGACCAACTTAACGACTTTGACCTTCATTTGAAGAGTCCCCCAGGTCCTGCTGATATGAACAGGTATGGTACTATGGACAGTAATTCATTTGGCACTGCAGACACTATATTCTTTAATAATGAATGGACCACTTGACAAAGCGACGTAGGTACTGACAAAACTCCTCTCGCCCGATGCTAATAACGATTACCTTAAAATATTATGGAGCAGAATGGAGCAGGGCCAACGACCAATATGGACAGCGATCCATTTTGTTCCAGTGCCAAATTAAAGCTCTGAATAAGTAGTAGTAGTTTTATAGGGGTTTCTGGCTCAGGAACTCTAAAAGTCATCCAAACAAATACAAAGTACGCCAGCCACCCCAGAGGACATCCACGTTGACCAGACCTGGTCATGGATATCCTTGTGGTGACTATGTTTATGGAAACTTAGGCGAAATTACTTGTTTAGAAATATTATCATACAATGCTTTTGCTATAGTTGCATTTGCTTGGTCTGTTGTTGTGTCTGACAATTTGTTTTACATTGTCCGATTAAATTTGGTCGTCGACTGTATTTTTTTGGAAAGCTGTCAGACCAGAATATGTAGTTTCCGCTGAAACAACATTTTCCGAAAATATTTATATTTATTGGCAGTGTTTGCGGTTGGAATCGTCAAGTAAGCTGTTATTGAAAGATACGTGTTTTTTTTGCGGTCGGAATCGAAAAGTAAGATGTTGCTAATATATACATGTTTGTTGTACTGTACAACGTCGCACAGGTTGTACTTCCATCAGATCCTTCTAACAGCCAGTTATAAATTTCATCAAAGCCAGATTTTAATCGACCTCGCAAATGAAACTGTCAGATAGATACCGCGATCGGACATTTAATGTTAATCTAAAAATGTGCTGTCTCCATTGATTGTCCATTCCTGACCGTTTTCCACATTTGAACTAAAAGAAAAAGCATGATTTGGAATATTGCCGGTATACTGTCGGCAACAAACCCAACTCGATTATCCGATGAATCTACGAACCTTGGAATTTATTCAAAATTGTTTTAAGTTCGTTTTATACCACCACCTGAAACAGAATCGACATAATAGTTATTGGTTAGATCAATTAGATTATTGGGTGAATAATTTGTTGTTAGTATTATTATTGCCATTTCAATTGGACCTGACAATACTTCTCCTGTTTTCTTTACATACGTATCATCTAGATACGGTTTTTTGTGATTGGTGAAGTTTTGCTGTCATCAACACATCATTTATTTGCTAAATCAGTTGGATTAGCTGGGGATGATGGCGTTAGTTTGTTAACGCCCAATCCAACGTGCCGAACATTGTTTCGCCATTCAGTATCACGAAATTACTTTGAACAAAGTTAACGTTTGTCAGCCAATTGTAGTTGTTAAAAGTTCTGTTATCAATTATCAAGTTGTGTTATATTAATTAACCTACCACCATGTCTGTGCCACTAGTCATTTATCCACCAGGCAAATGTAAATACGGTGTTAGCATGCTTTTCAACTGTGCATAAGGTATTGAGTCAGTATCATCGGCTTGTGGTGAGTTCGTTGATAATCAGCTGTTCGATAAAATTAAGTTACCTTTGTTTGTGTCGCAAGTTTTATTTACCTTAGACTGATAGATATAAATTGGCTAATTTAATCTTGCTGTTTGACATGTGCCGGTAGAAAGTCTTTTGTTTAAGTCCGATACTCATTTTACCGGACTTATTAATACTGACGGTAATATTACCCCAAGTCATTGACACTTTCAACATTTTTCAACTTATAGCTTGACTAAGGTTGAACGTTGCTTGTGGATATGCAGTTTATAAATTTCTGTTTTTTTGACCTGACTTATCATTGTTTCCGGTAATCGTTCCGTCAGTCTTAGCTTATATGTTATCTTCAACGTAATTCAACTGAGCATAACTTACCGCTTGGGTATCGTAAAAATTTAGGGTGGATATGTTGTTTCTAAATCTAGTACCCCCTGACCAGAACTAGATTTGTCGCCGGTCATTGTATTGACGTATTTCTTAAGATACGTTAAGAACCCACAGTTCCGTTTGTCGTGTTAGTGTCAACCGACGTTGATTCTGTTAATGTTGTTCCGAATATTGAATAATAACTCATGTTTATTATCTTGCCGTGCATACAATTGTGTACTATCCATATATTGTCTGACATACTAGTATAAAACACACTGAGCATACTGAATTTTGATACTGAGCGGCTTATTACGCATAAACAAAACAACGAACTGTCCTAGATTGATTATCTGATAGTAAGGTCGGACCGGATCATGTAAAACAAACATTTCACAAATATACTAGCTCATATAAACCGCCTGATCTATATTACACTTCCTGGACAAGAACCGTATAATCAAGTTGATGCAACAGCGATGTTTTATGATATTTGCTATCGCGATAACGAGCAGGATAAGCCTGGTTGTGATGCCATAACATGCAACCTACCGAAATGCGAGAACATGTTGACAAAAAACTAGAACAAGGATTAATGAATCTAAATATAAGTCGGGCTTGCAGGATTATATGATGTCCTCGCCATCAAACGTCACGAACCTAAGAAAAAGTTTCCGCTACTAAACGTTGTTGCACTTGATAGTTTGGCTATTGATCTGGTGGATGTGTCCAACACTTTCAGCGACAACGAAAACAACAAAATACTTGTTCAACGTGATTGAAGTATTTAGTAACTACGCCTTTACTGTATTTGTTGCTCACAAAAGAGGCACGTCAATAACAGATTCTTTAAAACAAGTAACAAGTACAGAAAGAAAACCAAATAAGATTTGGACGAACCTTTCCCTGCAAATATGACTGCCGAGTTTCATGAAAAGGTTTGAACAATTTCTATCGCAAATAATATCAGTATATACGTTACAGGAAATGAAGGAAAAATGGTTATCGTGGAGCAATTTTACCGCAGGTTACTCGAGCGTATACACGCACATCTGATAATGAAAAACACAATTAAATACATTGGTGCTCTTTCACGTATTATATCTGAAGAAACCACACGTGACCATAACGATCTAAAGAACTACCGATCAGTCTCTAATCTCCCGTTTATATTAATGTTTTAGAAAAAGTTGTAATAACCCAATTTGTATCTCATTTTAATTCCAAAAGTCTCTTTGGCAATGTACAGTCTGCATATCGCCCTTGTACTGTACTGAAACTACTCTTCTGAAAGTATGTAATGACATTCTCTCTGCTTAGGATAGCGGTAATATTACTGTCCTCACCCTCCTTGATTTGTCTGCAGTATTTGACACAATAGATCATGATATATTACTTCACCGTCTCCATCATGTATTTGGCATTCACAATACAGCCTTACAGTGGTTTAATTCCTACTTAGTCAACAGGACAGACATTGTATCAGCAAATGTAATACACTCCATCCCCAGTTGATCGATGTTGTTGTGTTCCACAGGGTCTGTCTTTGGACCTGTCCACTTCATTCTATACACTCAGCCGCTCTCAAGTATCATAGATCATCACCCAGTGTCTATCCAATTGTACGTTGTTGACACCCAAATATACAAATCTAACCACCAAACGGAAGTTGATGCTAACATCCAAGGAGTAGAGAGATACATTTCTGATGTGAAATCATGGATTACATCTAACAAGCTGTAGACGAATGACGATAAAACTGAGGCCATTCGGATCACAACAAAAATTCTTTCTCATTTACATCCTTTTACCGAATCAATAAATATCAGCAACACCTACATTAAATTCACACAATCAGTACGAAACTTAGGTGTTACTCTAGTCAGTACTCTCATATTGCACCAACATGTCATGAACATACGCAAGGCTGCATACCTTGAGCTGAGACGCATCAGCCCCGTTCGCAAATATATTTCAGTTGATGCCGCTAAAACACTTGTGTGTTCATTATTACTTTCAAGACTGGACTATTGTAACTCAGTTATGTCTGCTTCATCTCAATATCTACTCAAGAAACTTCAAAATGTTCAAAACACAGCTGCTCAGATCATGTTTAGGGTACCAAGGTCAGAGCATACCTCCCCACTGCTCTGTACCCTACACTGGCTATCCATTCGATCCAGAATCAAACACAAAATTTGTTCTCAGTGTTACGTTTCACTGATGGACTGCAGTTCGTCATATCTATCCGGCCTCACCCATTTGTACACACCAGCAAGATATTTACGCTAATCTTCTGACAATCATATACTCATTATTCCCACTATGAAAACGAAGTCATATGGACAACGTTCTTTTGCATATCATGGCCCAACAATGTGGAATGAATTGTCCATTGAAAAAAGAGAAGAAAACAACAGTCATCTCTTTCAAGAGTGCTCTTAAAACGCACCTTTTCGAGTACAAGAACAAACTTAAAGACCTAAAAATGTTTCCTACCTTAAATATTTTCAGCATTGTTTGTTTTCCGATTTCATGGTGTTTGCTTTTGTTTTTTCATATCATTATATATGTTGTAAAGCGTTTAGAGCTTCTAATGATTAGGCGCTATACAGAGTCCTCGTTATTATTATTATTATTATTATTATTATTATTAATATTTTAAAACTACGAAACATAGAATAATAAAGTGTCATATATATATATATATATATATATATATATATATATATATATATATATATATATATATATATATATATATATATATATATATATATATATAAAAGTTTTTTCCAGAAACTGGATCGAATAAATATTTGTCATTGATAAAACTCTAGCGATGCATCCTGTCACGTACGTCCTGAAAGATTTGTAGGGCGAACCAGTGATCGGCAGTATCTACCAACAAGAGCTTCAGCATACAGATCAAGTTTTTTTTAGTGTTTTTTATCGATTAATTGTGAAGGAAGAAAAGCGGGGTTTGGTCAGGAAGTGTGGTTACTGTGATACATTTAATAGCAGGATACCAAGCATCACTATCCAACTGTTAGATTTGTACCAGCAAATTAACAATAATTCTGCTCGTACTTCTGCAAGATCGACTTATACCTTACAGGAGACACCATCAATATCAAATGCTTTTTCTTTCTGATACGATTGACAACAGCTTCCATATTTTAACTAAAGTAAAATCAAATTTGATACTTTTCTGTCGGCAATGTACTGGCAAATTCATCAACGCCCTCAGCATCTGCCAAAACACACGATGAGCTTCCGTATGAATTTGTTTTTATCAGCAGCATTGTCGATGGCGATATAGTCGCTGTTGTGGTTGTCGCCTTTATCGTGTCGTGTGTTAATAAACACAGAATGCATTCTTCAACTTTTTCATCTTGCCAACGGGTTTCGCTGAACATGTTTAATCATCAATTACATCATCGCTATAAATATCTGTCAAGCTTTTCAGCATGTTCACACTAAAATTAACTTTCAATAAAAATAACAATAAAATATATCAGATATTAAATCATAGCAGATGTAAAATAAACCAAAGACAAACTCGAAGAAGCAATTCGTAAAGCTTTTCTCGGTGACCGAGACGCGGTAACCGTCAATCTGTCTCATAAGCGTGACGGGCGAGACAAATTGCTCCCGACTGATGACGGAAAAAAAGTGAGTTATTCGGTAAACTTACAGTTGTTGTTGTTGATGATATGAATTGTTTCCCGTCGTCTATCAGTATAACTAATTTGACTAAATTAGGATTAATTTTAAAATGTCTTGCTGCAGCATAGATTGACTTCAGTTTTATGTTCTCTACTTGCATTTCGAACACATTTCCAGCTGAATTCCATTCTCCTTACTTGACTGAAATGATCAAATAGTCCATTGTAATCAGAAAAACAGAATTGAGTTGGATCAACAAAGAAACAAACTCCATGCGTATACCTTTACACTATGACTCTAAATGTAAGTTTTTAGTAGACTAAAACAATTGTTTATGAAACTTCAGTACAGCGCAGATGTTCAAAGGTTGCTAGGCATTAGTATTGTTATTGTGTATTAATGAATCTACGGTTGTGCTTTTAAAAAACAACAGCATACATTGAATTACTTTATTTCTTGCATTTTTAAAAATAATAATGAAGTCTCAGGCAAATTTAAAAAATTGATATTATAATAAAACGGCTACTGCGTTTATAAAGGAAAACATGAACTCGTTTAGTCGGATGAATACTCCACATCCAAAGGTCGTGCAGTAATAATCCGAAGAAAACTTCGTTCATAAGTTCCTATACAATGCAGTAACCTATAAAGAAAACTTCGTTCATAAGTTCCTATACAATGCAGTAACCTATAAAGAAAACTTCGTTCATAAGTTCCTATACAATGCAGTAACCTATAAAGAAAACTTCGTTCATAAGTTCCTATACAATGCAGTAACCTATAAAGAAAACTTCGTTCATATGTTCCTATACAATGCAGTAACCTATAAAGAAAACTTCGTTCATATGTTCCTATACAATGCAGTAACCTATAAAGATGCGTCTACTTCTTTTGTAACCAAGATTACAGAAATATGTTTCCGAACCTAGCCACATAAATACTGAACGCGTGATTTGGATTAATAACTACGCAGAGTCGATCAATAACATTCTAATACCCTTTGTTTATTGGAAACCATAGCACGCGCAAGACCTAATGCATAAACTTGTGAGCGTAACACAACCCAGTTTTCATGGATTAAAGAAGTGCTCTGCATGACAGTGGGAATATCAATTAATAGTAATAAAAAATAAAACACATTTACCACATATTTGGCACGTAGCGTCTGGAGGTACAAATCCGAAAAATAAAAGAGATTTTCTCAAACTCTCTTAAGGACATAAAACGTTTGCAGAAGTCAAGATATATAAATCACAAGATAGAAAATACACCGTATTTAACAAGGCTAAAGGAAAACTTGGTCAGCTATAATGGCCTATCAACGAGATCACCAATAAACTCGAAACATTCAGAAACAAATGCATGATTTAATTGTTATGAGATAAACTAATAATTTTACATACATTTAATTTCCAGTTTTGTTTTACTTGTTTAGCGACTTATTTTATGGATTAAATTGCATCGTCTCCTCCTGGTGTTTTGGTATTGCTACTTAGAGACCGCTCCGGTGGCCTAGTGGTTAGATCATCCATAGCGGAAGCAGGATGTCGTGGGTTCAATCCCACGCCGAGTTATACCAAAGACGTGCAAAAATGGTACTAACAGCTGCCTCGCTTGGTGCTCAGCATTAATAGCTTAGTGTTAGGACTGGTAGGCCTACGCAAACGCGAGATTTCCCTCACCCGGACTCCACCTGAGGGAGTGTAAAATTCCTTGTCCCAAAACAAAAAAAAGCTAATTAACAACAACAATAGTAAATAAAAACAGTAGCATAGAAGGACTAATAATTAATTTATTACCTTAAAGTATCATAGAAACACCTCACAATTAATCGATGACGCCCAAGCATATTAAAAGTCAAATACACTATTCTCCGCAACCCGAGCCACTGTGGATAAAATCCTGGTATACAGCCAACGGTTTCCCTGTCCGTTGAAATGAACGCCATCCCGGCCCATATACACTTTACGAGATCCTCGTAGCGGACAAAAATGTACATTCTCCAGCCCCATTAAATTAAGCGCCAGTCCTCGATTAATCCTGTGCACCTGGCGATTGTATTGACCCACAGTCAGACCTCGTGGGGAAAAGCGTGGCAGTAGCGATCCCACACACACATGGCGCACTCCCATGGATACTAAATACAAACTAAGTTCGATTATGTCCGACACTATCCGCTCTGGGGTATGGGACCCAACATCATTCTCCCCTACTTTTAAAAACACAATATCAGGAGGCGAATCCAGCACTAAGGGTGAGGGCCTAATTAAGAAATCCCTAGTCGCAGCCCCCGAACGGCCATCAAATTGCACAACAAGGGAAGATGGTTGACGACATACATCGGATAACCAGACAAGCTGACTCAGACGTCTCACAAAACTGTGACCACAGACTAGCAGGTGCATTCTAAACGGCAGTTGAACCACGACTGACACTTAACTAGAAGACATAGGGTTTTTAATACAGACCAGTAGGGGATGTTTACTTCCACGTCCGCGCTAACGGACGTAAACATTATCTCAGCAGCCCGGGGTCACATAACCAACATTTAGTTAAATAACAATACAAACCATAGAAACGACCATACAGGCAAAACACATCAAATGAAACCAACAATTATGGCCCCAAATAAAACTCATAAGGTAGTTAAAGACCAGACTACCAGGACCGGCAGCACAAGGCTGCAACCAAACATATCACTATACATAGGGCATAGGACCCCATAAAATCAATGATATATAAGGTGGCTCAAGCCCAAAGCCATCAGGCCCAGTGGCACAAGGCCACAGCAATATAACCACCCTATACATGCACATACCACCTTCAATAAACATGATACACATACACCCGGGCTGCTGGGGTTGACCATCCAAACTTTAGTACTACTTAAGTTGTGTAGGGAACATATGGCACAATGTATAGATAAACAAACCAGGTAAACCAGGGCTAAAAGTGGCCAGTACCGACAGGAGAGACAACAACTACAGGGACTCCTAGATGATGGCAACCCAAGGGATTATGCAGCAAAGCAGGGCAGCGAAGACCAGTGTGCAGCCAGAAATTTAATTAATAAAAACACACCCACCACCCTACCCCCCCAACGTTGCATATACTGGAGGGTGCACAGCCTGGTGCACCCACCAGTATCTCCCACCTAAAGCCCTCCCACCCTTCCCCTTCCGGACACTGGAGGGTGCATGGGCGTACAGCCTGGTACGTCTAAAGCGACCACCCCAGTAAGCAAGCCCAAAATAAGACCCTCCTCCACCTTCCTCACCCCTCTTATACCATATATATATACTCTTTTATATACCTCCGGTAATAAGGGAAAATCGGTGTAACTGCACGGGAACAGGCTCTTTCCTCGGAATCGCCTGGGCTGGAGCCCACACAACTGTAAAGCTCAGTACAGCTCTGTGCCTACCCCAGTCGCTCCCGCAGGGTAGCCGATTGACCCACTATTACCCTATCCTAAAGCCCTGTGTGTTCGTCTGTGCTGTCCCTAAGTGTTACATGTTATAGGGTACTCATTTATTTTTTTATCTCTCCCCAGTTATTAAATATTATTATTCTTTTATGTCTCTGGTAATAAGGGAATATCGGTGTAACTGCACGGGAACAGGCTCTTTCCTCGGAATCGCCTGGGCTGGAGCCCGCACAACTGTAAAGCTCAGTACAGCTCTGTGCCTACCCCAGTCGCTCCCGCAGGGTAGCCGATTGACCCACTATTACTCTATCCTAAAGCCCTGTGTGTTTGTCTGTGCTGTCCTTACGTGTTGCATGTAATATTGGGCGCTCATTTGGTTAAGAGCGACCCTCCTCGAACAACTCTCCCGTGGCCCTGAAAATACTAATTTGGCCCCATTGGTGCCGCCTCCAAATCAAACCCTCGAACAAAAAGCAACCTACCATTGACTACACTACTACATGTCGCTCAGACATATTTAAAACGTCAAAATTGTTAGGGAACTACCATATGTACGCTTATGTACTAGCTCTCTTGGAAGATAGGAAAGTAAATGCCAATTCTTCAACTCTAATATTTGAAGCAATTGCACTGGTGGCTGACACATTATTGGATCATAGATTGTCCATTAGTACAACTGGACTGAATTTGACCTTTGGTATGACCTTGTCGTTGCAGGTGTGGACTGCGTCCTTGGCTGTGCTGTCTTGCTGTTTGCGTGCCCTGGTGTGTGCTGCTGTGTCAACGCCCTCCTGGACCTGGACCCTTTCCGCCTTTGCCTCGTCCGACTCACCAAATTAATAGCGAAATGTGAAAGCATTTTCCCTCGCTACCACTGTTTGCTCCGATAGTTGTAGGGGTGGGTGTGAGTGGCACTATTCCTATCCCCCCAAGAAACGGGCTCTCACTTCTTCCGATAGTCACTCATTAGTGACTCGGACGAACGCCCAAATTAGTAAGTGCCCTCGTTGGCATAATAAAATGCCCGAGGGGAGGGAGTAGCGACCCCTCCCCGAGGGTCAATAAATGGCCCTGCGATATGCGGGCTATAAAAGCTGCCCATATGTTCTACGAACGGCGGTAGCTATAAAACCCCAATGATTGATTGATTGGTAGGCCTATTGTCAGGATAATGTGACTGGGTGGGACATCATGCTACATGTCTGCGGCATGATGCCCCAGTGCTAAACATCACTATATACTGCCTCGCTGCAGATATCGTAGCGATATGACTGAGAAACTGTTAAAGTTACGTTACAAATCCTAATCAAACAAACAAACAAACAAAGTTACTTAGAGAAAAACGTTGATAAATATTCACGGTACTGTACCGGACTACCTGTCGTCAAAACGGGAGTTATTTCCTTGCAAGACCCAAAAATTGCTCAATATTCGCAATTTTATTTATATTTTTATATTTGTATGGGTTTCTTAGTTTTTGAAATTTAAAGTAGGCATTATGTATAGTCTTTCGGTGTTATAGGAGAGTCGTTTCTGTTTTCTTGGGGGTGTCTTGCGTTGTTTAGTGAGACCCGTTCGTTTGGTTTCCTGCCGTTTGGTTTCTATGGGTATAAAAAAAAAAAACGCGTGCTGAGCGTTCCGGCGGTTGTGTCCTTTCCCATCAACCAGTTAACATCTTATAACCAGAACATCCATTTGCCAGCCTCGTCAGAAGAGAGTCATTATGATAGAGTTTTATCAGTATTAAAGATGATTACCATTGTATTCCATTTTGGATCTAAGAATGTCCGCAACCAGGTGAACACTGAAGTAAACCCCCGAGTACAATCGCAGTTACACCAAGGCTGCAGTTTCTCTCCATTGGCATCTTAAACCTATCCCAACATAAAAATTTACTAAAGTTTTGGAATGAGTGCCATATTATTCTTTCTGTTTGAGAGGTTTTAAACAAAATAAGGGTGTTTTGTTTGTCACCGTATTACTGTTTGAACACATGAGCCTGACGTTTTATCAATAAAGTACGGCGAAATCTCTGAAAACATGAGATCACCTTATTGGTTATATAAACTAACAAAATATAACATTTATATAACCGCGTACTTTATTATAAAAAACGTCAGACTCCTGTGGTTTGACTGTCGGTCTACCTGGTTTTTATCAACAACAGCTCCCTTTCAGTGCATACACTACTACAATATTAACATTTTACACTAGTCTTACATACGTTGTTGCTGGTAGTCTCTCTCTCTCGTGTCCACATCACCATATTACATTAAACTTTGCATTTAAATCAGAATTCGTAATGTAATGTAAATATGGCAACTTGGATGTGGTGTTATTGTTTCCAAATAATTATCAGCTTCTATAAAGTAATCCAACCAGAAATGATTCCACCTTGACCACATTACTGGGATTACTGTTAATAGACAATTATAAATAACTATTTATGATCCATTTCTCCTCAATCAACCTGTTGAGAGAGGTGAAGCTACAGCATCTACTAGTATATACACTCAGATACACTCAGAGACAAGTGGAGACTGTCTGCAGAAGCCATCAAAAGTTTTTCCTACTGGTAAAGGGACAAAACCACACAAGTACTGGTATCTTATCTAAAGTTTACTTGATTGATGTACTCTCTCACACAATAAGGTATAACTTATGAAAGTTTTGGCTCCTGAGTAATTCCCATAAGTCTGGCCTTCAAACATAATATCCCACTTGGGCTACACAGAGAGTGCTTGATTTGGCGGATCCTCTTTGTGTGAGGGATATATATATATATATATTATATACTGAAGTCACTAAAAGTGGCCTGCATCAACAATGATGTATGTTATTATGTCTTCCCTGATGCTGAACTCTAACAACGCCCACCTTGCAGTGTCATTGCTGGTTCAGTTATCTGTCTCCTCAGTCTTGCTATACTTCAGGCTATAAACAAACACCTAACCATAAAATATCCCATTTAATCTTGCATGGCTGATCTGGCTTCACTACAGATTTTTAATCTCTGATTCCATATCACACACCCAACATGGAACTACTTTTATAACTTGAAAGATTCAATAATAGTCAACTTATAAAATATTATGAATGATTTATTGCTGTCTATTTTTCAATTATTTAAAAATGTCACATTTTTAATTTTAAGAAATGTAGTCATATTGGGTGAAAATATCCGCTTTTGTCACTAGGAATAATGGGAGAATTTTCAAAAATATGGTTTATGAATCATATTTTATTAGCATGTTTAAGTGGAGTGATTTACAGTTTGTCTTAAAATTACTGAGGAATTAAATTTGCTCAATAAATCTTGGAAAAAGTCTCACCAACATAGAACAGCACTTGTTTTGTTTGTGATGCCAAGTTAGATTAATTATATTTTGATAGAATGTTTTGGGGATTTTCAATACTAGGGTATATGTCCTGCACAACATTAAAAAAAATTCAGAGCTAAAGAGTAAACCCAGATCTGCAATGCAGACAGACCAATGATTATATATCTTGGGCTTATCCCTGGATACATTCATAAGCGATCTTTCATAAAATACCAAATGTTTTATTATTTTAAAAAAAACCATATACATTTAAAAATTTAAAAGAATGTGTGTATACAAAGGGTATATGTAATTAATACAAATATTTTGAATTGATCTGAAAACGTTCAGTTTGATATGGCATAGGAACATACCAGTACATCTTATTCAGTTAGTCTTGACATACCGGTACATCTTATTCAGACAGTCTTGACATACCGGTACATCTTATTCAGACAGTCTTGACATACCGGTACATATTATTCAGACAGTCTTGACATACCAGTACATCTTATTCAGACAGTCTTGACATACCGGTAAATCTTATTCAGACAGTCTTGACATACAAGTACATCTTATTCAGACAGTCTTGACATACCGGTACATCTTATTCAGACAGTCTTGACATACCGTTACATCTTATTCAGACAGTCTTGACATACCGTTACATCTTATTCAGACAGTCTTGACATACCGGTACATATTATTCAGACGGTCTTGACATTCCTACACTGTATCAAACTCATTCTTTGTGCTTACTTGGAAAAAAATAATGTAGTTTTCTCTATTCAAGGCATTTGACAAGTGCACTTAGTCTACCATCTCCAGCTTATATTTATGTGACATGGCCTCACAAAGAAGAGAGGTCATTCTCAACAATATGACAGAGAAATCTGTTTTTGCTAACCTTTCTTTTATTATATCAGTCTGGTTGTCTGAGATAGATCATGTGCAAAGAACTGCTTTTAAGAAGAACCAAAAACTTGTTTTCTGCTTTGCTTGATGGAGTTGTTATCAAATCAACAGATGTCAGAACAAAGGGAAATTTACTCATAAAGCAACTTATGGGAAATTTTAACATATATGCAAGTTAGTAAATTTTCTTGCCATGTCAATAGTAGCTGCCAAGACAGTTTTCATGGCCTGAAAGCACGACCTCAGCCCTTGCAACTTTCACTGGATTGACTTTTGGGATGCAATGCAATGACCAGGTGCAGGATAAAAAAGGAATCATCTCCGCATAAGCTGCTATTAAAATCAGTTCATCCTTTCAGTAGAGCAATAACAAAGCTTTGACAGGGTAATGTGGCTCGAGGTTGGATCATTCTTCTTCATCTAACACATTCTTCTAATGTTAAAAGTCTTCAGAATTTGACAGAGCAAGGTAATATTATGTGTAGTAAATTATGCTTCTCCAAAAATATTTAAACATATTACTATCAATCCCTCCCACCTTTCTCTGCAAATGTGACTCCTGTGTTATAAGCATCACTAAAACTTAAAGCAGTAAACATCCAGGATATGGGTGGCTACCTAAAAGGAACAAGGGGAGTTAATCAGTAAGAGTTACTTTCCCTGATACATAGGTGTATCCTCATTAGGGAGAACTGAAATCTGATTCAGACGTAGAATTAATTAATCTACTTGGGTAAGTATGTTTCAGAGAAAAGTAAATTATGTTTCTTTTACTGTTTTGCAAAGGTTAGGATGCACCTAGAGAAGACAAAATATTTGAAAATATCGCAACATTTTTTCATTTATGTTAAAGTAATTACATGTACTTTAATTTTCTGGTTAAATTGACATTTTATTCAACAGTGATTTGAATTGAAAATTAAAGCTGTATACTCCATATACTTTTAGCAATTTCATGCCTATTCTTCATTCAGAATTCCCTCATCATATGAATAAATAACAGATGAAATTGTGATTTTGAATAATTTTCTTTACTTCAACTTCAAAATATGGCCAAGGCATATTGACTATGTGTATCCCATCCTTCCTTATATCACTTTTTTGATCAAGCTGCTTGTATGTCCATACTTACTTAGAGATAGACATATATTTATAGGCATATTTGATCCCACAATATATATATATATATATATATATATATATTGCTATACCAGTCTCACAATTTTAAATAATCACACTAAACGTATGGATAAGATAAAACTGTGAGAAATCGGATTTGTACATATTTTGAATTCTATAAATTTCGGATTTGTCAGAAATTCGGATTTGCCCAGATTTTCATTTATCCCAATTACGGATTTGCCCAAAATTTGGATTTGTCCAGATTTTGATTGACACAAATTTCGAATGTGACTAAATTTCGGAAATTTACTTGAATTTGTCTAAAGGTTTTTCTTTTATAGAGTTTCTGTAATTAGGGTTTGTACCAGTCTCCAATAGGATTAATCTTTGATTTTATAAAAACATTTAACTTTAGTTTATAAAATCAAGTTCATAAAACATTGATGCTGAAATTGATGTCTTTTTAAGCATACATACGAAATTGTGTATTAAACAAACAAGATTCTTTGATATATTAAATGTATAATCATATGTAAAATTATTATTGTGTATGTCAATGTAATTGTGATCTTGTGAATATTCGTGAAAGCAAATAAGTGAGAACACAATAAAAAGTAAAACATAATTTATTTTTTATTTACTTGTCATAGATAGTACAAAGTCCTTCATTCTCCTCTATAATCTCTTCTGTCATTCTAGTCTTTTATTTTACAGAAATATCAATACAAACACCACAATAAAATTGCTACATGCATTTCACCTCAAGCCAGTACCAGGCAAACCCAGAATAGGTTATGACTGAAAGAACCTTAGCAAATGGTCGTAACAAATGGTGTCAGTTGTGGGGTCTGAAAAACAAAATTAAAAACCAGAATATTATGAAATATTAAAAATTAAATTAAATATATTTATTTTAATTTTTATATTTAAAAAAATTGTACATTGTTACTTGTTAATCTGGTATTGGTGGTGAAAACAAAATGGATGAAAGAAGCAAAAGCAATTCACTTGAAAGTGTTCTTGGAGGTGCATCTCCCTCTAGTGAAATTGATAATGAAAATGAAAACAGAAATATGGATGAAAATTGGGAAGTGAATACTTCCTCTGAGGAAAGGTTAGATAGAAATTTGAGTCAGTTTACACATGAGGTGAAAAATACAATTTCGTCTCCGAGTGAGACTGTCAAGTGCCAAATTTTTCGCCAGTGAAATTCATTGATTAATTCATAGTCTAATTAATTATCTTGGAGTAGAGTTTGGAGGAAGGAATGTTTTCTTACCTCGGTCAGACTGTTACAATATTTAGAGTGAAAACGGTCTGGGTGTTTGACACGCTTAAAAATCCGAATTTTTCACGTAGAAGCTGACAAAGTGATTTGAAACAAATGGTAGTGTGATAAGGTGGCATTTTTGGCATCTTGATAGACGGTTTTTCAAAATGTCCGTAGGAATATTATTTATTCCGATTGGTCAAATGTAGAAGGAAGGGGGTGTGTCGAACCCTAGGATCGGGGAAATATATCCTCGGAGTTAATGAGTTTAAATTAGTCTGAAAATTTCTCTGCAAGAGAGAACCGAAGGTAGAGGTAATTACCAGGGCTCAGAGCGTCTTTGAAAGACAGACGTTCGTAAAATTGTGGTTCCAGGTTAAACTGAATGTGGGACGATTGTTGAGACGCCAAAAAAACACTAGAAAAATAGTTTGTTTGGAAAGCGTGAGAATCAGCGAGAAGTAAGAAAAGGAGAGAAAAGGAGTCAAGAAAAAAAGAGGGAAAAGAAGTCAGAAGTCAGAGTGTGGAATTCCCCATTCAATCAAAGGGCAAGAAAGTCGTAACGCTCACAGAAGGAAAAACCCAGTCAACGAACAAGGTCATTGTGAATCACCCAACAGTCCAATGTTAATGAACATTCGATTCCATGATGAAAGTACTATCAGTTATTAACGGTTAAATTCATCTATTTTATTAGTGTTTGAAATTTAATTAATGTATCTGCTATTTTAAAGCTTCGGTTTTGAAGTACTTCTGAACGAAGAATAGTCAGAAGGAAAGGAAATTGTAATTTACTGTGTCATTCTTCTCTTAATTGTATTTTAATTAAATTCTCTTTTTATCTTTACAGGGGCTCGTGTGTTGTTTTGTTCAAGATACCAACTCAAGATTACCAGATCCATTCTAACCGGGCATATTACACCGTAGAGGTCATTCCTTAGATAAACGAGTATTAGAGGGAGGTGGTTTCGAGTGTTGTTCTTACAAGTTGTGCAATACCTCTGACCAGCGGCTTGTGCAATATTGTACTGATAACCCTTGATAACCGGCAGCCCGTTACAGAGACAATGAGTCTGCAGTTTGAAAATGTTTCTCACAAATTACATGAAATGCAAGAAAGGCTTGAAAAAGTAGAAGATAACTTGTGTATTAAAGAAAACTCCAAAGAAAATCAAATTGCAAAAGAATCAGAAGGCAAAATTGTAAACAACACCGTGCATTCATTGCATAAATTGCCCCAGAATGGTAAAACAAAGACAACTCCTAAAATTAAACCTCAGTTATTTGATGGAAATATAGACATTGATGAATATCTCACTCAAGTTAACATTGTGGCAATAATCACCAATAGATTTGGTTCTATACATAGAGCAGAGATCTTTCACTCAAAATTGTAATCTAGATACCAAGGAAAGGGGGAGACCCTTCCTGAACTTGCTCAGAATATCAGAAAACTTACAAGATTACCCTATCCTTCTGCAAGCACAGAAGTAGTAGAAATTTTAGCGATAGAACAGTTCACTGAAGCTATCAATGACTCTGATATAAGATTGAGACTTTGGGAACAAGGCCCAAAATCCATGTCAGAAGTAGAAACATTGGCTGTAAAACATAGAATAGCTGATAGACAAAGAAATGGTATTAAAGAGTTTTGCAAACAAAACTGTGGGAGTGATGAACTCAAACAAAGCTTTGAAAAGTTGACTGCAACAATAGATGAACTTGTTCAACAAGTAAAATTGAATCAGCAAAGCAATAAATCACAAAATTTACATGGTCAAAGATATCAGATTAATGGTAGAAATGATGCAAATCAGTCAAGGGAAAGATCTGGTGATTTTAACCATCAGCAAAATAATATCAAACATAATTGGGGAGATAACTCCAAACATAATTTGAATTAAGATGGTTGGAGGAAAAAGAAATCAGCATCAAAGACAATACCAGGAAAACTAGAATGGGGAAAGCAAAAGTACCGAAACTCGTCCTCTTCTCATACTAGGTCCCCAATAATTAAGCTAAACAGTCTGGGAGAGGACGACGGTTACTTTGTAAAGGGAACAGTAAACCATAATGAAATGAAATTGCTTTGTGTCACAGGGGCAAGTGTGTCCATTTTAGTGTTGTAGAACAATGGTCAAATCAACCAAAAATCATTCCAGTAAATACCAGATTACTGACAGTAACAGCATAGCTGCCAACCCCCGAGTGTAAAAATACTGATTACTTGTGACAAAAATACTGATTTTCAGGAACAAATACTGATTTTTAAATTTCAATGCATATGTATCTATTTACAACATATACAACCATCAGTAAAGTTGGACAGTGCCTAACATAATTATTTAATGTCAAAGATGCACATGTTGCACCCTTGTACCTTCTAGAGTTGCAAGTGTTCCATATAGGTGCCCATTCAAAAGGTGCAAGAGTGCAGCACACTCAAACACAAGCTATTTACAGGAGCCCTTTCCACGCCTTTTTTTTAAATCCAATGTACCAATTTTCATTTATTATCTCAATTCTGTTATTTTCTTATTTAAATGTTTTCGTTCAAGCATACAAATTATCTTTTGCGATTTCAATGTCTGAAAAACTTTTGCAAAATAAATCGCCAACAACACTAGTAACTGAAAAAGGTTAATTTCTAAAAGAAATTTATAAATAAAATTTCGATCGATGTACATTAAGGTTCTTTCTGTCATTTATCTACGTCGTAAGTTCAGGCTGAGTTGTATGTGATGAAGCAGGAAGCTGATGTTTATTAACTTTTTCGTGCTCTTGCATTTCATGGGCACCTCCGTGCCCAATAGCGAAATCACGTTACACAATTTACAAAACGTCAGTTTTTCTCCTGTACTATATGGTTTCACAAATCTGTACAAGACGGCACAAATATCCTTCCAGTTGTCTCCTATTTCTTCTGGAGAAAATTCTGAATATTCTGCCTTCTAATTTAGCATGATTAGAAGCTGAATATTACATAGACTAGATACAGCAACAGCGGTAACTATTGCGAAATCCAATATGGCCGATAACGACAGGCCTGGTAGCCTCGATTTCGAATAAACCAATCGTATTGTAGAACTTTATTCGTATATACATCTGTCAAAATTGAACCGGGAACGCATTCTAAACTGACAATTCCAAAGAAATGTTATTATTTTTTTTAATTAAAAAACGTATTTTTTACCCAAAAAAACGTACACCCGTATTCAGGTCCAAAATACGGGACAAATACGGAAAAAACGGGACAGTTGGCAGCTATGCAACAGGAGAGACTGTACCATTTTTAGGTAAAGCAAATGTGGATATAAAACTTGGGAATAAAGTATTTAAAACTGATATGCTTATTGCGGAAATTCAACAAGATGGGATCCTGGGAATGGACTTTATGAGAGCAAACAAATGTGACTTGATGCTAAGCAAGGAATGTTTAAATGTAAATGGAGAACAAATTACCTGTTTCTTTTACAATGGAAAGGAACCTGTCTGTTGCCGGGTGGCAGTTACTGAAACTGTTGAGATTTCTGCACATTCTGAAAATAATAGTAAACAGTAAACCATTGGGAATTGTGGGAAAAGGCTCCTATGGATTGACTGAACCTGCAGTGAAATTTACTGAAAAGACATGGTTGTTGTTAGCCATGCTCCTAGTTGATTCCAGCAGAAATACATTACCCATTAATTAGAATAGCAAATTTTGGAACAGAACCATGCAAAATATTTAAAAATACAGTAGTAGCTGCATATCATCCTGCATCAATTAATGAGCGTATTGCGTCAGAATCAAAAACTGTCTCAGAAACAGATGACAAATAAGTGAAATAATGCCCAAACACCTAACATATATGTTTGAAAGATCCTCAAAGAATCTAAGTGAAGAACAAAAAAATGAATTAAGAAAATTTCTAATTAAAAATCAGGATGTGTTTTCCAGAAATTTTAATGACATAGGCCACACTACACTAATCCCACATACAATTAACACAAATGATGCTCAACCAATTAGACTTTATCCCTACAGAATTCCACTAGCAAAAAGAAAGATTGCTGAAGAAGAAATTAAGAAAATGGCAGAAACTGACATAATTGAAAAATGTCCCCAAAGTCCTTGGAATGCTCCTGTAGTAATGGTAAACAAGCTAGATGGATATGTTTGATTTTTTTGTGATTTTAGACACTTGAACGATGTGACAGTAAAGGATTCACAACCTTTACCTCGCATTGATGATAGTCTTGATGCACTTTCTGGTTCTAAATGGTGGTCTTGCCTTGACATGAAATCAGGCTATTGGCAGTGTGAAATTAAGGAAGAAGACAGACCAAAAACTGCTTTTTCAATACCTGGTGGTGAACAGTGGATGTGGAAAAGAACGGCATTTGGTCTTTGTAATACATCCGCCACTTTCACCAGATTGACTCAAGTTGTATTTTCTGGTCTAATATGGAAAACTTTGATCTTGTATTTGGACGATCTGATTTGTTTTTCGAAAACATGTGAGGGTCAACTTGAATATCTTACCATTATCTTTGAGAGGTTGCGACAAGCAAATTTAAAACTTAATCCAAAGAAGTGTTATCTTTTGCAGAAGCAAGTTTCTTTCTTAGGACACTTGATAACTGAATCAGTTGTTGGGACCTTGCCTGAAAAGATACAAACCAATAATGAAAGGCATGTGCCAAGAAATGCCAAACTAACCAAAAGCTTTGTTTCTCTGTGCTCATATTATAGATCTTATGTTCACAGATTTGCAGATATTGCTAAACCTCTCCATCAAATGGCAGAAAAGAATGGACTGCTGAATGTCAAAGGTCATTTGATACTTTGAAACAAGCTTTAACAAAAGTTCCGATACTTGCATTCCCAACTGAAAATGACCCATTCATCCTTGATTTGGATGCTTCAAATATCGGACAGGCTGCTGTCCTATCACAAGTCCAAGATGGAAGGGACAAGGTTATTTGTTACTTTAGCAAATGCTTTTCAAAACCTTAGAGACAATACTGTGTAACTCGCAGAGAGTTATTGGTTATTGTAAATGCCATTAAACACTTTCACAATTATTTGTATGGTCGTGGGTTCACAGTGAGAACAGACAATGGTAGTTAGAAATGGCTTTTTAATTTTAAATTAGTGGAAGGACAATTGGCCAGATGGTTAACATTTCTGTCGGCATACGACTATGTAATTGAATCCAACAAGGAAAGATTCATAATAATGCTGATGCGTTATCAAGAAGACCATGTCATGACATCCTCTGTAAATATTGTGATAGATTGGAAGAACGTTGAAATGAAATGCTGAAAATTGACCAGAACAATGAGACCTGAAAAGTTGAAAGTATTCCTATTCTATCCTGCAACGTAGACAGAAATAAAATAAGTGACAATCGTGATAGTGTCAATTGTAAGGAGGAGTTACCTGTTGGTATTAATGCGGTTGGTCAAAGTGTCATAAATGAAATGTGTATAAAGAACTCACTCTATGGTATGATACTGTGTATGTTCTTAATTTTCCAAGTAGCGTCAGATACCATGGCAACAATTGTTGTCCTCTTCTACTGCTTCATCTTAATCTTAGTAAAAGACATGAATATGAAAAGAATGATTCTAAAAATTTGACTAATCAAGTACCTCAGAAACAGAATAGTACAGAAAGGTCAGTATATAGCACTGATGAATTGAGTGAAGGTGAAAACACATACTGTAAAATCTCTAAAGAGATTAGTACTGAATTAGAGCAGACTAATAACAGAAATATACAGAATATATGTGCACGTCATTTATCAAATGCTAAAGCTGAAAATAGTGACATAAATGGGTATTTGAAGTCTCGAGTAAATGATGCTGGAAATTCTAAAAAGACAGAAATTCACCTAGAGAACTTAGACATAGAAACTTTGGATCTGAATGTTGTAGCAAAGTTACAATTACAAGATCCAATTTTACAAACTATACATGACTGGTTGAAAAATAAGAATAAGCCTGATTGGGCTGATGTTGCTAAATATGGCCTAGAGATTAAGTACTTTTGGTACAGGTGGGAATCTCCGTGTCTAGAGAATAATGTTTTATATAGAAAATGGGAAAGTCATGATGGAAAAGAATTCACATTTCACATTATAATACCAAAAAGTATGAAAGCATTTGTTTTGACCCAACTGCATAATAGTGTTAGCAGTGCACATCTTGGATTCACCAAAACTCTTCATAAAATAAGACAAAGATTTTTCTGGTATGCCTTAAGAAGAGATGTAGAGAATTGGTGCAAGAATTGTACAATTTGTGGTTCAAGAGAGATGCCGAAAAAGAAAGCAAAGGCTCCCCTTAAACAATACCATGTGGGATTACCTATGGAAAGAATAGCAATAGATTTTACCAAAATCAAAACGGTAAAAAGTATCTAATGGTAGTTACAGATTATTTTATAAAATGGACTGAAGCCATTCCATTACCAAATATTGAAGCACAGACTGTAGCAAAAGCCTTGATTGAAAATTTCATATCACGATTTGGAGTGCCATCACTCATACATACAGATCAGGGATCTAATTTTGAAAGTATTTTATTTCAAGAAATGTGTCAGGTTCTGGGTATTAAGAAAACCCAAACAACTACTGCAAGACCTCAATCAGATGGTATGGTTGAAAGAGCAAATCGTACAATAATGAATATAATTTCTGCTTATGTGTCGGATCTTCAAAGAGACTGGGATGAATATGTACCTTTGGTAATGATGGCTACAGGTCTTCAGTTCATGAAAGTACTGGAACCAGCCATGCTTTAATGACATTTGGAAGGGAGAAAACTCTACCCATTAACCTCATCTTTGGTGATCCTGAGAAACAGCCATCTGACAGTCAAAAATATAAAACTGATTATGCAAATGAACTAAAAGAAAGACTGAATGAAATACATGAACTTTCCAGAATGAAAATACAACTTTCTGTTGAAAATATGAAAAGGAATTATGATCTGAGAGTCAATCTCCATAACTACACTGTAGGTGATAAATTATGGTATTTTGTAAATAGGAATTAAAAATAGAAATGGTATATATGCCTTATAAAATTGCATAACAGGCCTTGAATTTAACACAAATTTCCTGGTAGCCAGACGGACTAGTGTACTGAGAAATTTACTAGCCCTGCCAAACATTTACTAGCCCTGCCCCCAAAACAATGTCACACACTCGTATTGAGATTAACAACAATTTTATTTCATACATAACATTATCATATAAAATGTAGAAGTACAGAAGTATAAATTCTACATTAAATCATCAATAAATTCACATTTCTTGTTTATCAAGATAATATCAGAGATGCTGCCAGAAATTTTTTTAAGAGGGGGAGGTCCCCCACACCTACATCTAGAGGGGGGGAATCATGGGGGGACAATGTCGAATGTAGCTGATGGGTGACAATATTATTTTAAGGTATATGCATACCTAATTTAAAGCAAGCATTTAATGACTTAATATCACTTCTTTGCTATCAAATATATAATAAGGTATCTGCATACCCAATTCACTTTGCTGAGCTGGTAAATATTCTTCTCTGTTTCTTATCACTCCACTTCTTCAAAGCCTTTGGGAACTGAAAATCGTTTATATGACCCCCTTGAATCTGAATAGTCATCAGTTTATTCACAGTTTCTGATGTTAATCTATTCCTTAGAGCAGTGTGAATTCTGTTTTGTGAACTAAATCCCCTCTCACAATCTGCTGTTTGTAGTGGAAGAACCGCTGCTAATTTGGCCAATTTAAACAAATTCGGAAACTGGTCTTCGTGATATTCAAACATAATTTTCCACAACTCAATCATGTTGTCTCTGGGATATTTCTGTTGTAGAATCACATTTTTTGCAAGGCTGTATTCAGCCAAGGTTGCAGCACCATCAATAAGAGCCTTACTGGTTACACTACCAATTTTCTTGTCCTCTCTAAAATGTTGGATTAGAGTTTCCATTTCAGTTAGACCATGATCAGCAACCTCTTCTTTTGAAAGAAATGACAAATTTTTCAGTCCCAAAGCAGCAAAACTTGTGGCTATTGTTGTATGTTCTGCAGGAAATCATCTTTTCATCTGATCTACAAGCTTATCACAAAAATCTTTCTTGGCCTGATTAATTTCTTTGCTTACTTCCTTCTGGTCCTTTTCTGTTTCACCTTCTTTTGTTCCAAGCTTAACACCCTTTATAGAAGCACATTTACCAGCGCCATCCATCTTAAGTTCATTTAAAAACAGAGTCTGATGATGGCTTTTCCCTTCCTTAGCTCTCTGGGCAGCAGTATAAAACCCATCCAAAACAGGTTTGACTGCAGACACATCCAGTTGCTGTTTCTGAAAGGTCATGCTAACAGATGCCAAAGATGGTATAATGTCCATCAGAAAATAAAGCATGGCAACAAACTTATACTAGTGTGTAAGATTCTCATACATATATGCACATGTTTTGCTGTCCTTTTTGTGTTTTTCAAAGTAGCAGACCAGAGGCTTCCATGAATGGTACACTGCATATAATGCACTGTAGAATGCCATCCAACGAATTTCATGTACTTCTTTCATAGAATATTCATCTGAGTCCAATACATTTTGAATTTGTTTTAGTTCAGCTGTCCTTAAAGATGACTTCTTAAAATATCTGAATATCTCCTTCAAAACATTTTGAAAGGTTTCATTTAAGAAAGCTACCTCCTCTGCAGCCTTGGAAGAACATAGGTTTAATCTATGTGCCATACAGTGTACGGAAACAAGATGGGGATTCTTTTCTTTGCACCGAGTTGCAACACCTGTTTTGTTTGCCGGTCATAATGGAGGCACCATCACTACCAAACCCTACAATCATATTGAAAGACACACCTCTTTTCTTCAAAAATTTCTCCAGTTCAGTGAAGAGAACATCTGCTGTCACATGTACCTCTTTCACATGCAAATTTCCAAGAAAAAGGGTTTGTACATTTAAATCATCACTAACCACATTTGCATACACAACAAGCTTTTTACTGACAGAAATGTCAGTGCTTTCATCTATCATAACACTAATAAATTCACTAGACTGCATTTTCTTATCAAGATCTGCTGTGATTAAATCCGCAAAAGTGTCGATGAATTCCTCCCCTGTGCTGCGAGATACATAGTGTGCATTATCCCCTGACCTTAAGGACTGTAATGCTTCACATCCATTCAATTTCTGCAACTCAATCAAACTAGAATATTTTGCAATTGGCAGGCTCTCATAGGCAATGTAATATGCTGTCCGCATGGCACAAATGATAGCATCTTTTTTTTCCCGCCATTTTTGAAACTGCATTTACCGCTGCAGACTGGAATTCTTTCTGCATTACACTTTCTCTAAGTGCTTGGGCATGATCTGCCGATTCCATATGCCGTGTCAAAGTTGATGTTCGATAATTTTTGCAACCACTTTCAGCTGTAAATGGATTATCTTTCTTACATTCTCGACATAAAACACAAGACATCCCTCCTTTTGGTTCTTTCCATAACCAGTTGTAGGTACTCAACCACTTATCTTGGAATTTTGGTTCCTTTTTTCTCTTTTTCTCAACAGCCGGTTCCTCTTCCACGTGCCTTGTGGATGAGGTGCCGGCTATTTCATTGTCATCGGTTTGTGCAACGTCTTCTGTTCGCATCAAACCATCACAGCTTTCATCTTGCTCTATAATATCGTCCGTAGCAGAGGACCTAACCGTAAAGAAATCGGTTATCTTCCTTTTCAACATTCATCAAACTAAACACTTCTTACGCTTTATAAATTTCCGTTATGGCTGATCAATGGATCAATTTGTCATACCCCTCTAGTAGACAATTAAATCGGAACCCCCTGGAGCGTGTCCGCAAAATACCCCCCCATCTGCAACAGATCTCAATCATACAGACGCTTGTATACAAACGCTAAATCTAACTCAGTATAGCCTGATTGAGCTCATGGACGAACAAAATTTAATTTGAAAAACGTTTATTTTTAATTTATGTTTTTTTTTTTTAAAGCGCGCATTGGGTATAAAAAATTGCGGGAACCGCAGGTAACTTGCGTGAATTTTCCCCCATTGATTTTTAGAAGCTGCGTGACTAGCGATCGTTACTGCGAGAAACCCACGATCCCGCGGCCTGGCAGCATCCCTGGATAATATGGATCCAATTCCAGAAAGGGATCCAGGTGTCCTTTCTCGTCCTCCACCTGCTCTCTGGGTCCATATGGGGTTTGTTCTGGTCTCCTTACCGGTCTCCCTGAAACATTCCACAAATGTATTGCTGATAATGGATCATATGTTGGAATGTCATTTGTATGAAACATGATGAAGAGTAGGTCGGACAGAACCCACGGTCGCAAACAAGATCTCCAGTCACTCTTCACCATTTTCATATCTGAGAAACCCCTTTCAGCATCAGCAGAGTGGGCTTGGATTGTCAGGGTGAGGTCAATCAATGCCAGAATTTTCTTGCAGCCAGCAGCATATGATTGTACAACTGTGGGCCAAGTCAAAGCATATATATCTTTGTAACTGCAAGATAACAGAATGAATTTTGCTTTTTTTCCGGAGGCTGAACACCTTCTATAAAACGGCACATTTTGCCTGTCTTATAAGGCGGGAATTGTGCCTCGTTTTGAAATATGAGATGTTACAGTATAACTGACACGAATTATTTGAAGTCAGAAAAGGAATGACACAGTGTCCTTTATATAAAAAGAGTCCGAGCAAGAAACCCGTTTAAAAAAACGTGCCTTTGTCTCCCCCCCCCCGTTCAATCAAATGCTTCTTCCTAATAAAGACTTGACTTCATCGGATGTTCTGCACGATCAAAGCGGTGGCTAAAGTAAACACTGTTATAAAATATTTACATCAAAAGATAATGTTAGTTTCAATTTGGAGAATGTGTGCTCCCATCAAACGAAGCCAGCTGACTCGGCGCGTTGTATTTTTAACTCCGACGCGAGATTGATGTGAATGAGAAAGAAAACAATAATCAAAAGGAACAAAATCATACATAGCGACAAAAATACCAAAAATATTCCTGAGATATTTTTCTAAGTTATTTTTGTCACTCTGTATGATTTGTTTCTTTACATTTTTTCCTCCTTCACATCAAGAGCGCATCGACCACTTGTGGTATTTAACAGCTCCAATTACAGTCTCATCATTAATAACACATGTTTGGTAATTGTTCCTAATTAATCGAACCTCAGTGCATTGTTGAAATTAATAATAAGCGTGAATATTTTCAATCTTAGATGCCCATGTGAGATTTTAATTCCCATCAAATGCCTGGATATCTCCACGTGTATTCAATTATTTGTTCAATCATTTTTGGGCAAAAATATAAAAGCTATTCATTATCATTGAAAAAGTAGTTACTTGGAAAATGATGTTTCAATGATGTTATCATAATAAATTCTAATTCTTCTAACTATTTCGATGCAAACGTAAAATATGAGTTACCCGTTTGTGACTCGGAGAAAGCAAAAAAAGAATACCTTCAAGAAACAAACATGTAGACTAATTTCTTTGAATAGTTTATACTATGTTCTTTTGTGTGGTGTAACATTTCGTAATTTGTTACTGTGGTCGCGTGAATAAAGCGTGATACCATTTAATTCGCTATCAGATTAATACGGATCAATTTCCAAACTTCCGTTGTTAATGACGGGACCTAAATTGGCGCTGTTAAGTGAAACGCACATATCAGATGGCTTCTTGTAATAGAAACAAATTTCCGAGGAAGAAATTGACTTCATCTTCACATGCTAATATTTTATGACTGTTTGCAACGGTCACTGCGTTGATTCTAAAGAATATCGTCCGAAGCCACGTCTTTATTAGGGTATTGAGTAAACAAACTCTGACTGTTGATAAAAAAAACTTACTAGCCCCTCGGACTATTAACATTATGAAAGTTACTAGCCCGACGGGAAATGTACTAGCCTCAGGCTAGCGGACTACCGCTAATTTCGAGCCCTGCATAATCGTATGAATTATATATGTCTGTTTATTTATTGGTATCAAATATTTAACTAAGTTGGTCTTACTTTTATGAATTGCAGAGTGGTGACTGGATTTGTGGAATTTGTGAGGAAATCAGATTTTTTTACCAGAAACAAGTGTGTTAATCATTTGATTGAACAACATTCCGGAATTAGCTTTAAGTGCACCTTATGCAAAACGTTATTTATTAGGAATGACAATCCGCACACATGCAAAGCAAAGAAAGAAGACTTTGATAGATTCGCCCAAGTATCTGGAAAACGAGGTCCTGGTGCAGAGAAAGAGTTAAGTGACTTTATCGCTACAGACTACAGTGGTTAATAAAAGTGTGAAAAATGTGAATGACATGCAATAAGGTAGTTCCCAGTCCTTCAAAACAAAAACGAAACTCCTCAACTCCTAGCAAGAGACAATGTAGATTACCACCAATCCACATCACCGCCAAAACCCAATCCTCAATACCATCCAACCCGGAAAATTCAAGAAATCGAACCAAATCACCCACCTTGTCAACTCCTATTAGTTCCAGGTCCAACTCTAGTTCTTCCACAATAAGCTCAAGTTCATCTGGAAGTTCTAACAGCCATAGCCACTCCAGTTCCTTTTCAAAAACACCTGAAAGGAGAGTAACCGAAAGAGTTATGACTCCATCAACTAGGGCCTAACCAGAAATCGCCTCGAACATTCGCTGTGGCTGAATATCCGGTTTTTCGGTACTATTTGGAAATATTCGCCTCGGCAAATAATACGCACACAAATGGTTACGAGTAAACTAATGCAATAAATATCGAACTTTTAAAAAAATAAGTTTTTTCATACATACTAAATTTAGTTAATAATACAATTTTTCATCTTATAGGTGATATATATGGTATACGGTACACAAAAAGTTTAAGCTTCGCATAGGATAATGAAAAAAAACGGTACTCTCTGGAGTTGCACCTACTACTCAGTTCGTGCCCGGATCTGGCAAATAGTACATCCAAATTCTCAGATTCGGTACTCTGCGAAAATTATCTACTTGCTTAGGCCCTACCACCAACCCCACAAATACTCAAAGAACTCCTTGGAATTGATAAGAGAGAGTTTATTCGGAATGGAGGATGATAAGGAATTTTTACCAGTGGAAGAGATGACAAATGCACAGAAGGAAAATAAAAGAAAGAATTAAATGTCTGAGGCTAATGAGGATGAAAATCTTGGAGAGGATAAAAAGGAAAGTAGAAAAGAAAGAGACCAGGTAATAATCAATGAGAAAGGTGAAAATGTCACGAGTGTTTTGAAAGGTAAGAATGTGAATGATGTTGAAAAGAGGAGAGTTAGAGATGAGAGATTGGAAGTAAAAAGGGACCTAATCAAGAAGACAGACAGTACAGTATTGAAACAGACAGTTAATAGAAAGCAATAATGATGTAAGAAGTAGAGGTATGGAGATACAAAGTAGATTAAAGGAACTATATATATATATATAATCTGAAAAAAAAATCTGGTATGTTATATGTATTTAATGTTCAACATATATGTACTGAAATATGATGTGCATCAATATGTATTTTAAAAATACAATTTGTATCAATTATATGTACCAATATGTAATAATTTAAAAAAAAAATGATTTATTGAAAGTTTTTAAACATAAGATGAATTTAACATATGAAATAATATTGTTCTGGATTACCATGTCAATATATTTTTGTTTTAAAAGTTTTCATGTTAAAAATACAAATGAAATTCTGAATTCATTTGTTAGATATCATTATCGCTATGAATTATTTAAATGGTGAATAAATGCGATGACTATGTTTGTTCTTTCCTGAAAGGAATCGGATGGGTTCGAATCCCACTGGAGCTGACCTTGGTCAGTCACTGCAGAACCACTACAAATGATAGGAAAAGTATATAATAATATATTACTAGAAAAGGGCTCTGTGTAATTTGTTTAATTGTATGATACATTTTTAAATGAATTACAACAGCTATATATAAATCTAAGGTAAGTTTATCTCTCAATAAAATATTTACAAGACAATTTTTCAAATTTGTATTGTATTTGTAAACACATGTATGATATTCGTTGAGTAAACAAAATTGCGAGACTGCAGCTGCACTGGAAAAAGTAATTTTTAAAATGAACAGGTCGTATGCTATACATTTCTCACCAATTGGGGACCAATTCCTAATGGTTGGGGGTAATGCTATTCCAGTCTCACAATTTTATCTTATCCATACGTTTAGTATGATTATTTAAAATGTTGCCGTACATGTACCTTGTTTCCAATTATCGCGTTGCCTTGAGACGGTCCCTCGTTGAAAGCACATGTCGGCTTCGAATGACATCGACCGACACTCATTTCATCCATTCTGATATATTATTTCAACTCATCATTATGTTTCGAGTAACTGTTAGAAACTTATGTATTACTAGATGACGATATTTTATGATGCCTCATTTGTTTAAAGTGTATTTTAATCCAATAGTGCCTCTCGGAACGTGCTCTGCTACTTTGTAATGGCGTTATTGTTATCAACATTTCAGGTTGCAGAGCGCGCGGTAACGTTCCCGTTTCTAACCCGAATTGGAGAATCTCGAATGTCTCCGTTGTTTATGTTTATGTAAACATTAGAGGTTCTCCTAGGGTATAGAGAGTAGAAATAAGGCTCCCGTCGTTGCAGACGAGAGACTGACTGCATTGAAATCAGAACTGTCGGTAAAATTTCGGACCATAACTTAAAAATTCTAAATCTAAATTCTCCTCAGTCATGAACAATTTTATACAAGTAAAAACCCTCTATGAAAGTGATATGTTATTGGAATGACTAAATTCGGATTTGCCCATATTTTGATTTCTATAAATTTCGGATTTGTTCGATTTTTCAGATTTTGATTTATAACACCTCTTTCGGATTTGTCCAGATTTTTATTTACACAAATTTCGGATTTGACTAAATTTCGGAAATTTACTAGATTTTTGTCTAAATGTTTTTCTTTTATAGAATTTCTGTAATTAGGATTAGTACCAGTTTCCAATAGGATTAATCTTTGATGTTACAAAAACATTAACTTTATTTTATAAAATATTTATTTTATAAAATCAAGTTCATAAAATATTGATGCTGAAATTGATGTCATTTTAAGCATACACACAAAATTGTGTATTAAACAAACAAGATTGTTTGATATATTAAATGTATAGTCTAAGTAAAATTATTATTGTGTATGTCAATGTAATTGTGATCTTTCGAGAAAGAATATAAGAGAGAACACAATAAAAGTAAAACATATTTTTTTTTTATTTACTTGTCATAGATAGTACACAGTTCTTCATTCTCCTCTATAATCTCTTCTGTCATTCTAGTCTTTTATTTTACAGAAATATCAATATAAACGCCACAATAAAATTGCTACATGCATTTCGCCTCAAGCCAGTACCAGGCGAACCCAGAATAGGTTATGACTGAAAGAACCTTAGCAAACAGTCGTAACGATATATATCCTGATATATCCTGATTAGAATCTCCTACATTTGTATTGACTGATTTTTGCATTTTTAATTTATTTTGCCCATTTGGATTTTGACTGTTCAGATACAGTAATGCCCTTTTTCAGCACAATAAAAGGTATACATAGTGTTCAGTATAACTGGTGGAGGAAGAATCTTTAAATGTTAAAGGGTAAGATGTTTGTCTTAAAATCAGATAATGATCATAACTATTTGATTGCAATCAAGTCTAATTTTATAATATATTTCCTTTGAAAACATTTATATATTTATGAAATATCTGGATGAGGCATTGCAAAGGAAATGGAAGAAAGTTATAAATGTTTCTGCCTGCATTTTAATTTAAGAAATAAAAAGATGTCTATTCCAATACATATACATGTTTTCAGTGCTTTAGTTATCACAGAGGATACAGTTTGGAGTGGATTGTTATTGTTAGTTTGTTTCTAATATCGAGAAATAAAAATAAAGATGTCTACAATGTTTCACTCTATCTGTGCATGTTACATTATAAAGCATATTATTTTTGATGAAACATGACCTAAAACTATTTAAATTGATATATCCTTGTCTCTTTCCATGCTCTTTTTAGTGAGGAAAAAGCCACTTCTTGAATGTCTTATCTTCAATATCACAGGTTACATATCATATTTTATTTCACATCAGTGAATCAACAGGATAAAACTATATTTTGTTTCCATGGTATGCCTTGCATTAATTTACCTTAGAGAATCATTTCAGCCAATTTAATATAGACCCCAAAATAAGAGGCCATTAGTGGAAAAGAATGCCTCCCTTGTATTGTTGCAATTACCTGCTAATATATAAATGAAGTTTGATGTATGTTGTAAGGTTAGCACACATAAGTAAAAGTTTTTATTTCATTCAATTTATTTCATTCATTCAATTTTACAAAAAATCTTGGTATATTGAAATTTAAAGAAATGTTGTGAAAAAAGTTAAGGATATTTGTAGTCAGCGAGTACTGTTAGTCAGGGAAATATTTATCGCTAATTAGTAAAATTTCAATGTCAACAAGAATGCAAGATGTATTTTGTGTCCTATTAAATGTTATATAGTACATAATGTTTTAAATATTTTCCATTGACTTGATTAATGACAATTCAAAATCAAGAGAGAGAGAGAGAGAGAGAGAGAGAGAGAGAGAGAGAGAGAGAGAGAGAGAGAGAGAGAGAGAGAGAGAGAGAGAGTTATTATTCCTTGATGAAACTGAGTGGGAGAGCTGATTATTATGTGATTAGATTGTTACACATGAGTATACTAACTGTGTGGTTAAAATAATTACACATGAAATGTAAAGCTGTTTGGTCAAATAATTACAAATGAAATGGTTAACTATTTGGTCTAATAATTACATATGAACTAATTCATTGTTTGGTCAAATAATTACATATGAACTGATTAGCTGTTTGATCAAATAATTACAAATGAAATGAATAACTGTTTGGTCTAATAATTATATATGAACTGATTCATTGTTTGGTCTAATAATTACACATGAATGATTAGCTGTTTGGTCAAATAATTACACTTGTAATGATTATCTGTATGGTCAAATAATTATGCATGAAATGATTAACTGTTTGGTCTAATAATCACACAGGGACTGATTAGCTGTTTGATCTAATAAGTACACATGAAGTGATTAACTGTTTGGTCTAATAATTATTTATAAACTGATTAGCTGATAATTATACATGAATGGATTAAGTCCAATAATTGCCTGCAGATTATTTTTTGATGTACTTTTTCTGAAAGGTTGCTATTTTTATTTCTCTGTATTTTGAGCTGGGTTTGTGGTACTAATATGTACATATATATACTTGACATGGGTTTGTGGTACTAATATGTACATATGCTTGGTATGGGTTTGTGGTACTAATATGTACATATACTTGGTATGGGTTTGTGGTACTAATATGTACATATGCTTGGTATGGGTTTGTGGTACTAATATGTACATATGCTTGTTATGGGTTTGTGGTACTAATGTGTACATATACTTGGTATGGGTTTGTGTGTACATATACTTGGTATGGGTTTGTGGTACTAATATGTACATATACTTGGTATGGGTTTGTGGTACTAATGTGTACATATACTTGGTATGGGTTGGCTGTTTGAAAGATCATGGTCAACTTTAATTACATTATTCCTTTAGTTATGGCATCTACCTCAGATGTGGAAGGTCATGGGTTCCAACCCTGGATGAGTCATACCATAGCTTGGTGCTCAGCATTAAGAGGTTAGTTTTGGGACTGGTTGACCTGGTGTCAGGATAATGTGACAATAATGTGACATGATAGTGGGCCATGATTCCACATGATCCAGAGCTAGACATCACTAGGTATTAGACATGAAACATGTGGACAGTGAGATCTTGCCTTTAGTAATAATAATTCACAGAGAAATCAAGGAATTTTAGTTTCATTAACCTGCTGTAATCTGTTTTTTAAAAATAAAAAGTAATCTTTTTGCACTTTATTCATCTACACACACACACACACACACACACACACACACACACACACACACACACACACACACATATATATATATATATATATATATACTTAAGGATGTGTCATTCTATCTTAATCTAGCTACTAATCTATACACATAAGACTGGAAAAATACTTATAGATATAGCATTTTATATAAAAATAAACTATACATATACAACTACATCGGAGTCTGTCTCAGTTGTGGGAGGTCTCGCATGTTCGAACCTAGGCTGAGTCATAACAAAAACTTATAAAAATGGTACTAGTAGCTGCCTTGCTATGTGCTCAGAGATTAGTGTTAGGACTGGTCAGCATTGTGTAATGATAATGTGACTGGGTGGGACATAATTGTACATGTCTATGGCATGATGTCCATGTGCTTGACATCACTATAAACTGCTACATTGCATAAATTGTAGTGATATGACTGAAAAATTGCTAAGCTATGTATAAAATGCAAATCACACACACACAGACACACACACACACAACTACATGAGGTGGTATGGTATCTCAACTTATAGAGTTTTAGACTTGTAATCCAAGAGATACCAATTTGTTATCGACCCAGGTTGGCTGCTCTCAGTACATCATTGAGAAAGGCATTTTGCTGCCATTTACAAGGTATGATATAATAAAAGTGACATTAAGGTTGTCCAAAACAAAAAGCATAGCATGATTATATCTTAAATGTATGTTATGAGCTATCAATCTATTTACATAACTACGTGTGTATCTACCTATGTACATGCAATAACATGTATACCTATATCTATCATATTTCTATACACATACAACTAGTTATGTATCAAAGTTGCCTATCATTTATCTATGTGTGTATATTTATGTGTGTAAGTATACCCATATCAATACAACTACATTTGCATGTGTGTATATTCATGTGTGTAAGTAGACCCATATCAATACAACTACATTTGCATGTGTGTATATTCATGTGTGTAAGTATACCCATACCAATAAAACTAAATTTGCATCTGTGTGAGTATGCACATTTATGTATCTATTTATTTACAATTGTAAGAAAGTACTAATGGCATCAACTGAAAGGTAGTTACGAATGGAACTGATGCATCTCAATTCAAGATATGCAGCCTTGCATATGTTCATGACATGTTGGTGCAATGTGAGAGTACTGTCTAGAGTAACACCTAGGTTCCGTACTGACTATGAGAATTTTATGTTGGTGTTTCTGATATTTATTGTCTGAGGTAAAGGATGTGAATGAGAAAGTCTTTGTGTTGTGATCAGAATAGTCTCAGTTTTATCATCATTCATCTGCAGCTTGTTACATGTCATCCATGATTTCACATCAGAAATGCTCTTCTCTACTCCATGGATGGTAGTATCAACTTCGGTTGGGTGGCTAGACTTGTATATTTGGGTGTCATCAACATACAATTGGTGGGACACTGGGTGATGATCTATGAGACTTGAGAGCAGCTGAGTATACAGAATGAAGAGAACAGGACCAAGAACAGATCCCTGTGGAACACTACAACATACGTCAACTGGGCTGGAGTGTATTCCATTTGCAGATATAATTTGTGTCCTGTTGACTAAGTAGGACTTGAACCACTGTAAGGCTATATTCTGAATGCCAAATACATGCTGGAGACGGTGAAGTAATATATCATGGTCTATTGTGTCAGATGCTGCAGATAAATCCAGGAGAGTGATGACTGTAATCTTTCCACTATCCAAAGCAGAGAGAATGTCTCTAAATACTTTCAGAAGAGTAGGTTCCGTACTGTGGCAAGGGTGATATGCAGACTGTACATTGCTAAAAAGACTGTTTGAATTCAAATGAGATACAAGTTGAGTTAGAACAACCTTTTCATAAGTTTTTGATATAAATGGGAGATTAGAAACTGGACGGTAGTTCTTTAAATCGTTTTGGTCCTGTGTTGGTTTCTTCAGCAGTGGCTTTACGATGGCAGTTTTGAAAAATGATGGGAATTCCCCTGATGAGAGAGAGATATTAATAACATCAGTTAGTGAAGGCAATATTGGGTCTAAGCATTCAAGCAGCAGTGATGTCGGAATCGGATCAAGTTCACAAGACTTTGGTGCACTTTTCATCACGCCTGTCCATACTAAATCAATAGAAACAGGTTCAAATTGCTCATAACGGTTGTCGCTGAAATTCTGCATCATAACTGTATGGTGATGAATCAGTTGAAATTGTGCTGTCAAGCGAATCTCTAATGGTTTGTACTTTGTCATCGAAGAAATTTGCAAATTGGTATGGAGGGCCTAGTTGAGAGAAGGTTGTTGGAAGTGGTGTGTATTTGTTCCTTGACATCAGTTTGTTAGTTATCTCGAAGAGCTCTTTGCAGCTGGAACTCTCCGTGATCTTAGTACTGTAATGGGATCATTTGGTTAAATGGACTATGTTTGTGACGTTTTTCTTAGCGGCTTCGTAGATTTGTTTATGAATAGTGAGTCTGGTGGAAAGCCAAAGCCTCTCTGCTTTTCGGCAATGTCTTTTAGCAGTGCGAAGCTGGTCCCTAACACTGCTATACCATGGAGAACTTTTTTTTATTAAATACTCTGCATTTGGTGGCTGGGGCATGTTTTTCAAGCAATGAACGCAGGCAGTTATCAAGTTGTTCCGCTGTTGGATGTAAGAAAGTTGTTAGGTTTTCTTGGATGTCATGCATGAATTTGGTTCTATTTATCATACAGAGGTTTTTCTTAGTAGCAAATAAAGTTGGAGGGTTAGGGACTGATACGTCGAGATGGCATACAATGCAGAGGTGATCCGATGAAAGTTTGTGGGATACAAGGGTGGATTGCAGAATATTATCATCAGGTCTATAAAGAAACCAGTCTAAAATGTGAACAAGTTTATGGGTAGGTTGGTTAACTGACTGTTTAAGATTGAAAACATGAATGGAATCTAGGAGTTTTGACATGTATGGTTTTCCAGGACAGTCAAAATGAAAGTTGAAATCTCCAAGAATAATTAGGTTGCCACCTATCGAATTTTCATACCATGAGCCCATACATTGATACAACACATAATGTATCAGCTCCATGAACCGATATATTTATACAACACATAATGTATCAGCCCCATGAGCCCATACATTTATGCAACACATAATGTATCAGCTCCAATACATAATGTATCAACTCCATGAGCCCACACATTTATACAACACATAATGTATCAGCTCCATGAGCCGATATATTTATACAACACATAATGTATCAGCCCCATGAGCCCATACATTCATACAACACATAATGTATCAGCTCCATGAGCCCACACATTTATACAACACATAATGTATCAGCTCCATGATCCCATACATTTATACAACAAATAATATATCAGGTCCAACACATAATGTATGAGCTCCATGAGCCGATATATTTATACAACACATAATGTATCAGCCCCTTTTGAGCCCATACATTTATAAAACACATAATGTATCAGCTCCAATACATAATGGATGGAAGTTTTTTTTTATGTCGGGTACTTTGATCGCACAGAGTTCATATTAAAAGGAAAAGAAAATTATAAATTGCGTCTAAAGGTGAGTAACCCACATTAAAAGTGCTTTCCCTGGGTCCCAGGTGTGTTTTACTGGAACAGTCCTACACAAATTTTACGGATTGTCATTGGAGAAATATACTCAATTTTATTAGAGTGTTTAAATATGCCACAGTAAAAAGTCTCATGTTGCCCATGATATTGTCATGTAGGATATTCAGTAGTTTTCATAACTTTAGAAAATTAATTGAAAAGAAAAATAATATGAAAGAGAGTTATCAGAAAATAAAAGTAATAACAATGGGAACATAAAAAATGCAAAAATAATGAAACTTGTTTTACAGACAGCCTGATTCATTTAAGCAAGTCTTCCATGTTTAAATGATTATTCTTCCACGTTTAAATGATATTTTTATAAGCATAATGTTTTTGCAAGTTTGGTGTTCAGTGTAAAAAGTCAGGAAAATATGACAAATAACCTTCCAGCTGAGTGATTTCAGATAGTGGCTATCATAGGTAGAAAATTTTGAGTGTATCATTATGAAATTGAGTGTATCATTATGAAATCGAGTGTATCCTTATGAAATTGGATTGACAGTGAGTGCTTGCATAAAATAATATATATTGAATGTCATCTCTAATAATATTACTTGAAATACTCATTTTTTAAATTGTTTAGTTCAAAGTCAATTCAAATTTTTTAAGATGTCTCAAAATAATAAAACAGTATTAAATGTATGATGTAGTGGCACATTCCAAAGCAAAAAGCACATAATAAACACATTGACTGATGACCTGAAGAAATTTCTTTTGCGCCGTGTAGAGGATTATAATGTATGTGTTTACATATGCATATACACACCAATGCATAGGATGACATTTTCAGTCACAACACAGGTGGTGATATAATGTTTCCATGGATCTACTAATGTGAATGAGGACTTTTGTCCCACTACACAATTAGGGAATAAGGTTAACATGTATATATATTGTAAAAGAGGACTTTGTTACCCATTGCAAACAGACAATGGGCGATGGTAATAATAAGATCAACATGCAAATTTTAGTGTGAAAGATAACTTTTTTGTTCCTATGCATAGGTGCTTGATATGTGGTTTACATGTATATACTAATCAAAATATGAGTTTACATGTATATACTAATGTGAAAAATCTTGGTCACTCTTGAAAGTACTAAATTTGTCGTCCATTTGCATAAATGTACGTTATTTACTTTTTTCAAACACATATCGATATATAAGCAGATGATATTATTTTGCAATAAATGTTGGAAAAGAGGGGTACAATTTTTATAACTGTATACAATTAACAATCAGTGAACTTTTTAACGAATGAAAATCTAATATCAATTCAGCATCCACAATCACATATTGAAAGAAATGTTGCAATACTGTGTAAATATTTATTAGCGGAATACTCAAACTATAACACACAAATTTTGAATAATAATTATATTAAGTTGCTAGGTATGGCGGCTCTCTTTTTAAGGAGGAACATTTAGCTGGAGCTGCTACATCCGGGTATGTTATCACACATAGGATAAAGTTTTGAGCTCTGACATTACTGAGGGTAATCAAGAGGCTTGTTGTATGTAAGGCTCAAACCATGGCCCATCAGTTACATGTTAAATGCTCTTCCCTGCATCAAGAATTGTTTTATTTAACTGTGGAACAGTAAATTGATGCGTGAAATGAAATCTCATATCTGTAACTGCTGGTAATAATACCTAATCATAGAAATATGTCCATCATCTATCCAATTTACCAGCGAAATATTTACCTTGTAAGTTGAAAGAACCAACTCCAGTATTCCAAATATGTTTGCTCATTTTTTCCAAAGATTAGTTTTTTTTCCATATATCAAGTTATTTCAATTGGCATTATTAGAATCAATTGTATTTTTAGCTCTGGACTAATTTATTGCAAATACATAGATATGTACAAGCAACTAATGTTTTCAATATGGAACATTGCTTGAAATACCAGATCCATGTAAGTTTTTATCTAGCAGTTTCTATGCCTTGTTATTGTAAAGTTTTTATGTGCACAGTATTCCATCATTAAAATGTTTTTCATGTGTTATAAGTGAGTAGTGCCTAGACTGAGGTATGTAGTAGAAGAGCTGTCACAAGATAAAGTTTTCTTGTACATAGGGCCTTGAATGATGTAAAACCCATAGTGATTGGTTGTACACAGAAACAATACATAGGGTCTTGCATGATGTGAAACCCATAGTGATTGGTTGGATGCAGAAACAATATATAGGTTCTTGCATGATGTTGAAACCCACAGTGATTGGTCAGATTCAGAAACACAATACATAAGAGTCTTGAATGATATAAAACCCACAATGATTGGTTATACACAGAAACACAATACATAAGGTAATGAATGATGTAAAACCCCATATGATTGCTTGTACATATAATTTACAAACAGAATACATAGGGTCTTGAATGAAATAAAACCAATAATGATCGGTTGTTTTAGGTCAGATATTTGACTGACATTTTAAGAAAAAATGAATTGCCCCAACATACTCAGTTGGTACAATTCAGTATCCAAAAAGTACTCAATTGGTACAATTTAATAGCCAATAAGTACTCAATTGGTACAATTTAATAGTCAAACAGTACTCTATTGGTACAATTTAATCAACACATTTTTTTTCATTTGAGTAATTTTAGTGGGTTTATATTGAAGCACCACTTTACACAGTATCTGTATGTTTGAGTATCTTCCATAATTATGATTGTAATATACCTCAGCTGAAATAAAAGGTCATTTGATTGATTTATAATTATATTTTTATAGTATTGAGCCATATACTATTTTTATGAATCCCAATTTTCACAGCTTTGAAGAAAATGACATTTTCATTGTAATTTTGTCTGTCAAAGTTTGGATAATTGCAGGTATATAATTGTATGGATCAACCTATACAAACACCCCGAAATAAAGAATCCAAAAGAATAAAATTATGAGAACAACAAGCAGCATCAATGGTTAAAACAGTACTGCTACTTCTAAGAGCACAAATCAAACACCTGTCAAGGTAAATCACCCTACTGCCACTTTCCATCTGTCAAGGTAAATCACCCTACTACCACTTTTCACCTGTCAAGGTAAATCACCCTACTACCACTTTTCACCTGTCAAGGTAAATCACCCTACTACCACTTTTCACCTGTCAAGGTAAATCACCTTACTACCACTTTTCACCTGTCAAGGTAAATCACCCTACTGCCACTTTTCACCTGTCAAGGTAAATCACCCTACTACCACTTTTCACCTGTCAAGGTAAATAACCCTACTACCACTTTTCACCTGTCAAGGTTCATCACCCTACTACCACTTTTCACCTGTCAAGGTAAATCACCCTACTACCGCTTTTCACTTTTCAAGGTAAATCACCCTACTGCCACTTTTCACCTGTCAAGGTAAATCACTCTACTACCACTTTTCACCTGTCACCCTACTGCCACTTTTCACCTGTCAAGGTAAATCACCCTACTACCACTTTTCACCTGTCAAGGTAAATCACCCTACTACCACTTTTCACCTGTCAAGGTAAATCACCCTACTGCCACTTTTCACCTGTCAAAGTAAATAACCCTACTACCACTTTTCACCTGTCAAGGTAAATAACCCTAACTGCCACTTTCCACCTGTCAAGGTAAATCACCCTACTACCACTTTTCACCTGTCAAGGTAAATCACCCTGCTACCACTTTTCACCTGTCAAGGTAAATCACCCTACTACCACTTTTCACTTTCTCAAATGTTTATAGCAAGCAATATCAATATTTGATGTATTCAGAGTCCATCATTTCTAAAGTATCATTTCCTCTCGTTTCATCCATTTTTAATTATACCAGTGTTTGAATACCTTAAAATGTTTGGTATTCTAAATTTTTTTAAGGCATTGAGTGCAAATTTAACTTCTCGATACTATATAGATATGTGTACATTAAAACAGTATAAAATGCTTCATAATTCTTTTAAGGGGTAAAAATGAAACAGGTGAAAAAGCTAAGTTTTAATCAGATTAAAGAAATAACTTTAATATATCATATAGTTCCATGATTAAAATGTGGTAAAAAAGATCGGGGTCTTCCTGGTCACATGTGACTATTTTTTATATATATTTTTTTAAAATTGATTGTTCAAGGGAACAACAAAATCCACTACACTTGGTGATACTACAGTACATTCATTATTACATTATTACATATTACATTACATCCCCAAATTTAAAGATGCACTACTAATTATATTACAGTTTAAAGTATTAATGTAAAATGACATTATTGCTCTTAAAGGTTTAGGAGAGAAAACCTTTAAGTTTTGGAAAAGCTGTTGTACTGTAAATATATAGGATTATATGTGTGTTCATTGTATTGAATTTTATTTTTTGGATTACTTTTGGATTCATCAACTTTTTTGTGTTCATATCTATCAAATATATGTGACAGAAAAAGCTGGTCAGGAGATTTTCATACTTTGGTCAATTAGTTTTAAGAAGGGGGAAGATTTTCAGGGTCTTTGTTTTTAGCATATAAATGGACAAAAAGTACAACTACTGAACAAATTTACTTTTTTTTAAGCAATATTAAATTGTGCACATCTTCACATTAAATCAGCTCCTTCACATTAACTTCATGCCATTCATACATTCCTTATATTAGGATGAAATTATCAACATTGTGTTGCCTTGTTTGAGTTGTTTCATTCACCTGATCACCTGCAGTATTACCATAAATATTACATTGGAACCAAAATGTGAAAATAAAATTGAATTTGTTTTTTGTCAGTAACAATTTTGTACACATAGATTTCTGTGAGTGACAGGAAGAACGGAAGACACCCCTAATCTCATGAGAAAAACCCACCCTTTTTGAACTGCCATTTATAAACCATCAAGCCTTACTGTCATCGTTGTATGTATTTATATATGCATGAAAAATTAAATGTATTTTTGCATTTATGCAAAATATGTCAATCTACAACTCTTTGGCGAGCCATAGTATCTCAAATTGTGCATTAAACTTGTATTCCGAGGGTGACTGGTTCTGTTTTCACCATTATTGGTTGTCCATTATTGGTTGCCCTCAGTGTGTCATTATGAAAGGTTTTTGGCTCCCATTTTCTGAGCATAATGAACCAAAGAATGTGTTAAAATGCTGTTAAATTTATATATCTATAAAGACATCTCCATATATACATACAGCTATTGTATATCTGTATGTACACATACAACAATATATGTATGTGGGTGTGTGTGTGAGAGAGTCAGACAGATGTAGCTCGGTAATGAATGGACATTGCAACAATCGAACTTAAAATGTTAACCGTTGCTTTTTTTCAATTGCAAATGATTACTTTCAATACTTTTTGTAGTCTGTTGCAAATTAACACATTTGTTGCAGTGGCATCTTAAGACTCTTTTGATACTTTGTGACTAAATGTATATTATTATAGTATTACATAAAATACTGTATCATTGTTAAAGGGAAAGTGCATGCTGCATTTCATTTATTATATTACTGCATGTTCATGTTAGAAGGTAATGTTTTATAAAATCTCCACAACAGAAAAGAAAATATTTTTTATTTATCATAATTGATTCATATTATCACTATCAAAGTCATCTGCCTTTAGAAATTAAGAAGTTCGTTTTCTAATGACTACTTTTAATTGTTGATTAAGCTCTTCCTTGCAATACAGGGCATACCAAAATATTTACTTCCTGGTCTGACACTTCTAATGCTAAAATAGAAACCCATGCCTTTAATTGTCGCCTTAAATATAGGATGACTTATATGATTTCATGTGATAGGTCCAACAATCACACCATGTTCTTTTACTTTGACTCTCTCAGGAAATTATGTGGCCCCGAGTGGCCAAGTGGTCTACAGCACTCTGTTATGGATCATTGCCATCTCACCTCTGTCTGTGTGAGTTTGAGTCTCAGATTCAACCAATGTGGGTATGTGAAAAAACTTGCCAATAGCTTCTTGTGGTCGTTGGTTCTTCCTCCATCGTTAATACTGGCCATAATGTATAGCCTATTGTGTGCTGAAAAATGGCATTAAACACCACAACAACAACAACTGTCTGGAAATTGTCACAAACTTCAGCACAGCTAAATTTTTGTGTGGTAAACATTTTTAACTTCATAAATATATTTAACAACATTTATAGCTGTAGTGCATGGTGCAAAGAACATTTTGGAGATTCTTTGATGCCTTCTAATGATTCATACATGAAATGGGGACCCTGAGTGGCCAAGAGGTCTAAAGCACTCACCGTTATGTATCACTGCTACCTCACCTCTGTCTCCATGGGTATGAGTCTCGGATTCAGCTAATGTGGTTATGTGAGAAAGCATGCCAGTAGCTTTTTGTGGGTTGGTGGTTCATTCTGGGATTTTCCCAGTGTTCTTCCATCACCATTTATACTGGCCGCCATGTATAGCCTATCTTGATGTCTCTTCTACATGCACTTTTTATTAAAATGTCTGCCTAGAAATACCACAGACTTGACATTTTAAAAATTGGGATACCAGAAATAAAAGTTTTTATAAAGTAAAGTATTTATTTATTTTTTTAATATGAAAGATTTTTTGTTGACAAAATACAAATTCATACATGTGGATCTCTTAGATTTTAAATGGGTAATTTTTTAAATTTATCCTAGGGTTGGTTAAAATTGCTTAGTTTGTATTTAAAAAAATCAAATTTTAATATGGAAGGAAATAAGGGACTATTCGTATACATTATTTCATTTGCATTGCATATATTAGATATTGCAGTATACTACATCTTATTAATAGATAATGTATGAGATTATATTTATGCAATACTGTTGTTTTACTTTTTGTCAGTTTTGCTGTCATGGACTCGTGGACTTTTCAGAGTTAACATTTCATTTTTTTATTATGGTTCATGCCTAATGATAACATTTTCCATATACAAATCCACATATTTTCTATATTCAGAATGTTTTCTTTATTATTATACAATTTTTGCCTTTGTATTGATGTGATATTATGAAATGTTCATCATTGCCATATGCTGTTTTACATCAGGGTCCAAGATTGAGGCTAGTTGATAATAGCTTGTATTTTTAATGATGATGCAACATGCTGTTTTTAGCGTCATACCAGTGGATGCATGCCAATGTAATTGATAGACACTTAGATAGTTTTGTACTTGGTACATGTCTACACTTGTATAATTTTAATTTCTTCTAGCATAAGTATTGTTTACCAAATATGTGTGTAATTTCCTAAAATAACTGAAAGAATGTCTCCAATTAGGTGACAAGTGGTTGCTAAATGTAAAACAACTATTCTTGGTCACGACAACTTTGTATCCATTGGATTATGATTGTAACTGATGAATTATTACAGGATACAGTTTTTTTTAAAAAGTCCAAAATATGAGGGGGCCACGAGTGGCAGAGTGGTCTAAAGTGCTCTAAGTTATGGATCACTGTCATCTCACCTCTGTCTGCGTGGGTTCGAGTTTTGGATTCGGCCAATGTGGGTATGAGAAAAAGCTTGCCAGTAACTTCTCGTGGGTCGGTGGTTCCTTCCGGTCGTTTTCCCGGGTTCTTCCTCCACATATAATACTGGCCACCATGTATAGCCTATCGTGTGCTGAAAAAATGGCGTTAAATCCTACAACAACTACAACCAAAAATATGATATAACATGCAAAATAATTTTTATTATATGTAAAAGGGAATATTAGATGTTGGATACAAGTGTGTCATATGGTGAATAGTATCAAATACATACATGTTTGACTCCAAGTAATGATGGTAACAATAATGATGATCTTACTTCATTCCAGTATTGAAAATAAAAATAAGAAATATTTATTGCACAAAATATGTAATTTAATATGAAATAAAGCTATGAAAATAAGTTATTATGCTTTCAAATGTATGTATCCATCTCCCACACATGTACCATCCATGTCCGACACATATAGGCCCTTATGAATTAGAGAATCAATTTTTTTTTTTTAAAATGGGTCTTAAAAGTGTAAGGACTGAATGTGTGTTTTGACAATTATTTTCTAAGTAACTGTTATGACTAATTGTAATATATAAATAAAGTTGATAAATAACTACAAGTGTGACCTCCTGTTTAACATTAGGGTACTGGTTGTTACATTGTTGACCAGAAACTAGATTTTATGCATAAAATGGCCAAAACAGAATTTTTTCTAATATAAATTGCTTTCTCAATCAAGGTTAAGATTTAAGATGAGCCTTTATGTACATGCTTTGATATATCCATATAAACTCAATGCATATTATTAATTGGTCACTTCTGAATATAAACAATTCCCATCCGTGAAAGGAAATTGTTCAAATTTAGTAATATTTTAGTAACATTCATTAAATTTATAAAATGCATCAATATTTTGTGCTGAAAAATTCAAAGTAAACAGTTGGCCAATATTAACTATAAAGCCATACCAGGTTGAAAGCAAAAAGTTTTTGTTCCTTTGCAAATAAAAATTCAAAGTAATAGCAAACTTTAGAATTTATTTTCATTTTACATATTTCCTCAAACCTTTAGTGTGCGGTGTAACAAAGTTATCTATCGTCACAAGTCTGGATTTTATCATGGGCTTTTATCACTGACAAATAGTTATTTTAAAGTTAAATCTAAATTCTTACTACAAAACAGTCAGATTCATTGTTATTATGAACTACATACTACATAAGTCAGATTCATTGTTATTATGAACTACATACTACATACCAGTCAGATTCATTGTTATTATGAACTACATACTACATACCAGTCAGATTCATTGTTATTATGAAGTTTCTCAGCTGCGTCCACCAGTCTTTTGTGCTCAAAGGCTGCTTTTGTTTTGTTTGTTTGTTTGATTAGGATTTTAACGTAGCTTTAACAATTTTTCAGTCATATCGCTACGATGTCTGCTGTGAGGCAGTTTATAGTGATGTCTAGCACTGAGGCATCATGCCGCAGACATGTAGCATGATGTCCCACCCAGTCACATTATCCTGACACCAAGCCGACCAGTCCTAACACTAACCTCTTAATGCTGAGCGTCAAGCGAGGCAGCTGTTAGTACCATTTTTGTAAGTCTTTGGTATGACTCGGCCGGGGATCGAACCCACGACCTCCCGCTTCCGCGGCGAACGCTCTAACCACTAGGCCACCGGATCGGTTCTCAAAGGCTGCCGCACCGACATTAACTTGACTGCGCCAAGCAGATCGATCAACAGCGACACTCTCCCAGCTGTCAGGATCAATGCTTAGGTTCTTTAGCGAGGCCTTGAGGGTGTCCTTGTACCTCCTTTTTTGACCACCATGAGATCTCTTGCCTTGCTATAGTTCTCCATAGAAGATTTTCTTGGGTAGGCGTTCTGTCGGCATGCGGACGACATGGCCAGCCCATCGGAGTTGTGCCTTGCACAGCATGGTGTGGATGCTTGTCATGTCAGCCTGCGTGAGCACCTCTGTGTCCGGTACCTTGTTCTGCCATCTAATTTTCAATAGTTTTCTCAGGGAGCTCATGTGGAAGTGGTTAAGTTTCTTAACATGGCGGCTATACACAGTCCAGGTCTCGCAAGCATAGAGGAGGGTGGGGTGAACAACCGCTGCGTAGACTTTTAGTTTGGTGGAAAGCCTGATGCCTCTCCTGTCCCAGACATTAGAGCGGAGTCTGCCAAAAGCTACACTGGCTTTGGCAATCCTTGTATTGACCTCATCAACTATGTGAACTGCTTGTGAGAGAGTGCTGCCGAGGTACCTGAATCTGTCTTCATTTCTGAGCTTTTGGCGATTGACAGTGATAGATGGTTCCAGGTAATCTTTTCCAGGGGCTGGCTGATGCAGAACCTCGGTCTTGCTAGTAGAGATGGTGAGTCCAAAGTTAGTGCACGCTATGGAAAACAGGTCCATGTTATGTTGCATGCCTGCCTCCGTGTTGGAATTGAGGGCACAGTCATAAAAGTCCCAAAGCGGCTCAATATCTCCAGGTTGAAATTAGGCAACACTGAGCAAGCTCTGTCTGCAGCTATAAAAAGCCAGCTAGAAACCACATACTCTGACACCAACGACGTAGAGAAATGCTGGGCGGCATTCAAACATCTGGTGTACTCTACCGCATCTGAAACCCTTGGCATAACTGCGCGAAAGCACCAAGACTGGTTTGACGATAACTGTGAAGAAATACAGTCCCTGCTAGAAGAGAAGCATCGTCTCCATCGTGCGTACAACATCGACGCAAGTCCGCTGCAAAGAAAGATGCATTCAGCAGGGTCCGCTAATCTGTGCAGAAAAACCTGCGCGAGATGCATGACACATGGCTGAGACGAAAGGCTGATGATATCCAATCCTTTGCCGACAGACACGACATGAAGAATTTCTATAGCGCTCTTCGTGATGTTTATGGCCCAGTAACAGCAGGCACAGCCCCTCTATTGAGCACAGATGGCAGCACTCTGATAACCGAGAAGGAGAAGATACTGGAACGCTGGGCGGAACACTTTGACGGTGTCCTCAACAGACCCTCCTCCATCAATGATGAAGCTATCAACCGTCTACCACAGGTGGAGATCAATGAGAGACTGGCTGACCCTCCAACAATGCTGGAAACTCATAAAGCCATTGAGCTCCAGTCTAGTGGAAAAGCTCCAGGAGCAGACTCCATCCCAGCTGAGATCTACAAGTCTGGTGGGCCTAAGCTAGTGGAAAGACTAACAGAGATGTTCTGTGGGATGTGGAAGCAGAAACGCATACCACAGGAATTCAAAGATGCATACATCGTCCATATTTACAAACGCAAAGGCAATCGCCAATCTTGCGACAACCATAGAGGAATCGCTCTACTCTGCATCGCAGGTAAGATCCTCGCCAGGCTACTGCTGAACAGACTCACGGAGTACCTTGATCATATTATGAACTACATATTACATAACAGTCAGATTCATTGTTATTATGAACTACATACTACATCAGATTTTCGCACTGCTCCGATGGCATAGTGGTTAGAGTGTCCGCCGCGGAAGCGGAAGGTCATGGGTTCGATTGCTGGCCAAGTCATACCAAAGACTTACAAAATGGTACTAACAGCTGCCTCGCTTGGCGCTCAGCATTAAGAGGTTAGTGTTAGGACAGATTATTGATATTACCAGTATGACACTGTAGGTATTGCCATTTCCACATTTTGGGTATTACTAGTACCACACTATGGGTATTAACAGTGCTACAGCATGGATATTGCAAGTGCCATACTATGGGTATCGCTATTATCACTTTATGGCCCTTCCCACTACCACACTATGGGTATCACTAGTGTCACACTATGGCCTTTCCCACTACCACACTATGGGTATAACCAGTGTCACACTATGGCCTTTCCCACTACCACACTATGGGTATCACCAGTGTCACACTATGGCCTTTTCCACTACCACATTATGGGTATCACCAGTGTCACACTCTGGCCTTTCCCACTACCACACTATGGGTATCACCAGTGTCACACTATGGCCTTTCCCACTACCACACTATAGGTATCACCAGTGTCACACTATGGCCTTTCCCACTACCACACTATAGGTATCACCAGTGTCACACTATGGCCTTTCCCACTACCACACTATGGGTATTACCAGTGTCACACTATGGCCTTTCCCACTACCACACTGTGGGTATCGCCATTATCACTCTATTGCCTTTCCCACTACCACACTATGGGTATCGCCAGTGTCACGCTATAGCATTTCCCACTACCACACCATGGGTACCGCCAGTGTCACACTATGGCATTTCCTACTACCACACCATGGGTATCACATGTGTCACACTATGGCATTTCCCACTACCACACTATAGGTAGTACCAGTGTCACACTATGACCTTTCCCACTACCACGCTATGGGTATTACCAGTGTCACACTATGGCCTTTCCCACTACCACACTATGGGTATTACCAGTGTCACACTATGGCCTTTCCCACTACCACGCTATGGGTATTACCAGTGTCACACTATGGCCTTTCCCACTACCACACTATGGGTATTACCAGTGTCACACTATGGCCTTTCCCACTACCACACTATGGGTATTACCAGTGTCACACTATGGCCTTTCCCACTACCACACTGTGGGTATCGCCATTATCACTCTATTGCCTTTCCCACTACCACACTATGGGTATTACCAGTGTCACACTATGGCCTTTCCCACTACCACACTATGGATATCGCCATTATCACTCTATGGCCCTTCCCAGTACCACAAAATGGGTATTACCAGTACCACATTATGTGTATTACCAGTATCACACTATGGTTATTAACAGTGCTGCATCATGGGAATTACCAGTGACACACTATGTGTATCATCAAGTCCACATAATGGGTAATTCCAGTAGGGGTGTCCTGGGATGGGTACAATCTCTGGCAGGCTAAGCAGACGTGTATTCCTTCAGGGGTAGCTCGTCCACCTTTGTCCCCCACTTGGCACTCAGCTCTCACATGTGGCTCCAAGAAGCTGTCGCATGCACTGCGGCCGGCCAAATCAGGCTCAGGGTAGCCGACGGAACATCAACCCTCGTTGAGTTAAGCTTTGTCTACCTAGCTTGCGAAGACTGTATTCAGCAGCATGCGCGAGGGGACCAGTGTCAATGGGCAGAAAGGCGATTCTCAGCAAAGCGTCGTGCAGCGCTAAGAGGTCGACGAGACATGTATGACGTCCTGATTATCCACTGCGCTCAACTCCGTCTCTGGCCGTCTCGACATTGTCATGCTGCTGGACTCCAATGTTTTTGGGCGAGGAAGTGAGTGAAGTCGACGGACTGAACAAGTCATTCTTCCATTTAAAAACAAAAGCACCGCGCAAGTCATTTTTGTCATCCACCCATCCGATTTCATTACCCACTAAAGTCATGTGGCGATAGGCAAGCAACGAAGCTAGTTATATGTATTAAATGAATTTTTACTTAATACACATTGATCTATAATTTATGACACAAGAAATATTATTTTAGTAATTTATATACATTCAGACAGGTGTTGCTATTCTGACAAGGGGCGTATGAGACTGACAGGCTTCTAAGTGTAGTGGTTGCAGTGTGACATCACCTGTTCCTTGCGTAAGCATCAGTAACAACATTTTAGTAGTTGCTGTTTAACGTTTTTTTAGGTTTTCGGTTATATGGTTCCAAAAAAATGATTAAATATATATTGTACAAAAATGATACACTTCACAGACCAATGGTTCGGAGTATTTGGATTGAATTTATATTCAATCATCATCATCATCATCATCATCATTACGGAATTGTATAAATCCTTTTATTTAATACATACATGTACTTGGTTTCATTTTTTTTTTGTACAATGATACCGGTCGAAATGGTGAGTTGGATTTATCCTATGCCACACGTGTGAAGTGCTTTTGATAGGAAGAACCGAATGCTTCCAGTTCACGGATGATATCTATGTATAAATGCCTCATGGTAGGTAAAAATCTTTACATTACGGAACGTCTTGTCAGTGAGCGGGTCTACATTAAGGACATTTATGTATTTGTTGTTCCCCGCCGATGTTCCCCACAATTTGTCTTACCTACTTCCCATATCCCCATTATATTCGAACGTATATTCCACCTTGGGTATGTTAAGTCTTCTGTAGATGTCAACCAATTTTTGTGTGTTCATTATGTATTCCATTTTTTTCCTTAAATCTATTGTCATCTGTTGTCAATTTTCCAGTCCTGTCAATCTTGTCTCCTACCCAGTTAAAATCTCCTACTATAATCAGGTTTCCCATTGTGAACCTTTACAAATAATTTGCCAATTCGTCTATAAATTCCTGCTTCCTATACCTATTGGTTATATATACACATTGATAAAATTTACCCCTCCCATTTCAATGGGTATTAGGCGCCCCTTAAAGAAAATACCTCCTCTATCATTTCCCATTTTATTCCCTTTTATTTTAATGAAAACAGCTACTCTTCCTCTTATGTCCCTCCCTATATAGTCATTCTTTACTATAATACAATCCATCTCCCTTTCCCCCTCAGTTTTTCGGTCATTTGTTAGTCCGTTATGAGTCTCTTGTACGAAAAGCATGTCAAAGTCTCCTATTGTTTTTAACTTCTCTGATGTTTCTTTGTTAATTCCATTTGCATTTATTGACATTAAACGGAAGTTCTGTTCCTCCATTTTCATGTCTGTTCCAGGTTATCGTTTGCTGTGTATTAGGTTGTTATGGTTGTTTTGTTATTGTTTATGTTTTTATTAGTTGTCTAAATTATCTAATTTTATTTGGGGACTTAGGATCATCCCCAATTGTATTGTTGCTTTTTGACATGTAAAAATCACTTGTGACATTCGATGTGTATAACGTTTCCCGCTCCGTCAGTCTTTCAGTCACTTTGGTCCCGTCCGACGCACTGTCGTATTCTGTCTCGCCTTCACTCCTTTGTGTTCGCCTAGCTTGTTGGTCTTTAATTCTCTTCGTTTTTTTCTGGTCTTCTTTCGTTTTGTTCTTCCCCTCTCTTTTTTCGTCTTCTCTTTCCATCTCCTCACTCCAGGCAATGTCTGTGGAGGAGGTTGACAGACCTTTTCTTTATTTTTCCCCCCTTCCATTGGGGTTGATGTAATAAGCGGCATAACACCAGACAGTTCGCTGACCTCTATGTCTGTCTTCTCTGTTTCTGTTTCCTTCCTTTGATAACTGTGTATTTGTAGGATTGTTTTGTGGAGATTTTGCCATTGCTCCTTCATATGTTGCTGGAGGGTTGGTGTTCGCTTTAGGCATAGTCCCTTGCTTACAATCCCACGGTCCATGTCCTGTGCAGCCATACTTGGGGCACTTTCTGTCCTGCTTGCATGAATTATAACAGCTTTTCAGTTTGAATCCTATCAGGTAAAGGAACATAAGTATTTTTCTTGCGTCCTCCCTTGTCATGGTGAGAATCCTAGCTCCAGTTGATATTGGGGCACATCGCCATATGGTCGCCATTTTGTGGTGACAGAATTGACTATGACTCTGATATATTCCCGGATCTCGTTGATTGACTAATGAACACTATGACACGTTTTGTGTCGTTTTTAGGTGATATGCACAATTCGATTTTTTAATGAAACACTTTGTCTGATTCGCAAGAAGTATCGTATATAACGCTAATATATATGGACCCCAAAACTTAAAATATGAAAAATTGAAATCATATCTCCCTTTAAAATTTTGGATTATTAAATCTCATCAACGAGGTCCGGGGATATATCGGAGTCATAGTCAATGCTTTTGGAGTTTTTCTTTTATGTCCAACACAAAGCGATTATACTCTTCGGTTCAGTGATGTAAACCACATAAAAATTTATCTAGATTATTCTTGTGAATTTATTTGGTTATCGAATAACATTTTTCGAAACGGTGTAAGTAATACGGACTAGAATTGTATAACACATTATTAAGTGGAATCTCGTTAAAAGTTTTATTGTTTGTTGTATTGTTGAAAATAGTAATTGGCTTGATCATTTCATTGTTATGAAAAATATTTGCTTTACTTCCAATGACAGACCATTTATTCGTATCAAGTGGCAACTTTTTAAAGGTCAGACATAATTCTTGTAATTGAAGGAGTTCCTCTTTATAAATGGTAGCATATCTCTGTCGTAGCAAAAGCTAGTCTTGTTTTTTTATAATTTAATTTCGAAATTTTAAGTTCGGAAAGTTGCTTGCGGTACATAAGAAGTTCATCTTTAGCTTTAGATTTTAATATATCCCAAAAGTATAAGGAAAAATCACGGCCTTTTAATTCTCTATCGATAAGTCTATAATCACAGTTGGATTTATTTACCGGATTGTTTTTGTAATGGTTTGATGGCGTTATGTTTATTTGATTTAATTTCCTGTTTTGGCTGGTTTTAAATTTGTTTAATTCCAGTACATGCTATTCTAATGTATCTTATTTACAAGAGTTAACATTCAGTTTGACGTGAATGTTTTTCATAAACAACTAAATTAGAAACTTTGTTCTTGACCTTGATTCATAATCAGTAAGAGTGAAAGCAAACAAATTTTTTAAGTTTTAGAAAATTGTTTCTTAGTGCAAGATTCATAAAGTGAAATCGAATCCGTACTGATGCTAGGCATTTAAAAATCTATCTTGTTTTAACAACATGACCATGTGTCCCGCATACGAGCATCTGTTTTGTGCCTCAGCTAGATTTATTATTGATGTATTGAGAAAGAATAGTCATTATGCGCCTTATCAATGGAGAAGCCATGTGTTTATGTTGTGTCCAGTTTTTGGGGCTAATTAATATGTTCAAATCAATTATTTGGATTCCAAGAAATTATTTTTCCCTGGAAATACTTGTGCTCTAAATTCTTGGACAAGGACAGTTATCGAAATTTACAATGACATCAAACACTGGAATATTATTTTATGTGATTCAGCAAAGACGTGTTGACATACCAGTACGACGCTAACAAAAACGTACGTCAATGCATTCCATTTTGGATTTTATCGGGATTTGAACTCATTTTAATTAGGAATTTTCATAACTAGAACTTCTGTTTTTTAATTCTTGGATTATTCTCATTTTTGGATTTGGTTCGTAAAACCGTATGGTTTTTTTCCTTCTCATTTTCTTACCATGTTTTTCTAAGGAAATAAATTATTTGTTAAATTTGACAAAGCTTGTTGTATGCACTCTTTTCTTGTTGCGTTGTGTAAGAGCCTAAACGTAACTATGCACACTGATGAAGTTTGTTTGTTTGATTATGATTTTTAACGTAGCTTTAACAATTTTTCAGTCATACCGCTACGATGTCTGCAGTGAGGCAGTTTATAGTGATGTCGAGCACTGGGGCATCATGCCGCAAACATGTAGCATGACGTCCCACCCAGTCACATTATCCAGACACCAGGCCGACCAGTCCTAACACTAACTTGATGCTTAGTTCAGGCCCGCACCTATGGGGGTGGGGGGCAACCATGGCACTTGTCAGGGGCCCGAGCTAGATAGGGGCCCGCGTTTTAAAATATACGCACATATTTGAAACACAAAAGGGGCCCGAACTCTGTCAGCTGCCTGGGGCCCAGAATTTCCTAGGTGCGGGCTTGCTTTATTAGTACCATTTTTGTAAGTCTTTGGTATGACTCGGCAGGGGATAGAACCCATGACCTCCCGCTTCCGCGTCGGACGCTTTAACTACTAGGCCACCGGAGCGATTCTGCACTGATGAAGTAAAATCATAGGCAAAATATAATTATGTATCTTCTTTTTTTGCAAATGATTTTCTTATATTTTAAAAACAAAATGAGAATACACTCCAGGAAATGTCATTTTAAATTACCTTAAGTTAATTCCAAATTTGCTTAAACTGTATTTTAGATAACAAACTCGTGCAGAGATCGTGTAGTACTCTGAACATGTTTGTTGCCGGATTTGTTTATTTAAACTGTTTTACTTGCGACATATCTTAAACGGCGATCTCCCTTGATAAGCTAGTGTTATCTTAAAGTTGTACTTGACTTGAGTATAATCTAGACCGGTGGGTCAAACTATAATTTGCAACACAGTCTTGAATTTTGAACCTTGTAATATATAATTATGATAAATGTCCAGAAATACAAGGAAATTATATTAACATCATAGCCGTTTTACTTGCGTCATTTAAAATAAATTGGGCACAGTTTCACAAGAATACATTTTAACGTTATTAAAGCTACGTTGCTCTCTTATTGGTTGAACAAAACGAAAGTGATCCCAAAGACAGTACACCCCCAAAATGGCCGCGGCGTCACGACAAGAATGCTGTATTTGCAAGGATAGTTTTAAGAGTCCTAAGCTAATACCCTGTAACCATAGTTTCTGTTACAAATGTCTGGAGGATTATGTTCGAGTTAACCTTCGTAAAGGTCGATTTAATTGCCCTCTATGCAGGACAAGAGTGGCATTACCAAAGGAAGGCGTGTCGGGCTTTGAAAGTAATGTGCACATCATCGATTGTGACCCTCTGAAAACAATCGAGCAGCAAGATACCAAAGAGATCAGCGCCAGTGAGAAATATGAGTGTGAGAAATATACCTGTGATATTTGTGGTCCGAACAGTATTGTTTGTTTTAGATGTTTGGATTGTGGGGAGAATTTCTGTCAGGTATGTTCCAATGTGCATGAGAAATCGAAAGCTACTAGGCATCACAGAATAAGCGATTTGGGTACATTAGATCAGAAAACGAAAGGAACGATTCGACAAAGAATATTCTGCGAGAAGCACCCTGAAGAAGAAATCAAGCTAGTTTGTCAAAAGTGTAACGTATTGATGTGTGTTTTGTGCAAAGCTGTAAATCACGATACCCATTCCTCGAAAACAGTAGCTGACGCGGCAGCTCAAGTGCAAACGATATTACAGGAAACCATAACTGAGTGCACAGTGGAGCTGGGACGTCTAAATGTTTGCTTACAAACGGGAGCAGAACTTGAGACGAGAATAAACGACGCAGAGCAACAAGAATTACAGGCAGTTGAACATCAGCTGTTACAGCTATATACATTATTTGAGCAGGAAGCTGCAACACTGACGGGCAAAATAAAAAGTATTTACGGAGAACTTATAAAGCAAAACGTAGCTTTCAGGTCAGGTGTGCAAAATAAAGCTACCTTGTGTTTTACAGCAAAGGAAAATGCAACAAAGTTAATTAGTCAAGGGACAGACATCGAGAAAGTGCAGAAAGGTCCAATTCTTCAACGACAAATAGATGAAGCCAAAACGATGACAGAGCCAAATCCACCACGTCTAGAAAAAAAGATTTTTTCGCCTTATGCAGGCAATCAAAGTCGTTTCGGTTCCTTCTTAGGAAATGTACAAGATTCTACGACAGTGGATCACCTAAGTATTATTTATTAATTTTTAATTGGTTGAGTTTACTTTAATAGTTTTACTGTGTTATTATTAATGACTGTATTCGCAACCGAATTTTAAGCCGTTTTTTGGAATATCTTGCATATATATTTTTAAGATTCATACTTTCTATCCCTTTCATTCAAGGCTCAGTGAAGATATTTCCTTACGTTAGTTTACTGTATTAACTCGATTAAAATATAGTTTATCATTGTTCGTTTGAGAATACCTCCAAACGTCACCGATTTCCTTGAATATAAAGATCCTTTACGAAAAATATCAATAATGTTCATAAGTCAGAAATAAATGTTGAAATATGCTTTGCTTAAAAAACTACTGTCAAATAAACAAGACAGAATTGAAATATTAGAAAGAAGACGGTCAGCTATTAATTTCGGATTCATTATTTTACGCTTGAAATGATTTAGGTTCCCTATATGAACGAAAGTATTCATCTTTTACTTTTGTGTCTTCGGACACTCCATCCCCACGCCCAAAAACGTTGACATTACCTTTGTGGAATGATACAGCACAAAAACGCACAAATCGCCATAACATGGAAGAGAACTTAATCGTATACTGATCTCAAATTCATTATGATATAATAACATTTACACAAAGTGAGATTCTCTCTAATGGCATGAGCTTTACGCATGACACAGTGTTTAAATAAAAAAGGGATATAGACACAGGGCTGATGCATTTAAATTAAATCATAAACCCTTATTCAAATTCCAGAAAATGGACTTTAATTGCCATATTCCCGAAATGTCTCTTCTGTCCCACATTGCAATTGCTACCCAGACAGAGAAACAGACACAGAGATACAGAGACAAAGAGACAGACATGTACATACTAATGCAAACATATACATACATATAAATACATATACATACATATACATACACATACATTCAATATGGATCAATAGGGAGTTTGAAGGTAATGTAAATGTCTCTAGTGTTCATCACAACGTTCAGTAGAGACTGGATGTTAATGATGTACAATCTTATGTGTTGAATCTTTGAGCAAATCCTTTTCAGAACCCAGACGATATGGACGACCATAAAGGTAGCATTGTTAAATCTATATTTTATGCCTTTTCGAGCAAGTGTTAGGTTTGCCTTTACAGAAAAATAAATACACATCACATTGGGGAATGACCAATTCATTGCGAGAAAAGAGCATACTATGTTCCGATTTAATGCGGACTTTACAGGTAATGAACGCTTCGGTCTAGTATGGGTCATCAACACAAATCAACTGTGGAAACAACAAACGTGTGATTGTTATTATCTTAATCAATATATTTCATGGCATAAATTAGCCTGGAAAGCTTTGGTCAATTCATAATATTTTGACAAGATCAAGAGAGCGAATACTTTTAAGCGAAGTATTCTGAATTTTCAAATCAGCATGGCGAATATGTTACAGGTGATGTAATAATTTTAGTTATGAATGCTATGTTCTAGTTAATTTAATTTTAAATTTTACTAGCGATGAATTTAAGATATAAACGAGCGAACAAAACATTCCTAGCAATACAGAGAAGAAATCAGTAAAATGAGGGATTCGGTGATCTCCGGAATATAATTATACAATTTGATCCTTTTCATCAGTAACGTAACACTTTGTTTCGTATGTGGACATTTGCACATGTTACTTTGTGAACCAGTTTAAATAATTGTGTTAGTTGGCCATTACTAAATGAAGGTGTCTTAAGTTTTGAAAGAAGTTCCAGGCCACCATGAAGAGAAAGTAATTATCTTTCACGCAGTTGCCATCGACTGCACACAGAAAACAACGTAACAAAAGGTTAGCTTATATTGCAGCGCTATTATAAGGTATATACTTTCATGAACAAACACATGCAATTAAAGAACACGAATACCGAAATTCTGAAGTTACAATAGTAACGTTCTTTATTTTCTACAATAGGGCAATGCAATTGAAAACTGGCTGGAATAGGGCTGCAATTTTGCGGGGAAAGGTATTTCTGATGCGTTTGAAATAATTAGTCAGTACAAAACTCTACATTCCATCTTATTGGTTTGTCGAGATATGTACTTTTTATCAGTGGTCTGATTATTTGTAAATATTGTTGCGTTTATCTTTATTAAAGTTGAAGTCTCTGTTAGTTTTTTTTTATTGAGCCCTCTCTGGCGGTTGTACGTTTTAGCAGCGTTTTGACAATGTTTGTGTCAAAGAAAAAATCTCCAAGTTGCTGTTTGTTGAGATGTAATACATCCTGGTAGTTGCGGATCTAATGAGTAAATGAAAGGTGGTATGCTATGCACCAATAAAAGCATATTAATATGTGCAGACTCACTGCATTCTTCATTTCTAGGTCATTGGCAACAATTTGGAGTTGGTTTCATACTACTTGTTCTCTGGAAATGATTCAGACGGGGTTAACATTTTGAATAAATTGGCATTAGTTGTATATTCGTGGTTGCGAGTCATGGTGGTTTAGTATATCAAACATGCCAGAACGGAGATGCATAGGGTCTCAAACCATCGAATCAGTCCTGGCTTATTAAAGTAGTGAATTATTGGGCAAGGCATTTAGATCCATTTGCCACAATACTAGATAGTCTAAATCTGTAAAATGTAGAACAAGTAAAAAGGATTCTTGGTTAAATCGTTGATCTGAGCTACGCGTTACAGCCTAAAGTACTGGTAGCATTAAAAAGGTCCAGAATATTTTGTTATAATATGTCTTTTTCTTTGAATATATCAACATCTCTCTCTCTCTCTCTCTCTCTCTCTCTCTCTCTCTCTCTCTCTCTCTATATATATATATATATATATATATATATATATATATATCGTGTGTGTATATATACATTTTATTGATAGTATTTTAATGATTTATTATTGTCATGGTTTCATTCAAGATTGTCATTGCTGGATTTAATTCGCTCGCCGATAGTTTTCTTTAAGAAATCATCGATGTTAGGATTATTATTTATTTGTGCGGGTGTTGGAATTTTTGTGGTATTCGGGATATCCAAATCGTATTCGCACATTTGCCTGGTTTTTCTTTATAATCATCAGATTTCCGTACCGCTACCCGGTTATGCCATGTAACCCCTTTTTCACTGGGAACTATTTCACTACACCACCTTAGGCCAGTCAATACATGATTTTTACCGGCACATTACTCCAATAGAAATGCATATATTTTCCACTATGGACACATAAACGGTATCTACCAAGTCCCTACTTATTGATTCCATTAAGTAATTTACAGGTTTCCTACAGTAAATACTGCCACCTCAACCACAACACTATTGTACGCCACTAGATTTTAAAATGGACTATGTTACTAAAGGGACAGTCATTCAACTAGCGAACTATGGCATCATACAAACTCACTAAAACTCGATTCCGTGACGTTTGTTCCTAGTAATTGGCTAATTATTTCGGGCTAGGAATTTTGTCATGGCGCCGTATCGCAATAATCACACAAATCTAAGATTTGCTTAAAACGGGGTGCTATCAAATGCGTATACTACATATTTATTACATTATATATATATATATATATATAATGTAATAAATATGTAGTATACGCATTTGATAGCACCCCGTTGCTTTTGCTTCTTTCTGTTATTTACGTTTGTGACCATATAGTCAGTCAGTCAGTCAGTCAGGCATACATTCATACATACAAAGATAGATACATACATACATAGATACATACCTACCTACCTACCTACCTACCTACCTACATACATACATACGTCCATGCATACGTCCATACATACATACATGCATTCATGCATATATAAGGGGTTCAGTTCGACACGAAATTTTTTAAATATTTTAGTTGAGACAATTTTTTTATTTGTAGACCATTAGGTTTCATTTTTTATCACCCCTATTTCCTAGTGCCAAGCGTTTTACTTTTTTGTTTTTATCCCTTTGAGTATAAAAACACTTGGCTGTACTCACCGTTATTCCAATTATTAAACTATTAGCTATATGTTTGATTTACTCTGACACTTTTGACTTGATTATCTTATGTTGGTCAGGTTCCAGGCTTTTTTCAAATTTTGTTTTGCAAACTGAAATTAGTATTAGATAACCATGCATTACACAAATCTTCCGCAAGTCATTCTCGGCTCGATGATGTTATTAATGAAGCTGTTTAGTTGTTTATATATATATATATATATATATATATATATATATATATATATATATATATATATATATATATATATATATATATATATATATATATATATATATATATATATATATATATATATATATATATATATCCTTGTCTGATAAAGTTAGTGTATCAAAAATATTTATATTTATAAATTAATCTACGCAGTTTGTATAGGTGGATGACACCAAATGAATACTGAATAGAAAGCACAATTTCACACTTTCATTTGCAAAGTTCGTCCCTTATTGCATTTTAATATGACATTAACAACAGGGTACGGAAGTTTATGATATTATGCGTCATATAGCTGACGTTTTGCTGTCAGTCAGTTGAATTTGCTACTTTTTTGTTTTACAGATATCTATGTATCTTGGTTTACTTCTAGGCTAGATATACTCAAGTGAAAAAAGTGATTTGTTAAATGAATCTCTCTCTCTCTCTCTCTCTCTCTCTCTCTCTCTCTCTCTATATATATATATATATATATATATATATATATATATATATATATATATCTCTGTGTGTGTATTTTGTGTATGTGTGTGTTTGTCTGTCTGTCTGTCTCTAGATACTGTTTTCCGCGTGTCTAGATGTATACTTACAATAAGTCGTGTTATTCGTGATATTTATTTTCTTATAGCACAATAATAGCCTATAGTCAGTAAGGAAACAAATTTTGATATAAATTTTATTCAGATGAATGAGTGGTATTTAGGTGTATCAGTAGGTACAATTGGCTATCATCCGTGGAAACCAGTCTTCTATTGCGTAGTGTCAACGGTTATGAAGATATGTTTGTACTTTTCTTTTTTATTATTTCAGAATTACCGAAGTCAGCAATTTAAAATGGTAAGTTGTACATTATACATAAGAAATAATGTTTCTAGTAACTAAATGTAAATTACACATTTAATCGCCTTGCCAGATTTCTTAGTAGAAAATTCGAAGTCGAAAAACCACTGTTTGTTTTTTGTTATATTTTGCCACAGGTTTTATAACACATTATCGAAAGTAATATCGGCCAAATATATCCGTTGTAGTACCCCAATCATTATTTATTTTCTTCTCGAGACCGACATTCTAACGCTAGATAATAACGTTATTTACTAATTGACAGGAACATGTAACCCATAATTAAATAAAAAGGGATCATTGCAATTCGCTATGACAAACAAGCCGTTGTTTTAAAACTATTTTAGGCCTCTGTAAACGTCCCTATATACTAAATATTAAACTGCACAAAATGTAATTGGTTTTAGATAATTTTAACTTTTAAAACCGTTCAACTTATAGTAAGCGAGTTTTAAAATGTGTACCTAAATATATTTAAAAATCTATTTTGGAAAACATTATTTAGAAAATATAATTTAGAAATGAAATATAAGAAATATGGTACATACAATACAATATAGAAAGAAAATTTAAGGGTTTCTTTTTTAAGAATAAACTAACTAGATAGTGTTGTAAACGATGAAGCAAGCACAACCAAGCAGCGTTGTAGGAGTAGAAATATAAGGATAACCATCAAATCAACGACATCCAAAACAATAAAATAAGATAAATCTTTAAAACGTTGCAAGAAAGCAATGCTATAAATAGCCAATTAATTAACTTAAATGGAAAAGATAGCTACTCTTTCTCTCTCTCTGTCTCTCTCTGTCTTTGTGTCTGTCTGTCTTTGTGTCTGTCTGTCTGTCTGTCTGTCTGTCTGTCTGTCTGTCTCTCTCTCTCTCTCTCTCTCTCTCTCTCTCTCTCTCTCTCTCTCTCTCTCTCTCTCTCTCAGACAGATGCCATCCTCCCTATTTCCCAAAACAATAATAGGTTTTAGGTGTTTACCCCCCTATATGTAGTAGTAGCAGAATGGACGAATCGGACAGTCTCTTAATTGACTTAGATTTCGAGCAAACAATTTTAGATGTCGTCTGTTTGTCAAATTAAGGCTTTCTCAAAACCGAAAAACAGAACCAAGGCTTGTTACGAAACCAAAATAGAGACGCATATTTGTTGTCGTGGTTTTGTTATTTGTTATGATTGTAACCGAATATTGTATCAAGTCCGATGCGATATCTTGATCTAGGGTCATGCAAATTTATCGTTACAAATCCGTGTGGGATGGACTGAGCGTGACTAAAGAAATTTCTAAAATGAATTATGTCCATATCTCCACTGCACCCGGTCTGGTGAATATTTCGTAGCTTATGAGTGTCAACTCCATTAAACACAGCAAGAATATTACAGTTATATCTGATCACTTTTAGTATTTGTGTATACTGCTGGGTAACATAGATCACATCAGTATTTTTATGTCTACCTCTGGAAAATATCCTGGTAGAGTTTGCTTGTTTACCTAACATCACATCATCATATACGACTAAGTTATTAATACTTCCATCAATAGAATCAACACTCGGTGCTTCTTCAATATCAGTGATAAATGCAATAACCTCTTCGTCGGATATCAATTTTGCTCTCTCGTTAAACTTTTTGAGTACATTGTACAATCAATGATCATCTACCAAATACAATTTGTCCCATTTTAACCACCTCATTATGAGATTAATTAACAACTGCGTCTTTCCACTTCCAGACGGTCCAATTATAATCATGCGAATAGATTTTGGTAGCGCTGCATGATGCTTAACAGGTTATCGTGTTTTTGTCGCCAAAAAAATCAATTAAATTCATGTTATTATAAATAAATTATGGATCTATATTGTGTTAAATGTAAGACGCGTACTAGCACAAACGACTCGACAACAATTACAACAAGCAATAACAGATCAGCACTTGCTCGTAAGTGTGTACAATGTGGTACAACAAATTTAGATTTGTTTGTATGAAATCGGGTAATGCTTTTAAAAAAAAACGATAAGGTGATATTGCAGTAAAATTTATAAAACTTCCCGGGATCCCATGGGCAAAATATCCAGGAGAAAAACACCTTCCAGGATATAATTACTATGGTCCTGGAACCAGACTCGATATCCGACTTGATAGCCAAGACCAACTACGACCCGGCAAATATCCAATAAACGTTATTGATAAGGCGTGTCATTCTCATGATGTTGCCTATGAAAGTAGCAATTCTATTAAGAAGAAATCTTTCAAGGAATCATTAGCTAACTGGTTAGTAAGATCTGCGATGAAGGGTAAACTGGTATTAGGCGCTGGTAATTAATATCAATATGGAATCTATTAATTATTCCCCAAGAGGATACTGGAGAGGTAAATCGGCAATTAATTAACTCGACAGTGCGGCAAAAGTAAAAAAAAGTTACCTTGGCGGATTGTTATCAAGACAGGCGATATGGCAGATTTATCTACCCCCACCTAAACAAATAAACTTCGCACATTTTGATGTCAGCGCCCCTAATGAAGTTCACTAGGCAGATATATTATTTCTGCTGCATGATACTGTTAATAAACAGACATACAAGTATGCGCTAACCGTAATTAATGTTGCGAGTAGATATAAGGAAGCTGAACCATTGTTGACGAAGGCGGCACCAGAAGTTTATATTGCATTATAACGAATTTATCAACGAGGTCCTCTGCAGTGTCCAAATCTACTACAGGATGATCCTGGCAAGGAATTTCAGGGTGCAGTGTTATCAACAATGAAGCATCATAATGTTACCATACGACGAGGACATACTGCAATAATCCGCGATCAGGCAATTGTTGAACGATTTAATCGAACACTTGCTGAGCGATTGTTCCATCATCAACACGCGAAGGAATTTATCGAAGATAAACGATCTCGTGGATGGGTCAAGAGATTACCAGGTGTGATAGCTGCACTAAATAATGAAATTACTCGAACGATCAATATGAAACCTGTTATCGCATCAAAAAAAGTATATACCCGTACAAAAACCGCAAAATGATTTTCCAAAACAACGAATGCTCGGCAATGTCACTGTAAGATATTTATATGAACCAGGTGAACTTGAAGGTGGTAAAATAAGAGCTACTGATCCTATTTGGAGTGTAACATCGCATACAATATCTAACATAAAAAGATCCACGGGTAGACCCGCAATCTATATATTAGATTCAACTGCTCCTCAGAGTGGATTTACACGTGAACAGTTACAAGTGATATCCGAGGATACATAATTACTGCCGCGTGGTCTTAATTAGTGCGGTGATTTTGATTTCACTCTAGACAGGACAATGTTACATTATCTCTGGTATGACCACGACTATTATTCTTTCTATCCATGGTAAAATGGCGAGGATCTTTATCCGTATACTGCCAACGCATTATACAATTACAGCTCGCGCAGTGATTATTCTGTTGTTGTTTTAGCGTAATTATAATTTAACATCAATATCAAATTCTCGTTTATTTTTCTTATCTTGTTTATAACCAGCAAGTTTGTTTTCTTCTTATTATATCATCACTGACAATATCACTGATTGTGGTGTCATTAGAATCTAAAACAACTCTTCGAAGTTGATTTATTTTTCGTACTCATGATACTGCAAGATAAACTAAATTCGACCACTCGATGCGATCATCTACGATCCAAACAATTGTATCGGATATAGTCAAATCCCTGCGAAGAATGTATTGTCATCGCGTAACCTGGCGTCCACGGAGATCTATCAGCGCGCAATGCATCTTCGGCAACATTGATATCATCCAATATAATATCATTTAGCACGAGTGTTTGTTTTTCTGTCCCTGACTCCGTCAGGAGCCCTGGAATATCAACTTCAATATTCTGTCTTCGTGAATCAGCTGGTCTATAGCACAATGACACTGGAAGTGTTGCGAAATGTTCTTATGTGTTTGAAACAACCGTGCTTGAAGTGTGTCTCTGACTATCTTTCTACTTGCTACTATCAAATCATTTGGTCTCCATTCTTCCCAATACATTTAATGGGGTTTCTGAAATTATTTCACGCGCTATTTCACATTGGATTTTATTCGGTTGTAATCTGATTAATTTCTTGAACTTACTTAATTCTGGATCAAGAGATATATGAGCAGTATTAGTTTCTTCATAATAATCAACAAAATTCTTCAAGCAATTATGTGGTGACAAACCGACAAATGGTGGTGGTTGACCATGAGCGCCACACATTATCACAGCTGTATTTTTGAGTAACAACCAATCAAGAAACATTTTTAATATGTCTAACGACACTGTGCATATCTCATCCCAAATAATGATTTCAGGAATATATTTCTCACCCATTCGATCAGGAGTCCATGCGTCACCTTTCCAGCGAAAGATACTGTTATATGTGTAAGAATTAACTCCTAGTTGTTTCATCTCTCTGGCAAGTGTGTGTGTGGGTGTTAGCACAAGCATGTCTGACTTCTCCCGAAATAATTCGATAACACGAGTTGTTTTCCCTGACCCACCACATCCATTTAAGTAAACGGATTTATATCTAAACACTGGATCTGATAGCGAAAGAGCACTCGATAGTTCTAATATTTGTTTATTTTTTTATGTAATTATCTTCAATCGTTACATCTGTTGATTTAGAATAATCGTGTAACCTTTCTTGTTTTATTCTCCATGACCCCCAACACTCATCGGAATTTGTAAAACCAGCCACTGCTTCTTTATGTTTGATATCTATATCAAATGAATCTATGGCGACTCTTACTGCGGTGTTAGGAAATCTATTTATCATCGATAGCAAATTGATAGAAACTTAAGCCTGCATAGATGCCCTTAGATGTGTGTATTGGGGAGAATTTCCATCAATATAGCTAACAATTGTAACGAATTTTGTTCCATCGGACAAGAAAGCATCTTCACGATTGACAAATATATCTCTAGCTGTTGCATACGCGATTATAAAATCGTATTCAGCATCATCTAGAATTAATCGTGAATAATGTAGCTTGTGATCATGTGCTTTACCCTGTGTGAATTTACCGATTATTCTTCTACCGAGATCCTTTGCAATTTTATTATTGACTTCAAAGATCTTCTTGGATTATTTAACAATATATTCTTCGTCGAGATCAGGAATTATTTTCTTGTAATCGTTAATTACACTATCAAGACTATAGGGTTGTGGTAACCAAACAGAAGTTTGTTTCCGATATGAGATAATTGTCTCGGAGACAGTCAACGCTATCAGTATTTTACAATGGATCAAATACCGTAATAACACTATTGGTACGCATTGATTTTCAGATATATGTCTACCAAATCAAACATAACAGCACGAATCAAGTCCTTTAGCGATCTCGAATGATATCACACGAGCGAATTGGGTTAGATTAAAATCGAGTAGTGGTCCATTAATCGCAACTCGTGCCATCGAGTGTGTGGGATTCCCAAATCGTTTAAAATATCCAACACACTTTCCATACCCGACTAAACTCCCCGGATAATACGCAACCATATCAACCGGAAAACCGTTTGTAGGATCATATCTGGTATTCCATAATCCACCATGTCAGTATTCTACACAACTTGCTTGAACATCTGAGAGAAATTCAAATCGTGTTGGTTTCTATAGATTTTCCTATCTGGCGAAATGATCTGCAACTGACGGGACTGTAAAACAGTTTGTTAGTAATTGCTCGTTTTTATCCGTTGCGAATTTCCGAGCTAGTTTTCTCATTGCGTCGTGAAGAGATTCACTACGGTATATTTCACCGTTAGATCTTACAAATTGGTCGAATTTACCATCTTGTTCTTCAAAACTCTGAAATAACCACACTGACACAGTATCGTTTTTACTTTTCGCGTGAATAAATCAAACAATTCCCCTTCCCAGAGTTCTCTACGGGGAGGAATTTTACGGTTCTATTCCGGGGAAATATTGTTACTGCGTTAGTCCACGCGTGTGAATTATGATCAATAATCTTGATTGAAGCTCCTTTTTATTTATATTTCGATTTGTATAATACTGCTCCTGTTATAGTTGCTACTGTTATTGGGAATCTTAATATCTTTTCTAGTTCAGCTACATTTTGAATTGTGGTCCCATCATCCTTGACTGTTAGCGTCCATTTGTTTATTTTGTTACGTCTTAGATCTGTCAACACGTTTTCACGCAACGCATTTGTAAAATGTTCTATTACTCGTTCGGCTACACAATTTATCCTTGACTGTTTCATATGTTTCAATTTCTCAACACTCGGTTTTTCATTTAAGGGATAAATCCCATAAACAACCGCGGTTACAGGATAAGCTATCTCGTAATACGGTCTGTCAATTCCAGTCAATAATCCTGGTTTGGAATCCTGACTCACCGTGACATTTGTTTTTATTTTTCAAGACAGGATCGAATTTATCATGAATAATCCAGTTGTTTGTTTCTGATGGTATAATGAATTTCACTCTGAAAATATACTTTTGATGGTCAAGATACATTATTATTCTTGCTGCCAGGCTGTCGTTCATGGTAGCATCAACACTACCAGCGATTCGAAATGTTGACCAACAATGAGATGCACTATCGCGCTAATATTCGTTAAACATATCGATTTTACCTATCATACTTCTATCACTTATTAGACCCTTATTTTTCCAGGGTTTTATTTTGGATAATCTCTCAAACTCCTTCATATTATAATTAAAACATGTATTTAAATTAAAACATTATATATAATGAATCACTGTAAATGGCTATGATAGTATCCGTAACCGTTTGTAACAAATAGCGCAGAACCGAATTCTGTGGAAATCATTCACAGAGTGTGCTACGAGGAAGCTTAGGTCCGAAACCCTGTATTCGATGCGATGTTGGAGTATGAGGAGCCACACAGTTGTGTCTCAACTATGAAGCATCACGGATGGTGTAGTCAGACACCGTAAACTGAAAAAGCCAGTGGGTACTGTTGATAATCATGGATATCTTAGATTTACACCTGGTGAAAAATATATCACTGTCACAGATTTGTCTTCGAAGTGTATATGGAACAAATCCCAGATGGCCTTGTGATTGACCATATTAGTTGTATTAAAACTGATAAATCTTTATCGAATTTACGAGCTATCACTCAGAGTCAAAATACAGCATTTGGGAAATCAGGTACTTGTAAATTCGTTGGTAAAAGAGCGGTTAAATCTCTCAACAGTAAAACTAATCAAGAAAAAACATTTCAATCGATGACTGAAATCGGCAAGCATTTTGATATTTGTATGCTTTCGGTTAGACGTGTTGCAGAGGGTGTATATAAGTCGGCTCTTTCCACACAAAAAATGGGCAAAACATTCGGTTCACATATTTACAATGACATCTTTACCGCGGGAGATAGCTCTCCAAGGATGTGTGTATAATACGTTTAAGAGTTATCTCTGTTGTAGGGGGAAAATACCTCTATAATCTTTTGGTAAATAATCGCATACTATCTTTAATTCTATCCCTTATCTATTTTTTATTTTGTCAGAGAGCGAGTCAAACAAATAAGTATTTACGACAACAATATCTTTTTTTCCTTCTACTTCTATCATGTTTCTTGCCTGTTTAGATTCTGTCAGTAATTAGAATTAAGTAAAAACGAATATACCCTTCCTGTTTATTTTCGGGTATAGTTAACTTATATAGCATACAGCAGATTTTACTACTGGGGCTCCAGCCTTCATTATCGAAGTGCAACTGAAAACCACACTCTGTTGTTACTACGACGTGAATGTGTTTTTGCATTCTCTCAGGGTGATTTTAATGAGGGAGAATGTGGTTTTCAGTTTTTCAGTTGAATGTAGAGATGGGCCTCGCATGTTTGTGCAGTCTATATATAATCCTTTGTTGTGTACCGTCCTATATAATCCTGTGTTGTGTAGTCTATATATAATCCTTTATTATGTGCCGTCCTGTATATAATTCTACATATATATGTATATATATATATATATATATATATATATATATATATATATATATATATATATATATATATATATATATATATATATATATATATATATATATATAGACATTGTTTCGTCATTCATCATCATCAATCCACGCCTTATTGGGATTCACTAGACTGTTGTTGTTGACAGGCTAGGTGCTCTGATATGTCATCATCACTCCTAATATACCTTAATTAAGATTAAATATTGTACTGTCCTACGGTATTGTATATCCGCGGAAAAAAGAGCGGTTGTACCGTATTTATATACCCTAATTAAGATTAAATGTTGTGCGTGTAAACTGAAAATAGGGTCAAAAATTGGCCCCCATTTTTTGGATATATTTATAAAGATATATATTATTATATAATGAATTATGAAAATATCAATGATATAATTTCTGCTATTACGGATTTGAAAAATCAACGAATACAATTATCAGAAAAATTAGATTATGATAAAATCCTTTCTGACTTTCAATATTTAGAAGACATAGCCCGCGGAAACAGGTGTGTGTTACCGTCACAATATTCTTTTATCAAGGAACTTCAACAGGCCGCTAACTCATCATTGGCGAATAACAGCGAAATAGACAAATTAGTACCTCTTTTTACTTAAAAAAGTCATAAATTCAGAGTTAGACAGTTAAAACAGCTTATTCAAAAATGAAAATAAAAACACTTCCTGGAAACTAAGTACATGACCGAAGTAGATAATTGTTATTATTTTGTGTTGCACCCGCGCAACGAGGACGTAAATAACATTGAAATCTTAAGATGGGAAATCTTAAGATGGGAAATCTTAATATGGGAAATCCTTTAGGATGAAAATCGTTTACGATTTCGCATACAGACTAATTTGTAAAATCTCTCCCCGTAAATCCAGCAAATTATTGGTTTGGTCAGTGAGTTTAAAATTGATTGTCGTTAATGAATCATTATGACATCGAATATATACTGGGTTCACCGGTTCCTGTGGAACCAGTGGTGCAACATATCCTTGCAGGGCCTGATTTGATCTTTCGAGATTTATTTGGTAACTTCCATCAATAGCATCACATACCAGATTTACTGCAATCACCGATGATATATTAACGTTTTGAGGAACAATATGCCTACCTGTTCCGTCTGTGTCATTATTATGTTTGAGAATAGTTGCCAGTTGTTGTGTTATTTTTTTCCATGTGGTGAGTATCAACGGAAAATACTCATATATGACATCACTGACGGAGTTTTTGAGTTCTTTTGCATTATACCCAGGAAATTTAAATGTTGAAATATCTTCTATGCTTACATTAAATCTCTTTGCAAGTTCTATTCTCTTATCGGCATCTTCGGCATCTAATACTCCTTGAATACGTCGTAGATCAAACACTTCCATAACATATACAATTTGATTTAGTATTTCTATATATTTGATAATTGAGGTTTTAGACGATAAATCAAGGATATGTTCTTGAAAACTCTGCCGTAATTTATTTAGATATTCTTTATATCCTTTATTAAGGAAATAAAAAAAATCCCAAGACACCAATTACATATACTTGATACCAACCATCCGCCGATCCTCTATAAAAAATCCAAACCACATTACTGTAAATAGTTAGATTTATTGAAAATTGCTGCTCATTACCATGAATATTTATAGGGTGGATATAATGATATGATTTATTGTCGGTGACATAATCAGACTTTTTGGGTTCAGGTAGTTGTAAAGATGTCCGAGGAGGGATTTCAGGCCAACCTAGCACAGTTCTTATCGAATTCTGGTAAATATCTACGACATAGCCTGGTGAGTTTATCTCAATTGCGGCTGATAATGTTGGTTCATGAACTGTTATAGCGATTTTTGATTCTTTTCCCGTAATGGATTTTATTCTACGCTGGAATTCATTATTGATCTGTTCGATTTGGTAAGTCCCAGATGGTAACGAAACAATATTCTAATCCGGGTTTTCATATTTATCAATTTTACTAGCAAACACCAGGGAATTATTTGGTTGCTGACCACCAAATGATTTTGATCTAATATTCGGCCAACTGTAGTAAACTCGTAATTTTGCTAGCGCGATCTCTTTAACAGTAACGCGCTGGGAAAATTCACACTGAATTCAGGGTTGGTTGAGGTTATTGAGATCATGGTTGTTTTTTGCGGTTGTGTGTTCGTGGCTATACGTTGAAGTAATTCCGTTGTTGACATTGACGCTGTCATTGTTGTCGTTGTTGTTATTATTGTGTTGTTTTTATAATTTTGATGTTGCTGTGTGGTAGATGTTCATCATCGCAGAGAATTCGTTATCTGATATTGTTGTGTCATCGAGCCTGGATGATATCAGCGACGACAATTGGGAATACGCGGCTGATGCAGTATGTAACTTAATTATATACTCGTGTAGTTTTTTGTGACTGCATGTGGATATTTGTTTTGTGATGATGCTAAGAATCCTTGTATTTGTTGTCGCCGATAACACACAAAGTTTGACAACTACAGGTGCTAGTGTAATTTGTCTGCGGTATTTATTTTAATCTTCGTGGTATATTCGTCAATAATATTTTTTAGTTTAGTTTGAAACTCACGGATTTGATCATATCGATATTGTTGGACATTCATGATACTATTTACTTAAATCAATTACAAATTTTACATACCATGTGATTGATGATCGAACTATATCACCATCAGTGGGGGTTATTGTTATTGTTTCACTGGATCCCTTTTCTATTATTGCATTTGCAATATTCACACCAATAGAAATACTAGTTGATATATTAAACTGTAACGGCGAAATCAGAGTCAATCTATAGATATCCCTAACATCTGCAGACACTCCATTGGAGTTATTTTGAGGCGTCCAGGTGAAAGATCAATGATGTATCGAGTACACTGTATTTATATTTTGTTTATGTGGTATTTTAATTTTATCAAGCCGTGTCGCGATAGCAGGGAAATCACTAACGAAATTGTCCTGTGTTTGTTTTAACATCAGAAAGTTCCATTAGGAAAGTCATCGGAGTACCAAAGAAAGTATCCATGGTTTCATCCGATTTTATAAAAATTCTTACGGAGTTTTGCAAACGCACTTACATGAACATCATACTCAGCTCGCAGCGTTGTCAGTTTATCATCCGTGGTTTTATATTCGTGTTGCAGCGCTGTTAGTTTATCATCTGTGGTTTTATATTCTTGTTGCAGCGTTGTTAGTTTACCATCTGTTGTTTTATGCTCACCATATATCGTCGTTAGTTTATTGTCTAACACATCTACATATTTTTTTTGTCACAGCGTCAGTGTCCAATGTTAGATTGCCAAGTGCGGCTATTTAATTTGTTTTCAATTTTCCCTGTTTGTCTTGAAATACGACTATTTTGTTTGGATCCACACGTACGAGGTTTAATATCTCGGATATTTCATCTTCGATTATTTTTACATCTCTTTTTGCAGATATTTTCCCCGTGGGTTTTTTCAGGCTTGAGAGAGCTCTCCGGTAAATATCAATCATTATATTTTAAGATCTCTCTAAAAAGCGATTACTCGTATATTCGTGTACGGTTTTATGGGGTGGTTTTGTTGATGATGATATAGCTTTAAGTACATTTATTACTTCTTTACCGCATATTGGTGGATCGGTCATTTTCTGTGCTGGTAGCGTGGAGTACCAGAGTCTCACTTTGTGAGGAAATTTTAAAATTGATGTATATAACGCATAAATTCTTTATGTGGCGCTAACCCATATGAATTAAAATAAACAATTCCATGCTGATCAATCCCGTATGCAACCCAGTGAGTTCCAGGTCCGGTGTTGTTATCGAGATTAATGATACCGATTTCAGTGCTGTTTGGTTGTTGTGATAATATTGATCTCGCATAAAAACACCTCTGAAGTTTCTGATCGCGTATTGTTTTAAGCAGCATCGAGTAAATCAAAAAATTGACAACGGTGCTAGTAAACTGTCCCTAGTAGTCTCAGGCCGTTTCCGCTGTACCATGAATACGGAGTTCCTGGTAGTCTTAGACCTTTATATTTTACGGATCGTCTCTTTCTTTTGTATCAATGCCCAGTCGCTTTCTTTAGTACTATCCCAGCGGCGGTATCAACAGCTCCGAGAGCGGCAGCTTTCGCGACCGCGGGGGTGGCGGCGGCAATTAGCGCTGGTAACGCAGCGAGAAGTGGAAATATACCACCTGATTTTATCATATATTTGATCGCGGCCGCAGAGAGAGAGAGAGAGAGAGAGAGAGAGAGAGAGAGAGAGAGAGAGAGAGAGAGAGAGAGAGAGAGAGAGAGAGAGAGAAAGAGAGAGAGAGAGTAACCTGAAGACATTTTTATATCTTGTATTGCATCATTGAAATGCGTAATCTGACGAGCTGTCAGTGATAGTTTATTTTGACCACCAGACATCTGATTGCGTTTTAACGATATCGTAGTTCCCCATTTTTTATAGCTGAATCCGATCGCCACTTTTTAATGTGACTACATGACATTTTATTAATTCGAGATTGATCTAATTGTCTACAAGATTTATGACCACTACATGTTTTCTATTGGCGCATCAACTACTCATTCATCCACCAACACCTTGGAGTAGCATTGATTTGTCATTGAGAATGACGACAATTGCTCTGTAATCAACACCAGTGGGAGGATTGGTTACACGAGCTTCGAAGTATACGTCAACGACGGATTGTCTAGTTAAGTCAAGATGTTCCAGTGAAAAGTAATAAATCGGAAATAGGGTTCTAAAATCTAATTGTGATATTTGCAGACTGGTATCTACATTTTGATCACGTCCCATACATGTCAGCAAACGATATGCGCGCGCTATTTGATTTTGTCCGTAATTAAGTAAAACATTCACAGATGGTTCCGGTTGACCGTTTATTTTTAACGTGACTTCGTTAACACCTAGTTGATCAAATATCATATGGCTGCGCTCCTGAGAATTTAATCTCCTAACATCCTGTAACGCAATAATATATGTCGAGGCGCAGAAACACCCCTGTTTCATGTAACATGCCATGAAAATTATTGGGACTCTGCAGACTAGTTGTTGTTGTTTGTTAGCCATGACAGTAATGATTTACCAGCTACACTCATAAATGATAGTACTATTTGATTTGCGATGATTGATGGAGTCATTACTATCATCCATAATGAGAGTTTTGTTATATTTACTTTACGAGCAGGAACATCAGCATGTCTCCAGATTGCATCATTATCGTCGCCTTTTCGCACGAGAACAACTGTGTGTTTAGCTCCAAAGATAACTTTTCTATCATTTCTACAAAATCCAAATATATGATGTAGTGGAATCGCGCATGAAAATAATATACGCGCTCCCTGCAACAATAATGTACTTGTTGCAAATTCTAGGTTGTCTTAGGATTAATATCTATGACATCAAAATCAGCACCTGGTCTCATATATCCGGCCAATGCTGGATCAAGTGCAGTAGCTCTTGGTGTCCTTGCCCTATTATATTAAAAATGATCAGCGTGATCAGTACCATCCTTAGCGAGCATCATAGATGGTCCAGCCGATCTTGTATAATCATCAGAATATCTCGCTAATCTCTATTTTTGTGGCGATATCAACATACATTTGAATAGATTCAATCTCTCTATTATCAGTCATATATGTTGCGCTACTAAATAGTGCCATAATACCATTATTGACGAAACTAACTCGGAGATTTGTGTCATATGGCGTATTAGCTGCAACATTTGTTACAAGTTCTCCTTCTACAATAAATGCTTCAGCGGGCAGAAGGTATTAACTTGTATCATGAACTTGAAGTTCACTTCTCCATCGTTCGTTTGGTTGTATTGCTTTATACGGATTATTTATTTAAAGAATCATCTTTGAGCACCAATGCATCCATATCCAATGCTGGGTCAGGTGAAGGTTTGAACATTTTATTATATATTTCTCGATCTAAATCGCGATTTCAAACCATTTCCCGCTATCATATTTGCAGTGATATTTCCCTGAGCACCAACTCCTTCATTTATTTGCTGTTATTTTTTTTATCCACCGCTTTATTTATTATTTTACTAACACTCGCAGGCATAATCTCCGTAGATGGTAGTTTTCCTGGTGGTGTGTTTTTGTTTTTGTTGTCGAATCAGCGTGATTATTTTTTCCTTGGCCTCGGGAAATGCTTTACCGGAGCAGCAGGGGGTGCGAACCCTACAACTTTTTCCGACAAAATTAATTGAAGCCTCAAAACGAAAAATAGAGCCTTCCTGCGAATCTCATATTTTAACCAAAAAAAAAAAGTCTCCATTTAGCAAACGAAGACTTTACGATTTTTCAATCAATTTAGGTCTCAACAATATTGTCATCGCCCCCCCCTGCTGCTACAGGTTAACAAAAATCATAAATGATTTTAACCGAATATTGATCAAGTCCTAGGACTTTACAAATAGACTAATCGCTAACACCTCATCCTGCAGATCAATTAGATTATTTGACTGGTCAATGAGTCTGAAATTAATTCTCGTTAGCGAATTATTATGGCATCGCATATAGACTGGATCAATTGGATTCTCAACAATTAAAAATCCTGGAGGCGCTTTTGGTGCAAATGAATACAGAATATATCTCTGCTGGGCTTGATTTGATTGCTCGAGATTTATTTGATAGCTTCCTTTGATAGCATCATATACTAAATTGAGTGCAATCACCTCTGAAATATTTACATTGTGCGGGGCAATATGCCTACCTCCGCCATCGGGGTCATTATTGTGAGTCAGGATAATTGAATCTTTCACTTGATTTCTTTTCCATGCGTCATAGATTATTTTAAAACCAATATCGATGGTGTTGTTAAGTTGTTTCTTTAAATCCGGTACTTTATAACCGGGTAGTTTAAATGTTGGAATATCTTCAATGAGGATATTATATTTTTTTGCAAATGTCATTCTCGCTGGGGAAGGCTATAACTCGAGTAATTTGTAAATTAAATTTTTCCATATCGTCGATGATTTTGTTACATGTTTTTACAACGCTGATAAATTTATCTCGAGTGAGAGTACCAGATTCAAGAGATATTAATAACAGTGAAAAATCATTATTCATCGCTGTGAAATTTTTAATAATGTTAGGTTCGTTAACAATATGATACCGCCGCATTGGTTTATCCCCCCTATCTTCGTATTCTAAATAAAAAAACTCTATAGTACACTGTACTCGTTATAACTTTTTATTGGATTATCAGGTTTTATTTTGTCGGTGATATAATCAGATTTTTTTGGTTCTGTTGCTACAACAGCGGTTTCTTGTCGAGGTGGGTTTTCAGGCCACCCTAACACGGTTCTGATTGAGCTGTTATAGATATCCACGATGTAATTAGGTGATTTTATTTCAATGGCGGACGATAGCGTTGGCTCGTGAACCGTTATATCGATTTTTGATTCTGCTCCAGTAATCGATTTTATTCTACGCGCGAATTCATTATTGATTTGTTCGATTTGGTAGGACCCTGTTGGTATTGTAACAACGTTCCAGTCTGGAGTCCCGTCTTCACGATTCTTGTTCGCAAACACCAGTGAATTATTGGGTCTCTGCCCACCAAATGCTACCGATCTGATATTAGGCCAACTATGGTATACACGTAATTTTGCTAGCGCTATCTCCTTCACGGGAACCGGAGAAGGGAAGTTTACACTAAACTCGGATTTCGTTGATGATATTGAGATCATGCTTGTTTTCACCGGGTTGGTATTTTCTGCTATTCGTTGAAGCAGTTGCAATTCGTTGAATTGTAGTGACATTATTATCATCATTGTCTACAGTTTCTAATTTCGATACCGCGGAATTATAAATATGTATCATCGCTGAGAACGTTTCATCGGTAGTTACTGTATCATCAATCGATGATGATATCAACGAGGATAATTTCGAGTACGCGTTGGGTGCTATTTGATGTTTTAATGTATACCCGTTGAGTTTTCCTTGAGAACACGATGATAGTTCTTTAGTAATTGCATTAGCAACACCAGCAATTGTTGTCGCCGCGGATATACAAATTGGAACAGCAATCGGGGCTATCATTGTCACTGAAGACAGTATAATACCAGCTCCGGCCATTACACCAGATACTGAATACACTGTAAAGTCAATGGTTGTAATTCTCCTGCAGTATTTTTTTTATTTTTATTGTATACTCCTCAGCGAGTGTTTTGAGTTTCGTTGATAATTCTTTGATTGTATCATAGCGATATTGTGACGGAGTTGATGTCATTTTTATTTTAAAAACACTAGCGTTTTCAATTACGAATCTAATTGTAAATTTATTTAAATTTAGTTATTTGCTCAGATCTACTACGAATTCCATATACCATGTTACTGATGCCCTAGCTAAACTTGTATCATCGGTTTTTATCGTTAACCGTTCAGTTGTATTCTTGTCGATGATCGTTGATATCACATTATTGACCCCGGATGAATTCGAAGATGATATATTAAATTGAATTGGTGTTACCAGCGTTAATCGATAAATACCCTTGACAGTAGCTGTGATGTGTAAAGTGTTAGATGGTGGTGTCCACTCAAATGTTCCAGATCGAAGTGTGTATACGTTATTGCTGATGCTATCATGAGGAATTTTTATTTTTTCAAGCATCTGGAGATTGCCTCTGATCGTAGTAATATCTGTGTTGATTGCTCCCAATTGCCGACCAAACCGAGTTATTTCATCGAATTGTACAGTGATGTTATTTAGAGTTGTTTTTACATCTTCAGGTCTAATATCTTGCTTACCAAAAAATTTCTCAATGATGTCAACGGTTCTGAGGACGATTATTCGTACTGTGTTAAAAAAACCTGTATGAGCATTATATTCAGATTGTAGCTTTGCTAAATTGTCGATTGCGGTTTTTATCGTTTTAATATTCGGTGTGGTCACTGGTGGAACACCAAGAAATTCTTGTAGCGGTAGATCGAATTTATCAACGATATTACTGGTTTGGCTGAAGCCTTCTACTACTAGTGTGTCAAAAGTAACTATATGATTATTATACTTAGATCGTAATTGTTCTAAATCGTCGATTGCGATTTTTATCGTTTTAATATTCGGTGCGGCCACTGGTGGAACACCAAGAAACTCTTGTAGTGGTTTATTGAATTTATCAATGATGTTATCGGTTCTGTTGAAGTTTTCTCCTAGTTCGTTAAAAGCATGTATATGATTATTATACTTAGATAGTAGCTGTTCTAAATTGTCGATTGCGGTTTTTATCATTTTAATATTCGGTGTGGTCACTGGTGGGATGCCAAGAAACTCTTGTAGCGGTTGATTGAATCTAACAATGGCGTCATCGATTCTGTTGAAGTTTTCTTGTAGTGTGGCAAAAGTAACTATATGAGCATCATACTCAGATCGTAGTTTTGCTAAATTGTCGATTGCTGTTTTTATCGTTTCAATATTTGGTGTGGTCACTGGTGGAACACCAAGAAATTCTTGTAGCGGTTGATTGAATTTAACAATGGCTTCATTGGTTCTGCTGAAACCTCTTCGTAGTGTGTTAAAAGCATCTATATGAACATTATAATCAGATCGTAGCTTTGCTTAAATTGTCGATTGCGGTTTTTATCGTTTCAATATTCGGTGTGGTCACTGGTGGAACACCAAGAAACTCTTGTAGCGGTTGACTGAATTTAACAAATTCATCGTTGAGTGATTTTAATGAGTTTGCTGTGTTATCTACTGTTGTTAGTTTCTCTGTGACCGTCGAAACAAGTACGCCTGGTTTGAGTTTACCATCCTGAAACACCGCAATAGCGTCATCGGCGGCGTCATGTATTCGTGTTAAAATGTCATCCAACGACACATTACTAGTTTTCAATTTGCCCTGGCGTTCTTGAAATACAACTATTTCGTTTGGGTCAACACTTGCTAAATTTAACGTCTCAGCGATTTCATCTTCAATTATTTTTTTTTACATCCTGTGTTCCCGTGGTGGGTTTTTCTAACGCTGATAGAGGTCGCCCCCAAATATCAATCATTATTGTTAGCGCAACTTGGGTTTTCAATTTATTGGTTTTCTAAAATTACCTTGTAATTTCCCACTCGTGTATTCGTTTACAACCAGATGAGGTGGTTTCTGTGACGATGAAATCTCCGCGAGGACATTTAATACTTCACTGCCGCATATCGGTGGATCATTTAATTGTTGTGTTGGCAGCGTGGAATAAAAAATCGGAATTGATTGATTCTTTGAATTTATATACCGCATAAACTCGCTTGGCGGAGCTAGCCCATATGAATCAAAATAGACAATCCCACGCGGATCAATCGCGTATGCAACCCAGTGAGTTCCCGATCCGCTGCTGTTATCAAGATTGATTATTCCGGTTTCAACGTGTTTAGGTTTTCTCGGTAATTGATCTCTCATAAAAACCCCTCTGAAGTTTTGTATCGCTAGTTTTTTAGCAGCATCAATTAAATCAAAATTGGACATGGGAAGAATTGGGCTTTTTAACTAATAAACCGTTCCTGGTAGTCTTAGACCCTTTCCGCTGTACCATGAATATGGAGTCCCTGGTAGTCTTAGACCCTTTCCCTTTTTTTATATCCTTTCCCAGTTGCTTTTTTCAACGCCATCCCTGCCGCGGTACCAACGGCTCCCAACGCTGCCGCTTTCGCCACCGCTGGGGCAGCCGCTGCAATCAATGCTGTTATTGCGGCTAACAATGGAAATATACCACCTGATTTTATCATGTTGGCAACTGCAGCCTTCGAAAATTCAATTTGAACTCCTCGCTGTTTCTTTAGCGCATCATTGAAATGTTTTATTTGACGATCCGTTAATGATATTTTATGTGTACCGCCGGACATCTGCGCTGATTTCAACGTTATTGTGGTTCCACATTCTTTAGCGGATTTTGATCGCAATTGTTTGACCTGACCATCAGTCAGCTTGACACTAACAACACTATATGGCATTTTATTGTAAACACATTTATGCTTTCAATTGATCTAATTGTGAACCGTTTACATATTTTCCACTGGTGCATCAACAATTCTCATTCGCCCACCGACACCTTCTAACAACATTGATTTGTCGCTGAGAATGACAGCAACCGCTCTATAATTATCAATACCAGCAGGGCGTTGTGCACGAGCTCCAAAAGTTATGTCGACGACGGATTGCCTTGTTAAATCAAGATGCTCCAGCGAAAAGTAATAAATTGGATACAATTTCTTAAAATCAAGTTGCGATATTTGCAAACCAGTATCAACGTTTTGATCACGACCCATATATGACAGCATCCGATGATATAAACGTGCTATATAGTTATTGTCGTAATCAAGTTGTATATCCTCGGTTGGTTCTTGTTGTCCGTTTATTCTCAGCGAAACCTCCTTGACTCCTAATTGATCAAATATCATATGACTGCGTTCTTGGGAGCCTGGTCGATTCCGATTCTGCAGCGCTATAAATATATGACGTGGAGCTGAATCGCCTTGTTTTGATGCCAAGTGCCATGTAAATGTACCATCAACGTTATCCTGTTTGACATCAGTCGTTGTTGTTAGCCAACTTAGCAATGATTTGCCGCCTGTTTCCATAAATGAGAGCAGCCGCTCTTCTATGGCGATTGATGGGGTCATTACTGGCATCCACAATACCAATTTAGTTAAAATAACTTTACCATCATCAACATCATTAGCATGCCAAATTGCATCATTGTCATCACCCCTTCGCACTAACGCGATTGTGTGTTTAGCTCCATAAATAACTTTTCTGACATTTCTGCAGAATTCAAATATGTGATGGAGTGGAATTGCACATGAAAAATATCGTTCTTGTCTTTGTAACATTGCTACTCGTGTTGCGAATCCTAAATTGTAATTAGGAGTGGTATTTATGACATCAAAAGCTGCGGCCGGTCTTACATATCCGGCTGGTGCTGGATCAACTGCATTAGCTTGTGTTGCCTTTACCCTAGAATACTGAAGGTGTTCAGGATGATCAGAAGCATCCTTAGCAAACATCATAGATGGACCAACAGACCTTGTATAATCATCAGAATATCTTGCTAGTCCGATTATTGTTGTTGCAACATCAACCTCACGTTCTATTGATTCAATTACTTTTCCATCAATGAGATATCGTGCGCTTTCAAATAACGCCATTATGCCATTATTAACAAAACCAACTCGGACATTTGCGTTATCTGGATATGGGGTATTAGCTGCAACATTTGTTACGAGTTTTACCTCGATTTCAATAAATGCTTCACACGGCAAAAAGTATTTACTGGTATCTTGAACTTGAAGTTCAACTCGCGATCGTAGGTCGGGTTGTATTGCATGATAGGAATAGTATTGATAATCGCGGACGGAATCGTCTTTGCGCACTGGGGCTTCCATATCAAGCGCGGGATCAGCTGTTCGTTTAAACATTGTTATTATTATTTAGTGTTTTCAATTGTGAAACTCTTTGTAATTATTGTCGTTTTCGTTTTCGTTTCAAACCACTTCCTGCTATCGCGTTCATGCTAGCGTTATCTGTTACCGGCGAAGCTGTCAATGGCGACGGAGTCACCGAAGCAGCCAACGATGCTAGTTTTTCTTCCACTGCGCTATTTATTGCTTTGCTGATTTTTGCAGGCATCACTGTCGTTGATGGCAGCACTGGTGGTTTCACCACCGACCTCGCTGTTGGTTTCTTTCGCACCAATGATGCTATTTTATATTTCGCAGCAGAAAATGCCTTTCCGGCAAGATTTCCAACAGCGCTGATCCCCTTATCACGAATAATATCAATGGCTTTCATTGATAATTGTTTAGCTAACGGCGCCACTTTTGGGGCTATTCTTGTAAATAGCCCAGCGATGGTACTGCCGAGACCATATCCGTACCACGCGCGGTAAACACGCAATCTTGAGTTCACTACGTAGACGCTTACGGTTTTATCATGGTTGTAGTGTATAATCATCTTGTTATAAAACTAGTAGGTTTTCAATTAGTGATCAATCGCTAAAATCCATAGGATTTTCATCATAACCATGAGCGTCTCTGTGATTTTCAACTAATTCAGTAATGAGTTCTCGATATACATCAATGCCCATGATACCGCCGGCAAATAATCGTCTACAGATATCAGCTGCTTCATTAATTATCTCGACGGAATTGTTTCCGGCTCGTTTTCCACCCATAAGTACTTCTAACCGTGATATATCCGAGAGAATATTACCAGGGCATGTCACGGTTGCGTTGAAATCTAAAGGATTTTTAATTGAATATCCTTTTCCGCTTGTTTGCTTAGAACCGGCTTCTGCTCTTATGTCTATTTCCTCCGGGTTTAGATCCTCCGTATAACGTGGTGGTTGTGGACCGCCTTTAAACGCAGCTAGAAAGTCATCATAACCAGGGTGCTGCAACACTGAGATTCTATCCCCGCCACGTTTCGCTAAATATATTTTTGATGCCCAAGTGTCTTTGCTTTTTATAAAACTTTTAAACTCGTCTTTTAAAAAATTCTATCTCTTACCCTTTGGAAAATTTTCTCTAGCATAATCAGCTAATTCGGAATCCGTATGGTTTCCTCTAATTTCATTTAATGTTGCGACTGTAAATATATTCTCAGGTGAATAGTCTCTTCCTGCTGCTGCACCTTGTTGTTCTTCTTCGCGTTCTTCAATTTCGCGCTGAGTTTTTATATCACTGGATAGCTGTTGTACCCCTGCGCGTGTTTGTCCGGTCTCTGCTGCTATCTTTTCAAGCGTATCAAGCAGCGGCGCCTTCTTTGATCGTTCTCGCTCAGGAATATCTCCATATATTGCTGCTTCAGTTAACTTTCTCACATCTTTGGTCGCACTTGTTATCGGAGTAAACAATTGTTCACTTGACACAGAAAAGTCAGTCTGCGCTTGTTGTCGTTGTTGAAGTTTCTCGCGAAGTCTGTCTCGAACCGGTATAAACTTTTTAATTGCTGCTAGCCGCTCTCGGGCTAATCTAGTTGTAAGCGATTCACCTTCCATATATTGTTTGTGAACTGAGTTTTCAAATGTGAATACAAATGTAACAAGTGTTACAAAAGACGCTAAAAAAATAAATTTTATTAAAAAATTTACTGAAAGCCTATTTTTTTATAGTAACGCTCACGTGGTTAGGATACTGGTTTTTCCTCGTTTAGTATTTTTCTAAGATCACGAACTTTAGAACTAATTTCAGCTCGTTTTTGATACTCTTGGCCGAGCTTTTGACGTATTGCTTCAACGGTGCTAAATAGCGTTATAAATACATTAATGTCGTTGCCGTACAAACAAGCTTTGATGGACTTTTGAATTCCTTTCACGAGCCTGTACATCTTAGGTAAAACATAGCGACCCTTACTAGACTGATACTCAATGTCTTTATATTCCGAGGTAATCCTGTCGCAGTCGAGACCTTCAGATGATACTATCCCACGATTTTTCAAATTTGAGATTTCAGCGGTTATAGCATTTACATCTTTGATATCCATTATTTATATAATATATTTTATCTTTAATTTAAAAATAAAAAAAATAAAACTTATTTGGCAATCTCGCTGGCGCCCTATGACGTCAGAGAGACCCAGAGGTTACTATATTAACTTAATTAACTTAATTAAGGATAGCACAACACGCATCTTGGAACTCCTTTGGGTGCCTTCGCATCCATGCAAGCCCAAGGGCCCGAAGCATACCCCCCTTGAATCGTTTCAAATGTACACGAATTTTATTTTATGGCCATTTTTCTTTGACAGAGCCGATTTTTGAATTCCTTCTGCAACAAATCGTATTGAAGACCTATAAATATCAAAGTATCTACTGGCTTCATTCATTGACTGAAATATTTTCTCCTCGTTAGTTGATGTATCAAATGATTTTACGGGTCTCTTTCCAACTGATTTAAAAGTACCAATTTATGCCCTTTTTGATATATTCTGACTCTGTGAGATAGCTTGGAGATTCGAAAGAGAATTATCGGCCTTGTTATTATTGATATGATCAATAACGGATTCATCTTTGATCAATCCGTTGTGACATTCATATACTATTCTGTGACAGAGATATTTCTTCTTCCCGGCACCAAACATTAAATACCCTCTATTATTTACCCGTCCAACCGGTTTCTTTAGTCTGCGATGCCTGACAACACCATCACGGGATGCTTCTTAATTAACAAGCACGGGATGAGGTCTGAAGTCTTGGCTCATTTGTATAATAATTCTATTTGTCTAATTTATTATTTTCTTTAATTATAAACCTCTGGATATAATCTTGAGGGGTCTTTATGATTTTGGCATCGTTAGGGTCAATGACGGTATTTTTTTATTCGTTTATCATAATAGCGTTTTAGTTCTCTGTATCGTTTGCCGCCACAACTGAGACATAATTGTGATTTTCCCCTAACGCCCACCCCACATCGGAGGCATGGGAGAGGGCCAAAACTTCCTCTCCGAACGCTTTGTAAATGATACCCACAGAATTCGCTTCTGCATGATTTGTTACACGGGGTTGTTGATCCAATCATAAGCCACTTGCAGTGATTCATTATACTATATTTTTCTATTTAAATACTTGTTTTAATTATATGACTGAGGAATTCGAGAGACTATCAGCAATTAAGCCCAACAAAAATATTAAATTCAATCTCGATAGAACCCTCAAAGATGTGCCAAAACGGGCAATAACGGATAGAGCCCTGATAAATAAAATTCGTGACTGTATTAATGAATTCAAGCACGACGGTGCATCTCATAGCTAGTCAACATTTCGAATTGATGGCGTTGTTGATGCCGCCATGAACGACAGCAACGCAGCTACGATAATATCACAACTTGGCAACAAAAAGTATTTTTCTAGAGTGAAATTCATTATCCGTGTAGAATCAGGAGGTTGGATTATACGAGACAAATTTGAACCGATTCTCAAAGACAAGAAAACAGTCATTGTTAGCCGTGATTCTAAGCCGGGTCTGTTAACTGGAATTGACAAACCATACTATGAACGAGCATACCCTGAAACAGCAGTTGTGTATGGGATATATCCGTTAAATGAAAAACCTGATATAGGAAAACTAAAACCAATGAAACAGTCGTCGCCGGCGACTTCGTCAGTGGCTTTGCCACTCAATTGTGTAGCAGAACGAGTAACGGAACATTTTACAAATGCTCTCCGCGGAAACAAATTGACCGATCTAAGACGCAAAAAAATAAACGACTGGGAATTAACAGTTAGGAAGAACGGGGCAACTATTAGCGATATAGTTAAATTAGAAAAGTCGTTGAGATTTCCAATAACCGTTATGACGATAACCGGAGAAGTTTTATACGAACCGAAATATAACAAAAATGGAGCCCCAATTAAAATTATTGATCATAACGAACACGCATGGTCGTCCGCGGTCACAATATTTCCACGAAACAGAACAATAAAGTATATACCCGACGAGTTCTTGGGAGAAGATTTCTCCAGGGATGGTTTTCTCGTTGAAGAGAAACTATTCGATGCTATTGCGCATTTGAGTAAAAACGATCCCGTGTCGGTGTGGTTACTTCGCAGCACTGAAAACGACACGGATACGTTTGATCAGTTTGTAAGACCAAACGGTGAATTATACCGCACTGAAGCATTTCACAATAAAATGAAAAAAAAAAACAGCCATTGGGTTTTTAACGGCGTGTGGCGGAGTCGCCAATGGCGAAGCCAACAACATTGGCGAGGCCACCGATGAAATTATCAACGACGAACAATTATTGACAAACTGTTTTACAATCCCGTCGGTTGCAGCTCATTTTGCGAGAATCAAAAACGCATGGAAACCAACACGCGTAGAATTCTTGTCAGACATTGAGGCTAGTTGTTTAGAATTCAATCATGGAGGTTTATGGAATAACAAATACGACCGTGATAATATCATTTCAGTTGATATGGTTGCTTGCTACCCAGCGAGTTTTCTCGGTTATGGGGAGTGTACTGAGTATTTTAAACGATCTGGACACCCCGTACATGAAATGACTCGTGTTGCAATTAATGGGCCGCTGCCTGATTTTGATTTAACTGAATTCGCTCGTGTAGTATCATTTGAATTCGCAGCAGGACTTCATCGCGCTTGTTATATTTGGATTGGTAGACACATGTCTGAAAAGAAGTGGCTGCCAATAGCGTTATTACGATTAATGATTGATACAAAAATGTTAATTTCGCTGACGGTCAGTGAAGCAATTATATCATATCGGAAACAAATCAATGTCTGGTTACCAGAACCAGAAAGTCTTCATAGTATAACTGACGAATCCAGAAAACATATTGATGCCGACGAAAAATATATCATTGAGTGGTCCAAACGGGTATTTAATCAACGAAACATCGAAGCAAAAGATCTCGGTAGAAGAATAATCGGAAAATTCACTCAGGGAGGAAAAAAATGTGACTACAAAAGATATTGTTAGCACCGAATATGACTTTGTAATCGCGGATGCAGTATCCAAAAATATATATGTGGATCGTAAGGATGCTTTTTGTCCGATGGAACAAAATTGGGTACAGTCGTTACTTACAGGGACGGTTACAGATCCCCGTGTACACATTTGAGGTCGTCGATGCTGGGCTATGCTTGTATTAATTTATTTTTAATGATAAATAGATTTCCTGACACTGCGGTTCATTTTACATTAACAACAAGTACAGTTGCGCAGTTGCGGAATTCACTAATTCGGATAAAAGTTGGGGATCATGGAGAATTAAAAAAGAAATGCTGCGTGATTATTCTGAATCAGCAGACGTTGAAATTAAAAGTAATTACTTACGCGGTGATAATTTATCAGAGCGTTCTAATGCACCACCGATATCCGATCCAATTTGTAGATATAAAACAGTTTATTTAAACGGCTGTGGCGGGTCGGGAAAAACGACTCGGGCGATTGAATTATATCGTGGGAAAAATATGATTGTGCTGACACCGACCCATAGATTAGCGCGAGAGATAAAACAACGAAACGTTAAAGCTTGCAATTATCACAGCTTTTTACAACGGTGACAAATGGACCCCTGAAAGAATGGGTGAGAAATTCATCCCCGCGGTTATTATTTGGGATGAGATATGTACAGTTTCGTTAGATGTATTAAAAATGTTTCTTGATTGGTTGCTGCAAAAGAATACAGCGGTAATAATGTGTGGAGATCATGGCCAACCACCACCATTTGTCGGCACGGGTCCACATGATTGGTTAAAAGGGTTTGTCGACTATTATGAAGAAATTGATAGCGATTACAGGTCGCTCGATAAACAATTATGCGAGGTCAAGAAATTAATTAGATTACAACCGGATAGAATTCAATGTGAAATAATCAGAGAAATAATTCCTGAAACTCTCATGGAGGAATTTTGGGAAGCATGGAGACCAAACGATTTTGTAGTGGCAAGTAGAAAGATAGTCAGAGACACACTTCAGAGAAAGTTGTTTAAGCTTCACAAAGAAAAATATCCCCTGATAAAAGTTCCATTGTGTTATAGACCCGCTGACACACGGCGGCAAAACATCGAAGTCGAAATTCCAGGACAGCGCGAAAGACAAATACTAGTATTAAATGATATTGTGCTGGTTGATATCAGTGTTGTCAAAGACGCATTGCGTGCTAATAAATCGCCATGGACACTGGGCTACGTAACAACAATACATTCCTCGCAGGGATTAACCATCGCGGATACAATTGTTTGGATAGTCGATAATCGCATTGAGTTGTCAAATTTAGTCTATCTTGAAGTGTCTAGAGTACGGCGAATAAATCAACTTTGAAGAATTGTCCTGACAGAGTCAGGCGATGATGACACCACAATGGATGATATTGATGTTAACATCATTAATAAAAAACTCCGGATATAAACAACAAGACCAAAAAAAAAAAAACAACGACAATTTGATATTGATGCTGAATTAATTATTGCGTTGAAGCAACAACAGAATAATCACTGCGCGAGTTGCAATTGTATAATGCGTTGGCAGTATTCGGATAAAGATCCTCGCCAATTTACCGTAGACAGAAAAAATAACAGTCTCGGTCATGTCAGAAACAATATGATGTTGACTTGTCTTGAGTGTAACAGACGCCGGGGTGCCAGCACCCTGGGTGCTAGTTAAGACCATGCCGTGGCAATTGAGTATCGTCAGGAATCAACTGTAATTGTTCGCGTGTGAAACCCCGCCGAGGGGCAGTTGAATCCATTTTATAGATTGGAGGTCTACCAGTTGATCGTGTTATAGTAGATATGCTATGCGTAGTGACACTCCAAATAGGATCAGTAGCCCTTTTTTTACCACCTTCGAGTTCTCCTGGTTCATATAAATATCTCACGGTGACATTGCTGAGAATTGGCTGAGAAACGCTATCCCGCTGTGGTTGTGGTATATACTTTTTTTTATTGCGTTGTTAGGTTTCATATTGATTGCTCTGGTAATCTCGTTTTTTAGCGCTGCAACTACCCCTGGTAACCTTTTGACCCATTCACGGGATCGCTTTTCTTGGATGAATTCTTTTGCGTATTGATATCCAAATAACCGCTCTGCAAGAGTCCGATTAAATCGTTCCACAATTGCCTGATCGCTATGTAGTGCAGTATGTCCCCGTCTGATGGTGACATTGTGATGTTTCATTGTAGATGCAACCACACCCTGAAATTCCTTGCCAGGATCAACTTGTAACAGATTTGGCCAGCGTAGTGGGCCTCGTCGATAAATCCTTTCAAATGCAGAAGCAACTTCAGGTGATGATTTTGTTTTTAGCGGTTCTGCTTGTTTGTATCGACTCGCAACGTCAACTACGGTTAGCGCGTATTTGTAACCGTTGTCATGTGGTAAAATCAATAAATCAGCTTGATGAACTTCATTGGGTCCGGTAACATCAAAATGCGAGAAATTTATTTGTTTAGGACGCGGTAGATAAATTTGCCATATAGCCTGTTTGGATAACCAATTAGCCGCAGTAGCCTTTTTCACTTTTGCGGCGTTGGCGAGTTTATTGATTGCAGCGTTACCCCTCCAGTATCCCCTCGGAGAATAATAAATAGATTCCATATTATTAATTACCAGTGCCCATCATCAATTTGCCTTTCATAGCTGATTTTACCAACCACGAAGCCAACTTTTCTTTGAAAGATTTATCAGGAAAAGCATTTAACGCATGAATTAATTTCACATCCGCGAGATGCCTGTGTTGCAAATTTCTGCTTTTATATGCGACATCATGAGCATGACACGCCTTATCAATGGCGTTTATCATCAGGTCTGATATCTAATCGTGTTCCTGGGCCACAGTAGCTATATCCTGGAAGGTGCTTTTCTCCTGGATACTTTGCCCACGGCGTTCCAGGGAGTTTTACTAACTTGGCTTCAATATCACCTCCTCGTTTTTTTTAAAAACATCTCCGGATTTCATAGAAACAAATCTAAACTTTTTTATACCACATGTTGCACATCTACCAGTAAGTGCTGATCTGTTATTCCTAGTTGTAACCGTTGTCACATCATTTGTGCCAGTACGCGTTTTACACTTCACACAATATAGATCCATAATTTATGTATAGAGATATGAATATAATTGATTTTTCAGCGACTAAAACAAGAGAACGAGTTAAGCATCATGCAGCGCTACCAAACTCTATCCGCGCGATTTTAATTGGGCCATCTGGATCCGGCAAGACGCAATTGTTGATCAATTTAATAATGAGATGGATGAAGTGGGATAAGTTGTATTTAGTTGCTCCTAGCGTAGATGATCAACGATGCTATGAAGTGTTAAAGGATTTTAATGAAAACGCTTCAGAGATTAAAGGTGAGAACGTCATTGATTTTATAACTGATATTGACGAGGCACCATCCGTGGATGACCTTGATGGGAGCATTAACAATTTAGTCGTATACGACGATGTGATGTTAGACAATCAAAAAAACCCAGCTAGAATATTTTCCCGAGGCAGGCATAAAAACACCGACGTGATATATGTCACTCAACGCTTCACCCAGATTCCAAAAGTGATCAGAGACAACTGTATTATTCTTGCTGTATTCAACGGCGTTGATACACATACGCTACGAAATATTTGGCAGACATGGTGTTCCGATATGGACTTCAATCAATTTCGAAATTTCATTAGCCGCGCTCAGTCGACCCAACACGGATTTATAACAATAAATTTACATGATCCTCGGACACGATATCGTATCGGACTCGATCAAATATTCGGTTGAAATCATTTATGATTTTTGTTAACCTGTAGCAGCAGAGGGGGCGATGACAACATTGTTGCGACCAAAATTGATTGAAAAATCGTAAAGTCTCCGTTTGCTAAATGGAGACTTATTTTTTTTTTGGTTAAAATATGAGATTCGCAGGAAGGCTCTATTTTTCGTTTTGAGGCTTCAATCAATTTTGTCGGAAAAAGTTGTAGGGTTCGTCCCCCCTGCTGCTACCGGCAACATCACCAACAGCGCTAATACCATTATCACGAATAACATCAATAGCTTTCATCGATAATGTTTGCTATTTTTGGAGCCATCCCTGCAAATAACCCTTGATCAACATCACCGATACCATCTCCATAATACACCTTATAAACAGGCAATCGTGAATTTACTACATAAGTCATAGTTGGCTTATAGTGGTTGTAGTGTATGATCATCTTTTGTAATTATTATTTATCTAATCGGGCGTCATGGACAATCAATCACTATGATAATTATCAACGAGTTCATCGATAAATTCTCGATATACACCGATATCTATGATGCCACCTACAAATAGTCGTCGTCAGATATCAACGGCTTCATTAATTATTTCCGGTGAGTTATTTCCAGCTTGTTTACCCCCCATGAGAATTTCTAATCGAGTTATGTACTAGAGAATATTATTAGGACATGGAACAAGACCACTGCCATGGGTTCCAGAATGAGAAAATCCCGTACCGTTAACACCAGTTACCCTTTGCGTATCGCGAGATATTTCATCCAGTGATCTGTTGACTCTTTCTAAATCATCATCTGCTATTTCTTCTTGCTGAGATGAGAAAGACTCATGCCTTGAAGATTTTTGTTTTTTTCTTTGCGATTTTCGCTGTTTTAATTCTTCTCTTTTCGCTGTTTTTGTTCTTTAATTTTTTGTTGTTTTTGCTGTAGTGTTTCTATTTCTTGCTCTTTTATTGTTTCATATTGATTATATGCTTTATCTACCGCACCAAGATATCCTATATACGGTACACTTTTTGTATCATCTCGGCTGGTATAAGTTTTAACTGTATAAAGTACATCAACCCAGTGTTGCATATCTCTAATATATGTTCTGTGGTTCGGTTTGAACATTTTTTTTTATTTTCTTAACGCGTAGCAAGAAGTTCGATAAATTCTTTTGGACCACTTTTATCGATATATGCTAAAGCTTCGTCGGTAAATTCATTTCGTAATCCTTCAACTATTTCTTCATCGTTTTCTTTTGACCGGATTGAACTCGTGCTGGACCAGGAAGATTTTGTAAAAGTTCTGATGTTTGTTCAGTTTCTTTTGCTATTATTTTAAGTTCAGGAAAAACAACTTTCTTTGTTTCTTCCTCATCTTCTTCTTTTTCATATATAACCTCTTTAGCGGTTGTAGTAACAGGTTTGAATAATTGTTCAGCACCTATTGCAAAATCGACTTGAACTTCCTGTCGGTGTTGAAGGTTTTGTCTGACAGAATCTCTCACGGGGATAAATCTCTTTATTGCCTCTAATTGCTCTCGAGCTAGTCTAGTTGTTAACGATTCTCCTACCATTATTGTTATATCATATGATCTAATTCATAACAACTAAGAAATTCACGACAAAAAATATGCGTCTGTGTTTTGGTTTCGTAACAAGCCTTGGTTCTGTTTTTGGACACTTTTTCTCGCTTTTGAGAAAGCCTTAATTTGACAAACAGACATCTAAAATTGTTTGCCCGAAATCTAACTCAATTAGTGACTGTCCAATTCACCATCTCTACTATTGTAGTTGTGTTTTCGATATTACTTTTTATTTAAAAAAATAATTTTTTAAAAATATTATTTTCCAAAATGGGGTATTTTTTATACTTAGTGTTTCTATAGGAATGGATTTCCAAGTAGGTTTTTTATTCACCTGGTCTCTAAATTCCACCCCTAGTTTTTCTTAGTTGACCTTGGCTAGAGGTCTTCTATATCCCATGTGTGTTATTATGTTTGGTGCTATTTATTTCGTATGATATATATATATATATATATATATATATATATATATATATATATATATATATATATATATATATATATATATATATATATATATATATATATATTCTTCGTATGATCCTTTCAAAAGGGGAGGGATCATTTTCTATAAGATTATAAATTAATTTTTTTTAGATAAATTTTGAATTTGACGAAATTAAAAATATAAAAATAAACTCTCTATTTGATAATGAAGCGAGTCTTAATGCATTAATTTGGTAAAATATTTTATCTAAATGTAAATTATCCTTTTGAACTATAATACAAAAACATTAATTAATATTTAGATATCATTTCTTACAGCACGGGCTTTACAACAGTTACAATTGAGGCGAGTCTTCGTTGTGAAATAAGGTAAGTAATGTCAAATTCTAATACACGCAGACCTTGAAGGTTTAATTATCTTGATTAGGTGGAGTCAATTCATACAAAGATACACAACTGACCGTTCCACGTTAGAATAATTCTTCCCCCTATAATGATTTCCACTTTTTGTTCGTTATAATGCATTGTCCAAAGCAATGCTCATTGTGATACATTTGATTAGAGTATGAAGTGTCTTTGCATACGTTTGAAAACGACAGATTCGTATCATACTTGGTATGATATTTGCCAATGCATAGAATGTTAAAATCAAAAGATATTCTTAGACATTCAGATTCCATCTGTCTCAATATTCTTACTACTTTAGGACAGCTGATAAAGAATGAATACCTGTCTAATGTGTTGTATTAATGATGCACACTAGTCGCATTGTAATCAGTTGTGTCAGAACACTAGACGAAATATAATAATAAAACCTATAATAAAACCTATAATACAACCTATAATAAAACTAATAATAAAACCCAAAAAAAACCTATAATACAACCTATAATAAAACTAATAATAAAACCAATAATAAAACCTATAATACAACCTATAATAAAACTAATAATAAAACCAAAAATAAAACTAAAACTAAAACCAATAATAAAACCTATAATAAAACTAATAATAAAACTAATAAAAAGCAATAATAAAACTAATAAAAAACCTTTAATAAAACTATAAAAACCAATAATAAAACTGATAACAAAACTAATAATAAACTAATAACAAAACCAATAATAAAACTAATAACAAAACCAATAATAAAACTAATAAAAAACTATAAGAAAACTAATAATAAAACCAAAAATACAACAAAATACAACTAATAATAAAACCAATCATAAAACCAATAATAAAACTAATAATAAAACTAATATAAAAACTAATAATAATAAAACTAATAAAAAACCTATAATAAAACATTAAAAAAAAACAATAATAAAACCAATAATAAAACTAATAATAAAACCAATAATAAAACTAATAATAAAACTGATAGTAAAACCAATAATAAAACTAAAAACAAAACTAATAATAAAGCTAATAACAAAACCAATAATACAACTAATAACAAAACCAATAATAAAACTAAAAAAAATATATAATAAAACTAATAATAAAACCAAAAATACAACTAATAATAAAACCAATAATAAAACCAATAATGAAACTAATGATAGAACCCATGATAAAACCAATAATAAAACTGATAATAAGACTAATAATAAAACTAATGAAATAGCCCGAAACATGCCATCATTTTTACCACTAATATTATTATCATTACCTCAAGACTTACGTAAGCATCTATTTATTGATGTAATACAATTGTACGTTCTTATATCTATATATCTTAAAAGAGAGCATATACTCACGAATGTCAGCTATATATAATCACTACATTTTACGATCATAAATAAAAATTGGCAAAAATATAGATATGCCTAACAGTATGCATTTAATTTCAATTCTGTCTGGGAGTGAAATGTGGCCGAAGTTGACTGTTAAGAACTAGCATTACTGAAGATTACAGGTATGGTATTTGTTGATTTAAAATAGCTAGAAAACTATCAACAAATTACAGATTTATGAAACGCATTTGATGATGGAAATCCTTTGGCTAGTTAGATGGATTAATTAGTGGAATACATTACGTAATGGATGCGTATGAAATATACAAATCTGATTTCAGCTAAAATAAAAGACCATTTGAACAGTGATATGACAGATATTGATTGAGATTATCGAAAACAAAGATGGAAGCGAATTGTTACATTCGACCCTTGTATTGCGAGCCCAATACTCTACCAGCTGTGTTTATGCGGCTTTCAGCAGAGCGATAAATTGCATCACACAAGAAGTGAAAAGAGATTACATTCATCAATATGAAATCGATATTGCCATCTAAAATAACGCCATACTTGAATACTAGAAAGAATGAAGAAAGTTGTTACCGGACTAATGACATAAACACTTTACCACCTTCATGGTAAAATAAAATAAAATAATCGTTATGATGTGAAATTGTGAAGGTACCTTGTGTAATCGAGGTTAATAATTTAAGGTTTCATTCTTGAATGCATCTGATCTTTGTATCATAAACGCTAATTTAATACAATTGAGAGTTCGTCAAGTGCTTAGGTTAATGCGGTTACATTTCCTATAACATATATCCATTGGAAATGAAAAGAACACAAAATATATTACACAAACTTAAGAAAAGTATAAACATAAAGTCAATGTTATGAATCATGTTAATGTTTGTTTAGTTAGTTAGTTAGTTTTGTCCGTCACCCCTGCCAGGGTATAGGCCGCCCACAAAAGAATGTCAGAGGCTTCTGTCCTGTGCCATCCCCTCAAGATGACTCCAGGTGTAACCCATCTTAGTGATGTCTGTCTCAAGGTCGCGTCGCCAGGTGTTTCTTGGTCGTCCCCTTCTCCTCTTGCCTTGAGGGTTCCACCTCAGTGCCTGTCTGGTAATGTTGGCTCGCGGCTTACGTAGTTTGTGTCCTATCCAACCCCACCTTCTCTTCTTTATCTCATCCTCTATTGGAAGCTGGGAGGTTCCCTGCCACAAGTTGTTGTTGCTGATGGTGTCTGGCCAGCGGATCTGGAGAATTTTTCTTACTTTTGTCGATGCTTTTGTAGCAAGTTGGGTTTGACAGGGTTGGGTTGCTAGCCCCACGCCCAACCCTCCTCCTTTTCCACCCGGGCTTGGGACCGGCGATGGCGGAGTTAATGTTTGTTTAGGTTTGGCTTAAATTGTTTCCTTTCCGTTGAAAGTTAATTGAACATCATACATGAATAATGAATATAATGTATATCATTAGTATGTGTGTGCGATCAGAATTTTTAACGTAGCCTTAACAATGTTTCAGTCATATCGCTACGATGTCTGCAGTGGTAGTTTATAGTAATGTCTAGCACTGGGGCATCATGCCTCAGACATGTAGCATGATGTCCCACCCAGTCACATTATCCTTACACCAGGCCGACCAGTCCTAACACTAACCTCTTAATGCTGAACGCCGAGCGAGGTAGCTGTTAATACCATATTTTGTAAGTCTTTGGTATGACTCGGCCGTGCTCGAATCCACGACCTCCCGCTCCGAGGCGGACGCTCTAACCACTAGGCCACCGGAGCAGTTGTATATCATTAGTAAATGAAGTATTTGTTCAAATTAGAAATAATTTACCTGTTATCCTTGATAATCATCATCAGTCTTCTCTAATTACAGGTACATGGATGGTTCAGCGTATACGAGGAAATGGTTTTCGTCTCTGATATTGCAACGAATTGATCATACCGCCTGTACAAGTAAATATAGTGACATGATGATAAATGAACTTGAAATAAACGTAGTGTACGTTTGTTATCTATATATACTAATCGAATTTGTGCTGAATTTGAGGGTGTGTTCTTCTAGAGATTTTTGAATTGTTTTTTCATATTGTAAGCTAGTCGATTGTTTTGTCTTAAACATTTAATAGGAATAGTCTACTATTTTAGGAAGAAAAGTGTTTATAATGCACGTTTTCTTTAATTACTTGAATACCATTTAAAGATCAGCCTATAACAAAATCGTTGAGAAGGTTTAACATTATTTCTCTTCAACAAAGTAAAACTAGGAAGCTGGTTAGTAATTCTTGTAAAATATAGAACATACTATTTTGTATTTGTATCCTTTAACTTCTTAAATTCATTTTCTTTATTTGCTTATTTATTCGTTATTCTTACATAACCTTTCCTCGGGGTATTACCTGAACTGAACCAGGTCATTCTAGTTATTATTGTCTTTTTGTGATTTTCAATGAATATGAAAGAAAAATTAGAAAAATTATGAAGGCATCTTAACTAAACGTATGATATAAATATTATACATATTTAATTAGAATGTAAATTTACATATTTTTTATATTTGTAGCATTTCTATATTGGATATGCCCTCGCTTATGACAGCCTAATTAGTAATGCTAATATGTAACTGTGCTTTATTGGACAAGGAAGCTTATTGTATATAAACCTGTTAACAGCATGCTTATAATGAAAACAAAAGAATGCAAATCTATTTTAATGACGATAAAACTTATATCACTGTATACGCCTCTTGTATTGTTTTACTAAACGATTTAAAAATGTAAACATTTTGTTTTCAGTTTATCGTTGTCAGAAAATTATAAAGATGTTGATATTTTGTATAGTGTGTATTCTTAAATATCTAGCCGATATTTTGTTTTTCTTTCTGTGATGAGCAGTTTGTCTTGAGTTTTCACGAAGAGTTGTTCCGGGTATAATATGTTGTTGTAGTTGTTGTAGGGTTTAACGCCATATTTCAGCACACGATAGGCTGAAAATAATGGCGGCTAGTATTAATAATGGAGGAAGAACCCGGGTAAAGGTATGTATGTATGTATGTATGTATGTATGTATGTATGTATGTATGTATGTATGTATTCATGCATGTATGTATGTATGTATTCATGTATGTATTCATGCATGTATACATACATACACATACAACTGTATTTGTTTCTATGTAGATATGTTGTATGTATACAAAGTTACATGTATCTGCATATGTTAATGACTATTTATACACGGTCAGAGTTGTAATAATATGACTAGTTGCTTGGCCAGTGCTAAAAACACTCACTACTTTATGGTTTTGTCACTGTCATTCATTTGGCTCACTTTGCCCTTGAGAGAGAGAGAGAGAGAGAGAGAGAGAGAGAGAGAGAGAGAGAGAGAGAGAGAGAGAGAGAGAGAGAGAGAGAGAGAGAGAGAGAGTTTACAAGTTTACAATCGCGTTACACACAGAGAGAGAGAGAGAGAGAGAGAGAGAGAGAGAGAGAGAGAGAGAGAGAGAGAGAGAGAGAGAGAGATGTGGCCCCGTTTTGTTCTTTTCCAGCCTGCGTGCTACTGTGATTTAGTACTTTGACTGCAGTAACATCTTAAGACTTAATACATTTGTAACTTTGTGAGAGGATTTTATAACTCTTAAATATGGTGAGTGAATAGTATGTGAGTTGCTTGCATTGCAAGGTGCCTAATATGCACCCGCCAACTTCTATTAACAAGTTCTCTGTTCCATTGTTCACTCTTTCAACGACTCTCCAGGTGTCAACTTTAACATTTCTGGGTGCAATAAGTCACTCAGTACTTTGTAAATGTTATCAAAGAAAATAACAAGTGTACATCAGATTTTAGAATTTACATTGTTTATAATAATGCAGAGTCTTGACATTTTGTTAGTTGTCATTATGAGATAAATTGTTGTAGGTGTTCTGATGAGTTTTGTTCTCAATCTACACATCAGTTTAAATCCAAAGAAACCACATAGGCATAACTTCGTTTTTTTTCCCACATATACCCGCTCGAGGTATTACACGTACTATTGGATAAATATTGATTGGTACATTCTACATTCTCTTGTTAAAGACTAAATGTTTCATTTAATTATTACACTTCTAGGTTGTAAAAGACTTTGGTAATTAAGAAAAACATAATGGAATGAATAGTACTGTAGTCCCCAGCTCTTAGAATGATTCCACCATCGTATTACACTAGACTGGGTGTTGTTATGACCCTGTGGAAAGGTGGGTGGGGGGGGGGTGTGATTGACAGTGGTTAATTTGTAAAGGATTGTAGATAAGTTTTTAAGATGTTTTCTTCGATCTTTTAAATTCATGTGGTCCAGACATTAAAAATAAAAATATTGAGGTTCACATAGATGTACTTAGACTTTTATGTAATGAACCCAAAACTTAGTCAAAACTTTTACTTATGCCACAGAAAATCAGTTTAGAAAATGAACTTGTCATAATCGAAGCCATTAGCAGCACTATCAAATAGCAATGCATATTTATTGATTTCGCACGCAAATCGTGCTTTCTTCGCTTGATATTTATAAAAAAGAAATATAAACAGTTATTGATGAGTAGAATTATAGTATAATTGTACTTCGCTGTTTTAATATAATTTTGTTACGTTTGCATTTTCTTTAATTTGATTATTTACGAGGACCAACACATTATCAGAATATGATATTGTACTGAATAAAATCTTAAAACGACAGGACCACGGATTAACTTTTCACCATTCTGCAAATTATTCGTATGATTTTATATATGTATAGGAAAATAAATTTTATTTTTAAATATATTGAACTAATTGTTGGTGTTTTCTCTTTCTTGTTTCTTGTTTAAGACTTTAGATTCGTACAAAAACAACTCCATTAGTATGGTGTGTACGTTTCCTATGTGTTATTTTGCATTAACCAGAACTATATAGACCAAGAAAATTACTGCAAGTGCCCAACTTTTGAAGGTGAATGAGCCGGTTAAAAACTATTTCACATGAATGTACCGATGTCAGATAAAAAGTACTACGATATTTGATTTTCTTGTAAATAATATTATCTATATCTATATTACGTGTTCATAAAAGTACTTTTTTAAAATTAGGGCCTTTTAGTTAATGCCATTTTTAATGTGAAAAGCTTACGATCGTAGTTTGCATTGTATTCTATCACACGTCAATAAATCATTGCAATACAGGCTATAAAATGAAATATCTCGAAACGAGTTGAATTTATAGAGCATTTAGGATAAAAGGAATTAATTTGCCATACTGCAAGTTATTCTTTTTTTTAAAAATATATTTGAAGAAAGTAGATTGTAGTTTGTTTAATTATATAAAACTTTTTGGTGTTTGCTCTTTCTTATTTATTTTAAAACCTTAGATTCGTACAATTACAACCCCATTAGTATGTGTACATAAATTCAAGGTGTCGTTTTCTAAAATGCTTATTTGACATGCTCAACGCACCTGTTAAATAATGAGAAATTTAATATTTTAAACAAATATTAATAAGTTTGGGTCGAATCAGCAATGGTCAGAATCAGCTAGCATGTGCCTATAGTGACTAAGGGTTATAAGTAACTCATGTAAAATATTAATTGACCAATGCAGTATTTATCATACTTATTCCGAGATGTGTTATCGGTCGATCTTTATTTGTGGTGGACATCGTTCCACGTTATAAAGTGATCTCATTATGTTGAAAAATGTGAGTCAGCCAGGACGAGTCCCCTCAGTTTTTACGACAACGTGAATTCAGTCCTTGTTTGTGAAAATTGACAGGAATGCATAAGACAATATGGAATAATGCAGTTTAGCATCGATCAACATCCGATAATAGCTACAAGAAATGTAAATTGTGCGTTGAATGCTACATAGATCGCGCTTACCGGTAGTGAAAATTCATCGAGGGAACTGCGCCTTGGAACGTCCATGAAATGTCACTCAAATCCGATACATACCAGTCGAGAACTGATTTGGACCAACTTAAGGACTTTGACCTTCATTTGAAGAGTCCCCCAGGTCCTGCTGATATGAACAGTTATGGTACTATCGACAGTAATTCATTAGGCAATGCAGACACTATATTCTGTAATAATGAATGGACCACTTGACAAGGCGACGTAGGTACTGACAAAACTCCTCTCGCCCGATGCTAATAACGATTACCTTACAATATTATGGAGTAGAATGGAGCAGGGCCAACGATTAATATGGACCGCGATCCATTTTGTTCCAGTGCATCGGCATCATGCCGAATTAAAGCTCTGAATAAGTAGTAGTAGTTTTATAGGGGTTTCTGGCTCAGGAGTTTTAAAAGTCATCCAAACAAATACAAAGTACGCCAGCCACCCCAAAGGAAATCCACGTTGACCAGACCTGGCCAGGGATATCCTTGTGGTGACTATGTTTATGGAAACTTTGGCGAAATTACTTGTTTAGAAATATTATCATATAATGCTTATGCTATAGTTGCATTTGGTTGGTCTGTTGTTGTATCTGACAATTTGTTTTACATTGTCCGATTAAATTTGGTCGTCGACTGTATTTTTTGGGAATGCTGTCAGACCAGAATATGTAGTTTCCGCTGAAACAACATTTTCCGAAAATATTTATATTTATTGGCAGTGTTTGCAGTTGGAATCGTAAAGTAAGCTGTTATTGAAAGATACGTGGTTATTTTGCGGTCGGAATCGAAAAGTAAGATGTTGTTGATATATACATGTTTGTTGTACTGTACAACGTCGCACAGGTTGTACTTCCATCAGATCCTTCTAACAGCCAGTTATAAATTTCATCAAAGCCAGATTTTAATCGACCTCGCAAATGAAACTGTCAGACAGATACCGCGATCGGACATTTAATGTTAATCTAAAAATGTGCTGTCTTCATTGATTGTCCATTCCTGACCGTTTTCCACATTTGAACTAAAAGAAAAAGCATGATTTGGAATATTGCTGGTATACTGTCGGCAACAAACCCACTCGATTATCCGATGAATCTACGAACCTTGGAATTTATTCAAAATTGTTTTAAGTTCGTTTTATACCACCACCTGAAACATAATCGACATCATAGTTATTGGTGAGATCAATTAGATTAGTGGGTGAATAATTTGTTGTTAGTATTGTTATTGCCATTGCAATTGGACCTGATAATACGTCTCCTGTTTTCTTTACATACTTATCACCAACTGCAGTACCTACAGTTTTTTTTTGTGATTGGTGAAGTTTTGCTGTCATCAACACATCATTTATTTGCTAAATCAGTTGGATTAGCTGGGGATGATGACGTTAGTTTGTTAACGCCTATGTCCAACGTGCCGAACATTGTTTCGCCATTCAGTACCACGAAATTACTTTGAACAAAGTTAACGTTTGTCAGCCAATTGTAGCTGGTAAAAGTTCTATTATCAATTATCAAGTTGTGTCATATTAATTAACCTACCACCATGTCTGTGCCACTAGTCATTTATCCACCAGGCAAATGTAAATACGGTGTTAGCATGCTTTTCAACTGTGCATAAGGTATTGAGTCAGTATCATCGGCTTGTGGTGAGTTTGTTGATAATCCGCTGTTCGATAAAATTAATTTACCTTTGTTTGTGTCAGAGGTTTTATTTACCTTAGACTGATAAATATAAATTGGCTTATTTAAACTTGCTGTTTGACATGTGCTGGTAGAAAGTCTTTTGTTTAAGTCCGATACTCATTTTAACGGACTTATTAATACTGACGGTAATATTACCCCAAGTCATTGACACTTTCAACATTTTTCAACTTATAGCTTGACTAAGGTTGCACGTTGCTTGTGGATATGCAGTTTATAAATTTCTGTTTTTTTGACCTGACGTATAATTGTTTCCGGTAATCGTTCCGTCAGTCTTAGCTTATATGTTATCTTCAACGTAATTAAACTGAGCATAACCTACCGCTTGGGTATCGTAATAATTTAGGGTGGATATGTTGTTTCTAAATCTAGTACCCCCCTGACCAGAACTAGATTTGTCGCCGGTCATTGTATTGCCGTATTTCTTAAGATACGTTAAGAACACATGGTTTCGTTTGTCGTGTTAGTGTCAACCGACGTTGATTCTGTTAATGTTGTTCCGAATATTGAATAATAACTCATGTTTATTATCTTACCGTGCATACAATTGTGTACTATATATATATATATATATATATATATATATATATATATATATATATATATATATATATATATATATATATATATATATATATATATATTGTCTGACATACAAGTATACAACACACTGAGCATACTGAATTTTGATACCGAGCGGCTTATTACGCATAAACAAAACAACGAACTGTCCTAGATTGATTATCTGATAGTAAGGTCGGACCGGATCATGTAAAACAAACATTTCACAAATATACTGGCCCATATAAACCGCCTGATCTATATTCTACTTCCTGGACAAGAACCGTATAATCAAGTTGATGCAACAGCGATGTTTCATGATATTTGCTATCGCGATAACGAGCAGTATAAGCCTGGTTGTGATGCCATAACATGCAACCTACCGAAATGCGAGAACATGTTGACAGAAAACTAGAACAAGGATTAATGAATCTAAATATAAGTCGGGCTTGCAGGATTATATGATGTCCTCGCCATTAAACGTCACGAACCTAAGAAATAGTTTCCGCTACTAAACGTTGTTGCACTTGATATTTTGGCTATTGATCTGGTGGATGTGTCCAACACTTTCAGCGACAACGAAAACAACAAAATACTTGTTCAACGTGATTGAAGTGTTTAGTAAGTACGCCTTTAATGTATCTGTTACTCACAAAAAAGGCACGTCAATAACAGATTCGTTAAAACAAGTAACAAGTAGAGAAAGAAAACCAAATAAGATTTGGACTAACCTTTCCCTGCAAATATGACTGCAGAGTTTCATGAAAAGGTTTGAACAATTTCTATCGCAAATAATATCAGTAGATACGTTACAGGAAATGAAGGAAAAATGGTTATCGTGGAACAATTTTACCGCAGGTTACTCGAGCGTATACACGCACATCTGATAATGAAAAACACAAATAAATACATCGGTGCTCTTTCACGTATTATATCTGAAGAAACCACACGTGACCATAACGATCTAAAGAACTACCGATCAGTCTCAATTCTCCTGTTTATATTAATGTTTTAGAAAAAGTTGTAATAACCCAATTTATATATCATTTGAATTCCAAAAGTCTCTTTAGCAATGTACAGTCTGCATATTGTCCTTGTACTGTACTGTACGGAACCTACTCTTCTGAAAGTATTCAGTGACATTCTCTCTGCTTAGGATAGCGGTAATATTACTGTCCTTACCCTTCTTGATTTGTCTGCAGTATTTGACACAATAGATCATGCTATATTACTTCTCCGTCTCCATCATGTATTTGGCATTCACAATACAGACTTACAGTGGTTTAATTCCTACTTAGTCAACAGGACAGACATTGTATCAGCAAATATAATACACTCCATCCCCAGTTGATCGATGTTGTGGTGTTCCACAGGGGTCTATTTTTGGACTTGTTCACTTCATTCTATACACTCAGCCGCTCTCAAGTATCATAGATCATCACCCAGTGTCTATCCAATTGTACGTTGTTGACACCCAAATATAGAAATCTAACCACCAAACGGAAGTTGATGCTAACATCCAAGGAGTAGACAGATACATTTCTGATGTGAAATCATGGATTACATCTAACAAGCTGTAGACGAATGATGATAAAACTGAGGCCATTCGGATCACAACAAAAATTCTTTCTCATTTACATCCTTTTACCGAATCAATAAATATCAGCAACACCTACATTAAATTCACACAATCAGTACGAAACCTAGGTGTTACTCTAGTCAGTACTCTCATATTGCACCAACATGTCATGAACATACGCAAGGCTGCATACCTTGAGCTGAGACGCATCAGCTCCGTTCGCAAATATATTTCAGTTGATGCCGCTAAAACACTTGTGTGTTCATTATTACTTTCAAGACTGGACTATTGTAACTCAGTTATGTCTGCTTCATCTTAATATCTACTCAAGAAACTTCAAAATGTTCAAAACACAGCTGCTCAGATCATGTTTAGGGTACCAAGGTCAGAGCATACCTCCCCACTGCTCTGTACCCTACACTGGCTATCCATTCGATCCAGAATCAAACACAAAATTTGTTCTCAGTGTTACGTTTCACTGATGGACTGGAGTTCGTCATATCTGTCCGGCCTCACCCCTTTGTACACACCAGCAAGATATTTACGCTAATCTTCTGACAATCATATACTCATTATTCCCACTATGATAACGAAGTCATATGGACAACGTTCTTTTGCATATCATGGCCCAACAATGTGGAATGAATTGTCCATTGAAAAAAAAGAAGAAAAAAAAACAACAGTGATCTCTTTCAAGAGTGCTCTTAAAACGCACCTTTTCGAGTGCAAGAACAAATTTAAAGACCTAAAAATGTTTCCTACCTTAAATATTTTCAGCATTGTTTGTTTTCCAATTTCATGGTGTTTGCTTTTGTTTTTTCATATCATCATATATGTTTTAAAGCGTTCAGAGCTTCTAATGATTAGGCGCTATACAGAGTCCTCGTTATTATTATTATTATTATTATTATTATTATTATTATTATTATTATTATTAATAATATTTTAAAACTACGAAACATAGAATAATAAAGTGTAATATATATATATATATATATATATATATATATATATATATATATATATATATATATATATATATACGGTTTTTTCAGAAACTGGATCGAATAAATATTTGTCATTGATAAAACTCTAGCGATGCATCCTGTCACGTACGTCCTGAAAGATTTGTAGGGCGAACCAGTGATCGGCAGTATCTACCAACAAGAGCTTCAGAATACAGATCAAGTTTTTTTTAGTGTTTTTTATCGATTAAGTGTGAAGGAAGGAAAGCGGGGTTTGGTCAGGAAGTGTGGTTACGGTGATACATTTAATAACAGGATACCAAGCATCACTATCCAACTGTTAGATTTGTACCAGCAAATTAACAATAATTCTGCTCGTACTTCTGCAAGATCGACTTATACCTTACAGGAGACACCATCAATATCAAATACTTTTTCTTTATGATACGATTGACAACAGCTTCCATATTTTAACCAAAGTAAAATCAAATTTTGATACTTTTCTGTCGGCAATGTACTGGCAAATTCATTAACGCCCTCAGCATCTGCCAAAACACACGATGAGCTTCCGTATGAATTTGTTTTTATCAGCAGCATTGTCGATGGCGATATAGTCGCTGTTGTGGTTGTCGCCTTTATCGTGTCGTGTGTTAATAAACACAGAATGCACTCTTCAACTTTTTCATCTTGCCAACGGGTTTCGCTGAACATGTTTAATCATCAATTACATCATCGCTATAAATATCTGTCAAGCTTTTCAGCATGTTCACACTAAAATTAACTTTCAATAAAAATAACAATAAAATATATCAGATATTAAATCATAGCAGATGTAAAATAAACCAAAGACAAACTCGAAGAAGGGATTCGTAAAGCTTTTCTCGGGTACCGAGACGCGGTAACCGTCAATTTGTCCGATAAGCGTGACGGGCGAGACAAATTGCTCCTGACTGATGACGGAAAAAAGTGAGTTATTCAGTAAACTTACAGTTGTTGTTGTTGATGATATGAATTGTTTCCCGTCGTCTGTCAGTATAACTAATTTGACTAAATTAGGATTAATTTTGAAATGTCTTGCTGCAGCATAGATTGACTTCAGTGTTATGTCCTCTACTTGCATTTCGAACACATTTCCAGCTGAATTCCATTCTCCTTACTGTACTGAAATGATCAAATAGTCCAGTCCATTGTAATCAGAAAAGCAGAATTGAGTTGGATCAACAAAGAAACCACCTCCATGCGCATACCTTTACAATATGACTCTAAATGTAAGTTTTAGTAGACTTAAACAATTGTTTTTGAAACTTCAGTACAGCGAAGATGTTCAATGAACGCTAGGCATTAGTATTGTTATTGTGTATTAATGAATCTACGGTTGTGCTTTTAAAAAAATACAGCATACATCGAATTACTTTATTTCTTGCATTTTTTAAAATAATAATGAAACCTCAGGTAAATTAAAAAAATGATAATATAATAAAACGGCTACTGCGTTTGTAAAGGAAAACATGAACTCGTTTAGTCGGATGAATACTCCACATCCAAAGGTCGTGCAGTAATAATCTGAAGAAAATTTTGTTCATATTTTCCTATACAATGCAGTAACCTATAAAGACGCGTCTACTTCTTTTGTAACTAAGATTACAGAAATATGTTTTCAAACCTAGCCACATAAATATTGAACGCGTGATTTCGATTAATAACAACGCAGAGTCGATCAATAGCATTCTAATACCCTCTGTTTATTGGAAACCAGAGCACGCGCAAGACCTAATGCATAAACTTGTGAGCGTGACACATCCCAATTTTCATGTTCTCGGCATGACAGTGGGAAGATCAATTAATAGTAATAAAAAATAAAACACATTTACCACATATTTGGCACGTAGCGTCTGGAGGTACAATTCCGAAAAATAAAAGATTTTCTCAAACTTTCTTAAGGACATAAAACGTTTGCAGATGTAAAGGTATATATAAATCACAAGAAAATAAATCGTATTTAACAAGGCTAAAGGAAAACTTGGTCAGCTATGATGGCCTGTCAACGAGATCACCAATAAACTCGAAACATTCAGAAACAAATGCTTAATTTAATTGTTTATGAGATAAACTAATAATTTTTCATACATTTAATTTCCAGTTTTGTTTTACTTGTTTAGCGACTTTTTCGATGGATTAAATTGCATCGTCTCCTCCTGTTGTTTTTATATTGCTACTTAGAGACAGCTCCGGTGGCCTAGTGGTTAGATCATCCAAAGCGGAATCAGGATGTCGTGAGTTCAATCCCCCACCAAGTTATACCAAAGACGTACAAAAATGGTACTTACAGCTGCCTCGCTTGGTGCTCAGCATTAAGAGGTTAGTGTTAGGACTGGTCGGCCTGTTGTCAGGATAATGTGACTGGGTGGGACATTATGCTACATGTCTGCGGCATGATGCCCCAGTGCTAAACATCACTATATACTGCCTCGCTGCAGACATCGTAGCGATATGACTGAACAATTGTTAAAGCTACGTTACAAATCCGAATCAAACAAACAAAATTACTTAGAGATAAATGTTAATAAATATTCACGGTACTGTACCGGACTACCTGTCGTCAAAACGGGAGTTATTTCCCTTGGAAACTCTTTAGATAACTACTTTTCTTGCTAGACCCAATAATTGCTAAATATTTGCAATTTTATTTATATTTTTATATTTGTATGGGTTTCTTAGTTTTTGAAATTTAAAGTATGTATTATGTATAGTTTTTCGGTGTTGTTGGAGAGTCTTTGTGTTTTCTTCGGGTGTCTTGAGTTGTTTAGTGAGGCCCGTTCATTTGCTTTCCGGTCGTTTGGTTTCTATGGGTATAAAAAGACGCGTGCTGTGTCCTTTCCCTATCAACCAGTTAACATCTTACATCTGGCCATACACCACAATTAATTTTACTATATGTTCTCTACATATATTTCTCAGCACTGACCTTTCCACAGTGTGACAATCAATACAAATCATATGAAAATCTAAAATACCCCCAAAGATGACTTCACGGTGAAATTCTTGTCAAGGGTTGACCGGCATTTTGGTGAGCTGCTGCACTGTAAACATAACAGCATGTACACAGACCACATATTTCACTTCCGGATCATTACCACGGCCTTATTACTCCATGTGCACTGTCGCCAAATTACACACTGACAACCACTCTCTCTGCTCATATTCTCAAGAATAAACAATTACCTTTAAATCCCTACCAAATATGCATCAATATAACTCTTCTATCACCACCAAAATGAGAGAGGAAAAAATGTTCTAAAAATAGACTGGAACTACATTCGTTGTTGGGTACTGAACTGGAAGTATTAATTGTGATGCGATTCCTGACAGGCCCAACTTTTTGGGACAAATTTTAGTAAAACTTTTATATTTGAATGCCACACCTATTTGAACTTTATACATGAAGTCTTTTTGAATTTCCTTGCATACAAGACATGTGACACCTGCTGGAAAGTGTGTAGTGCTGGTGTTCCACAGGGTGCAAGTGCTGATTCATGTGCTTTTGAGAAACCAAAACTAAATTTGCTATATCTTCCTTAATTATAGGACTTTTTCAATTCTGTAAAAACCTAATTGTACTACAAGATAAGGCCTGTCTGAAAATATGTTTAAAGTTTATACATTTTGATCAATTACAATTTTAAATGAAATTTAAATAAACATTTAAATTTATAAACTAAATTTTATTGAAAAATTAAATTTTCATAAAAGTTTGAAAACAGATTTTGTCAAAGTTTAGACACAAAAGTTGATCAATCAATGGTCTTTAAAATAAATGGTGGTTTGGGTCTGTGTAACTGAGAACATTTGTCCCAGGGGTAGTGAAGTAGCATGACTCATAGTGATTTTGGCAACAAACCGCAATATGCCTGTCAAGGTGCATATAGGTGTACACACTAAAGATGCAACAACAGGTGCTATGTTCCATATTTATTGTGTCAGGTATTTAGGCAGTTATTTGTATAACTAATAGTGCACTCAGATTTAAACATCTAATGGGACCACTTCCATGTTTTATAGGAAAATTGCATTACATTTCAGTGTCGATAACTACAAAAAGCGACAATAAGATAGGAAGATACAGTTTTTAGGCAGGCTTTACCTTACTAAACAATGGTGCTAATCTCTCTCATGAAGATCTAAGACATGTCCTTGAGGTGCTGTATATTAGTATGGTGATATAATGATCACTTATGGCAGTACACTGCATATGTCCTTATGAAACCTTGCTATCACCACCAGACTACTGGAGAGCTTCCAAGCAGATCCACCACTTACACTTTGTTCCAGATACCAGCCTAGACCTGAAAAGATATAAAATGTTTCACTTATATTTAGAAAACAGTAAGATGTATGCAAATGAAGTTAAAATGTGTTAGATACAGTGATTTCCAAATAACATTCAGGCTGCAAGCATAGGAAATAAATATTAAACTTGACAGAGTGACACTCAGAAATGTGAAGTAATAGTCATGTATTAAAGTAATAAATTCATCCTAAAAGTATATGAAGTTTATATAAGCATATCTGGTCATTTACAGGTTAAATAACTAATCAGGTAGACTATGCATCACAAACTTTAAGGAAATGCGGGGACGGTGAGGTTTGATCATTGGTGGAAACATTAGTACATGCCAGTATACAGGAAAGTAAAGCGACAATGTAGTAATAAAGAATATATTACTATAAGCAATCTTATTCATGAGGGAAATAACAATTCTGGATATTGCAAGAGAATACAGCCAAATGTGGCCACACATATCAACTACAGGTACCAATACATCCTATATCATAAACTAAATGTGAAATTCTGATCCCCAAAACTTGTAAACAAGAATAGAAATTTGCATATGTGGGACATATACAATGTAATTGTTATGATCAAATGTGCAAAAATAATTCCAATGATCTGTTTGAACATTTAAAGTGTATTTGTAAGGATGTTTTATACCAATTATTAACCTCAATGGTTCAATAGAATCAGATATCAGCTGATATTACAATACCGCACTCTATCCAAGTACTGAATTTAAATATGTTACCATACATGGGCATATTAATGAAGAAAATAACATTTTGGGATACATTTAGTGCACACAGCCAGAAATGTGTCTTACAGATTCACTGTAGGTACATTGTCAGCCTATATGATATACTGAATGTGAACTTTGGATCCCAAACATTCTAAAATATGTGAATATTTGTTCATGTGGGATATGTAACCATGCTAAGATCAGTTGTACACAGTTAAACTCAAAATATATGTTTGAATATATCTTATGCAATCTTTAGAGTGTCAGTTAACAAATATTATTAGTAATTAACAATGCATAAATTAAGATGGATCATTAGAATTCACATAACATCATACAGGCCACAATGCCGCACTTCACTAATCAATATCTTAACCAAATTGAACAATAAAATTGAATGCATTTTGTGTTCAACTTACATCATTTTGCTGTTTTCATACATCCAAGGGTAAATATACATGTGGAAAGTATATTTTATCCCTTCAGCCTGCATTTCATTCTCAGAAAGTTTAAACTGATTTAGTAGAGAACTTGAGTAGGTTCTAGTATAAAATTTGCATCGCTGTCCTCTCACTAAACACCCTGTAACTATATTTGTTAACAATTACTAAAGGCTATATAAGCAGATATGTGTTACTCAGGAAGTTACCCCATCATAAACACATAAATTAACTGATTGGACCCCTAATAAATAGTTTGAATGAGCAATACAAAATAGAATCTGTCTCTCATACATTTTAAATGTATGACTCATTTTGACTTACAAAGATATTTTCTCTGACAAAATTTTACAAATATCCATCATTGTAGCTTGTATATGGTGTAGGAGTATAAACATGCTGATATCATTTGATATAATTTCCAAAAATATTATCTATGTGCATTTTAAGGGGCAAATTTTAATTTTTTAATTTTTTTAAAAAAAATTATTAAAATTTTAAAAAATAAAATCAATTTTTAAATTCTAATGTCATTTTTCTTTTTTAAATGTTAATATATATAACGCCTTCAAATTTCATGTGTTGATCATTAATAATAAAAATTTTATAGCAATTTAAAGTTTAATAATAACTGCCTGTACAGGCCATACACCACAATTAATTTTACTATATGTTCTCTACATATATTTCTCAGCACTGACCTTTCCACAGTGTGACAATCAATACAAATCATATGAAAATCTAAAATACCCCCAAAGATGACTTCACGGTGAAATTCTTGTCAAGGGTTGACCGGCATTTTGGTGAGCTGCTGCACTGTAAACATAACAGCATGTACACAGACCACATATTTCACTTCCGGATCATTACCACGGCCTTATTACTCCATGTGCACTGTCGCCAAATTACACACTGACAACCACTCTCTCTGCTCATATTCTCAAGAATAAACAATTACCTTTAAATCCCTACCAAATATGCATCAATATAACTCTTCTATCACCACCAAAATGAGAGAGGAAAAAATGTTCTAAAAATAGACTGGAACTACATTCGTGGGTACTGAACTGGAAGTATTAATTGTGATGTGATTCCATCTAGTGTACCGATTTGCCAGCCTCACCATTAGAGAGTCCTTGTGCCAGAGTTTTGTCAGTATTAAAGGTGATTACCATTGTTTTCATTTCGAACTAAGAATGTCCGGAACCAGGTGAAGTAAACTCCGAGTACAATCGCAGTTACACTAAGGCTGCAGTTTCTCTCCATTGGCGTCTTAAACCTATCCCAACATAATTTACTAAAGTTTTGGAATGAGTGGCCATATTATCTTTCTGTTTGAGATGTTTTAAACAAAATAAGGGTGTTTTGTTCACTGTTTGAACACATGAGCCTGAAGTTTTATCAATAAAGTATGGCGAAATCTCTGAAAACATGAGATCACCTTATCGGTTATATAAGCTAACAAATTATAGCATTTATATAACCGAGTACTTTATTATTAAAACGTCAGACTCCTGTGGTTTTACTGTCGGTCTACCTGGTTTGTATCAACAATAGCTCCCTTTCAGTGCATATACTACTACAATATTAACATTTTACACTATTCTTACATACGTTGTTGCTGGTAGTCTCTGTCTCTCGTGTCCACATCACCATATCACATTAAACTTTGCATTTAAATCAGAATTTGTAATGTAATGTAACTATGGCAACTTGGATGTGGTGTTATTGTTTCCATATAAGTATCAGCTTCTATAAAGTAATCCAATCAGAAATGATTCCACCTTGACCACATTACTGGAATTACTGTTAATAGACAATTACAAAAAACTATTTATGATCCATATCTCCTCAATCAACCTGTTGAGAGAGGTGAAGCTACAGCATCTACTAGTATATACACTCAGATACACTCTGAAACAAGTATTTGGCATTCACAATACAGACTTACAGTGGTTTAATTCCTACTTAGTCAACAGGACAGACATTGTATCAGCAAATATAATACACTCCATCCCCAGTTGATCGATGTGGTGGTGTTCCACAGGGGTCTGTCTTTGGACCTGTTCACTTCATTCTATACACTCAGCCGCTCTCAAGTATCATAGATCATCACCCAGTGTCTATCCAATTGTACGTTGTTGACACCCAAATATAGAAATCTAACCACCAAACGGAAGTTGATGCTAACATCCAAGGAGTAGAGAGATACATTTCTGATGTGAAATCATGGATTACATCTAACAAGCTGTAGACGAATGATGATAAAACTGAGGCCATTCGGATCACAACAAAAATTCTTTCTCATTTACATCCTTTTACCGAATCAATAAATATCAGCAACACCTACATTAAATTCACGCAATCAGTACGAAACCTAGGTGTTACTCTAGTCAGTACTCTCATACTGCACCAACATGCCATGAACATACGCAAGGCTGCATACCTTGAGCTGAGACGCATCAGCTCCGTTCGCAAATATATTTCAGTTGATGCCGCTAAAACACTTGTGTGTTCATTATTACTTTCAAGACTGGACTATTGTAACTCAGTTATGTCTGCTTCATCTCAATATCTACTCAAGAAACTTCAAAATGTTCAAAACACAGCTGCTCAGATCATGTTTAGAGTACCAAGGTCAGAGCATACCTCCCCACTGCTCTGTACCTTACAATGGCTATCCATTCGATCCAGAATCAAACACAAAATTTGTTCTCAGTGTTACGTTTCACTGATGGACTGCAGTTCGTCATATCTATCCGGCCTCACCCATTTGTACACACCAGCAAGATATTTACGCTAATCTTCTGACAATCATATACTCATTATTCCCACTATGAAAACGAAGTCATATGGACAACGTTTCTTTTGCATATCATGGCCCAACAATGTGGAATGAATTGTCCATTGAAAAAAGAGAAGAAAAAAAAAACAACAGTGATCTCTTTCAAGAGTGCTCTTAAAACGCACCTTTTCGAGTGCAAGAACAAATTTAAAGACCTAAAAATGTTTCCTACCTTAAATATTTTCAGCATTGTTTGTTTTCCAATTTCATGGTGTTTGCTTTTGTTTTTTCATATCATTATATATGTTGTAAAGCGTTTAGAGCTTCTAATGATTAGGCGCTATACAGAGTCCTCGTTATTATTATTATTATTATTATTATTATCATTATTAATATATTAAAACTACGAAACATAGAATAATATATATATATATATGACACTTTATTATTCTATGTTTCGTAGAATATATAAACGGTTTTTTCTTGAACTGGATCAAATAAATATTTGTCATTGATAAAACTCTAGCGATGCATCCTGTCACTTACGTCCTGAAAGATTTGTAGGGCGAACCAGTGATCGGCAGAATCTACCAACAAGAGCTTCAGCATACAGATCAAGTTTTTTTTTTTAGTGTTTTTTATCGACTGATTGTGAAGGAAGGAAAGCGGGGTTTGGTCAGGAAGTGTGGTTACGGTTATACATTTAATAGCAGGATACCAAGCATCACTATCCAACTGTTAGATTTGTACCAGCAAATTAACAATAATTCTGCTCGTACTTCTGCAAGATCGACTTATACCTTACAGGAGACACCATCAATATCAAATGCTTTTTCTTTCTGATACGATTGACAACAGCTTCCATATTTTAATCAAAGTAAAATCAAATTTGATACTTTTCTGTCGGCAATGTACTGGCAAATTCATTAACGCCCTCAGCATCAGCCAAAACACACGATGAGCTTCCGTATGAATTTGTTTTTATCAGCAGCATTGTTGATGGCGATATAGTCGCTGTTGTGGTTGTCGCCTTTATCGTGTCGTGTGTTAATAAACACAGAATGCATTCTTCAACTTTTTCATCTTGCCAACGGGTTTCGCTGAACATGTTTAATCATCAATTACATCATCGCTATAAATATCTGTCAAGCTTTTCAGCATGTTCACACTAAAATTAACTTTCAATAAAAATAACAATAAAATATATCAGATATTAAATCATAGCAGATGTAAAATAAACCAAAGACAGACTCGAAGAAGGGATTCGTAAAGCTTTTCTCGGTGACCAAGACGCGATAACCGTCAATCTGTCTGATAAGCGTGACGGGCGAGACAAATTGCGCCTGACTGATGACGGAAAAAAAGTGAGTTATTCGGTAAACTTTCAGTTGTTGTTGTTGATGATATGAATCGTTTCCCGTCGTCTATCAGTATAACTAATTTGACTAAATTAGGATTAATTTTAAAATGTCTTGCTGCAGCATAGATTGACTTCAGTTTTATGTCCTCTACTTGCATTTCGAACACATTTCCAGCTGAATTCCATTCTCCTTACTTGACTGAAATGATCAAATAGTCCAGTCCACTGTAATCAGAAAAGCAGAATTGAGTTGGATCAAGAAAGAAACAAACTCCATGGGCATACCTTTACAATATGACTCTAAATGTAAGTTTTTAGTAGACTTAAACAATTGTTTTTGAAACTTCAGTACAGCGAAGATGTTCAATGAACGCTAGGCATTAGTATTGTTATTGTGTATTAATGAATCTACGGTTGTGCTTTTAAAAAAATACAGCATACATCGAATTACTTTTTTTCTTGCATCTTTTAAAATAATAATGAAACCTCAGGTAAATTAAAAAAATGATAATATAATAAAACGGCTACTGCGTTTGTAAAGGAAAACATGAACTCGTTTAGTCGGATGAATACTCCACATCCAAAGGTCGTGCAGTAATAATCTGAAGAAAATTTTGTTCATATTTTCCTATACAATGCAGTAACCTATAAAGACGCGTCTACTTTTGTAACCAAGATTACAGAAATATGTTTTCAAACCTAGCCACATAAATACTGAACGCGTGATTTCGATTAATAACAACGCATAGTCGATCAATAGCATTCTAATACCCTGTTTATTGGAAACCAAAGCACGCGCAAGACCTAATGCATAAACCTGTGAGCGTGACACATCCCAATTTTCATGTTCTCGGCATGACAGTGGGAAGATCAATTAATAGTAATAAAAAATAAAACACATTTACCACATATTTGGCACGTAGCGTCTGGAGGTACAATTCCGAAAAATAAAAGATTTTCTCAAACTTTCTTAAGGACATTAAACGTTTGCAGATGTAAAGGTATATAAATCACAAGAAAATAAACCGTATTTAACAAGGGTAAAAGTTGATAAATATTCACGGTACTGTACCGGACTACTTTCCTTTGCAAACTCTTTAGATAACTACTTTTCTTGCTAGACCCAATAATTGCTAAATATTTGCAATTTTATTTATATTTTTATATCTGTATGGGTTTCTTAGTTTTTGAAATTTAAAGTATGTATTATGTATAGTCTTTCGGTGTTGTTGGAGAGTCTTTGTGTTTTCTTCGGGTGTCTCGAGTTGTTTAGTGAGACCCGTTCATTTGCTTTCCGGTCGTTTGGTTTCTATGGGTATAAAAAGACGCGTGCTGTGTCCTTTCCCCATCAACCAGTTAACATCTTACAACTAGTGTACCGATTTGCCAGCCTCACCAGAAGAGAGTCCTTGTGCCAGAGTTTTGTCAGTATTAAAGGTGATTACCATTGTTTTCCATTTCGAACTAAGAATGTCCGGAACCAGGTGAAGTAAACTCCGAGTACAATCGCAGTTACACTAAGGCTGCAGTTTCTCTCCATTGGCGTCTTAAACCTATCCCAACATAATTTACTAAAGTTTTGGAATGAGTGGCCATATTATTCTTTCTGTTTGAGATGTTTTAAACAAAAAAAGGGTGTTTTGTTCACTGTTTGAACACATGAGCCTGAAGTTTTATCAATAAAGTACGGCGAAATCTCTGAAAACATGAGATCACCTTATCGGTTATATAAACTAACAAAATATAACATTTATATAACCGCGTACTTTATTATTAAAACGTCAGACTCCTGTGGTTTGACTGTCAGTCTACCTGGTTTTAATCAACAATAGCTCCCTTTCATTGCATACACTACTACAATATTAACATTTTACACTAGTCTTACATACGTTGTTGCTGGTAGTCTCTCTCTCTCTCTCTCGTGTCCACATCACCATATCACATTAAACTTTGCATTTAAATCAGAATTCGTAATGTAATGTAACTATGGCAACTTGGATGTGGTGTTATTGTTTCCAAATAAGTATCAGCTTCTATAAAGTAATCCAATCAGAAATGATTCCACCTTGACCACATTACTGGAATTACTGTTAATAGACAATTACAAATAACTATTTATGATCCATATCTCCTCAATCAACCTACTAGTATATACACTCAGATACACTCTGAGACAAGTGGAGACTGTCTGCAGCAGCCATCAAAAGTTTTTCCTACTGGTAAAGGGACAAAACCACACAAGTACTGGTATCTTAGCTAAAGGAGTTTACTTGATTGATGTACTCTCTCTCACATGATAAGGTATAACTTATGAAAGTTTTGGCTCCTGTTATATGAATAATTCTCATGAGTCTGGCCTTCAAACATAATATCCCATTTGGACTACACAGAGAGTGCTTGATTTGGCAGATCCTCTTTGTGTGAGGGCGGTTAGAGCCCAAATTTTCAAGCACTTGAGCTTCATTATGTATGTAAAATATGCATTTGTATATATTTTGACTTTAATTATATTTTATTTTTATATATAATATATAATGAAGTCACTAAAAGTGGCCTGCAGCAACAATTATGTAGTATGTTATTACTTTTTCCCTGATGCTGAATTATAAAAACGTCCACCTTGCAGTGTCATTCCTGGTTCAGTTATATGTGTCCTCAGTATTGCTGTCCTTCAGGCTATAAGCAAACACCTAACCATAAAATATCCCATGTAATCTTGCATGGCTGATCTGGCTTCAATACAGATATTTAATCTGTTATTCCATATAATGCACCCAACATGGAACTACTTTTACAACTTGAAAGATTCAATAATAGTTCAATTATAAAATATTATAAATGATTTATTGCTATCAATTTTAAATTAGTTACAAGTGTTACATTTGTAATTTTAAGAAATGTAGTCATATTGAGTGAAAATGTCTGCTTTTGTCACTGGGAATAATGGGAGAGTACTGTACTGAGTTTCAGAAATATGGTTTATAAATCATATTATTTTAGCAAGCTTAAGTGGAGGGAATTAGAGTGTGACTTAAAATTACTGAAAAATTAAATTTACTCAGTAAATCTTAGAATAAGTCTCATAGACATTTGCAACATAGAGCAGCACCTGTTTTATTTGTGATGCCAAGTTAGATGAATTATTTCTTGATACAATGTTTCTGGAACTTTTCAGTACTACAGCATATGTCCTACACAACATTTTTAAAATTCAAAGTTAACGGGCAATACTCAGATCTGCATTGTATACAGAGCAATGATACTACTACATATTATGACAATTTATGTAACTTAGGCTCAGCCCTGGATGCATAGATAAGCGATCTTTCATAAAATACCAAATGTTTTATTAATTTTAAAAAATAATACATTAAAAAATTTAAAAGAATGTTTGCATACAAAGGGGATATGTAATAAATACAAAGTGACATGTTTTGAATTGATCGGAAAAAGTTCATTTTGATATGGCATAGGAACATACCGGTATATCTATTCAGACAGTCTTGACATTCCTACACTGTATTAAACTCATTCTCTGTGCCTACTTGGGACAAAATAATGTAGTTTTCTCTATTCAAGGCATGATGGAGTCATTTGACAAGTACACTTAGTCTGCCATCTCTAGCTTATTTTTATGTGACATGACCGCACAAAGGAGAGAGGTCATTCTCAACAATATGACAAAGAAATCTAGCTGTTTTCCTAACCTTATTTTTATTATATCAGTCTGGTTGGCTCAGACAGGTCACGTGCAAATAACTGCTTTTAAGAAGAACAAAAAACTTGTTTTCTGCTTTGCATGATGGAGTTGTTATAAAATCAAACAACATCAACAGATGTCAAAACAAAAGAAAATTTACTCATAAAGCAACTTATTGGAAATTTTAACATATATGCAACTTAGTAAATTTTCAGGTAAATTTTCTTGCCATGTCACTAGTAGCTACCAAGACAGTTTTCATGCCCAGTTTAGGAAAGCACCTCAGCCCTTGCAACTTTCACTGGATTGACTTTTGGGAAATGTTGCATTACATGCAATGACCAGGTGCAGGACCCAAAAAGGAATCATCTCCGCATGAATATAAATGCATAAGGTGCTTTTTAAATCAGTTCATCCTTTCAGTAGAGCAATAACCATGCTTTGACAGGGTAATGTGGCTCGAGGTTGGATCATTCCTCCTCCTCTAACCCATTCTCCTAATGTTAAAAGTCTTCAGAATTTGACAGAGCAAGTTAATTGTTTAGTAAATTATGCTTCTCCAAAAATATTTGAACATATTACTATCAATCCCTCCCACCTTTCTCTGCAAATGTGACTCCTGTATTATAAGCATCACTAAAACTTAAAGCAGTAAACATCCAGGATATGGGTGGCTACCTAAAAGGAACAATGGGAGTTAATCAGTAAGAGTTACTTTCCCTGATACATAGGTGTATTCTCATTAGGGAGAACTGAAATCTGATTCAGAGGTAGAATTAATTAATCTGCTTGGGTAAGTATGTTTCAGAGAAAAGTAAATTATGTTTCTTTTACTGTTTTGCAAAGGTTAGGATGCACCTATAGAAGACAAAATATTTGAAAATATTGCAACATTTTTTCATTTATGTTAAGGTAATTACATGTACTTTAATTTTCTGGTTAAATTGATATTTTATTCACCATTAAATTGAATTGAAAATTAAAGCTGTATACTCCATATACTTTTAGTATTACACATGGAATTTCATGCCAAAACTTCATTCAGAATCCTCTCATCATATGAATAAATAACAGATGAAATTGTGATTTTGAACAATTTTCTTTACCCAAACTTCAAAATATGGCCAAGGCATATTGACTATGTGTATCTGTCCATACTGGCTTAGAGGTATATATGTGTGTGTGTGTATGTGTATATATATATATATATATACACACACACATACATATATATTTTGCTATACCAGTCACACAATTTTAAATAATCATACTAAACATATGGACAAGATAAAACTGTGAGACTGGTAAATTGGATTTGGCCAGATTTTGAATTCTATAAATTTCGGATGTGTCCGAAATTCGGATTTGCCCAGATTTTGATTTATCCCAATTTCGGATTTGTCCAGATTTTGATTTACACAAATTTCGGATATGACTAAATTTCGGAAATTTACTAATTTTTGTCTAACGGTTTTTCTTTTATAGAGTTTCTTTAATTAGGGTTAGTACCAGTCTCCAATAGGATTAATCTTTGATGTTATAAAAACCTTAACTTTATTTTATAAAATCTTTATTTTATAAAATCAAGTTCATAAAACATTGATGCTGAAATTGATGTCTTTTTAAGCATACATAAATAATTGTGTATTAAACCAACAAGATTGTTGGATATATTAAATGTATAGTCATAAGTAAAATTATTATTGTGTATGTCAATGTAATTGTGATCTTGTGAATATTCAAGAAAGAAAATAAGAGAGAACACAATAAAAGCAAAACATAATTTATTTTTTTATTTACTTGTCATAGATAGTACACAGTTCTTCATTCTCCTCTATAATCTCTTCTGTCATTCTAGTCTTTTATTTTACAGAAATATCAATACAAACACCACAATAAAATTGCTACATGCATTTCACCTCAAGCCTGCACCAGGCGAACCCAGAACAGGTTATAACTGAAAGAATCATAGCAAATGGTCGTAACAAATGGTGTCAGATGTTGGGTTCTGAAAAACAAAATTAAAAACCAGAATATTATGAAATATTAAAAATTAAATTAAAAACAAAATGGATGAAAGAAGCAAAAGCAATTCACTTGAAAGTGTTCTTGGAGGTGCATCTCCCTTTAGTGAAATTGATAATGAAAATGAAAACAGAAATATGGATGAAAATTGGGAAGTGAATACTTCCTCTGAGGCAAGGTTAGATAGAAATTTGAGTCAGTTTACACATGAGGTGAAAAATACAATTTCATCTCTGAGTGAGACAATGAGTCTGCAGTTTGAAAATGTTTCTCACAAATTACATGAAAAAAATGCAAGAAAGGCTTGAAAATGTAGAAGATGTCTCGTCTATTAAAGAAAACTCAAAAGAAAATCGAATTGCAAAAGAATCAGAAGGCAAAATTGTAAACCACAATGTGCATTCATTGCATAAATTGCCCCAGAATGGTAAAACAAACACAACTTCTAAAATTAAACCTCAGTTATTTGATGGAAATACAGACACTGATGAATATCTCACTCAGTTTAACATTGTGGCAGAAATCAATAGTTTGAATAATCACCAAAAGGCATTGTACCTAGCTAGTAGTTTGTCCAGGGTAGCTCGTTCATTGCTCAGTGAATTGGAAAATGAACAGAGAACAAACTATAATACTCTAGTAAGAGCTCTCATCAATAGATTTGGTTCTATACATAGAGCTGAGATCTTTCGCTCAAAATTGAAATCTAGATACCAAGAAAAGGGGGAGATCCTTCCTGAACTTGCTCAGAATATCTGAAAACTTACAAGATTACCCTATCCTTCTCCAAACACTGAAGTAGTAGAAATTTTAGCGATAGAACAGTTCACTGAAGCTATCAATGACTCTGATATAAGATTGAGACTTCGGGAACAAGGCCCAAAAACCATGCCAGAAGAAGAAACATTGGCTGTAAAACTTGAAGCACACAGAATAGCGGATAGACAAAGAAATAGAATGGTTGGTTCTGTTCAAGAAAATGGTATTAAAGGGTTTGAAGATTGCAAACAAAACTGGGAGTGATGAACTCAAACAAAGCTTTGAAAAGCTAACTTCAACAATAGATGAACTTGTTCAACAAGTAAAATTGAACCAGTAATGCAATAAATAAATCACAAAATTTACATGGTCAAAGTCTTTTAGATATCAGGTTTATGGAAGAAATTAATGGCAAGGGAAAGATCTGGCGGTTTTAACCAGCAGCAAAATAATTTCAAACATAATTGGGGAGATAACTCCAAACATAATTTGAATTATAGATCACATTATGACAATACCAGAAGATTTCAGGGTGGTTGGAGAGAAAACAGAAATCAGCATCAAAGGCAATACCAGGAAAACTGGAATGGGGTGAGCAAAGAGACTGAAACTCGTCCTCTTTTCATACTAGGTCCCCAATAATTAAGCTAAACAATCTGGGAAAGGACGACGGTTACTTTGTAAAGGGAACAGTAAACCATAATGAAATGAAATTGCTTTGTGACACAGGGGCAAGTGTGTCCATTTTAGTGTTGTAGAAGTTGAACAATAATCAAATCAACCAAAAATCATTCCAGTAAATACCAGATTACTGACAGTAACAGGAGAGACTGTACCATTTTTTGGTAAAGCAAATGTGGATATAAAACTTGGGTATAAAGCATTTAAAACTGATAATGCTTATTGCGGAAATTCAACAAGATGGGATCCTGGGAATGGACTTTATGGTAGCAAAAAATGTGACGTGATGATAAACAAGGGATGTTTAAATGTTAATGGAGAACAAGTTACCTGTTTCTTTTACAATGGAAAGGAACCTGTCTGTTGCCAGGTGGCAGTTACTGAAACTGTTGAGATTCCTGCACATTCTGAAAATAATAGTAAACAGTAAACCATTGGGAATTGTGGGAAAAGGCTCCTATGGACTGACTGAACCTGCAGTGAAATTTACTGAAAAGACATGGTTGTTGTTAGCCATGGTCCTAGTTGATTCCAGCAGAAATACATTACCCATTAGAATAGCAAATTTTGGAACAGAACCACGCAAAATATTTAAAAATACAGTAGTAGCTGAATATCATCCTGCATCAATTAATGAGTGTATTGCGTCAGAATCAAAAACTGTCTCAGAAACAGATGACAAAATGAGTGAAATAATGCCCAAACACCTAACATATATGTTTGAAAGGTCCTCAAAGAATCTAAGTGAAGAACAAAAAAATGAATTAAGAAAATTTCTAATTAAAAATCAGGATGTGTTTTCCAGAAATTCTAATGACATAGGCCACACTACACTAACCCCACATACAATTAACACAAAGGATGCTCAACCAATTAGACTTTATCCCTACAGAATTCCACTAGCAAAAAGAAAGATTGCTGAAGAAGAAATTAGGAAAATGGCAGCAACTGACATAATTGAAAAATGTCCCCAAAGTCCTTGGAATGCTCCTGTAGTAATGGTAAACAAGCTAGATGGATATGTTTGATTTTTTTGTGATTTTAGACGCTTGAATGATGTGACAGTAAAGGATTCACAACCTTTACCTCGCATTCATAATAGTCTTGATGCACTTTCTGGTTCTAAATGGTGGTCTTGCCTTGACACGAAATCAGGCTATTGGCAGTGTGAAATTAAGGAAGAAGACAGACCAAAAACTACTTTTTCAATACCTGGTGGTGAACAGTGGATGTGGTAAAGAACGGCATTTGGTATTTGTAATACATCCGCCACTTTCACCAGATTGACTCAAGTTGTATTTTCTGGTCTAATATGGAAAACTTTGATCTTGTATTTGGACGATCTGATTTGTTTTTCAAAAACATGTGAGGGTCAACTTGAATATCTTACCATTATCTTTGAGAGGTTGCGACAAGCAAATTTAAAACTTAATCCAAAGAAGTGTTATCTTTTGCAGAAGCAAGTTTCTTTCTTAGGACACTTGATAACTGAATCAGTTGTTGGGACCTTGCCTGAAAAGATACAAACCAATAATGAAAGGCATGTGCCAAGAAATGCCAAACTAACCAAAAGCTTTGTTTCTTTGTGCTCATATTATAGATCTTATGTTCACAGATTTGCAGATGGTCCTATCACAAGTCCAAGATGGAAGGGACAAGGTTATTTGTTACTTTAGCAAATGCTTTTCAAAACCTTAGAGACAATACTGTGTAACTCGCAGCGAGTTATTGGTTATTGTAAATGCCATTAAACACTTTCACAATTATTTGTATGGTCGTGGGTTCACAGTGAGAACAGACCATGGTAGTTTGAGATGGCTTTTTAATTTTAAATTAGTGGAAGGACAATTGGCCAGATGGTTAACATTTCTGTCGGCATACGACTATGTAATTGAATAGAGGCAAGGAAAGATTCATAATAATGCTGATGCGTTATCAAGAAGACCATGTCATGACATCCTCTGTAAATATTGTGATAGATTGGAAGAACGTTGAAATGAAATGCTGAAAATTGACCAGAACAATGAGACCTTAAAAGTTGAAAGTATTCCTATTCTATCCTGCAACGTAGACAGAAATAAAATAAGTGACAATCATGATAGTGTCAATCGTAAGGAGGAGTTACACGTTGGTATTAATGCGGCTGGTCAAAGTGTCTTAAATGAAATGTGTATAAAGAACTCACTCTATGGTATGATACTGTGTATGTTCTTAATTTTCCAAGTAGCGTCAGATACCATGGCAACAATTGTTGTCCTCTTCTAATGCTTCATCTTAATCTTAGTAAAAGACATGAATATGAAAAGAATGATTCTAAAAATTTGACTAATCAAGTACCTCAGAAACAGAATAGTACTGAAAGAACAGTATATAGCACTGATGAATTGAGTGAAGGTGAAAACACATACTGTAATGTCTCTAAAGAGATTAGTACTGAATTAGAGCAGACTAATAACAGAAATATACAGAATACATGTGCACCTGATTTATCAAATGCTAAAGCTGAAAATAGTGACATAAATGGGTATTTGAAGCCTCAAGTAAATGATGCTGGAAATTCTAAAAAGACAGAAATTCACCTTGAGAACTTAGACATAGAAAATCAAAATGTTCTAGCAAAGTTACAATTACAAGATCCAATTTTAGAAACTATACATGACTTGTTGAAAAATAAGAATAAGCCTGATTGGGCTGATGTCGCTAAATATGGTCTAGAGATTAAGTACGTTTGGTACAGGTGGGAATCTCTGTGTCTTGAGAATAATGTTTTATATAGAAAATGGGAAAGTCATGATGGAAAAGAATTCACATTTCACATTATAATACCAGAAAGTTTGAAAGCATTTGTTTTGACCCAGCTGCATAATAGTATTAGCAGTGCACATCTTGGTATCACCAAAACTCTACATAAATACATAAAAACAGACAAAGATGTTTCTGGTATGCCAGGGATCGCGCTGGGCTTCGCCAATGTCGCAAATTGCGATTTTTTTCCCTTATTGGCAACAAAAATATCCCATCTGGCGATTTTTTTGGCGACAGACTTTTTGGTTATTTAATTTGTACATACAATCATGGATTTGGACTGAATAAATTAAATGGGAGAACGAAAGGAAGCCACAAACCTGACTAAGCAATGCATTGGAATTAATTTGTTACACAAACAATCCTTTGTTCGTATTGATCATCCCATCTTTACAGTGCATTGTTACATCATAATCTGCTTATGCCGACATCTGGGCTGAGTACTGTATGCTGTGATACAGTCAATCATGCTACCGTACTATACCTACAACTGACCGACTTCTGAAGACGCGAATAGAACAGAAACAATTTAATTGAATGGCTAATCCTTCTGTTGTTTTTTTTACATATACCAATACAATAGTTTTTCTGAACCTTCATAGAAAACTGATAACCTTTGAAGTACCGACTACGGTATATAAATAGAAAGCAAATGGAAAAAAATCTAAATTATAATTATATCTTCGCCAGTGCAACATTATCATGAGCAAACGCAAGTTAGACGTTGCGATTTCATTATCTCATCCTAAGTTACAAAAATTAACAGCGTTTGGATTTAGTGCAAATTCATCAGACAAAACAATCACTGGACCCGATGATAAACCTTGCAGTCCAACATCATCTACATGTAGCGCTTCAAGTGCAACACCACATTACGATGAACGGGGCAACAAGTCCCAAAAATTTCAAGACAGTTGGAAACTTGGGCGTCCGTGGCTCAGATATGATCCAAAGTTAAAACAGATGTTCTGTGATGTATGTATCAAGGCAAAGTTTGTAAATTCATTTACAACTGGCTGTGATATTTTGAAGAAGGAGTGCGTCACCAAACATGAATCCAGGCGGGGTAAGTAATATTTTTGCATTTTACTCATTGACCTTTTTCTTTGCCATCAATCCCACAGAGACTTAAACTCCACAACAAGAAATAGCAACAAAAAAAAAATCAAGTTTGCATAATTAAAAATAATTATTTATTTCTCAAAATACAGGAGTGAAAGAATCCATAAATTTGGTGTGAATTTATGCTTATATATACGGTCCAATATTGCCAAGTTGTTAACTCGTGTAAGTTTCATTCGTGGGAATGGAGATCCTATTTTGCTTGTTGAGAAAATTTATACAGCATTCCGTGATTATTCTTGGGATTTAGGAAGCAATTCACTACAAGCTCTGGGGAGGGGGGGGTGCATTTTTAATTATGGAATGCATGCAATCGACGGCCGCATTATACGTCAATTATCTTATATTGCAATGTACAATCATAGGGTTTGATTGTTATTAAAATGTCAAATAAAGTTGATAATGCATTTTTTTCTTCTTCAGGTAACAACAGTCATACATGTGCACAAACGGGATGCCAGCACCATGAAAGCAGCGAAGATCACTGCCATTAGCAAAAGCAAAATTGCTATTATTAGTGCTATGCGGAACACTTTCTTTGGGGCTTACTACAACCTGGCTAATACAATTGTCCCAAAGCTGCACCAGTTGTGTATCACACAGGTATTGAGAATATTATATTATAGCTTGTTAACAGTAATATTCTATGTATTTAAATGACAGTAACATAAGGAAAAAAACACATGTATAACCTTAATATATTCAATGTGATATTACTGTAGTACACCGTGATTGTTGTATAAATGCCACTTTTTGTTAATCATATATATATATATATATATATATATATATATATATATATATATATATATATATATATATATATATACACACACACACGCACACACGGTCAGAACATGTATAATAATAAATGAAATATTTATGGCATACAAAATTAATGATTATTTCTATTTCAGGGCGCCACCCAACTCTCAGACCTCAAAGTAGATAAGCACACATCGTATGACGGTCACGGAAGCACCAGTGAGTTTCAGCAGTCTTTGGCTGATGTAATAGTTGATGAGATGGCTACCGAGGTCAAGGAATCTCGTGTTTACAGCGTCATGCTTGACGAGAGCACAGATGTTTCAGTACATCAGAATTTGATTGTTTATGTTAGGTACCTAACTAATTTGGCTGGCAGTGTTCAACCAGTGACTCAATTTCTAGGTATTCGTCAGCTTCAAACCGCAAATGCAGAATCTATATATTCAGAGTTGTTAGGTTTAATTCAGTCATTTGGTTTTAGTCTGGACAATCTGATTGGTGTATCAACGGATGGTGCTGCAGTCATGTTGGGTTGCAAGAGTAGTGTTGTTACCAGGTTGAAGGAGGCTACTAAAGGTTTGCTTGCAACTCACTGCATTGCACATCGGTTAGCTCTGGGTACAGGCGCTGCAGCTGACGAGGTTAGATACTTGGTTAAGTTTCAAGATATACTGAATAATATGTACAAGTATTTTGCCTATTCCCCTCGTAATATGTGTAGACTTGAGGCAATTCAGTCAGTGTTAGAGTCTTCTCACACTCGCTTGCATCAGGTATTCCACACAAGGTGGCTGAGTTTTGAAGGTAGTGTACAGGCAGTTGTTGATAATTTTCAAGCTCTAGTTAGTGTCTTCTTGGAAGACAACTCTGCAAAGGCTCTTGCAATGTATAAGCCCATTGCTTGTTTCAAATTTGTTTATACAGCACACTATATGGCTGACATTCTCAGGCCTTTGGCAGTTCTGTGTCAAGCTTATCAGAGATCTGACATTGACTTTACCGAGGTTAATCCCCTTCTCCACTCCACTGTTGAGCTTCTTGAAAATCTGAGGTTAGAGTCTGGTAGTAACGTTTCTAGGTTTCTTTCTGAGATTCCAGCAGAACCAAGTTTAGATTCATCAGGTTTATGTACTTTTGAGTACAAAGGCCATACAGTTAGTGATAATGCTAAGCAAAGGTCAGAGGCTGCATTGTCTTGTGCCAAATTTATAGATATTGTTATAGATAATCTAAAAGCAAGGTTCACGGAGGAGGGTGATTCGATAGTTTTGAGTGCTCTAACCAAGTTGTTTGATCCCTATTTGTATGGTTTACAGGCTATCAGTTCCATTCTTTCAGAGGTTTCAGGCATTGTTTCAGATTACTTGTCTACTTGTGGGTTAGGTAATCAGTCAGAGGTTAGTCAGGACTTGGCTGGCTTTGTGGCTTATGCTAGGGTTCAAGTTCTCAGGAATGGTAAGGTGTATAGAGGTGTTAAGGATTTGATTCAGTTGGCAGTGAGATCCAGGACAATATACCCTTGCGCATCTGCGGCTGCTGAGAGACTACTGGTGTCACCTGTCAGCACTGTTGACTGTGAACGAGGATTCAGTAAGATGAACCTCATAAAAACTGACATCAGAAATAAACTCGGCATCTCATCTCTCGAGAATTTAATGAGAATCAGCATGTACCGACATGAAAATTTTGACTTTGAAACTGCATTCAGCAAGTGGGCAGCCGTAAAATCGCGACGGATCTTCACGTAACACTTTGTAACATTTTGTTAATGCTTGTTGTAATTAAAGTATTCATTTAATTAATCCATCTTTTGTCATTTTCATTGCCTTTTACATTAATAGACTAAATTAACACTTGGAAAAATGTACACTACTTGTTATGGCGACAAAATATTGATGTTGGCGATTTTTTTGGCGACAGCTTTTTAAAAGCCAGGACCATCCCTGTATGCCTTAAGAAGAGATGTAGAGAACTGGTGCAAGAATTGTACAATTTGTGGTTCGAGAAAGATGCCGAAAAAGAAAGCAAAGGCTCCCCTTAAACAATACCATGTGGGATTACCCATGAAAATCATAGCAATTGATTTTATGGGACCTATACCAAAATCAAAACAGGGTAAAAAGTATCTAATGGTAGTTACAGATTATTTAACAAAATGGACTGAAGCCATTCCATTACCAAATATTGAAGCACAGACTGTAGCAAAAGCCTTGACTGAAAATTTCATATCATGATTTGGAGTACCATTACTCATACACACAGATCAGGGATCTAATTTTGAAAGTAATTTATTTCAAGAAATGTGTCAGGTTCTGGTATTAAGAAAACCCAAACAACTACTGCAAGATCTCAGTCAGATGGTATGGTTGAAAGAGCAAATCATACAATAATGAATATGTTTTCTGATTATATATTGGATCATCAAAGAGACTGGGATGAATATGTACCTTTGGTAATGATGGCCTACAGGTCTTCATTTCATGAAAGAAATGGAACCAGCCCTGCCTTAATGACATTTGGAAGGGAGATAACTCTACCCATAGACCTCATCTTTGGTGATCCTGAGAAACAGACATCTGAAAGTCAGAAATATAAAACTGATTATGCAAATGAACTAAAAGAGAGATTGAATGAAATACATGAACTTTCCAGAATGAAAATACAACTTTCTGGTAAAAATATGATAAGGAATTATAATCTGAGAGTCAATCTCCATAACTACACTGTAGGTGATAAAGTATGGTATTTTTACCCCAAAAGAATAAGAGGCTTGAATCCAAAATTACAAAGACCCTGGAAAGGTCCATTTCAAATTATTTCTAAACTTAATGATGTGCTATACAGGATACAAGAAAGTCAAAGGCATAAGCTAAAAATTGTACATCATGACAAACTAAAATCATTTCATGGAGAAGCTATTTCTCCTTGTTTGAATAGTATTAATCACTTGACAATAAAGTGCTTTCAGATGTAAGCATTTTCAGAAATTACACATATATCTAATTCTGCTTCTCTTAGTAAAAGAAAATTATAGCTTTGGTTGCTGAATGAAATTTACTAAACTAGATAGAATTGTTTTGAAATTGAATGAATGTAAATTTAATAGTTTTAAGATTTGTGCCAATAGGAATAAAAAAGAGAAATGGTATATATGCCTTACAAAATTGCATAACTGTATTGAATTATATATGTGTTTATTTATTGGTATCAAATATTTAACTAAAGCTGGTCTTACTTTTATGAATTGCAGAGTGGTGACTGGATTTGTGGGTAATGTGAGGACATCAGATTTTTTTTAACCAGAAACAAGTGTGCTAATCATTTGATTGAACAACATTCCGGTATTAGCTTTAAGTGCACCTAAAGAAAAAAGTTATTTATTAGGAATGACAATCCGCACACATGCAAAGCGAAGAAAGAAGACTTTGATAGATTCGCCCAAGTATGTGGAAAACAAAGCCCCAATGCAGAGAAAGAGTTAAGTTACTTTATTGCTACAGTGGTTAATAAAAATGTGAAAAATGTGAATGACATGCATAAGGTAGTTCCCAGTCCTTCAAAACAAATTCCTCCTCAACTCCTAGCAAGAGACAATGTAGATTACCATCAATCCACATCACCGCCAAAACCCAATCCTCAATACCATCCAACCCGGAAAATTCAAGAAATCGAACCAAATCATCTACCTTCTCAACTCCTATTAGTTCCAGGTCCAACTCTAGTTCTTCCACAATAAGCTAAAGTTCATCTGAAAGTTCTAACAGCCATAGCCACTCCAGTTCCTTTTAAAAAAACACCTGAAAGGAGAGCAACCGAAAGAGTTATGACTCAACCCCACAAATACTCAAAGAACTCCTTGGAATTGATAGAGAATTTATTAGGAATGGAGGATGATAAGGAATTTTTACTAGAGAAAGAGATGACAAATGCACAGAAGGAAAATAAAAGAAAGAATGAAATGTCTGAGGCTAATGAGGATGAAAATCTTGAAAATAAAAAGGGAAGTAGAAATTATTACTTGAGTGGAGAGAAGTTTGAAAACAATAATGTCAAAAAGACACGTAATGAATAGAAATTTGACTGAAATATATAAAATGAAAATTGAGATTTGACAAGACTGTCTGGAATTGAAAATTGTTTAAAATTTGTAAATGGTTGGACTTGTGTTGGGAAACTGAAAATCAATTATGCGGACCACTGGACCCAAATACTACATGCATTGTTGGACCTAAAGATGTCTAATGACTATCCTGCACATGAATATATAAAAGGAAATCATCAGAAAATGTAGAAAACTAAATACACAATCAATAATTTATAAATGAATTTTACTGTTAATAATATTGCTCATACTTATCTATTTGATGTTCAAGAAGATTACAGAATGTTGATTTCAAGCTGAAACTGGGTTATTTCAAGATTTTTCTTCATATAATCCTAATGGTTGTAGATATATTTTATCTGAAATAAGATATAGATATGATATTATATTAATTTAATGTTCAACATATTTTAAAAATACAATTCGTATCAATTATATGTACCGGTATGTAATAATTTAAAAAAAATTGATTTATTGAAATTTTTTAAACAAAAGATGAATTTAACATATGAATTAATATTATTCTGGATTACCATGTCAATAAATTTTTGTGGTAAAAGTTATCATGTTAAAAATACCAATGAAATTCTGGATTCATTTGTTTGATATCATTATCGCTATGAATTATTTAAATGGTGAATAAATGCGGTGTTAGTTCTTTTCTGAAAGGAATCGGATGGGTTAAAATCCCACTAGAGCTGACCTTGGTCAGTCACTGCAGAACCACTACAGACGATAGGAAAAGTATATATTACTAGAAAGGGCTCTGTGTAATTTGTTTAATTGTATGATACATTTTCAAATGAATTACAACAGTTATATATAAATTTAAGGTTAGTTTATCTCTCAATGAAATATTTACAAGACAATTTTTCAAATATGTATTGTATTTGTAAACACATGTATGACAACGTTATTCATTGTGTAAACAAAATTGCGAGACTGCAGCTGCAATGGAAAATGAAAGTAATTTTTAAAATTTACAGGTCGTATGCTATACATTTATCACCAATTGGGGACCAATTCCTAATGGTTGGGGGTAATGCTATACCAGTCTCACAATTTTATCTTATCCATACGTTTAGTATGATTATTTAAAATGTTGCCGTACATGTACCTTGTTTCCAATTATCGCGTTACCTTGAGACGGTCCCTCGTTCAAAGCACATGTCGGCTTTGAATAACATCGACCGACACTCATTTCATCCATTCTGATGATTATTTCAACTCATTATGTTTCGAGTAAGAAACTTATGTATTACTAGATGACGATATTTTATGATGCCTTATTTGTTTAAAGTGTATTTTAATCCAATAGTGCCTCTCGGAACGTGCTCTGCTACTTTGTAATGGCTTCATAATTCTCAACATTTCAAGTTGCTGAGTACTCAGTAACGTTCCCGTTAACGGAGTTTGAGAGCGGTCAGGGAACCAGACTACCCGTTTCTAACCCGAATTGGAGAATCTCGAATGTCTCCGTTGTTTATGTTTATGTAAACATTAGAGGGTCTCCAAGGGAATAGAGAATATAAATAAGGCTCCCGTCGTTGCATATTTGACTTTAAAGCTGCACATATGCCCCTAGAGGGCGGCTGCAGCTATAAAACACCCAAGTCAGTCTGCATATTTGACTTGACAACTGTAAGTATTGCTAAGGAATTACTAAAAGTTCACACAGGGCAAAGTAAAATTATTCGCCCCAAAACAAGCTATATTATCATACATTGTAGTACACGTGCTCAAGTAGCAAAGTACTTAGAAATTACACAAATATGTGGCATGCCAGTAACTATGGAGCTGCATAACAAAACAAAAACCTTGAAACCAATACAAAGGGAATACACGAAGAACAAAAACTCAACAACTCAAAACAAACAGGAGATAACGGGAAAAAATGCAGACCTTAGAAATACACAATATCAACAACAACAACAACAACAACAGCCAAATATGAAATACAAATCAATCTTAAAACTCGAAGGTAAAATGGCTCAACTCAGTAATCAAGAGATACATGAAAAGCTTATTGAGGGAGGAAACAACATTACAAAAAACTACAGAATCGGGAAAAACAAGCAAAATCGAAATCATAGTGTAACTGTGATAGAGACCCTCACCCCTCTACCAACAATAATAAAATTCGGAACCTATGGAATTAGATGCAAAATCGAATCATTCATAAATAAACCAAGATTCTGCACAAATTGTCAACATTGGGGACATTATAAGGTCACTTGTACCTTCAAACACCTCTGCATTAACTGTGGGGGACCACATAATGGAGAATGTAAAATGCGTTAATTGCAAGGGAGAGCACCCTGCCAATTCTGAATTATGTCCAAGGGCGATCAAAGAAAAAGAAACAGTCTCCTTAATGAATACAAATAACTGGACATATGATAAAGCAAAACAGGAAGTAATATGGCAGAAACAAAACAAAACAAATAGCAACAAGAATCATAGTGAAACTAAAAATTCAAAACTACTAGACCCTCAAAATAAAATAAACACAATCATAACAACTGCTATAACTATGCAAAGTAGCAAATCAACATGCGATACCCAGACTCAAACTGAAACCTCTATTGATTTGGTGAACAATTTAACTCTCCCTACAATGGGACTAGCTATCTCTGAAATAGGTCGTTACATCAGTAACGCAACAAACAAGGATAAAACCTACATAACTACCCTCACAAATGGGCTCCGTGCCCTTTTACAACACATAGAAGAGGGTATTAAAACTGAAAAGATATTTCCCCAACATGAATAATACAACAATAGAGAATAACAATAGAAACATAAATAGACATAAATCAAATATAATAATATGGCAATGGAATGCTAGAGGGATAACAGTAAATATTAATGAACTAAAATTAAAACTAATAAATACATCAATTAAACCTGATATTATCTGCATCCAGGAAACTAAAATAACTTCTAACACTAAATCGTTTCTATCTATTCAAGGATATGCTCCTGGTTACTTTCAAAATAGGAAAGAAGGACAAGGTGGGGGGACTAGTTGTTTATTTAAGCAATAATATTCCATCAGCTTCAATAATTCCAATAGAATCAGATAGGATTAAAAAGTCTCAAATTGAAGTACAGGCCCTTTCAATAAATACGGGCAAAACCAAATGATATTAAAGAAACTCATAACCTTGCGCTACAAGCACTTAAATTACACATAGGAACTACTCAAGCAATTGTGTTAGGCGACTTCAATTCCCATAATGAAATATGGGGGTGGGTGGGTGAAATAACAAATAGTAGAGGTAGGAGGGTTGAAAAATGGATTAATGAATCCAACCTTGTAATACTTAATGATGGCACAAAAACCAGACTTAATCCGGTAGATGGCACTTTATCAGCCATAGATCTCACTCTATGTACTCCCAAACTTGCACAAATAGCATCATGGAGTGTAGAGCAAACAGACACGATGGGAAGTGACCACTTTCTTATAATAACCACACTACAAAACTCTGCACAATTAGAAACTAACAACAAAATCCCTAAATGGAACTATAAAAAAGCAGATTGGGATAACTTTCAACAAAATATTAAAAATGTAAAACTTGAGGATATTCAAAATGAAGACAGAGATCAATATTATGAAAATATTACAAATGCTATAATAAGGGCAGCTAATGCCTCTATTCCAAAAAACTAATTGCAAACCTACTAAACTTAGCGTCCCCTGGTGGACAAATGAAATTAACAATATCAGACAAAACAAGCGAAAAGCATTAAATAGATTTAAACGTACAAATAATATTGAGCATTTTAAGGAATATCAAAAATATGACACTGAATTAAAATATGCAATAAAACAGGCTAAAATGAAAACATGGCAACAATATTGCAGCAACTTAGATTATAAAACTAATTCAAAACAAGTCTGGGATAAAATTAGAATAATTAGGGGTAAACATACAAACAATACGCCCAAAATTAATAATACCAGTAACCATAAAGAGCAAGCTGACTCATTAGCAACACACTTCCAAGCTATGAGCAGTAATACAAATCACACCAAGAAATTTCAGGAACATAGAAATAAAATTGAAACTGACTATAAACATATATTTACAGATTTAGGGACCAAGAAGTTGAAGAACTCTTACTTAAATGATAAAATTACCCTTAATGAATGGTATCAAGCCCTTAAAACTAAACAAGACACCTCACCTGGAGAGGATACAATAGGATATTCAATTTATAAAAAATTACCTATCAACTTTATACAAATAATATTAAATATGTATAATAAGATTTGGAATACCGGAAAACTCCCAAAAAAATGGAAAACAGCAGTAGTTATTCCCATATTAAAACCAAATAAAGATAGAAATGATATAAATTCATATAGGCCCATTTCCCTTACAAATAATATGTGTAAAATTATGGAAATTATTATTAATAATAGACTTAAATACCATTTAGAAACTAATAATCTTATATCTAAAAATCAATGTGGTTTTCGTAATAATAGATCTACTATAGATCAATTAATTAAATTAGAATCTGCCATGAAACTTGCTTTCAATAATAATCAACCTAAAAACAAACGTTATTGCTGTCTTTTTAGATATGGAAAAAGCATTTGATCTTGTTTGGACAAAGGGACTATTAACTAAATTAAACCATTATGGCATAACAGGTAATATATATAACTTTATAAATGACTTTCTAATTGACCGCAAAATTATCACTAGGATAGGAACAACATATTCTGAAAAGTACACTTTAGAAAAATGGTACCCCTCAAGGGAGTGTACTCAGCCCTACCTTATTTAACATTATGATAAATGACTTAGATCAAAATTTAGCTACTCCACAAGTTGGGCTATCACAATTAGCTGATGATAGTGCCCTTTGGCGAGCGGGCAACCCATCCAACCAAAATCATATTGCTGAAATACAAAATAGTTTAGATAATATAGGTAACTGGGCTGATAAATGGGGATTTAAATTTTCACACCAAAAAACAGTAGCTGTACTATTTACCCCTTTTAAAAATAATATAATATATCCAAAACTCACCCTACAAAATCAAGACATAAAATTTGTAAAGGTAGTTAAATTTTTAGGAATGTACTTTGATCAACATATGAAATGGTCATATCATATTACAGACATAATTAAAAGATGTAATTTAGACCTTAATTTAATTAGAAGTACATGTATTCAAGGTACGCATTGGGGTGCCTGTCAAAAAACAATAATTACTCTATATAGATCACTTATTCGATCTAAAATTGATTACGGGTGCCAGATATATGCCACGGCATTACCAACACTGCTAAATAAAATTACACAAATTCAACGAAAAGCCCTTCTTATAGCAACTGGGGCATTGCCATCTACGTCGACAGAGGAGTTGCAGGTTCTGGCAGGTGAACCTCCGCTTCATTTGAGAAGACAAGAGGTCATGTTGAGATATGTCGCTCGTCTGTCAACTCATAATGAAACACACCCTACATTACAGGCCATTAAAAAATGCAATAAACCACTAATAAAACGAGGTAAATATACTAACTCATTTGGTAAACAGATACATAATATAAAAACCAAACTCCCAGTTGATATATTTCAAGTAGAAAAACTTAAACCTCCAATTATAATCCCCTGGAGAATGAACTATATACACGTAGATCTCTCCTTACAAAATCAAGGTAATAAAATACAGGACCCACATTTTTTGAAAATGCTTGTAAATGAAAAGATAAATAATAAATACAAAAATCATCTAAAAATTTATACGGATGGTTCCAAAAAAAATCGATCCTGCACGAACAGCGGCAGCATGGGTCCTACCTAATTTTCAAATACAAGAGGGCAAACGCTTACCAGACTATTGTTCCATATATAGTGTTGAATTTTGGGCTATACTACAAGCTCTGATATGGATACAACAACATAAACCTACAAAAGCACTAATTGTCAGCGACTCGCTTAGCGTCCTAAAAACTATTCATAATAATAACTCCAATAGTAGGAAAAACTTCCTTTATCAACTACAATATAAAATAACTAAACTCAAAACCCAAAATATTATAGTAGATTTTCTATGGGTACCTTCACACATAGATATAAAGGGAAATGAATTAGCTGACCAACTAGCTAATGACAAACTAAATGAACTGCACTATGAACCATTACTGTATAGCTATACTGAAATGTATAGACTAATACATGACATGATAAATAATATATGGCAAAACACCTGGAGCTTATCGACTAAAGGGAGAGTACTACATAATATTATAAAAACTGTTAAAAGAACAACAATAATACTAGGCAATACAAGACGTGAACAAATTAAAATAAATAGGATAATGATAGGAAAAACAAAGGTGGCTAACAGCTTTGGTAAATATCTAGGACCATTCCCCCATAACATAAACTGCTTTAAATGCAAACAACCAGAAGATCTAGATCATATATTCAACAAATGTACAAGCAATATTATAAATAGAAACACACTTAAAAATAAACAAAAACTAGGGAAATCAACAAGTGTATATCCAAACATACTTAATCTAACACAACTCAATATACAATTAACTACAAAAACATAATTGATTTTCTCATTAGTTCGAACCTAATTGACAAAATATAACACTATCATAGAATATTATGTACTAAATAAATTCTCAACAATTTACAATAAAGTAAAACATAAGTTAGATTATTGGATCGGACTGAGACTCTGGGGGGATGGTGAGAGGGGGGGCGCTTTGGTATTTGGTCTACAAGACCTTACGCACCTTGCGAGCCAATGTTGACCCATACTTGTCAGCTCACAGAGCTTCACGCCTTTTTGATCCCCATGATAACTCTAATATTAATAACATTATAAATATTAAAATAATTTCAAGAAAAATAATTAGTTAATTAATAATTATATTCAAACATCAAATAAATTAGCTGTAAACAAAATAATTTATCCCTGGTATTCTAAGAATAGGTAGAAATTACGATAAAGGATAGCCTGTGGCTCTGATAGGGTCGTGATGAGGGTGGGTGTTGATATTGGAATTCATATTGAACCTTACGCACCTTGCGAGTTTACACTCACTCATAGTCACGGTTTCTATCAGAAGCTACCGCTTATACAACCCGTATCGTAATTATATACATTAAACATTATGTAATATATGCCAGGGACGTCTTTCAGAAAGGAGCGAGGAGGGTTATCAATATTAGGTCCAAGTACCTTACGCAACTTGCGAGTTTATGCCAACCCATGCTCTGGACTTGACAACGTCACCCGCAAGAAAGTGTTACATGGACCTTATATTCTTTAACATTTAATCCTTGAACCTTAAAATATATCAATATTATATACTAGTATTAGAACATCCTCTTTGTCCTACACATCAAACTTCATTTCTTCTATTTGTGCAGCCCTATGCACACTATCCTTAAATGATAGTTAATGGCACAGAGTAATTCTAAAACAAACCCTCTGAGAAAAGGGACATAACCTGCCAAGACAGAAAAGGACTTAACCTGCCAAAGGAAGAATTGAAGGACAAACAGACTGCAATCCAGATTTAGGATCAAAAGAGAGATGTTCCAACAATGCACTATTGAGATCTGGACTTCTAAATTGCCATAAACAGCCCTTTTTAGGGCTATTAATATTAACATTTATTAGAATCATATTAATTATTAATTACTTATTTCATTATCATAACTTATTATATATTTATTATTTTTATTTATATTTTATTTTAATTTATTTTATTTTATTTTTATTTTATTTTATTTTTTTTTATTTTATTTTATTTTATTTTATTTTATTTTATTTTAAAAAAAAAAAAAAAAAAAAAAATGTATATATCTTTTTCTTACTTATCCATTCCCTATTTCAAAACCCTTTACTAAGTCACGGTTGTGATATGACAAAACATGGGATCCCCGATTGCGCTAGGCTCCTCTGCAAACAGGTCCTAGGATAATACTAGGAATACCTGCACTGGCACCACATAAATGAAAGCACTATTCATATGTGTTACAAAGTGGAAAGACGGGTAGGCCTTTACGGAGATCCTATGAATAGCATATATGGGCTCCCGGTTGGGGTTATTTTTGGGGAATAGGGGAAAGTTGGTGAAACTGCACAGGAACAGGCCCTTTCCCATATCAGGAATCGCCTGGATTGGGGCCCGCACAGGTGTACAGCCTGGTACAGCTCTGTGCCTAACCCAGTCAATCCTGCAGGGAAACCGACAGACCCCTTCCACCCCCATTCTAAATATCTGTCTGTCCGTCTGTATTGTCATGTTCGTTTTCTCTGTTACATGTTTATAGACATTGAATTCTCGCAGTATCGATTGGCATGAGAATTCCATTTGACTAACCAAACTTCCAACCAAATATGACCATTTCGGATCACACCCAACAAAATTCATAACTTACAACAACCTAATCTGAACAAACTAACAGTCACTCTGACAACCTAGTATAGGTATTTTGTTTTTTCTAGGGTGAACTGCCCTCTTAAGAAGGGTTTTTTGCCAGCTGGATAGGGAACTGTACAGTACACTCTGTACTTAATTAGGGGCATAGTGATAAGTGTTAGGAAATTCTGTAACTTATAAATCTCGATATAATTGCACAGGTGGCTAACACATCATTGGTGTATATGGCATCCACTAGCACAACTGGACTAAATTTGATACAAAACCAAGGGAGCTTTCGGCAGGGTGTGGCATCTGTGGCTGTTGCTGTCTTTCTCCTTGCGTGTTCGGTGTGTGTTGCTGCTTCGCGGGTTGTGTTCTCCGAGAGTGCCTTGGGGGCGTCTCGTGTTTCTTTGTGGGGGTGTGTGGATGTGCGTTTGGCGCTGCCTCTGCGTGGGGGACGACGAGGGATCTGACTGGGACCTTTTCCGCCTTTTCCTCTTCCTGCGGCTGTCGCTTCCAGAGGTTGTTGGGGGAGGTGTGGCTGGGCCTTTACCTACCTACCCCAGGGCTTACATCTATATCGATAGTTACTTATTAGTAATTCGGTATAACGCCCTAATTAATAAGTGCATTAGTATAAATGTCCAGCGATATGCTGGATATAAAAGTAGCACAAATGACCCTCAGTGTTCGGTTGCTACTATAAAACCCCAACTTGCTTTGCTTGCAGACGAGAGACTGACTGTATTGAAATCAGAACTGTCGTTACAATTTCAGATCATAACTTAAAAATTCTAAATCTAAATTCTCCTCAGTCATGAATAATTTTATACAAGTAAAAACCCTCTATGAAAGTGATATGTTATTGGAATGACTAAATTCGGATTTGCCCATATTTTGATTTATATAAAATTCGGATTTGTCAGATTTTGATTTATATCACCTGTTTCGGATTTGTCCAGATTTTGATTTACACAAATTTCAGATTTGACTAAATTTCGGAGATTGACTAGATTTTTGTCTGAAGGTTTTTCTTTTATAGAATTTCTGTAATAAGGGTTAGTACCAGTTTCCAATAGGATTAATCTTTGATGTTATAAAACATTAACTTTATTTTATAAAATATTTATTTTATAAAATCAAGTTCATAAAACATTGATGCTGAAATTGATATCCTTTTAAGCACACACACAAAATTGTGTATTAAACAAACAAGATTGTTTGATATATTAAATGTATAGTCATAAGTAAAATTATTATTGTGTATGTCAATGTAATTGTGATCTTTCGAGAAAGAAAATAAGAGAACACAATAAAAGTAAAACATAATTTATTATTTTATTTGTCATAGATAATACAGTTCTTCATTCTCCTCTATAATCTCTTCTGTCATTCTAGTCTTTTATTTTACAGAAATATCAATACAAACACCACAATAAAATTGCTACATGCATTTCACCTCAAGCCAGTACCAGGCGAACCCAGAATAGGTTATGACTGAAAGAACCTTAGCAAACAGTCGTAACGATATATATATATATATATATATATATATATATATATATATATATATATATATATATATCCTGATTAGAATCTCATACATTTTTATTGACTGATTTTTGCATTTTTAATTTATTTTGCCCCAGCGCCGGATTAAGCACCGTGGAGGCCCATAGGCAGTCAAACTTTTGGGGCCCCAGACCCACGGTCACGGTCTCATGGGGGCCCCTGGTGGCCCCTGATGGGGCCCATAAAAGTCGTGGGGCTCATAGGCAGTTGCCTACTCTGCCTAATGGGTAATCCGGGACTGTATTGCCCATTCGGATTTTGACTGTTCAGATACAATTTAGCTGTTCTGGCCTTTAATGCCCTTTTTAAGCACAATATGAGGTATACAAAGTGTTCAGTATAACTGGTGGAGGAAGAATCTTTAAATGTTAAAGGGATATTTGTCTTAAAATCAGATAATGATCATAACTATTTGATTGCAATAATTTTATAATATATTTCCTTTGAAGACATTTATAGATTTATGAAATATCTGGATGAGGCATTGCAAAGGAAATGGAAGAAAGTTATAAATGTTTCTGCCTGCAATTTAATTTAAGAAATAAAAAGATGTCTATTCCAATACATATACATGTTTTCAGTGCTTTAGTTATCACAGAGGATACAGTTTGGAGTGGATTGTTATTGTTAGTTTGTTTCTAATATGGAGAAATAAAAATAAAGATGTCTACAATGTTTCACTCTAGCTGTGCATGTTACATTATAAAGCATATTATTTTTGATGAAACATGACCTAAAACTATTTAAATTGATATATCCTTGTCTCTTTCCATGCTTTTTTTAGTGAGGAAAGAGTCACTTCTTGAATGTCTTATCTTCAATATCACAGGTTACATATCATATTTTATTTCACAGCAGTAAATCAACAGGATAAAACAATATTTTGTTTCCATGGTATGCCTTGCATGAATTGACCTTAGAGAATCATTTCAGCCAAATTAATATAGACCCCAAAATAAGAGGCCATTAGTGGAAAAGAATGCCTCCCTTGTATTGTTGCAATTACCTGCTAATATATAAATGAAGTTTGATGTATGTTGTAAGGTTAGCACACATAAGTAAAAGTTTTTATTTCATTCAAGTTGGGGAGATTTTACAAAAAATCTTGGTATATGGAAATTTAAAGAAATGTTGTGAAAAAGTTAAGGATATTTGTAGTCAGCGAGTACTGTTAGTCTGGGAAATATTTATCGCTAATTAGGAAAATTTCAATATCAACAAGAATGCAAGATGTATTGTGTGTCCTATTAAATGTTATATAGTACATCATGTTTTAAATATTTTCCATTGACTTGATTAATGACAATTCAAAATCAAAAGAGAGAGAGAGAGAGAGAGAGAGAGATAGAGAGAGAGAGAGAGAGAGAGAGAGAGAGAGAGAGAGAGAGAGAGAGAGAGAGTTATTATTCCTTGATGAAACTGAGTGGGAGAGCTGATTATTATGTGATTAGATTGTTACACATGAGTATACTAACTGTGTGGTTAAAATAATTACACATGAAATGTAAAGCTGTTTGGTCAAATAATTACAAATGAAATGGTTAACTATTTGGTCTAATAATTACATATGAACTGATTCATTGTTTGGTCAAATAATTACATATGAACTGATTAGCTGTTTGATCAAATAATTACAAATGAAATGAATAACTGTTTGGTCTAATAATTACATATAAACTGATTCATTGTTTGGTCTAATAATTACACATGAATGATTAGCTGTTTGATCTAATAATTACTTATAAACTGATTAGCTGATAATTATACATGAATAATTGCCTGCAGATTATTTTTTGATGTACTTTTACTGAAAGGTTGCTATTTTTATTTCTCTGTATTTTGAGCTGGGTTTGTGGTACTAATATGTACATATACTTGATATGGGATTTTGGTACTAATATGTACATATACTTGATATGGGATTTTGGTACTAATATGTACATATACATGGTATGGGTTTGTGGTACTAATATGTACATATACTTTGTATGGGTTTGTGGTACTAATATGTACATATACTTGGTATGGGTTTGTGGTACTAATATGTACATATACTTGGTATGGGTTTGTGGTACTATTATGTACATATACTTGGTATGGGTTTGTGGTACTAATATGTACATATACTTTGTATGGGTTTGTGGTACTAATATGTACATATACTTTGTATGGGTTTGTGGTACTAATATGTACATATACTTGGTATGGGTTTGTGGTACTAATATGTACATATACTTGGTATGGGTTTGTGGTACTAATATGTACATATACTTGGTATGGGTTTGTGGTACTAATATGTACATATACTTTGTATGGGTTTGTGGTACTAATATGTACATATACTTGGTATGGGTTTGTGGTACTAATATGTACATATACTTGGTATGAGTTTGTGGTACTAATATGTACATATACTTGATATGGGTTTGTGGTACTAATATGTACATATACTTGGTATGGGTTTGTGGTACTAATATGTACATATACTTGGTATGAGTTTGTGGTACTAATATGTACATATACTTGATATGGGTTTGTGGTACTAATATGTACATATACTTGGTATGGGTTTGTGGTACTAATATGTACATATACTTGGTATGAGTTTGTGGTACTAATATGTACATATACTTGATATGGGTTTGTGGTACTAATATATACATATACTTGGTATGGATTTGTGGTACTAATATGTACATATACTTGGTATGGGTTTGTGGTACTAATATGTACATATACTTGGTATGGGTTTGTGGTACTAATATGTACATATACTTGGTATGGGTTTGTGGTACTAATATGTACATATACTTGGTATGGGTTTGTGGTACTAATATGTACATATACTTGGTATGGGTTTGTGGTACTAATATGTACGTATACTTGGTATGGGTTTGTGGTACTAATATGTACATATACTTGGTAAGGGTTGGCTGTTTGGAAGATCGTGGTCAACTTTAATTACATTATTCCTTTAGTTATGGCATCTACCTCAGATGTGGAAGGTCATGGGTTCCAACCCTGGATGAGTCATACCATAGCTTGGTGCTCAGTATTAAGAGGTTAGTTTTGGGACTGGTAGACCTGGTGTCAGGATAATGTGACAATAATGTGACATGATAGTGGGCCATGATTTCCACATGATCCAGAGCTAGACATCACTAGGTATTAGACATGAAACATGTGGACAGTGAGATCTTGCCTTTAGAGAAATTAGGGAATTTTAGTTTCATTAACCTGCTGCAATCTGTTTTTTAAAAATAAAAAGTAATTTTTTTGCAATTTATTCATCTATACACACACACATATATATATATATCTTAATCTAGCTACTAATCTATACACATAAGACTGCAAAAATACTTATAGATATATCATTTTATATAAAAATAAACTATACATATACAACTACATCGGAGTCTGTCTCAGTTGTGGGAGGTCGCATGTTCGAACCTAGGCTGAGTCATAATAAAAACTTATAAAAATGGTACTAGTAGCTGCCTTGCTATGTGCTCAGAGGTTAGTGTTAGGACTGGTCAGCCTTGTGTCATGATAATGTGACTGGGTGGGACATAATTGTACATGTCTATGGCATGATGTCCATGTGCTTGACATCACTATAAACTGCTACATTGCATAAATTGTAGTGATATGACTGAAAAATTGCTAAGCTATGTATAAAATGCAAATCACACACACACAGACACACACACAGACACACACACACACACACACAACTACATGGGGTGGTATGGTATCTCAACCAATAGAGTTTTAGACTTGTAATCCAAGAGATACCAATTTGTTATCAACCCAGGTTGGCTGCTCTCAGTACATCATTGAGAAAGGCATTTTGCTGCCATTTCCAAGGTATGATATAATAAAAGTGACATTAAGGTTGTCCAAAACAAAAAGCATAGCATGATTATATCTTAAATGTATGTGATGAGCTATCAATCTTTTTACATAACTACATGTGTATCTATCTATATACATGCAATAACATGTATATATCTATCATATTTCTATACACATACGACTAGTTATGTATCAAAGTTGCCTATCATTTATCTATGTGTGTATATTTATGTGTGTAAGTATACCCATATCAATACAACTACATTTGCATGTTTGTATATTCATGTGTGTAAGTAGACCCATATCAATACAGCTACATTTGCATGTGTGTATATTCATGTGTGTAAGTAGACCCATATCAATACAACTACATTTGCATGTGTGTATATTCATGTGTGTAAGTAGACCCATATCAATACAACTACATTTGCATGTGTGTATATTCATGTGTGTAAGTATACCCATACCAATAAAACTAAATTTGCATCTGTTTGAGTATGCACATTTATATATCTATTTATTTACAATTGTAAGAAAGTACTAATGGCATCAATACAAGTGTTTTAGTGGCATCAACTGAAAGATATTTACGAATGGAACTGATACATCTCAATTCAAGATATGCAGCCCTGCATATGTTCATGACATGTTGGTGCAATGTGAGAGTACTGTCTAGAGTAACACCTAGGTTCCGTACTGACTATGAGAATTTAATGTTGGTGTTTCTGATATTTATTGTCTGAGGTAAAGGATGTGAATGAGAAAGTCTTTGTGTTGTGATCAGAATAGTCTCAGTTTTATCATCATTCATCTGCAGCTTGTTACATATCATCCATGATTTCACATCAGAAATGCACTTCTCTACTCCATGGATGGTAGCATCAACTTCAGTTGGGTGGCTAGACTTGTATATTTGGGTGTCATCAACATACATGTACAATTGGTGCGACACTGGGTGATGATCTATGACACTTGAGAGCAGCTGAGTATACAGAATGAAGAGAACAGATCCCAGTAGAACAACACAACATACGTCAACATTGCTGGAGTGTATTCCATTTGCAGATATAATTTGTGTCCTGTTGACTAAGTAGGACTTGAACAACTGTAAGGCTATATTCTGAATGCCAAATACATGCTGGAGACGGTGAAGTAATATATCATGGTCTATTGTGTCAGATGCTGCAGATAAATCCAGGAGAGTGATGACTGTAATCTTTCCACTATCCAAAGCAGAGAGAATGTCACTAAATACTTTCAGAAGAGTAGGTTCTGTACTATGGCAAAGGCGATATGCAGACTGTACATTGCTAAAAAGACTGTTTGAATTCAAATGAGATACAAGTTGAGTTAGAACAACCTTTTCATAAGTTTTTGATATGAATGGGAGATTAGAAACTGGACGGTAGTTCTTTAAATCGTTATGGTCCAGTGTTGGTTTCTTCAGCAATGGCTTTACGATGGCAGTTTTGAAAAATGATGGGAATTCCCCTGATGAGAGAGAGATATTAATAACATTAGTTAGTGAAGACAATATTGGGTCTGAGCATTCAAGCAGCAGTGATGTCGGAATTGGATCAAGTTCACAAGACTTTGGTGCACTTTTCATCACGACTGTCCATACTAAATCAATAGAAACAGGTTCAAATGCTCCTAACGGTTGTTGCTGAAATTCTGCATCATAACTGTATGGTGACGAATCAGTTGAAATTGTGCTGTCAAGCGAATCTCTAATGGTTTGTACTGAATCTCTAATGGATTGTACTTTGTCATCGAAGAAATTTGCAAATTGGTATGGTAGGTCTAGTTGACAGAAGGTTGTTGGAAGTGGTGTATATTTGTTCCTTGACATCAGTTTGTTAGTTATCTTGAGGAGCTCTTTGCAGCTGGAACTCTCCGTGATCTTAGTACTGTAATGGGATGATTTGGTTAAATGGACTATGTTTGTGACGTTCTTAGCAGCTTCGTAGATTTGTTTATGAATAGCGAGTCTGGTGGAAAGCCAAAGCCTCTCTGCTTTTCGGCGATGTCTTTTAGCAGTGCGAAGCTGGTCCCTAACACTGCTATACCATGGAGAACACTTTTTTTATTGATACTCTGCATTTGGTGGCTGGGGCATGTTTTTCAAGCAATGAATGCAGGCAGTTATCAAGTTGTTCCGCTGTTGGATGTAAGAAAGTTGTTAGGTTTTCTTGGATGTCATGCATGAATTTGGTTCTATTTATCATACGGAGGTTTCTCTTTGTAGCAAATATAGTTGGAGGGTTAGGGACTGATACGTCGAGATGGCATACAATGCAGAGGTGATCCGATGAAAGTTTGTGGGATACAAGGGTGGATTGCAGAATATTATCATCAGGTCTATAAAGAAACCAGTCTAAAATGTGACCAAGTTTATGGGTAGGTTGGTTAACTGACTGTTTAAGATTGAAAACATGAATGGAATCTAGGAGTTTTGACATGTATGGTTTTCCAGGACAGTCAAAATGAAAGTTGAAATCTCCAAGAATAATTAGGTTGCCACCTATCGAATTTTCATACCATGAGCCCATACATTTATACAACAAATAATATATCAGCTCCAATATATAATGTGTCAGCTCCATGAGCCGATATATTTATACAACACATAATGTATCAGCCCCATGAGCCCATACATTTATACAACACATAACATATCAGCTCCATGAGCCCATATATATATATATATATATATATATATATATATATATATATATATATATATATATATATATATATATATATATATATATATATATATATATACAACACATCATCTATCAGCCCCATGAGCCCATACATTTATACAACACATAACATATCAGCTCCATGAGCCCATATATATATATATATATATATATATATATATATATATATATATATATATATATATATATATATATATATATATATACATACAACACATAATGTATCAGCCACATGAGCCCATACATTTATACAACACATAATATAACAGCTCCAATATATAATGTATCAGCTCCATGAGCCCATACATTGATACAACACATAATGTATCAGCCACATGAGCCCATACATTGATACAACACATAATGTATCAGCCACATGAGCCCATACATTTATACAACACATAATATAACAGCTCCAATATATAATGTATCAGCTCCATGAGCCCATACATTTATACAACACATAATGTATCAGCCACATGAGCCCATACATTTATACAACACATAATATAACAGCTCCAATATATAATGTATCAGCTCCATGAGCCCATACATTGATACAACACATAATGTATCAGCCACATGAGCCCATACATTGATACAACACATAATGTATCAGCCACATGAGCCCATACATTGATACAACACATAATGTATCAGCCACATGAGCCCATACATTGATACAACACATAATGTATCAGCCACATGAGCCCATACATTGATACAACACATAATGTATCAGACCCATGAGCCCATACATTTATACAACACATAATGTATCAGCCCCATGAGCCCATACATACATATATATATATATATATATATATATATATATATATATATATATATATATATATATATATTGTTACGTGCTTAGGCTCGAATAAGCAGCAACACAGAAAGAGTGAAAACTAACAAGCTTGTATAAATTGAACAATGAATTTATTAAGTACAATTATTTTCATAAAATAAATAAACTTACGGTTTTAGAGAATCAAATCCAACAAATATAGAATTCACAAAAATAATCCACTAATAGAATTGCAAGTCCTGATAAATAAATGTTCTAATAGTTCCAGGTTCGAATCTTGATGATGTAATCCAAAATGGCTGACAATGTCACGTGATGCAGTTCTTGTTTTGTTGTTCTTGTTTTGTTATCATCCAAATGAAAATCATAAACACATGTCCTTTTCCAGATAATTCTTCTTTCTTCAATGAATTGACACAAAGTCCAGAACAAAATAATTAAAATTAACACTCAAACATGAAATACGCAACTAATAACTTACAGCCCAAAGATTCTACTGATTTGTTCTATCCCAATCAACAGTTCTTATACTTGTTTTTCTTAAGTAAACAAGTGATCACGTGATTTTCTAGAAATTGATAGAAGTTCATGGAAGGTCACAGAAAGAGACTGCCTTCACTAAGAATCACGTACTCTAGATATTTACTACCCCTAAGAACTAAAATTAAAAATGTTGTCCTTGAAATTAACCAATAATTTTAGAGGCCTGTTTATCAATCTGAAGCAAGGTCAGATAAAGAGGTAACCAAGCCAAGGTCAAAACTTGTTTACAATTAGAGAATGGTCAGGCTGAACTTTCTAGAAAAAATTCCCAATCAATTCATTTTAAAGGCAAAATGACAAATTTGGATTTAACATTTAAAAATAAATAAATTAAATCCAATAGCCGTAACAATATATATATATATATATATATATATATATATATATATATATATATATATATATATATACAACACATAATGTATCAGCTCCATGAGCCCATACATTTATACAACACATAATGTATCAGCCCCATGAGCCCATACATTTATACAACAAATAATATATCAGCCCCATGAGCCCATACATTTATACAACACATAATGTATCAGCCCCATGAGCCCATACATTTATGCAGCACATAATGTATCAGTTTGAAAAATGTATCTTATGCCAAGACGCTGTTTACTAGTTTGGAAGGCAAAATATTGTAAGCAAGCAAATATTTAGCAGTGTATTTTACTGTCTCTTTAAATTCTAAAATGAATTCTATGTGGAAAAAAAAGTCAAAGGAATGTAAGAGAATAATGCCGTTAGGATAAGTTTATATTTCTTCTTTTGTTAATTTTTGCATGCATTTTTAAAACAATATTGTATTCCTAGAAATACATATACAACTAACTTAACAATTTAAAAAAAAATTCATATTGTTTGTTTTAATAGAGAGATTTATGTGGTGCAAAGTTTGTAAATGACACTGGTTCTCTTGGCATATTAGCTTGTTCATGTAGGATTGACTAAAATTACTGAGGTTTGTATATCAATATCTAGTAATGTGCAAGGAAATAATTGATATATAGGATACAAGTGTCCATTTTGATTAGGGGTTAGCTAAGTAGTCTAAAGCTCTTGCCTTTAAAGACCATTCAAATCTCAACTTTGCTTTAAGTCTTAATCGATTAACGTGAGTAAGCTTGCCAGTAGCTTCCCATGAGGCAGTGTTTCTTCCCAGTTTTATTCCTCTACCACACCGCTCCGGTGCCCCTAGTGGTTAGAGCGTCCACCATGGAAGTGGGAGGTTGTGTGTTCGTTCCCCAGCCAAGTCATGCCAAAGACTTACAAAAATGGTACTAACAGCAGCCTCACTCAGTGCTCAGCATTAGTGTTAGGACTGGTTGGTCTGGTGTCAGGGTAACATGACTGGGTGGGACATCATACTACATGTCTGCGGCATGATGCCACAGTGCTAGACATCACTATAAACTGCCTCACTGCAGACATCATAGCGATATAACTGAACAAGTGTTAAAGCTACGTTAAAAGTCCCAATCTCTCTCTCTCTCTCTCTCTCTCACACACACACACACACACACACACACACACACACACACACACACACTTCCTCTGCCTTTGACCTTTAAGGAATAGAGGTCAGGAAGTCAAAATGTTTTCTTTATTGTCAGTAAATCAGTTAATATTTCATTTCAGTTACTCTTTTAATTTTCAGTGCTATTATTTCATTTTCATTATAGTATATGGCTATAGATACTAAAATTTAAATTGGAGTATGTTTGAGGTTAAATGCTTCAAAATATTTACCATATTTATATTTATATTGATATTATGCAATTAGCACCTTTATTTTGAGGTTATATTAGGAATTAATCATCAGATGCATCTGTTATGTTACACCAGGGGACCAGTTACTTTGCGTATTTCATAATTAAAATTTGGGAAACAATTCTATGTATTTTTTTAATGATGTCACATGGTGTACTTAGCTCAGCAAACCAAGTGGGTACTTTTCACTTTAATAGTTAGATGCCTAAGTTGTTAGATGCCTAGGTAGTTAGATGCCTAAGTAGTTAGATGCCTAGGTAGTTAGATGCCTAGGTAGTTAGATGCCTAAGTAGTTAGATGCCTAAGTAGTTAGATGCCTAGGTAGTTAGATGCCTAGGTGGTTAGATGCCTAGGTAGTTAGATGCCTAGGTAGTATACTTGCATCAAGAATTATAAATTCAATTTGTACTAAATTAGGTATTGTTTATTGAATTTGTATGGAATCTACAAAATAGTTGAAAGAGTGTAACCAATAAGGTGACAAGCTTTTAAAATGGAAGCAAGTTGGTTGTAAAAATGAACTATTTCACCACGCTTGGTTGTGGTTATTTTAGTTTTGACAACTTCTCAGTTGCATTCTATGGATTATAAATAATTTTAAATGATATATCATTACATAATATACTTTTTAATGTGACATAAAATACCAAATAACATTTTCCAATATGTAAAAGTGAATATCACATCTTGAGTATTTTGTATGGAATGGTATGAAATGCATACACATTCCAATATTAAATAGTATGTGTGTGTGTGTGAATTGTATTTTTAATGTAGTTTCAACAATTGTTCAGTGATACCACTTTGATGTCTGCAATGTAACAGTGTATACACATCCAAGGCAGATACCCAAACAAATATTCCATGCAAGGGTTGGCCTCATCCGCTACCTGCACATGCATAGAACAGAACCAGCCTATCCAACCCTTGGATGATTATAGTGGCCCTCGACGAATCGATGGACAGATAACAACAGTGAAGTCTAGGACTGGGGCATCATTCCAATCCAGACCACTCCAGTAGCCTAGTGATTAGAGTGTCTGCCGCGGAAGTGGAAGGTTGTGGTTTGATCCCTGGTTGAGTCATACCAAAGACTTACAAAATGGTACTAACTGCTGCCTCGCTTGATGTTCGGCATTAAGAGGTTAGTGCAAGGACTGGTCAGCCTGGGGTCAGGCTAATGTGACTGGGTGGGACATCATGCTACATGTCTGCAACATGATGCCCCAGTGCTAGACATCACTATAAACTGCCTCACTGCAGACATCATAGTGATATGACTGAATTTTTTTTAAGCTATGTTAAAATTGCTAATCAAACAAAATCATTCAAATCCTAACACCAGACTGACCATTCCTAGCACTAAATTCTTAATGATGAGTACCAAGCAAGGCAGTTGCTAGTACTATTTTAATATATCATTGGTATGACTCTGCAAGGATTCAAACCTGCAACCTCCACATGCAAGACACTCTAACCTGTAGGCCATAAGAGTGTATACAGTATTAAAAAGAAACATTAAAGACAACAGAATGCCCCATGGGCTTCATTGTAATATATAAACGATTTATGATTCTTTCACTAAATTTGGAGTTTGATGCACAGTAAATCTCTAGAATCAATATAATTCTTCACACTTTTATTGTAATGTAAACAAAATAAGTATATTCTATAATGAAATCAAGTACACCATTGTTTATAACATCCCTTTGATTAATTTGTAATGTTTATTGGTCACTATTTTTTGCTTGATAAAGTACTAACCTCATCTACCTTATTATTATGCCCCTTGTATACCAGGTGAATGTCTTGATCTAATCAATTTTTCCATTTCCATTTTGTTAATTTTCTGATTTGTTCTAATTGCAAACAAGTCATTCACCTTTACAACCATTAGCATTTTGGAAAGGTCTTAGATGTTTTAGTTATTTCTTCACATGTTCCTCATGTTTTTGGAGAAAGTAGCTTACATTATACTGGTTTTTATAATCCTTGAGCTCAGTACATTTTTTCCAGAAACTGCCAGTGCTGTATCAGCACATATGATACATCTCTAGAGAATGTCTTTTTCTGCTTTATTGGCAGAAAACTATCTGATAACAGATTTATGATTTCTGACAGAGTGCTCCTGAACTAGATCAGTTTTGATATATTCCCAGAACACCATGGGAAGTTGTGGGTGCATTTTCCTGAACTCTGAAAGAGTCTCAAAATGTACTCTACTTTTAGGGAATATTTCATATTTTGTACAAAGACCTTTGAATGTCAAGAGTGAATTAAAAATAATGAAGAATTATACATACTATTTGCTACAAGCCTAATTTTGTCATCTTTGCTAGGCAGTGCCATCTGCTTGCATTATATGCTTTGCAAAATGGACAGATTCATAAATAGTTATAAAACTTAATCTTCAGACTCAATAGAAGTTTAGTCACTAGATTCAACACCAATTAAAAGTAATTCTCCAGAGGATAATGTTGTGAAATTCTGTACAATGATGTATTAAATCTTAGTAAGCTGTCTCATCTAGTGAAAACAAATAGCCATATACTACAAGAAAATTTATATTGTTTCCTACATGACATCTATTGTATTAGATTTGGATATTTAAACTGATTGAGTGGAATGTTTCATGTTGGTAATAGTATTTTATCATTAATACCAAAAATACTACATTATGTTGGGATCATGCAGCTTCCATTGGTGGTCACGGGATTTTAAGAATGTCTAAGTGGACCCTTCAACCTTCATATTTACATCAGCTCCCTTGCAAGTTTGTATTGTACTGAAACAAATCTGTCTGGATGGCAGATGAATTGGCATTGTACAATCTGTGCGCCTTCCGGAAGAAAGAAAATATAAAATAAGGTATGCATACTACGTGCACATTTAAAATATATATCAGAAAGAGAAAAAAAGTTTTTTTTTGAAGAGCAAGCTATAGCAAGCACTTTCTTGAGATTAACATGGATAGAGTGACAGGTGACAAGCATTAAAAAGGATCAAACCTAGACATTTTACATAAGATAAGGCCAATTATGAATTGGAACCTTGGATATGACCTTAATGAAAAGCAATATATGACAAACGTTTTGTTTGCAAAGCATGTGTCCAAGTCCAAAGTGTTCTGAAATTAAAAAGGATAACAGTGTACTGACATGAAAATATAATCATACTATATATGGATACAAACATGCTAATCAAACTTCATTTATGTCATTTATATTTCAAAATCCTGATTTTCTCCCAAAATATATCATTAAAAAGTTCAGATATATCTAACATTGAAGTCAAATTAGGCCATTGTTATATGCACACAAATATGTCAATCAGAATATGAAGTGAACAAAACGTGTTTACACTATATCAACGCGATTCATTAGCTATGAGAGTCAACCGCGTTTGATGTGAAACCGCTGAATATTGAGGTATATAAAGTCACTATATCGTCACAGTCCATGTTATAACTTTAAAAAAAAAAATGCAACTGAAAAAATACTCTGACCTGCACGTGACTCCGTCTAACATGTAGTAAATCAGTGTCTTGTATACATCAAGATGCATTCGAATAACGCTCCTGTCATATGTTCCAGAAACTGACTGCTTTACAAAACTTTAACAATGGAATTGATCTACAGTATGAACGGACGGATGCAAAGGTGTACATACATATGCACGGACACGTAAACGAACGTTCACGTAATTGTTATTTGAAGATTCAGCTAAGGTTGTTGCAACAAAACTCTGGTATTTAATGATCTAAAAATAAATGATAGACAATTTGTAAGCAGCGTCCAAATACTAATAACCAGGTGAACCGATTATGTAAGAGTAAAAGAGTAAACAATAACCACTTCAGCGGGTTCCATTATACTACCCAGATTATAAATGTCCATGTTATACTCTATGGATTTATAGACGAGGGAAAAAATGTTACAAAATCGAAAGCATACAAAATTGCAGTCAATTCATTAATTGGACTGGACTTACTTGTTACGTGAATACTCCGTATTATGCACAGTACTTAATGTAGGATTTTGTCGCCCTAGGCACTGGAAGAGTTGACATCCTCCAAACACACCTATAAAAGCAGAGCTTTTAATGACTTCCATCCTTTTATCAGAACCAGCAGCACAATGCTGCATCACTTTCGAAAAGGTTGCCAACCCCCTTACTCAACATATGCTACCTCCTCTAGGTTGTGTACTCTCAAAACAACAGCACAGAGTATATTCAAAATTAATAGCGAAAATTTAGGCCTTATACCCTGGAGTATGGAAGCAACTTATTGTCCAGACGAATCCCACAATAAGCCGCCTGACCTCCCTTGCCACGACCAAACATATCTTGCCATACGTGCAGTGCACAACACTTAACAGCGGTATCGACTGAGTCTAGGGATGAGTGTGTGTTGGGTCCATTCCCACTCACCCCAAGGTCTAACATTCAAATCGATAGTTGCTAAGTAGCGACTCCGATCTGACGACCAAATTAAATAGTAATCTATGAGTACATACATACCTGGGGGATGTGGCTCACATTCCTTCCCCCAAGAGTTATTAATTATCTAGCCGTGCTGGAAATTAAACAGTGCTACATCTCACTAGTGGACGCACATCACTTTAATTCAAATAGACAGTCAGTTACCTCCATCCTTTAAAAGCCTATGCCTTCGTAAGTCTTCAGATTTTAAACCCAGACTGTACTCCGGGGGAAATCTGCCACCCCTGCAATTTATCGCAGTAGGTAGCTGCCTTTAATGTTTAATTAGTAAATCCGATACTGCTGCGTATTTGGAGAATGATAGATAGCGCAAATACTTCCTTCCAATACCAAAACTTATTTTCCTCTCTAAACCCAGTCTGTTTATAAACATTTTTGCACCCGTCAAGTTTTAACGTATTATGACTTAAAGGGTGCCTTCCCTTGCTAAGATATTTATATCGTACCTGGGTCTAATTTAGGCCAGTGGGTCGAACTGTACATTGAAGTACAAAGTCACTAATCCTTCGCAAGGTAATATAACAATCTGATACTTGTTCCGGGAACGCAGGCAAGTAGTTTACATTCCATTGGTTTTCTTTTTGAATCTTGTTAAATTGTGTGCAAAACAAACGTATAAGAGAAATAGTTATAAGCTGGATCTCATGTAATTACATTTTAATCGGTTGAACAAAACGAAAGATCAATTCAAAATGGCGACAAGAGGACACGAATGCAGTATTTGTATGGATAGTTTTAAAAATCCTAAGCTTATATCCTGTCACCACAGTTTCTGTCACAAATGTCTGGAGGATTATGTACGTGCTAACCTTCGTAATAGTCGATTTGATTGTCCCCTCTGCAGAACAAGCGTAGAGTTACCGAAAGGGGGTGTGTCAGGTTTTCAAAGTAACTTTTACATTGATACTGAGAATGGTGAAAAATTTGCCTGTGATCTTTGTGGCCCGAAAAGCATAGCATGTGGTAGATGTTTGGATTGTGAGGAGAACTTGTGTCAGTCTTGTTGCCATGCCCACGAGAAATCGAAAGTGAGTAAGCATCACAAAATAAGCGATTTGGGTTCTTTGGATCTAGAAATGAAAGGCAAGATTCGACAAAGAATATTCTGTGAGAAACATCCTGATGAAGAGATCAAGCTTGTTTGCCAAAAGTGTAAAGTAGCGATATGTGTTTTGTGCAAAGTTTTAAATCATGATACGCACGCTTCAAAAACTGTCGCTGACGCAGCAGCTGAGGTGCAACAGAGTTTGGAGACAAAATTAGACACGTGCACCGAAAAGATGAGGAGGCTAGATGTTTGCTTACAGACGGGAATAGAACTTGAAAGACGTATTAACGATGCAGAGCTGGAAGAAATAAACGCCTTCGAAAAGCAGTATTCACAGGTACTCAGAGCCCTCGATCAGGAAGCTGCCAAACTTAAGGGTAAGATCACACAAATTTACGGTGAACTCAGAAAAAAGACTGCGGCTTTCAAGGAAGATGTGCAGGCGGAAATTAAAACGTGCTCTGAAGCAAGCGAAACTGTTAAAACAATAATTAATCAAGGGACAAATTTTGAGAAAATACAGAAAGGTCCGTATCTAGAGGAATTAATAGCTGAAGCTGCATCTAGGAGTGATCCAATACCTACACCAAGTCTTGAGAGAAAACTCTTTTCACCGGCTGCTGTTAATTCCAATGTGCTGATTTCTTTAATCGGAGTTGTAGAAGATTCTACTAAATTAAGTCAGGTAAGTAATATTTTTTGTCTAATGGAAACAACTGACTTTTCTTTAACTCATAGTCTTTTAGTCTAAGTTTGATATTATCATCGTAGTCGTTGCAGTCCCCCCAGCAATTGTAGCCGTTTCTTTGGAAACGTTCTTGAAATTCAATAATGAGAATTATATTTTGGCATACATAATAATAGATGAGACCCTGACTGTTCTCTTTCATAATGTGTACTCCTACATAAATAAATCCTGTAACATATTGTAACCATGCGTCTACAAACAATGCTGCTGAATTTGTCGGATCATCGGTACTGCGTAATATTGATTTGACCATTTTCATCGTAAGAATGCAATTACTGATATATATATATATATATATATACTCGTTTGTTTTAGTATAATCATGTAATAATGCATGCTCAACCTGATTTGAGTTCATTTCTGCTTGACCTGAATTGATTTTTTGTTAAATAAATATTAATCTGTAAATAACTAATACATAGCTACAATGTTCTCTGCGTTTATGGGCTTGAAATCAGTATCATTATGATTACAATTAGGTGTGGTCTTTTTAGCGTACAACTTATGAGAAATTATTTGTGTGGATGTCCCTAGATTTACATTATTAATTATATTATTTGGACATAATATATTGGAGAAAAGTTGAATGTTTGCCATGTACGCAGCTGAGTAACCTTTGTCACATTTTCGTAGGCATTATCTGTAGCACAAATACCATAAAAAAGAAGGAAAATCTACGTAAAATATTATGCCGCGCTCTCTATCGCAGTTGAAATATATTTGTTCCATTGCATTGGTAAAGATCATATGATAGATATCAGGTCTCGTCTGTGGGTCTGATAGATTAAATTGCATAGGTATAGATCATATGATATATATCAGGTCTCGTCTGGTAGATAAGAAATAGATGGTCAGAGTTGTAATTTATGGAAAGAAAAAGAAACTGTCACTTCCACATCTTTTTAAAATGAATTAATAGTGAATATGCGTGGAGTGTCTGCATGAAATCGTACGAGGTCGTCATAATATCAATGCAAACTGATAGAAGCTTTAGTTTCTCTGACAGTTGGGCAGACAAAAATAGTTGGTTATATAGTATATATTAAATGTTGAATTCTACAATCAAACATCTTATTTTATAAGATCATAAATGTCATCGGGTAATGAGGTCTCTTTCTATCCCACAATTCCAAACGTTTATGTCCTTATCATATGCATATCTCAGTTGTTAATGGGGTAGATCACAAAAGGAAGTAGAATGAGAAATATATTTGTGAAACAGTGAATATAATATTATATTATAGTATTATATTAGTAGATCAGTGTGCGTCATGAGCAGGCAATCTTAATAATAATAATAATAATAATAATAATAATAATAATAATAATATTATAATATTATATAAATATAATATACATAAACATCCCAGTCTTGATGTCTGGCCAATCAATAATGAGATTCTACCACATGCGACTTAAATAATAGAACCCACACTCTTATATTGGTGTATTAACGTCTTACCTTTGCTGATCTCGGCACGTAATTGTATCTTTTCGTAGAAAATTTTATCAAGTCGACATTATTGGGGGTCAGTCATAGGGGTTATTATTGTAAATACATGGCAATAATTGCGTTTCAAAAAATGTGTAAAACTTAAACACACCATTCAATGTTATTGTAGCCGAATCAAGATTGATGCGCAGCTGACTGATTTTGTTTTTATCACGCTAATTTCGCAAATTCTTATCTCATCGATGGTTGAGGTGTCATAGCGAAAGCTGATCACTGATTGATTTATTGACACAAAATACACCCAACTGGTTTGTATTTGTTTGATACCTATCTTCGCAATATTTAGATTTTCAGTTAATAAGGTTTTAATGTTATCATCAATCTGTTTTTCCAATTGGATTTTTTCGTGGCAATATGGGCAATTTTTTACATAGATTTCCTTGGATTTCCCAATATAATCGCTCTTTGTTTTTAAAGTAATACTGCAGGTTTATAGGTAATCTTTTAAATAACTTTATATGTTCATCACACTAGTCTTTTATCTCAGTTTTTTCTTTGTCGCGCTCGTCATCGCAATTGTCGCCATGTCGTTACGCACATAAACTGTTTTGTTATATTAAATGCTGATTTCGAACGTTATTGTGTCGTCGGCTTATGAAACTCGGTTGTTCATTTAATCGCTGATGATCACGTGGGATATCCAAGAATCTCTGATCTTACCAATGTCATATATATCAGGGATATTACTTGTGGTTGACTCTAACATCTTGGAGATCATTTTGATGTTGATAGTTTGAAGATGGTCCAATATAATCTGAGAAACGGAAACATTATTTCGGTCAACCCTGGTGTGATCCATTAACGCAGTTGATTTGTATTTGGTAGCAATGTTTCACGGGTCTAGCATGGTGTGATGTTGCTTTGTTCGTGGTGATTCATATATCTGTATTGACCAGAACGCAATCAATTGAGCGGCGATTGCACCGTGTGAATCAAAGTTTATTCGTGTACATCAGCCACATCCGCGGATATCTCAACTTTGTTGACGCAGCCTTTAATTGCATCAATCATTGTCATGGCTTCCAATCGACATATTAGTAGATCAGTGTGCGTCATGAGCAGGCAATCTTAATAATGATAATAATAATAATAATAATAATAATAATAATAATGAGGACTTTATATAGCGCCTAATCTTCAGAAGCTCTAAGCGCTTTACACCATCTATAATGAAATGACTACAATACAGAAATATGAATGACAAAAGCAATGAAATCGGAAAACAAAAAAGCATGTTGAAAACATATAAGATACAAAACATTATTAGGTCTCTAAGTTTGTCCTTGCAGTCGAGAAAGGCGAGTTTTAAGAGCACTCTTCAAAGGCATCACTGTGTCTTTGAGTCTAATTTCAATGGGCAATTTGTTCGACATCGCCGGGGGCCCTGGTATGCAAAAGAATGTTGTCAATATGACTTCGTTTTCACAGTGGGAAACAATGAGTATACGATTGTCAGAAGAAGAGCGTAAGTATCTTGCTGGTGTATATACATGGGTGAGACCGGGTATGTATGTTTGACGGGAGTCTGTCAGTGAAACATAGCACAGAGAACAAATTTTGTGTTTGATTTTGTATCGAATTGATAACCAGTGCAGGGTACAGAGCAGTGGTGAGGTGTGCTCTGATCGAGGTACTCTAAAGATGATCGCTGCAGTTGTGTTTGGAACTTTTTGAAGTTTCTGGAGTAGATACTGTGATGAACCAAACAGTACTGAGTTACAATAGTCCAGTCTTGAACGTACCATTGAACACGCAAGTGTTTTAGTGGCATCAAATGAAAGATATTTACGAATGGAACTGATGCGTCTCAGTTCAAGATATGCAGCCTTGCATATGTTCATGACATGTTGGTGGAATGTGAGAGTACTGTCTATAGTAACATCTAGGTTTCGTACTGACTGTGAGAATTTAATGTTGGTGTTGCTGATATTTATTGTCTGATGTAAAGGATGTGAATGAGAAAGACTTTATTTTGTGATTAGAATAGCCTCAGTTTTATCATCACTTGAATCTAGATTAATTATTGCTGTTGGATGCATATGAATCGCGACTGGTAATTCATTGCGCATTAAACACCACATACATATTTGATCTGATTTTCATCTATGTGGTTAACTCGAGAAACTACATGTCATTCAACGACCATTGAGAAGCAGTTGTTCCCTGTTTATATCACAGCGATACATATATGTTGGTCAATAAGTGTACTTGTCTTATCAACATGGGCTCAAAAATGCATGTCTACGACGGACTGTTTAAATAAATCCACATGTTTGATTGAGAAGTAGAATATGTGATACTGAACATCAGCTCGCGACACGCATGTGCGACATGATTCTGATAAAAATTAAAATATATTACATCGTATTGTTCCAGATCGTCATTAAGTTTCAGTGACGCCTTAGACACAGCAAGTTTATCAAACACCTTGGTTTAATATATCAATATCTTGACTCTCAATCAATACATGTCACCTTGTCGTGCGATTTACCAAAATATAATGCATACACTGATCGCTGAATTGTATCTGCCAATGGCAGCCATAACAACGATAAGTGACCGCCACTATGCATAAAACTAAGTAGCAGATGGTCTGAGAGATAAGATGTAAGAGTGGCCATTCACAGCGACAGCTTGTACAGTTTAACGTTTCATTGTAGTGCTGAAAACACGGACGCAATTGTATTTGAACCTGCTCCTGTACTCACAGCGCGAATATTAGCTTCGCCGTGGTTGCTGAATCGAGTCAGAACAACTACAAGTTTGGCTCCGAATATGACCTTTATGACATTGCTACAAATAAAACCAAAGTATGGAACAGTGGAATTACCCACATAAATTGACATCGGTCGTAAATGTGTTCTCGACGTGCTTAAAATATCAGGTGAAAATTTGCATTGGTAAGGGTTGAAACAGTAAAGAAGTTTTTCTGTCGATTTAATCATCAGAGTATCGTGCAAGTCAAAATAATATCGTTACGCCAAATGCGGGAGTTAATACCCATTTAGTCATATTTATGTTATTGCTGATTGATTAATGAAATGGCTTTCTGACGCTATAGTAGCAATCGTGATCCTGTAATGAAAATTGCGTTTATGTTATCGAAGCGTCGTTCACAATAGATTGTTTAGACTTGCTGCTTCGGCCGCTGTGAATTTTGTTTAACTGACATTGCAGGCTTTTATTTGGTACTTTGCAGTATCAGCAGCATACCATTAGTTGTCAGTGGCGAACTAGTTCTTCAGGAAACAATTCTAGATAGTCTTTTTTTATCGGAATGAAACCCCACTGCAGCAAATTTGCTCACTGACGAAGTAATAACTCGTTGAATTGTATCTTTTACAAACCCGATGACATACTCGCCTAATGTTATAGCAAACAAAATACAAAGTTTACGAAACATTGGGAAACCTTTACCAAGCAACGCCTTAACAATATTTACAACACCATCTCAGGTACTATGGAATTTACAACTCGTCCCGACGCAGTGGTGTATCGATATATGAACATTATTTGAACTGCCACAATTCATTGCTCAGAGTGCCATGGTACTCCGGTTAAAGTTTTCTTACGTCGTTTCTGGTGTACAAGCTAATGGCAAGTGTATCCCTACGCATGCCAAGTAAATGACTATCTTGATCTGTCAGTGTAAATTTTGGCCCGGCTTAGGATGTTATTGTAACATTCTAGAAAGACCAGCTGAGCAGGCACTACCGTTTCAATATTTCCTGGAGACACATTCGGGGTGACACTATACAGGACATATCCTTAGTGCGTTAACTCATTTGTGACCTGGTACACTGAGGCATGCTGAAAACATCTGGTAAGAGCATCACCTGTACAATTTACTGCTATCGACAATGTAATGTTAACTATGCCCGGGACCACATGACGTCCATCTCCATCTTGAGAATAATCTACTGTTAGTATTCCAATGTCGCTACTGCCACACCCAAGCAGAGTCTTGATCAAAGATACTTTAATATCAATTTGCTAACCGGGGTGGATATTTTAATGGTCAAACTTTGCTTTGTTTTGATTAAAGTAATCGCATCTTAGAATTTTTTCCTGAAACAATTGTTTATACACCGTTGAAATTTTCAGCCTCGATTGTATCTAACGATTTTGCAAGCACCAACACGAATGCCCACGACGTAACAGTCGGTTGGATCCCCCGTGCGTCCGATTTCTCCATGAAAAAACCCAAATAAGTTAATTATTAGCTGCTAAACCACCAAACGATGACAATCGAATATTAGACCAATTGTAATACCTGTACCGTTGCGCAAGTGCAATTTCATGTGCATTTTCGTTTCGCTAATCGCATAGGAAAGTATAACATCACATTCAAGATGTTGACAGGGAAACCATCAATACGGAATTGTTTTCGCAATTATCAAGTCGTGAGATTACAGTGGATGAGTTTATTATGGGAATACTTGTATTCTAAATAATGCTATTAATCAATGTGGTGACTTTCGTTGATCAGTACGAGTTATATGTGTGGTTTAACGACACCACATCTGTACAATTGTTGACATATTGCCGTTTGTTCGTTGATGATATCGTAGGAGTTGTTGCCTGTGCGCAAACTCCCACAAAGGATTTACATTAAGATTACAATTAACCCAGCTCGGATCATTCTTGTCTACCCTTTTTTTCCAGTCTATATTTGATTAACTGATTTGTTCAAATCTTTGAAAGAGTTAGGATTTATTCCTGGCACAAAATGTTTCCATCTATGGCTATACTCATTCTTGGAAAACGTAAGAGGATCTTTAGCAATTGCCTCAAAGACCTCATCGTTAAAATTGTGATTTGTATGGAAGCCTTATCGATAACTTCATCAAATGCTGCTCAGGCGGCTTCTTCGGCGCGTTCTGCAGCCTATATACCCTCGTTGCTTTGATTTGTAACCGGACATTCATGTCTGCATATTGCTTCAACGTCACATGGAAGAAAATTCAGTGTCAACGGTGGCAAGTCATTTTTTTTGGGGGGGGGGGCTTGAAAGGGGCAAATGTTTGTTCGAATATTGTGGCGAGATCTTCACGGGCTGTTTGTTATGATTGCAAATGTTGTTTGTCTGTTTGATCGTTAATAATTAGATCTATAATCTTTCTATGTGCGTGCTACCTTGCCTGTGTTTCTGTTTAAATCATCACTAATATTTACTAAATGTGTCTTTAATTTCATCCGCATATATCTTATAAATACTATCCTGAATCGTACTGAAGTTAAAATCGAGATGGTAACAAAGATTGCTTGTGCATGCAAAAAGAGATTTGTGTTAAAACCATCTTTTAAAATCCAAAACACCAGAAAACCATGTTGTGTCAATATATTTGCGCGCGTGCGAGTCTATCACTTTGAACACGAATAACATATTGGCCTTGTGCCAGATATCCTTTGGGATCTGCGTAAGCGATGAGCAACTTAGCAAGTGCCGTTCGAGTTGATTGAAACATTGCTAAATGGTTGGCTCTGCAAACAGTGTGGCAGATTTAATTACAGTCACCAAAACAATTCACGTTGGTGGTTTGACCTCCGAAAACCCAACGAAGACTGATATTTTGTTTCTATCTCAGGATAACACATGACACAGTGTTTACAAAAACGAGTAGACCGTTGTCGATGTAGCCAATCGATACGAAAAAGCTGAACCGTTGACATCTTAAAAAGCTAACAATGTAACATATATTAGTGAGCATCTACGTACAGCGACCAATAACGTGGCCATGGATTTTCCAGGTTGATTTGAGTTGAGAATTGTTCTGGGCAGTATCTACATTGATATACCAGTATTTTTCGCAAATAAACCATTGTTGAATAATTTAACAATACATCTCAGAAACAATTATTAGGTAAAAATAAACGCAGAAAATGTTGACGAGAAGACGCGTTCGTTTCCGGCTCTAGCACTGAGGCGTAGAGTGCACGATCTTCTTGCGCATTGGTATTGAAACGCCATGCGGTAGGAACGGTGTTGAACATCAAAGTTACGAGGGCGATCGCAATAAATCAAATATAGTAATAGCAGTTGGTGTCGCCGATAACGTGACTGGCCACCTTGAACAAATTTTGGGCTTCGACGTTCTCAAGAGATATTTGTATGTAACTTTCATAACTAGAAGGTGGAACAAAAAGAGATCTGATCCAATTCGGAGTTTAATAACACAAAACATTGCATATGTAATCCGTTGTAGCAATGCACCTGCATTATATGTACCTTTGGAGGACTACGGGTACCAGAACCCCTGCGTGCTTTTGTCGGTAAGGAATTGCAATTGATACAAGTGGGTACAGAGTTACAACCTGCCTGGGTCATACTGCGTAGAAAGTGTCTACTACCATGTCAGAATGACTGTACCACGTAGATGGCCAAGTCGATTATCATTACGATCTATATAGTAAGTTTTACGGGGACGATTATTGGTGGTACCATTAACGTCTAATTTATTGTTGCAAAACTAAGTCTCTAATGCATGATAATTAGCAAATATATTCGGAAATATTACGGTTGCTTTCTTAATTCTCCAATGGTTATATGACAAAAATTAATCTAGTGTTGTTGTTGTTTAGTCAGCGATAACGCAGGACGTTTATTGAAATGTGCTAGGATATTTTTAATCGATGTAAAAAGATTGCGTGGAATCCACCGCTGTGTTGGATAATCTATTAAACGTCGATAGCATGTATCGATTCTCGTAAATTAATGTGTTGGAGAGATTCTTAGAAGCTGCAACTTATATGCCCATTGACAGTGTTTTTCGCAGTAAATATGCTTCTTCTAATATTTTCCGTGATGAGAAAATCAATTTCATCTTGTTCAGAAACAACTCTGTTACTCAAACGTTTGCAGCCCGCTGGTGTCCCTGTGGTTAATTTACCTATCCGCCCAAGATATCAGTGGGAGGCCAAGCACGCGCATTTATGGAATTTTCATCATGATGCGGATGATTAATGTGTCATCCAAGCCTTGATGATTAGGCAAATTCAGTTACGTCAAAGGCAGGTGGTACAAGTGTGGGATTCAGAAAACGCTCAATCCAATGATGGCATTCGCAAGAATATCTGTCGAGGTAACACTAGGCCATGTGGACATAAAGACTGTCGTCCGGGCAATAATCGGTGTTTCAAAATCCCCCCTTTCAAGATTGCAAGTAGGGTCGCTAGGTATCTAAGAGAACTCTCTTTCAAGTAGGCAACTATTTGCTTTTTTGTATGCAAAGTACTAGTTAACAGACACATTTGTGGAAGAAAATTACTAGTGATCACAATTCTACCTTTGTGGTGTTAGGTGTATTTAGACGCTAGTGAGACCAGGCTGCTGTGAAATTCATTAATCCTCAAACCGATAATATCCACTTGGCAAAAGCAAAAATTGATCAAAAGATCCACATTACTAATAAACAAACTAACACATATTGGAATGTGTTCAAACATGTCATTGGAATAAACTTTCATTGGTCGTTGGAGTGGCAATTGCATAGTAGGCGACCAGTCGTGTTCTATGTGATCAATTATTTTGCTTACATTGCCATGCTTGTGTTTATCAGAATCAAGAGATTGTGCAGTTATTGTCGTGTTAGTTATAGAACATTTCAATACGAGCTCCTGCAAAGTAACGTATCTAAGTTTAGCGCCATGGCAGTTCACACGCTCTTCCCACTGGAATATCTTTGGACGTCAATGCCGCATGAAACTACTACTACGGGATGCATTAGAAAAATGCACACAAAAAAACCGCACGGCTACACAATTAATTCTTCCAGTTTAAACTACTCATTTATTTCTACCATTTGTATTGGATCCAGTGCATTGAAATTCGTATTATTCATTGCATAAATTTCATGTAAACCTTGGTGACCGGATATGCATTGGTGTAGTTAGCATAATTAATGTCCGTCAACAACCCAGTGGAAAAATCTCAGGATAACCCAATTACTGACTGGCCACGTTAGCGTTCATCATGTATTGGTTCATTGTTTTCTCTGATCACTCTCGTTGATGATACTGTCATAAAAATAAACTTAATTTTAAGAACGTATTTATGGCCAAAAGGCAGCAAATGAATAAAAATAAAAGACAGCGTAACCTTCATGAAAGCATAGGGGTTGCTACGTGGATACTATATAGTCCCACCTATTCACGCATCCACATGGAACACGTGTAAGAAACGCCATAAACATCAGTCTCCAATTGGCATCACCCAAAGTTTAATGCATAAGTTTTACGGCTTGAGCAACTTGATTGTGTCTTTGGGGTAGTTGTTAGAATTTTTTTCTTGCTATAAAATTTACTAATTTTCTTGATCATTAAAAATCTTTGCCAATTGTTAAAAGATCATTTAGTTGTAAGTCTGAACGCGGCATGGGAACATTAATGTAAGATATCTGAAAATACTTGTATTGTGCTAAAGATGCATAGGTTGTGATATTTTGATATTGATATAGTTAGAGAATATGCTGAATCTTGAATCGATAATCGAATTAAATATTACATTCGATCATAAATTCCATTCGAGTAATGACGGACCTTTATATCCCACAGTTCCATGAGTTTATAACATAATCATTATTTTTATATCGCAGTTGATATCAGGGTTGATCACAAAACTAAATAGAACAGGCAATATATTTGTTAAACAATACATCATATGCTTTAATATTTTAAATGTGATGTCAGGCCGATCAGTGATAAAAACCATTTGATGAGACGTTGCCGGAGGAGTGTGACTATTATGTGAATCTTTGCACGTTCAGGTACCTTCTTGTTTGTTACTCTATCAGGCCAAGAGATCCCGAGTATGCGTCAGAGACATCGCTTGAGAAAAGCGTAGTCTTTTCTCTTGTGAAGCGTACAGAGTTCAGGATTCACTGGCATACAGAAGAGTGCTTAGCACGCAGATATTTGTATTCAGAGTCAGCATACTGTTGTCCCACACTGTTTGCGACAATCTGGAGAAAGCTTTTGATGGCTTTCCAATCCGCTTGTAGCATCGAGCGATAGGTTGTTGTTGATGGTAGAGTCGAGATACTACGTGAACTGACTGACTACCTCAAGTTCATAGATGTTGATGATGATGATTGGGGCATCCACATTCTTTTCTTTAGCCAAATGGTCAGCCGAAACTCACCACATGATTTAGTAAAGAAGTCCATCAGGTGTTGTAACTCAGCTTCTGTGTGAGCGGCTAGGGCTGCGTCGTCTGCGAGGAGCATGTTCCTGTTGGCTGCTTCACACACTTTGCTCTTTGCCTTTAGTCGTGCAAGTTACAGTCTGTTAGCGTGTGCAGGTAGATCCCTTATGTTGGCGTCCAAAATATCGCTTGAGCAGGACAGTGAAGAAGTTAACGAATAGCGTGGGGGCTAGGACGTAACTCAGTTTCACTCAGCTGCGAATGGTAAAGTGGTCGGACGTTGAGCAATCGATCGTGCTGCACTGTGCCTTTCGTTGTCATAGTTTAAGGACTGGATCATGCATAGCAAGATTTGGAGGGCATCAATCTTTGCCAGAATTGGGAAGAGTCCGCCTCTGCTGGTACCATATCCTAGAAAATTAAAAATCTAAAGACTTTTGTCTGTGGAGAAAAGAACAAACACTAATGTCAGGTAATTTAACTGATTACAGTACTGATAGACATAGCGACTAGAAAATGTATCAAATTGATAGAAATAGCTTTCTGTAAATATGAAATGACGTTAAGATGTTGATGTCACGATGCGGAGGGATATTGACTCATTTTGGAAATATTATTAATTGCTTATTGATACGTATTCGTTATTAGCGTTAATTTCTTTATTATGCTTTGAAACTGAAATCCATTGTGTTCAGTACTGAATTTAAGTATTAAAAATGTTTTGTGTGCAGGTTGTATGTTTTTCTTAACATGGTTCGTACGATAGCAAGGTAAGGGCACACACACACACACACACACACACACACACACACACACACACACACATTGCATGTGAGTCTGTGTGTGTCATCATATGCAAATGTTTAGTTACTGTAACGTATCCTGTAAAGCAAACTATTGATGATTGTTGAAATTGTTTTCTGGATTGCTAATCAGATTTGTTGTAGGGAAGATACGTGGTCCATTTATAACATTACATTGCTGAAAACTTTTTTTTTCAGTTCTTTTCTTAAATTTAAATGCTGTCGGTGCGTGTTCTAATAGGAGAACTAACCTCATTATGATTTAAAGATTATAGGATTATTCATAAACAAACCTACGCTTATTAATAAGTTAATATCTTGAGCGCGGCTGTGTCAGTATTCTCGATTTATAGATTGGGCATTGATAGGGGTTAATATTTATTTCAAGTCACATAATTCCATATTTCATTATGTCAGCATTTTAGATTTTACATCTGAATGGATACCTAATTTAGATGATATTTTCAATATTCATTAACATGCAAGATCATGGGAAGTAATTGTCGAACCGTGCAAACTACTAAAGCAAATGTTTCTGATATTTGTGATGGAAAGGATGTTGATTTTCTAGGATATGCAGATTTTAGAATCCGTATAATGTAAGTTCGAATAAAATATTTCATTAGATCATACATTCCATTCGTCGTAATAAAGTCCATTTATATCCTAGAATTCCAATTCTTCGTCCTCATTTTATTATATCTCATTTTTAGTGGGAGTTATTGATCACATAACCAAGTGCATTAGGAAATCTATTTGGAACACATCGAGTTTTGTACTTCAATATCTCAAAATAGATATCCATCCAGTCAATAATGAATATTGACGGATAGGAAAAGAAAACTCCAGCTTGGACATTACTGAAAGCATAGGTTAGAAGAAAAAATACCTGGCAGAATAAATCTTTAATACCATATGTTTGTAAACAGAAAATGAAAAGAAATATGTTCTTTGAATAAAATATAAAATATTCATATCAGGTATTGAACCAGAATAAAATAAATTCGGACATAACGAGTACGGAATGTACAAGTGTGTTAGTATGGGTATTAGGTTGGGAATTGAGAGTACGTTTATTTTCCTATGCGATTTTATGTGATTGTTACTTTACGAAAGGTATTACCACTAAAATTATTAAGCAGAATGTTGATTCTTTTTGCAATTTTTTATTTGATTTGGAAAGAAATTAGTTGTAGATGACAATTTAATTTTATGTTTGATCTATACATGTTAGACTGAATGTGCGTTGGTGGTTAACAAATTATGTTTTGATCATTTTCTGAAAATTCAGGTTTAAATGAGAAGCAGGCCGCATTGTTCCGTAATTCCTTTTTTGTTTCTTTAAACGCCGACTTTATTTGTGTTATATCGATGTTATGTCATATGTTTTGATCTCAAACGTTGATTGTGATTGTACGGTAATTAACCTTTACATTGAATTTATTTTCCAGTGCTTGGAGACTGCCGAAAAGGTAAGGTGTGTGTGTGTTCATTGCGAGAGAGATAGAGACAGAGAAGAACTGCGTGTTAATCTGTGTTTCTGGGTATACCTGTCTTTACTTTCGGGAACGTATACCAGTATGAATTTATATCAGGTATGTTTTACATGCGCAATGTCATGAAAATGTATATGTCACGATACGGGCAGATATTGTAAACATGCATGGTCATCCTTGTTGAGTTATTGTTTAGGATTGCGAAACAAATGTTAAATAATACAGATGGACATAACGACTATGTAATGTATTAAATTGATAGATTGAAGTTTACCTGAATGTGTAATGTACTGAAGCGGTTGTTTTGACGATGCCAAGGTATATAGTCTCGTATTGTGAACGTTGTAAAATGTGTATAAATAGGAATACATCATTTGCATTAATTTCTTTCCTTTTTATCCTTTGAAAATAAAATCCCCTGTGATGTGAACTGAATTAAATTATGAAATCTAATTTTTCATAGTGATTGTCTCTTTGATCATGAATATACTGCTGGTATCCATTAGTCTTGTAACGGCGATTGATGTGTGCACATGAGATGTCCCGGTTGGTGGTTGTGCCACTTCTGTAGTGGCAATATAGCACAGCACTGGTGTAGCAGTCCCTATTGCACTTGAAAGTTGAGTCTGATTTGTGTTGGAGTTGCTTCTTCTTCCTCCGGGACCGTTTTTCATCCGCTAGCAAGGGTATTTTGTAATTGCCGGCATTCAAATTTGTAATCAGAACGTGTTGTCAGCTGGGCCTGTCTAGAGCAAGCTCTTCCCAGGTGTTGTCATCGATGTCAAGGGCGTTCATGTCTTGCTTGCAGGCATCCTTGAAGAGCAGATGTGGCCGTCCTATCGACAGATTGCCTTTTGCACGTTCCGAATAAAGAAGGTATTTTGGGATCCGTCCGTCAATCATCTAACGTACATGACCCAACCATCTGATGCCACGTTTCCGGATGAGTGTGACCATATTGAGAATCTTGACACGTTAAAGCACCTCAATGTTTGTTGTTACTTGATCACTGCAAGGGATCCAGAGTATACGTCAGAGTCATTGCTTTTGAAAGGCGGTCAGTCTAATCCAATCCGAGGATTTACTGGCATACAGGAGATTGCTTAGCACGCATGCACGGTACACCAATATCTTAGTGTTCCGAGTCGGCATACTATTGTTCCAGACTGTTTTTGACAATCTGGAGAGAGTTGTTGATTCCTTTTAAATCCGCTGGTTGAGCTCAGCATCGAGCGATAGGTTTTTGGTGATGGTCGAGCAGTGGCACGTGAACTTACTTACTACTTCAAGTTCATAGATGTTGATGATGATCCTTGGTGCATTCGCGTTCAAGGTCATCACGTTTGTTTTGTTACGGCCATTGTTCAGCCTAAACTGACCGCATCCTTTAGTAAAACGGTCCATCAAGTGCTGTAGCTCGGCTTCTGTGTGAGCGGCTAGGGCAGCGTCGTCTGCGAGAAACACGTCCCTGTTGGCTGCTTCATGCACATTGATCTTTGTCTTTAGTCGTGCACGTTAAACAATTGCCATCTTTTCGCGTATGCGAGGACATCAAGGACGTTCATGTCTCCCTTGCAGACATTCATCCTATCAACCTTTTGCCTTTGGCAGGTTCCGAATAAAGATTGTGTTTTGGGATCCGTCCGTCAATCATCTGAAGTACGACCAAACCATCTGATGCGTCTTTTCCGGAGGAGTGTGACCATGTTGGGAATGTTGACACGTTCAATCACTTCATTGTTTATTGTTACTCGATCACTCCAAGGGATCCCGTGTATGCGTCAGAGACATCGCTTTTGAAAGGCGGTCAGTCTTATCTAATGTGAGGCGTGCAAAGTTCAGGATTCACTGGCATACAGGGATTGCATAGTACGCATGCACGGTACACGGATATCTTAGTGTTCAGAGTCAGCATACTGTTGTTCCAGACTATTTGCGACAATCTGGAGAGAGCTGTTGTGTTCAGGTAGATCCTTTCTGTTTACGTCCCAAAGGCATGCTTGAGCAGGACAGCGAAGAGGACACCTAAGAGTGTCGGGGCTAGGACGCTACCCTGTTTCACTCCACTGCGAATAACGAAGGGGTCGGACGTTCAGCCATTGTACTGCACTATGTCTTTATTGTCATCTTGGAAGGACTGTATCAAGCGTTGCAGCTTTGGAGGGCATCCAATGTTCGCCAGAATTTGGAAGAATCCGTCTCTGCTGACCAGATCGAACGCGTTGATGATGTATTTAGGCCGTAAATAGGGGTTTGTGTTATTCTCTGCATTTCGTTCGTAGTAGTATGACGGAGAAGGTCATGTCGATTGTGGACCTCAGCGCTGATCCCGTACTGCGACTCTGGATACACTCAGTCAGCAGTCGTCTGCAGTCTGTTAAGGATGACGCCTGCGAAGACTTTACTCACGATGCTGAGAAGCGATATGCTAATGTAGTTGTTTGAATCACTTCTGTCGGTTTTGTTCTTGTACTGGGTTACGACGTTGGCGTCTCTCATGTCCTGAGGCACTGTACCCTCATCCCATCACTGGCAGAGGTCGTCGTGCTGGTGTGCGAGCAGCACCATGCAGCCGCACGTGTTGACCTCTGCTGGAATGCTATCTGTCCCTGGAGCTTTAGGTAAGGACAGTTCCTCTGAAACCTTATTTAGTTCTCCCACAGTTGGTTACTCGTCCAGTTGGGCCATGAGCGGGAGGTTTTCAATGGTGTAGAGCGCACGTTAGTCACGTGGTTCTGTCTAGTTCTCCTTTCAACGCACCTTCTGCTTGCCCTCGTTATGGATGGTATCGAATGCGGCAGACTTTAGTAGTGCTATAATTTTCTTCGTGGGACCAATTGCTTTGATTGTGAAATCGTACATGTCTCTGATGTTTCCGATATCTGCTGCTGAATGGATGCTCTGACAGAGCTGAAGCCAGTATTCATAGGCGCACTGTTGTGCTTACCTTTGCAGTTTGCTGCTTGTATACCTGTATGTCTGTAGTGGAATAGAACATATATTTGTAACACAACGAGTTTTTTTTATGCAATACCTCAATCTAGATTCTCGTTTCATCAATAATAAATATTGACGGATAGGAATGGAACAATCAAGTTTGGACATTACTCAAATCAAAGAGTAGAAAAAAATAAATTTCTGGCTAAAAAGAATCTTTGATACCATATGCTCGAAAATAGAAAATCTGATGAATATTTTCTGTTCATAAAATATCAAATACTCATGTCAGGTAATGAATCTGTATAAAATACAGATGGACATATCAGGTAGGGAATGTACAAATTGAAAAAACTACTTTCTATAACTGTGCAAAGACATGTGAGTGTGGCTTTTGGTGTGATTGTATAATTTGAGATAAGGTTTGTTTCACTATAGATTTATTGTCCTCATTCTCATTTGCATATCTCAGTTGTTACGTGAGTTAATCACATAACCAATATTGAATATTGGTGGATGTGACGAAGACGTTAATGTCCCGTGTGTGAGTGTGTGTGTCTTTGGGTATGGATGTCTTTACATCACGGGAACGTATACCACTATTAATTTGTATGTCTGATGTTTTAAATTAGTAATGTCATGTAGAGGTAGACGCTGCGATACGGACATATATTGTTAAATGATGTGGTGATGCAAAGCTCCTTCAGCAAAATATTGAGTTTGTTAAAAGTGTGTTTTGAATTGCGAAATAAATTTGTTGCAGTCGAGATAGGTTTCCATTGTTAATATGACTGGAAATAAAATGTAAATATTTTGATCTCTGCGCGTGTTATGCTTCCAAAATTATTTGAATTCATGTCCGTCTAGTTTTGAGTTGATGGTTAAGCAAATAATCGTCAATAGCTGAAATGTGAGTATTACGAATGAAGAAACGCGTTACGTTTTGTATTTCCATCTGTGTTCTGTAACGTTTCGAAAGAACATCCCAAAAATGTGTCTATGAAATATATTCTTTTGACAGACAATATATAGAAGAATGTTTGAAATGGTGTCATGCATGAGATAGGAATAGTCTCGGTCACATTTAGAAAGTGTTATCTGTCTCTTAAATATACTCAAAACGACAGTTGTTAGTAGATATTTATGAATACTCTTTCTTTTGTTTGAAGTACACAATGTAATTGCATAGTTTGATTGAATTGATCTCATATGTGTGACCAGAGAGTGATTGTGAAAGTTTAGTGGCAAACGTTTTATATAAGTTTTGTGCTTTACATATACTAATGCAGTTTAATGACAGGTAAAGTTACAATAAAAGTTCTTTGCTTAAATATCTCAAGCTAGATATCCGTTCGATCAACAATGAATATTGACAGATTGGAATGTTACAAGCAAGTTTGGACATGATTAATGAAATAGAAGGGTGGTAATGTACAAATTAATAACAAAATAACTTTCTCTAACTGTGCAATGTGCATCTGCGTGTGGTTGTATTATTTGAGGGTAGGTTTGATTTCCTATAGGTTTGTAAGTTTATGTTTGTTTCGTTGCAAAGCGATATACACCTAGAATTAGTAAGCAGAACGTTGATTACTTTTGTAAGTACTTCTTTGATTAAGAAACGAATTTGTTGCAGGCCAAACGAGTTGAAGCCATTACGATGACAATTTAGTTTATGTTTGATCTAAAGATGTCTGTGGGTTGCAAAAGCATTTCAATTTAAATCACTCTGATTTCGCTTTGATGGTTATCAAATTATGTTTTTGTCATTGGCAAAATGTCATGGTTACACGAGAAGGAGAATGCTACGTTCCGTACTTCCATCGTTGGTTGAAAACTCATTTTTTATTACTGTTTATATCTATGTTTCTTCATAAGTTGTGAAAACAAACGTTGATTGCCTTTGTATTATAATTGACTATCGCATTGACTGTATTTTCCAGTGCACACCGTTGGAGACGTCGACGGTAAGCTGCACCTTATCACACACGCACACACATGTATATATATATATATATATATATATATATATATATATATATATATATATATATATATATATATATATATATATACACACACACACACACATATATATATTGTGTATTGTAACGTTTCGAAAGGATATCCCAAGAATGTCTGCATTAAATATGTGCTTTTGACAGACAATATATAGAAGAATGTTTGAAGTGGTGTTATGCATGATAAATAAATAGTCTCTGTCATATTTAGAAAGTGCTATCTGTCTCTTATATGTACACGAAACGACAGTTGTTATCGCATTGACTGTATTTTCCAGTGCACACCGTTGGAGACGTCGACGGTAAGCTGCTCCTTATCACACACGCACACACATGTGGTATATATATATATATATATATATATATATATATATATATATATATATATATATATATATATATTGTGTATTGTAACGTTTCGAAAGGATATCCCAATAATGTCTGCATTAAATATGTGCTTTTGACAGACAATATATAGAAGAATGAAGTGGTGTCATGCATGAGAAATAAATAGTCTGTCATATTTAGAAAGTGCTATCTGTCTCTTATATGTACACGAAACGACAGTTGTTAGTACATATTAATCAGTTCTCTTTTTTTCGTTTGAAGTACACAATGTTATTGCATAGTTTGATTGGATTGATCTCATATGTGTGACAAGAGAGTGAATGCAAACATTTGGCTGCAAAATTGTATATATGTTTTGTGCTTTACTTATACTAATGCAATTTAATGCCAGGTAAAGTTACAATAAACGTTCTTTGCTTAAATGGCTGAATCTAGTTTTCCTGAGGATCAACAATAAATATTCACAGATAGGAATGGAGCAGTCAAGCTTCGATATTATTTATTAAACGAAGGGTGGGAATGTACCACTTAATAACAAAATTACTTTCTCTAACTGTGCAATGTCATGTGCGTGCATGTGGGTCTGGGTTTGTGTGCAGTTGTATGATTTGAAAGTATATTTGATTTAGTATAGGTTTGTTTGTGTGTATGTTTCATTACAAAGCGATATACACCTAGGATTCTTATGGAGAATGCTGATTCGAATTGTAAGTCCTTCTTTTAATACAAAACAAATTTGTTGTCGGCCAAATGAATTTAAGGCATTAAGATGTCTGTGGGTTGCAAGAGCATTTCAATTTATATCACTATGATTTGGCTTTGATGGTTATCAAACTATGTTTTGGTCATTGGCAAAATGTCATGGTTACATGAGAAGGAGAATGCTAGGTTCCGTACTTCCATCGTTGGTTTAAAACTCCTTCTTTATTACTGTTTATGTTTATTTTATTTCATAAGTTGTGAATACAAACGTTGATTGCCCTTGTACTATAATTGTCCATTGAATTGATTGTATTTTCCAGTGCACACCGTTGCGGACGTCGATGGTAAGATTATCCCTTTCAAACACGCACAAACACACATTGATGTATTTATATATATATATATATATATATATATATATATATATATATATATATATATATATATATATATATATATATATATATATATATATATATATATCTTGAGATTGTGTGTTTTTGTGTGCGCGTTTGAGTGTGAATACTTGTCTAGTGTGTATTTTATTCCAGGATTCTACAGTACCAGTTCGATGCCAATCATTATGTTAATATGTTCAGCGTGTATCATGAGGCATTATTCTTGAATCCGAGATTGGTTTGGACATGTGTCTGATATTTGTGTTCAGTAATATAATGATTTGTCATGGTGTGATCCTTTTAAAAAACAATTTTTTACTCTTAAAGTCTTCCTATGTTAGATTGATCTTTACAAGATTCATTTACTTGCAGTGCATGGGAAGTAATTACTATCTAACCGAGTGGCAATTGAAGCGAACGTTCCGCCGATATTTTCGAACGGTCGCACCTCTTGTTTTGTAGTATAATCCAGAATCGATTGTATGAGTTTGTTTCCTCAATCTTATATGCATATCTCAGTTGTTACTTGTGTTGATCACATAACCAAGTAAAAATGACAGTATGTTTGTATAACAATGAGTGATATGCTTAATTATCAGAAATGTAATGTATGGCCGATAGAAGTTGAATATTGGTGGATAGGAACTGTACAATGCTATTAGGAAATCTTCAAATCAAAGAATAAAATAAAATTCCGTAAAGTTTATTTTTGATTCTATTGACTGAAAATCGAAAATCTACAGTCTATGATATATTTAGATAATAGAAAATATTCATGACAGGTAATTATTTTTAATGAAATATGATGGACATAACGACTAGGCAATGGATGCAATTGATAAAAATAACTGCGTAATGTTATAATAATAATGTATATATATATATATATATATATATATCGAGTGTGTTTGCTTGTGTGCGTGTCTGAATGGGAAAAGCTAGCCTATTGTAACCGAAACTCGAGGATTTTATAAGACCAATTCGATGCATGCTTTTAAGTTAATATGTTCAACGTGTACCATTAGTCATTATTTTTTATTCCGAGATTGGTTTTGACACGTGTCTGATATTTATTTCAAGTAATATGATGATTTTGTCATGTAGTGAGCCGTTTAGACAACAATATTTTACTTTTAAAGTGTTCCTGTGTTAGATTGATCTTTACAAGATTCATTTACTTGCAGTGCATGGTAAGTAATTACTATCGAACCGAGTCGCAAGTGAAGCGAACGTTTACCTGATATTTTTGAACGGTCGCACTTCTTGTTTTGTAGTATAAGCTGAAGGTCGAATCCTGAGAATCAAATTTGGAATTCAATATTCCATTCGATCATAAATTCCGTTCGATGATACTGCACCTTGAAATTCCTTGCCAGGATTAACCTGTAGTAGATTTGGCCATTGGAAGGGTTCTCGTTTATAAATTAGTTCAAAGGCGGAAGTTAATTCGTTCGCTGTCTTTTTCAATAATGGCTCAGATTCTTTGTATCTAATCGCAATATCAACGACGTTTGGAGCATGTTTGTATGTCCGTGTATTGACAGTATCATGTGGGAGAAATAATATATCCGCCTGATTAACTTCATTTGGAACGATGACATCAAAATGAGCATACTCGTTTCGTTTACGCGGTGGTAGATAAATCTGCCATATTGCTTGTCATGATAACCTATCTGCTGCAGTAACACGTTTGACATTTGCTGTTTCGGTGAGTTACTAATTGCTGATTTACCTCTCCAGTATCCGCTTGGTGAAGAATAAATAGATTACATCATCATATTAATCAACCGATTAATTACCAGCTCGTGAAGCTCCGCCTCCAAATAACAGTTTACCCTACATCGCAGATCTTACTAACCAGTTAGCTAATGATTCCTTGAAAGATTTATTCGTAATACAATTTAACGCGTGAATCAATGTCACATCTGCGATATATCTTTGCTGAAAATTGTTACTTTTATAAGGCACATCATGAGCATAACATGTTTGATCAATTTCATTTATAAGATATTCACCTGGTCTTGGTTGGTCCTGGCTGTGAAGTCGGATATCGAGTCTGGTTCCAGGGCCGCAGCAATTTTATCCTGGAAGATGTTTTTGTCCTAGGTATATAGCCCACGGAGTTCCTGGTAATTTTCCTAATTTTCCGGCGATGTCACCTCCGTATCGCCTATTTTACACGATGCTGGTTTTGACGCTGGTTTATCACCGGGAATAAATTTAATATTTTTGTACTACATAGTTCACTTTTACCCGTAATCGCTGATCTGTTTGTTTTTGTGTAATAGTTGTTATATCGATTGTTGGGGCACGCGCCATGCATGTCACACAATAGAGATCCATATTATTTTATAATTTTTATATGACAAATCACGAACGTTTCTGCGACAAAGAAACGAGAACCAATTAAACATCACGCTGCGTTACCAAATTACATTCGTATGATTATTATAGGCCCGTCTGGAAGCGGTAAGACGCAGTTGTTACTTAATCTAATAATAAAGTGGATGAAGTTGGATAAAGTATTTGATAGTTCCGTCAATTGATGATTAGCGGTGTTATCGCGTGCTAAATGATTTAAATGAAAGCGCGAAATCATTAAATGAACGATGTTAATGTTCGGTGAGGATGTTATTGAGTTTATAACCGATATCGATGAAGCACCAAGTGTCGACGACCTTGATGGAAGTATTATTAATTTGGTAGTGTATGATGATTTGATGTTGGATAAACAATGAAACCCAGCTCGAATATTTTCTCGAGGTAGGCATAAAAACACTGATACAGTTTATGTAACCCAGCACTATACACACATTCCAAAAGTGATCAGAAACAATTGTAATCTCTGGCGATGTTTAATTGAGTTGATGTTTACAAGCTTAGAAATATTCATCAGTCCTGCTGTAGCGGTGATATGGATTATAAACGTTTAAAAATGTCTTTATTCGTGCTCAGTGTACCCCGTACCGGTTTTGTAACAATAAATTTACATGATCTTCGAACACGTTATCGTATCGGACTTGATAGAAGTTTTAGATAAAACCATAGCAGCAGAGACTGTATGACAACGAATACGCGTCTCGGTTGGTCATAAGCCTTAGTTCTGTTTTTTTATTTGACACTATTTTGTTCGGTTTTTTAAGAGGCCTTTGTTTACCGAATAGACGCCACCACAGTGTGCTCTTTTCAACCTATCTGCTGCTTAAGCACATTGAAAGTAAGATTTATCGAATCGAGTAAAGATTGAATCGAATGCTTTTCTAATACGTTTGAAGCAAAGAATGTAAGATTTAGTAGTGTTGAAGGATGTAACCGTACAATGGAGACTCGAGTAAATTCTTTTATTAGATCATAGTTGAAAATGACGTCCATTTAGGACACACAATTCCAAGAGTTTATGTCATCCTCCTCCTTTTCATATCTGCATTGTTATTCGGGTAGGATATATCACAAATATGAACAGGATATGCATTTGTAAAACTTTGGGTGATTTGTTTAAATATCTCGAGTCAATGAATCATGAATATTGACTGATAAGAATATAACAAATATGCTTTGTAATTACTAAGACCATAGAAATAAAACAAAATATTTGATAAAATAAAAGGTAATGAATTTGAATAAAATACAGATGTATAAATTTCGAAGACAATGTATCAAATGGATGAAAATAACATTTCTTAAATGATTCATGTCATGAAGATATAAATGTCACGACACAGCTGATCTTGCCTCGTTTTGGATGTGTTGTAAAATGCTTATTTGCAACTGTTCGTTATAAACGTTTATATATTTGTCCTTTGATACTTAAAATGGGTTGTGCAATGCTGGAAATTTAAACACCACTCCAATCTATTTTAATTCTTTTCCTTCAGATTGAAACTTTTTATTTGAAGCGTGTTTGCTGAAACAATATATATATATATATATATATATATATATATATATATATATATATATATATATATATATATATATATATATATATATATATATATATATATATATATATATATATATATATCTATATGCATGTGTTTGTGTGATTTAAGAACACATTTGTGATTTGAGAGTATGTTTGTTTTCCTATGCGTTTGTGTATGTGTTTTTTCTTTACGAAAGGATATACCACTAATATTTTAAGCAGAATGTTAATGCTTTTTGCACGTCCTTATTTGATTATGAAGAAAATGTTCGCCTGCTAAATTTGTTTATATCCTTAAGAATACAATTTATTTTTGTAATTGACCTATACATATGTTAGACTTCCAAAATGATTTCAATTTATATCGGACTAAATTGCCTTGATGGTTAGAAAAGTTTCCTTCGGTCATTGACTGAAATGTCAGTTTTACATGAGAAGGATAAAGTTGCGTTCCCTGCTTTCATGTTTGTTTTCTATACGCCATATTCATTTGTGTTTATATCTTAGTTTTGTCATATGTTTTGAACTCAAACGCTGATTGTGATTCCACGAGAATTAACAATTTCAAGGTTTTTTCAGTTCCTAAGAAAGAACATAGGAAAGAAGAAGAAGAAGGTATGTTCCTTGTCTCCTTATGTTCATGTATGTATGTATGTATGTATGTATGTATGTATGTATGTATGTATGTATGTATGTATGTATGTATGTATGTATGTATGTATGTATGTATGTATGTATGTATGTGTCTGGTTCTATATATATATATATATATATATATATATATATATATATATATATATATATATATATATATATATATATATATAAAGGAATACATGTTTAGATACTCATGCTATCAACACAACACTGTTATTTGCACAATAAAAAAAGCTTTGTTATCAATATGCGCAAAACGCGGGAATTATTTGTGTTGTAGAACATCCTGAATAAGAAACTGAAAGTATGATCTTTATTGAAAGCAGAAATAAAACAACTCTCCATGTGTCTCTTATCCCGAGCCTGACCACAAACCAACGATAGCGAACAAGGTCTGTAAGACCGATGAGTTATGTCGAAATGTAGGCTTAATGTTTAACTTGCTACAAATTAAAACGGTGAAATACAACGAGTACTTCTGATAAAATTTACCGAAAACTTTTAACGACGACATGGGTATATTATTTTGTCAGTAACAAGCGAAAGTGTTGAACATCAGAGTAAATGACCCAAGTGTTCAAAGCTGAAAAAGACAGAAAGTAAATTTTAGACTATGCATTGCGTTCAAACCATTTGAAAGATTATGCGGTTGTAGAATTGAACAGTGCAATCTTCCTTAAACTCGGCAAAAAGACACCTAACGTGTAAAACAGGTAATCACTAGAGACGAATACGTGCTCGTAAAAGCTACTTCATACAGTGGAGAAAAATATTTCTGAATAGTTCCACTTTCATATGACACATCATGTCTCAAAACCAACGTCCTATCATCAATACCCCACTTATTTCGTGATTAATGCAATTATAATGAACCATTACCATTACTTCTTGTCTGCTTATTGGAACCTTCGTTGTACATAAATATCTCTCATGATAAAGAATCCCATAGTGCTATGAAGCAAGACCTATATGACTCTGGAAGTAACCACTAACATTATGTCTTATAAAACTGCTGAAACAAGTGCCATAAGTACAGAGCGTCGAATTCAGTGGAAACCAATACCCGCAACTTAGTGTCAGGGCATTGAGCACAACTATTTTCATTGACATATTAGTAGGCAAATGTTCATACTCAGTGTATTGTGTCTTGCATCATTCAAACAAGTTCACTGCATACAATTGAAATACAAGCAATATATATATATATATATATATATATATATATATATATATATATATATATATATATATATATATATATATATATATATATATATATTCGAAACCAATAGAAAACATCACTATTTGCTCGCTCCCATCAAACTACAACCCGAAATATTGCCAGCAAAAAGTTACTTAGGTACTACAAGTGCGATATTAAGAAATGATCTCAGCATCTAATGAAGCAAACTTAGGATAGAAACATTGATGTCATAGAATGTCGAAAATGTAAATTGGGCATAAACATTTAAGGTTCAAAACAAATAGATAAATTACAAAAAATACTATTTGTCCTGATTTTCTATTCACATTTCCCTAGCTCAGGTAATATCATTAAGTATAACCGACCTACAATGGAGTTATTCGAAATCCTGATACAATATTGTTTCATGCAAATAAGTCATAACATGCCGCAGAACAAAACATCTCAGATGTATCCTCGTCGGAGCAAACTTAAATATCCTTATGTATGAAAAATGCAAGGCATAATTAAAATTAAATTAATAAAAGCTTGTGATTTGTGCAGCTCAGCACGGACAAAAGCTGATCGTCTCAGCAACATCTTCATTTGCAAAACATGATACACAATGAGATATTCTCAATAACATGCAAAAGTTTGTTTAATTGAATATTTTGGTGAGACCGACACATTATCACGAGGATGAATCCATATTAATCCAACCAGAGAACCAGATAAATTGAAACTTGTTGGTTCGCATTATCAGAACTATTAGATAAGGCCTATTGAATCAAGAATAACATAAATTAATTTCCCTCTACCTCTTTCACTTTTCTAAGTTAGTATATATGTTGTGCCTTACTTAGCTCCAACATCTTTGCAACCTTTTATTATCACCATATAGCATAGCGATTAATATTTTGAGGTGGCATTAACCACTAATACATATGTCATTCTAATTTTCACATTTTACATATATTATACATATATTATATATTATATACAAACTGACAGACCGACATTGATGCCATTTATTTCGAAGCACAATGGGAACTCGTCTCCCCCTACATGTTTACATTAGTTTGTTTTTGTTTAGTTTCCTAGTTTTATGTGCAATAATTATTTTTCACGTATAATTTAGTTTTAGACAATTGCAAATTCTCATGTCAGGTTGTGATGCTGAATATAATATAGATGGATTAGGCAATGCATTAAATTGATAGAAGTAACTTTCTTTAAATGTGCACTGTGACTTGTGTCCAGATGCGGAGAAAATGGGTCTCGTCTTTGAAATATTGTGAAATGCTTTTTTATATTCATTAGTTATTAACGTTAATATCTTTTATATTATTCTTTTAAACTTAAATCCATTGTATTTGCGGTGAATTAATTATTAAATATATTTCATTTCCAGATTAAAAGTGCTAATGACGAATATATATATATATATATATATATATATATATATATATATATATATATATATATATATATATATATATATATATATATATATATATATATATATATGAATGTGTGTGTCGAATGCGAGGAAGATAGAAGCAGAAAGGAACTGTCTATGAGTCTGTGTGTCTTTGGGTATGCATGTCTTTTCTTACGGAATCGTATACCAATATTACTTTGTATCGTGGATGTTTTAAATTAGTAATGTCAGGCAGTGGTAAATGTATCGATACGGAACAATTATGTAACTTAGGTGGTCACGGATATCGTCTTAAGCAAAATATTGATCGTTGTTAAAAGTGTGTTTTGGATTGCGAATTATATTGGTGCAGTCGAGATAGGCTTGCGTCTTTAACATGACAGGACATACAATTTAATTGTTTTGATCTATGCGCGTGTTAGGCTTCCAAACTTATTTCAATTAATGTCCGTCATGTTTTGACCTGATCTTTAAGGAAATAATGGCTAATGGCTAATGGCTGAAATGTGTGGAATGTAAATACAGAAATATGTCACGTTTTGTATTTCCATCTATGTATTGCAACACATTGAAATGATTTCCCCAGATTGCCTTCATGAACTGTGATCTTTCGACATATATTAAATTGAAGTATGTTTAAATTCGAGTCATGCATCGGAAAGAAATTTTCTGTCACCCTTAGCACGTGTTACTTTGTCTCTTAATCTTACCCGATATGACAATTTTTTAGTAAATATTTATTCACACTCTGTCTCTCTCTCGCCTTTGAAGTACACATATATTTGTTTAGTTTGATTAAACGATTTCCTATGTACGACAGGAGAGTGGTTGAAAAACGTTTATATAGGTTTTGTGCTTTGTTGAGGTAAAGTTACAATAAAGGATGATCAATGTAAAGTTAAAATATAGACGGATCAATGTCGTTTGGTGTTCAGCTAAATTCTTTATTTTGTATGTCTTTTCTTAGTCATGCGCATACTGAACTTCTTGAAACAACAATTTAATATCATTCAATACCAGATCGTTATTTCTTAGATAAAATTCAACGTAAAAACCTATCACTCGTCTTTAACTCGACCAAGTGATGGCCAATTTCATCATTTGACTTTGTGTGATAGGTTGTCCTCTTGTCCTGTGTTCCTACTCATCTGAATTATCTTTCTCTGGACTGGTAATCCAATTTCGTCCAGTCCGTCTAACTTCTGCCTGTTTTCTTTCATTTTCGTTGTCTCCCAGAGACTCCTACCAGCTGCACTAGGGTATTTCTCTTTATTAACACACAAGGATATTAGCATATTATATTAGCCTAGTTATCTAAACTCACTCTAAACAACAATATAATCAGATAAGCCATCACCTTCTTTCGTCACGCATTCGTTCACATCGAAATACACATTCTCTCTGATATGGTGTGCATAGTATATATAGATTTTCAATCGTATTATACATAACCATATCACATAATTAGTCTCATTTCTGTACATTCCAGTTTTACAAAGTGTACTGAGATATCCACGTATCCATGCGCTGATTTATCTTTACACATGATACTCCTACAAAGCATACACAAATATTCAAATCCCTGGATTAACTAATGTTGCACACTGCAACCATTATACAAAGTTACAATTCAATTCAACATTTTCAAATCTAGAATATCACATGAATAAATGCACGATGTTACTACGAATTAACCAAATGGCGAATTACAATATTAAATATTTTCATTAACATTGCACATATATCAAAATATGCATGTTGATCAAACACTACAAATGAATGAAACCCACAAAAAGTAATTCTACTTACTAACGATTCTAGTAATGAGGTATACATACGTCACATATTTAAATTACAGTTACTTTGCCGTAATAGATTGTAACAATCAAGCAAACAGTAACTGGCTTGTAATGAAACTCCTTTGTAATTTCCATAATAACAAGTTTTCCGTCAATATCGAATGGCGTCGGAGTAGGTTATCTTCCTTTATACATTCCGCAAGATACCCCTGATGACCATAATTAGCAGACACTGTGCTCTCCACGGTAGTTTATCTAGGGTGGATTTACAACCACCACATGATGTTCATTTGATCCGAGCACAGGATTTCATCACTTTTTTGTGAATGGTGTTATGGCTATGTTATGCAACTGGCTTGGCCAAAATACGGCGCCAGTCACGCGTCCCTATGCCCATGTCAAATAATTGGCTTGACATAAAATTGTTAGTAGGACTGACCTTCGTACATTATTACGCGATATTATTAGCCTCTGTGTGTGTGTGTCCAGTGTGGGAGAGATAGTGTCAGAGGGGGACTATGTGTGAGTGTGTGTCTTTGGCTATGCATGTCTTTTCTTACGGGAACGAATACAAGTACTTATTTGTATGCGGTATGTTTTAAATTACTAATATCATGAGGAGTTAGGCTTCCAAACGCGTTTCAATTCATGTCTGCTTAGTTTAGACTTGATATTTTAGAAAATAATGGCCAATGGCCAAAATGTGAGGACTATAAATGAAGAAATATTTTACGTTTTGTATTTCCATCTGTGTATTGTAACGTTTCGAAAGGATATAACAATAATGCCTTTATGAAATATGTGTTTTTGACAGACACTGTATTGGGAAATGTTTTATACGGTTGTATGCATGGAAAAGGAATAATCTCTGTCACATTTAGAACGTTAATCCGTGTAATAAATGCACCTGAAATTAAGGTTGTTAGTAAAAATGTATCTACACTTTATCTCGCATTTGAAGTACGCAAAATATTTGCACGGTTTGATTAAATCGATTTCATATGTGTGACATGAGAGTGGTTGCAAACGTTTGACATAGGTGTTTGCTTTGTTGACGTTAGCAATAATTCAATTTGATGACAAGTAAAGTCACAATAAAGGCGAATCAATGTCGTTTGGTGTTCAGCTGAATTCTTTACTTTGGATGTTTTTTCTTAATCTTGTGTATATGGATCTTGTTGTGATATATGTACGTTTACATGCTGTGTGTGCGTGTTCCAATAGGAGTACTAACCACATTATGATTTAAAGCTTTTACGATTATTCAACAACAAGGCGACGCATATTGATATATTAATATGTTTCGCGCGTACGCCATGTCATTATTCTGGATGCAGAGATTGGGAATTGATAGGGGTTAATATTGATTTACAATTACAAAATGACGTTTCCATGGCTTCAGCCTTTTTGATCTTGTATCTGAAAGGGTTGTTATTTTGGTTAGTTTTCACAATGTGCATGTTCATGTGAAGCAATTTGTATCGAACCGTGGAATGACTAAAGCAAATTTTTCTCTGATATTTGTGAACGAAAGGATTTTGATGTTGTTGAATATCCCGATTTTGAAATGCATACAATTAAACCTCGAATAAATATTTCATTACATCATAAAATCCATTCGTCCTAAAGACGTCCATTTGTATTCCACAATTACAAGAGTTTATGTCATCCTCCTCATTTTAATTTTTGCTCATTTAGAAAATGAGTAGTCTCTGTCACATTTAAAAAGTGTATCCGTGTCTCAGATATCATCGAAATGGAAAATATATCTGCACTCTGTCGCTTTTAACTATTAACAATTAGTTACATGGCATTGGCCACAACTATTATCATGGGCAAATTAGTAGGAAACTCTCATACTCAATGTCTGATGTCTTGCATCATTCAAACATGTTAAATAGACATAATTTGCATTTGTAAACAACAAAATAAATCATTGAAAACAGACTCACAAGTATAGATACTCGATTCCAATAGAATAAATCACTACTTACTGCCATCAAACTACAACCCAAAATATTGCAGACAAAACAATCACTTAGCCAGGTATTACAAGTCCGAATGATCTGCTATGACAATAATATTCATAAGTGATATAGAGAAATTATTTCAGCATCTAATGAAGCGAATTGATGATCGAAACATTGTTGATGGTGCCATAGGAGCACAACATTGGAAAATGGGAATAAACATTTATCGTACAAGACAAATATATATATTAAAACATAGATTATTCGTCCTGATTTTCTATTCAGTTTTCCCTCTCGTAGGTAATATCATTAAGTGCAACCGGTTGAGCTGACCGAAATGATGATAATTGTTTTTATCAAAACAAGTCATATCATGCCACAGAATAAAACATCTGAGATATATCCACTTCAGAGCCATATTAAATATCCTCACAAACAAAACTCTGAACGGATCCTACCAACCATGTAAGGATGAAAGATCAAGGCATAATTAAAATATTATAAAAGATTGTGATTTGTGCAGCTCAGCACGGGCAAAAGCTGATATTCTCAGCAACATCTTTATTTGTAAAATATAACACAATGAGATATTCTCAATAACATGCAAAAGTTTATTTAATTGAATATTTTGATGAGACCGACACATTAACATGAGGATGAATCTACTTTGATCCAACTAGCGAACCAGATAAACTGAAAATTGTTGGTTTGCATTATCAGAACCATTAGATAAGGCCTATTGAATCAAGAATAACATAACTTAATTTCCCTCTATTTCACTTTTCTAAGTTATTAGATATGTTGTTCCTTACTTAGCTGCTACAGCTCTGGAACCTTTTATTATCACCATATTCTGAGGTGACATTAACCACTAATACATATGTCATTCTAATTTTCACATTTTACATTAATGACACCTTGATCCTTGAATTGATGTTTTGATATTTGTAAAAGGTGTTTCTTTCTTTGTTTTTTCAGAATCCTTATTTTCTGTTTTCGAAAGTAGCTTTAAAATTCACCATAATTTATATATATATATATATATATATATATATATATATATATATATATATATATATATATATATATATATATATATAAAATTGATAGAAGTAACTTTCTTTAAATGTGCACTGTGATTGAGGGGTTTGTGTCCCGATACGGAGAAAAATCGTCTCGTTTTTTAAATATTGTGAAATGCTTATTTATACTCATTCGTTATTAACGTTAATGTCTTTTATATTATTCTTTTGAACTTAAATCTATAGTGTTTGCAGTTAATTTAATTATTAAATATATTTCATTTTCAGAGTAAACGTGCAACCCACGAAGAAATGGTAAGCGTAAAGAATACATATATATGAATGTGTGTGTCCACTGCGAGTGAGATAGAAGCAGAAAGGAACTGTCTATGAGTCTGTGTGTCTTTGGGTATGCATGTCTTTTCTTACGGAATCGTATACCAATATTACTTTGTATCGTGGATGTTTTAAATTAGTAATGTCAGGCAGTGGTAAATGTATCGATACGGAACAATTATGTAACTTAGGTGGTCACGGATATCGTCTTAAGCAAAATATTGATCGTTGTTAAAAGTGTGTTTTGGATTGCGAATTATATTGGTGCAGTCGAGATAGGCTTGCGTCTTTAACATGACAGGACATACGATTTAATTGTTTTGATCTGTGCGCGTGTTAGACTTCCAAACTTATTTCAATTCATGTCCGTCATGTTTTGACCTGATCTTTAAGGAAATAATGGCTAATGGCTAATGGCTGAAATGTGTGGAATGTAAATCCAGAAATATGTCACGTTTTGTATTTCCATCTATGTATTGCAACACATTGAAATGATTTCCCCAGATTGCCTTCATGAACTGTGATCTTTCGACATATATTAAATTGAAGTATGTTTAAATTCGAGTCATGCATCGGAAAGAAATTTTCTGTCACCCTTAGCACGTGTTACTTTGTCTCTTAATCTTACCCGATATGACAATTTTTTAGTAAATATTTATTCACACTCTGTCTCTCTCTCGCCTTTGAAGTACACATATATTTGTTTAGTTTGATTAAACGATTTCCTATGTACGACAGGAGAGTGGTTGAAAAACGTTTATATAGGTTTTGTGCTTTGTTGAGGTAAAGTTACAATAAAGGATGATCAATGTAAAGTTAAAATATAGACGGATCAATGTCGTTTGGTGTTCAGCTAAATTCTTTATTTTGTATGTCTTTTCTTAGTCATGCGCATACTGAACTTCTTGAAACAACAATTTAATATCATTCAATACCAGATCGTTATTTCTTAGATAAAATTCAACGTAAAAACCTATCACTCGTCTTTAACTCGACCAAGTGATGGCCAATTTCATCATTTGACTTTGTGTGATAGGTTGTCCTCTTGTCCTGTGTTCCTACTCATCTGAATTATCTTTCTCTGGACTGGTAATCCAATTTCGTCCAGTCCGTCTAACTTCTGCCTGTTTTCTTTCATTTTCGTTGTCTCCCAGAGACTCCTACCAGCTGCACTAGGGTATTTCTCTTTATTAACACACAAGGATATTAGCATATTATATTAGCCTAGTTATCTAAACTCACTCTAAACAACAATATAATCAGATAAGCCATCACCTTCTTTCGTCACGCATTCGTTCACATCGAAATACACATTCTCTCTGATATGGTGTGCATAGTATATATAGATTTTCAATCGTATTATACATAACCATATCACATAATTAGTCTCATTTCTGTACATTCCAGTTTTACAAAGTGTACTGAGATATCCACGTATCCATGCGCTGATTTATCTTTACACATGATACTCCTACAAAGCATACACAAATATTCAAATCCCTGGATTAACTAATGTTGCACACTGCAACCATTATACAAAGTTACAATTCAATTCAACATTTTCAAATCTAGAATATCACATGAATAAATGCACGATGTTACTACGAATTAACCAAATGGCGAATTACAATATTAAATATTTTCATTAACATTGCACATATATCAAAATATGCATGTTGATCAAACACTACAAATGAATGAAACCCACAAAAAGTAATTCTACTTACTAACGATTCTAGTAATGAGGTATACATACGTCACATATTTAAATTACAGTTACTTTGCCGTAATAGATTGTAACAATCAAGCAAACAGTAACTGGCTTGTAATGAAACTCCTTTGTAATTTCCATAATAACAAGTTTTCCGTCAATATCGAATGGCGTCGGAGTAGGTTATCTTCCTTTATACATTCCGCAAGATACCCCTGATGACCATAATTAGCAGACACTGTGCTCTCCACGGTAGTTTATCTAGGGTGGATTTACAACCACCACATGATGTTCATTTGATCCGAGCACAGGATTTCATCACTTTTTTGTGAATGGTGTTATGGCTATGTTATGCAACTGGCTTGGCCAAAATACGGCGCCAGTCACGCGTCCCTATGCCCATATCAAATAATTGGCTTGACATAAAATTGTTAGTAGGACTGACCTTCGTACATTATTACGCGATATTATTAGCCTCTGTGTGTGTGTGTCCAGTGTGGGAGAGATAGTGTCAGAGGGGGACTATGTGTGAGTGTGTGTCTTTGGCTATGCATGTCTTTTCTTACGGGAACGAATACAAGTACTTATTTGTATGCGGTATGTTTTAAATTACTAATATCATGAGGAGTTAGGCTTCCAAACGCGTTTCAATTCATGTCTGCTTAGTTTAGACTTGATATTTTAGAAAATAATGGCCAATGGCCAAAATGTGAGGACTATAAATGAAGAAATATTTTACGTTTTGTATTTCCATCTGTGTATTGTAACGTTTCGAAAGGATATAACAATAATGCCTTTATGAAATATGTGTTTTTGACAGACACTGTATTGGGAAATGTTTTATACGGTTGTATGCATGGAAAAGGAATAATCTCAGTCACATTTAGAACGTTAATCCGTGTAATAAATGCACCTGAAATTAAGGTTGTTAGTAAAAATGTATCTACACTTTATCTCGCATTTGAAGTACGCAAAATATTTGCACGGTTTGATTAAATCGATTTCATATGTGTGACATGAGAGTGGTTGCAAACGTTTGACATAGGTGTTTGCTTTGTTGACGTTAGCAATAATTCAATTTGATGAGAAGTAAAGTCACAATAAAGGCGAATCAATGTCGTTTGGTGTTCAGCTGAATTCTTTACTTTGGATGTTTTTTCTTAATCTTGTGTATATGGATCTTGTTGTGATATATGTACGTTTACATGCTGTGTGTGCGTGTTCCAATAGGAGTACTAACCACATTATGATTTAAAGCTTTTACGATTATTCAACAACAAGGCGACGCATATTGATATATTAATATGTTTCGCGCGTACGCCATGTCATTATTCTGGATGCAGAGATTGGGAATTGATAGGGGTTAATATTGATTTACAATTACAAAATGACGTTTCCATGGCTTCAGCCTTTTTTATCTTGTATCTGAAAGGGTTGTTATTTTGGTTAGTTTTCACAATGTGCATGTTCATGTGAAGCAATTTGTATCGAACCGTGGAATGACTAAAGCAAATTTTTCTCTGATATTTGTGAACGAAAGGATTTTGATGTTGTTGAATATCCCGATTTTGAAATGCATACAATTAAACCTCGAATAAATATTTCATTACATCATAAAATCCATTCGTCCTAAAGACGTCCATTTGTATTCCACAATTACAAGAGTTTATGTCATCCTCCTCATTTTAATTTTTGCTCATTTAGAAAATGAGTAGTCTCTGTCACATTTAAAAAGTGTATCCGTGTCTCAGATATCATCGAAATGGAAAATATATCTGCACTCTGTCGCTTTTAACTATTAACAATTAGTTACATGGCATTGGCCACAACTATTATCATGGGCAAATTAGTAGGAAACTCTCATACTCAATGTCTGATGTCTTGCATCATTCAAACATGTTAAATAGACATAATTTGCATTTGTAAACAACAAAATAAATCATTGAAAACAGACTCACAAGTATAGATACTCGATTCCAATAGAATAAATCACTACTTACTGCCATCAAACTACAACCCAAAATATTGCAGACAAAACAATCACTTAGCCAGGTATTACAAGTCCGAATGATCTGCTATGACAATAATATTCATAAGTGATATAGAGAAATTATTTCAGCATCTAATGAAGCGAATTGATGATCGAAACATTGTTGATGGTGCCATAGGAGCACAACATTGGAAAATGGGAATAAACATTTATCGTACAAGACAAATATATATATTAAAACATAGATTATTCGTCCTGATTTTCTATTCAGGTTTCCCTCTCGTAGGTAATATCATTAAGTGCAACCGGTTGAGCTGACCGAAATGATGATAATTGTTTTTATCAAAACAAGTCATATCATGCCACAGAATAAAACATCTGAGATATATCCACTTCAGAGCCATATTAAATATCCTCACAAACAAAACTCTGAACGGATCCTACCAACCATGTAAGGATGAAAGATCAAGGCATAATTAAAATATTATAAAAGATTGTGATTTGTGCAGCTCAGCACGGGCAAAAGCTGATATTCTCAGCAACATCTTTATTTGTAAAATATAACACAATGAGATATTCTCAATAACATGCAAAAGTTTATTTAATTGAATATTTTGATGAGACCGACACATTAACATGAGGATGAATCTACTTTGATCCAACTAGCGAACCAGATAAACTGAAAATTGTTGGTTTGCATTATCAGAACCATTAGATAAGGCCTATTGAATCAAGAATAACATAACTTAATTTCCCTCTATTTCACTTTTCTAAGTTATTAGATATGTTGTTCCTTACTTAGCTGCTACAGCTCTGGAACCTTTTATTATCACCATATTCTGAGGTGACATTAACCACTAATACATATGTCATTCTAATTTTCACATTTTACATTAATGACACCTTGATCCTTGAATTGATGTTTTGATATTTGTAAAAGGTGTTTCTTTCTTTGTTTTTTCAGAATCCTTATTTTCTGTTTTCGAAAGTAGCTTTAAAATTCACCATAATTTATATATATATATATATATATATATATATATATATATATATATATATATATATATATATATATATATATATATATATATATATATATAAAATTGATAGAAGTAACTTTCTTTAAATGTGCACTGTGATTGAGGGGTTTGTGTCCCGATACGGAGAAAAATCGTCTCGTTTTTTAAATATTGTGAAATGCTTATTTATACTCATTCGTTATTAACGTTAATGTCTTTTATATTATTCTTTTGAACTTAAATCTATAGTGTTTGCAGTTAATTTAATTATTAAATATATTTCATTTTCAGAGTAAACGTGCAACCCACGAAGAAATGGTAAGCGTAAAGAATACATATATATGAATGTGTGTGTCCACTGCGAGTGAGATAGAAGCAGAAAGGAACTGTCTATGAGTCTGTGTGTCTTTGGGTATGCATGTCTTTTCTTACGGAATCGTATACCAATATTACTTTGTATCGTGGATGTTTTAAATTAGTAATGTCAGGCAGTGGTAAATGTATCGATACGGAACAATTATGTAACTTAGGTGGTCACGGATATCGTCTTAAGCAAAATATTGATCGTTGTTAAAAGTGTGTTTTGGATTGCGAATTATATTGGTGCAGTCGAGATAGGCTTGCGTCTTTAACATGACAGGACATACGATTTAATTGTTTTGATCTGTGCGCGTGTTAGACTTCCAAACTTATTTCAATTCATGTCCGTCATGTTTTGACCTGATCTTTAAGGAAATAATGGCTAATGGCTAATGGCTGAAATGTGTGGAATGTAAATCCAGAAATATGTCACGTTTTGTATTTCCATCTATGTATTGCAACACATTGAAATGATTTCCCCAGATTGCCTTCATGAACTGTGATCTTTCGACATATATTAAATTGAAGTATGTTTAAATTCGAGTCATGCATCGGAAAGAAATTTTCTGTCACCCTTAGCACGTGTTACTTTGTCTCTTAATCTTACCCGATATGACAATTTTTTAGTAAATATTTATTCACACTCTGTCTCTCTCTCGCCTTTGAAGTACACATATATTTGTTTAGTTTGATTAAACGATTTCCTATGTACGACAGGAGAGTGGTTGAAAAACGTTTATATAGGTTTTGTGCTTTGTTGAGGTAAAGTTACAATAAAGGATGATCAATGTAAAGTTAAAATATAGACGGATCAATGTCGTTTGGTGTTCAGCTAAATTCTTTATTTTGTATGTCTTTTCTTAGTCATGCGCATACTGAACTTCTTGAAACAACAATTTAATATCATTCAATACCAGATCGTTATTTCTTAGATAAAATTCAACGTAAAAACCTATCACTCGTCTTTAACTCGACCAAGTGATGGCCAATTTCATCATTTGACTTTGTGTGATAGGTTGTCCTCTTGTCCTGTGTTCCTACTCATCTGAATTATCTTTCTCTGGACTGGTAATCCAATTTCGTCCAGTCCGTCTAACTTCTGCCTGTTTTCTTTCATTTTCGTTGTCTCCCAGAGACTCCTACCAGCTGCACTAGGGTATTTCTCTTTATTAACACACAAGGATATTAGCATATTATATTAGCCTAGTTATCTAAACTCACTCTAAACAACAATATAATCAGATAAGCCATCACCTTCTTTCGTCACGCATTCGTTCACATCGAAATACACATTCTCTCTGATATGGTGTGCATAGTGTATATAGATTTTCAATCTTATTATACATAACCATATCACATAATTAGTCGCATTTCTGTACATTCCAGTTTTACAAAGTGTACTGAGATATCAACGTATCCATGCGCTGATTTATCTTTACACATGATACTCCTACAAAGCATACACAAATATTCAAATCCCTGGATTAACTAATGTTGCACACTGCAACCATTATACAAAGTTACAATTCAATTCAACATTTTCAAATCTAGAATATCACATGAATAAATGCACGATGTTACTACAAATTAACCAAATGGCGAATTACAATATTAAATATTTTCATTAACATTGCACATATATCAAAATATGCATGTTGATCAAACACTACAAATGAATGAAACCCACAAAAAGTAATTCTACTTACTAACGATTCTAGTAATGAGGTATACATACGTCACATATTTAAATTACAGTTACTTTGCCGTAATAGATTGTAACAATCAAGCAAACAGTAACTGGCTTGTAATGAAACTCCTTTGTAATTCCCATAATAACAAGTTTTCCGTCAATATCGAATGGCGTCGGAGTAGGTTATCTTCCTTTATACATTCCGCAAGATACCCCTGATGACCATACTTAGCAGACACTGTGCTCTCCACGGTAGTTTATCTAGAGTGGATTTACAACCACCACATGATGTTCATTTGATCCGAGCACAGGATTTCATCACTTTTTTGTGAATGGTGTTATGGCTATGTTATGCAACTGGCTTGGCCAAAATACGGCGCCAGTCACGCTTCCCTATGCCCATGTCAAATAATTGGCTTGACATAAAATTGTTAGTAAGACTGCCCTTCGTACATTATTACGCGATATTATTAGCCTCTGTGTGTGTGTGTCCAGTGTGGGAGAGATAGTGTCAGAGGGGGACTATGTGTGAGTGTGTGTCTTTGGCTATGCATGTCTTTTCTTACGGGAACGAATACAAGTACTTATTTGTATGCGGTATATTTTAAATTACTAATATCATGAGGAGTTAGGCTTCCAAACGCGTTTCAATTCATGTCTGCTTAGTTTAGACTTGATATTTTAGAAAATAATGGCCAATGGCCAAAATGTGAGGACTATAAATGAAGAAATATTTTACGTTTTGTATTTCCATCTGTGTATTGTAACGTTTCGAAAGGATATAACAATAATGCCTTTATGAAATATGTGTTTTTGACAGACACTGTATTGGGAAATGTTTTATACGGTTGTATGCATGGAAAAGGAATAATCTCTGTCACATTTAGAACGTTAATCCGTGTAATAAATGCACCTGAAATTAAGGTTGTTAGTAAAAATGTATCTACACTTTATCTCGCATTTGAAGTACGCAAAATATTTGCACGGTTTGATTAAATCGATTTCATATGTGTGACATGAGAGTGGTTGCAAACGTTTGACATAGGTGTTTGCTTTGTTGACGTTAGCAATAATTCAATTTGATGACAAGTAAAGTCACAATAAAGGCGAATCAATGTAGTTTGGTGTTCAGCTGAATTCTTTACTTTGGATGTTTTTTCTTAATCTTGTGTATATGGATCTTGTTGTGATATATGTACGTTTACATGCTGTGTGTGCGTGTTCCAATAGGAGTACTAACCACATTATGATTTAAAGCTTTTACGATTATTCAACAACAAGGCGACGCATATTGATATATTAATATGTTTCGCGCGTACGCCATGTCATTATTCTGGATGCAGAGATTGGGAATTGATAGGGGTTAATATTGATTTACAATTACAAAATGACGTTTCCATGGCTTCAGCCTTTTTGATCTTGTATCTGAAAGGGTTGTTATTTTGGTTAGTTTTCACAATGTGCATGTTCATGTGAAGCAATTTGTATCGAACCGTGGAATGACTAAAGCAAATTTTTCTCTGATATTTGTGAACGAAAGGATTTTGATGTTGTTGAATATCCCGATTTTGAAATGCATACAATTAAACCTCGAATAAATATTTCATTACATCATAAAATCCATTCGTCCTAAAGACGTCCATTTGTATCCCACAATTACAAGAGTTTATGTCATCCTCCTCATTTTAATTTTTGCTCATTTAGAAAATGAGTAGTCTCTGTCACATTTAAAAAGTGTATCCGTGTCTCAGATATCATCGAAATGGAAAATATATCTGCACTCTGTCGCTTTTAACTATTAACAATTAGTTACATGGCATTGGCCACAACTATTATCATGGGCAAATTAGTAGGAAACTCTCATACTCAATGTCTGATGTCTTGCATCATTCAAACATGTTAAATAGACATAATTTGCATTTGTAAACAACAAAATAAATCATTGAAAACAGACTCACAAGTATAGATACTCGATTCCAATAGAATAAATCACTACTTACTGCCATCAAACTACAACCCAAAATATTGCAGACAAAACAATCACTTAGCCAGGTATTACAAGTCCGAATGATCTGCTATGACAATAATCTTCATAAGTGATATAGAGAAATTATTTCAGCATCTAATGAAGCGAATTGATGATCGAAACATTGTTGATGGTGCCATAGGAGCACAACATTGGAAAATGGGAATAAACATTTATCGTACAAGACAAATAGATATATTAAAACATAGACTATTCGTCCTGATTTTCTATTCAGTTTTCCCTCTCGTAGGTAATATCATTAAGTGCAACCGGTTGAGCTGACCGAAATGATGATAATTGTTTTTATCAAAACAAGTCATATCATGCCACAGAATAAAACATCTGAGATATATCCACTTCAGAGCCATATTAAATATCCTCACAAACAAAACTCTGAACGGATCCTACCAACCATGTAAGGATGAAAGATCAAGGCATAATTAAAATATTATAAAAGATTGTGATTTGTGCAGCTCAGCACGGGCAAAAGCTGATATTCTCAGCAACATCTTTATTTGTAAAATATAACACAATGAGATATTCTCAATAACATGCAAAAGTTTATTTAATTGAATATTTTGATGAGACCGACACATTAACATGAGGATGAATCTACTTTGATCCAACTAGCGAACCAGATAAACTGAAAATTGTTGGTTCGCATTATCAGAACCATTAGATAAGGCCTATTGAATCAAGAATAACATAACTTAATTTCCCTCTATTTCACTTTTCTAAGTTATTAGATATGTTGTTCCTTACTTAGCTGCTACAGCTCTGCAACCTTTTATTATCACCATATTCTGAGGTGACATTAACCACTAATACATATGTCATTCTAATTTTCACATTTTACATTAATGACACCTTGATCCTTGAATTGATGTTTTGATATTTGTAAAAGGTGTTTCTTTCTTTGTTTTTTCAGAATCCTTATTTTCTGTTTTCGAAAGTAGCTTTAAAATTCACCATAATTTATATATATATATATATATATGGAAATATATATATATCAAATTGATAGAAGTAACTTTCTTTAAATGTGCACTGTGATTGAGGGGTTTGTGTCCCGATACGGAGAAAAATCGTCTCGTTTTTTAAATATTGTGAAATGCTTATTTATACTCATTCGTTATTAACGTTAATGTCTTTTATATTATTCTTTTGAACTTAAATCTATAGTGTTTGCAGTTAATTTAATTATTAAATATATTTCATTTTCAGAGTAAACGTGCAACCCACGAAGAAATGGTAAGCGTAAAGAATACATATATATGAATGTGTGTGTCCACTGCGAGTGAGATAGAAGCAGAAAGGAACTGTCTATGAGTCTGTGTGTCTTTGGGTATGCATGTCTTTTCTTACGGAATCGTATACCAATATTACTTTGTATCGTGGATGTTTTATATTAGTATTGTCAGGCAGTGGTAAATGTATCGATACGGAACGATTATGTAACTTAGGTGGTCACGGATATCGTCTTAAGCAAAATATTGATCGTTGTTAAAAGTGTGTTTTGGATTGCGAAACATATTGGTGCAGTCGAGATAGTCTTTAACATGACAGGACATAAAATATAAATGTTTTGATCTATGCGCGTGTTAGACTTCCAAACTTAGTTCAATTCATGTCAGTCTTGTTTTGACCTGATCTTTAAGTAATAAACGCTAATTGCTGAAATGTGAGGATTGTAAATGCAGAAATATGTCACGTTTTGTATTTCCATCTATATATTGTAACGTTTCGAAATTATTTCCCAAGATTGCCTACATGAACTGTGTCATTTCGAAATATATTAAATTCAATAATGTTTGAAAAGGTGTCATGCATGGAAAAGGAATTTTCTGTCACACTTAGCACGTGTTACCTTGTTTCTTAATTTTACCCAATATGACAGTTGTTAGTAAATATTTATCCACACTCCGTCTCTATCTTGCTTTTGAAGTACAGAATATGTTTGTATAGTTTGATTACATCGATTACATATGTACGACAAGAGAGTGGTTGAAAAACGTTAATATAGGTTTTGTGCTTTGTTGACATTAGTACCAATTCAATTTAATGACAGGTAAAGTTACATCAAAGGATGATCAATGTATTTTGGGCTTAAGCTGCATTCCCTATTTGTGGATGTCTTTTCTTAGTCTTGTGTATATTGATCTTCTTATGATTGTGTCTGTGTTTGTGAATGAGATAACTAGTTGTATTGTCACTTAAATTGCAGCTTTATACAAGACCAATTCGACGCCTATGATTAAGTTAATATGTACAGCGCGTACCGTGTGTCATTTGTACTTGAGTCCGAGATTGGTATTGACAAGGGTCTTATATTTATTTCAAGTGACATAAAGACTTTGTCATGGTGTCAGTCTTTTATAATTTACTTTATCCTAAAGCGTTCCTATAATTGTTCAATATGTATAAGATTAATTTACTTGCAGTGCATGGTATACCTTACCTTTACCTCAGACAATAAATATCAGCAACACCAACATTAAATTCTCACAGTCAGTATGAAACCTAGGCGTAACTCTAGACAGTTCTCTCACATTACACCAATATGTCATGAATATATGCAAGGCTGCATATCTTGAATTGAGACGCATCAGTTCCATTCGTAAATATCTTTCAGTTGATGCCACTAAAACACTTGTGTGTTAATTAGTACTTTCAAGACTGGACTATTGTAACTCAATTCTGTCTGGTTCGTCACAATATTTACTCCAGAAACATCAAAACGTTCAAAACACAGCTGTTCGGATCATCTTTAGAGTACCTCGATCAGAGCACTGCTCTGTACCCTACATTGGCTATCAATTCGAACAGAATCAAACACAAAATTTGTTCTCTGTGATATGTTTCAATGACAGACTCCAGTCCAACATACCTATCCAGCCTCACCCATGTGTATACACCAGCTAGATCCTTACGCTCTTCCTCTGATAATCGTATACTCATTGTTCCCAAGGTGAAAACAAAGTCATATGGACAACGTTCGTTTGCACACCAGGGTCCGGCGACGTGGAACGAATTGCCCATTGAAATTATACACAAAGACACAGTGGTCCCTTTTAAGAGTGCTCTTAAGAATCACCTGTTTCGACTGCAGGGACAAACTTAGCGACCTAATCATGTTTTGCATCTTATATGTTTTCAGCATGTTTTTATGTTTTCCAGTTTCATTATTTTTGTCATTTGTTGTTCTGTAGTCTGGTCATATCATTATTGATAGTGTACAGCGCTTAGAGCTTCGAAAGATTAGAGACTATACAAAGTCCTCATTATTATTATTATTATTATTATTATTATTATTATTATTATTATTATTATTATTATGGTATACAATTTCTCTCGAACCGACACTCGCGATAGAAACGTATGTTTCCCTGATATGTTTGAACGAGTGTATCTCTTGTTTTCTACTTATATGCGGAAGGTTAAATCCGTACAATTGAAACTGGAATACAATATTTTGTTCGATCATAAATTGCATGAGTTTATGTCCTCATCCTCAATTGCTAATCTCAGCTGATACTGGTGTTGATCACAAAACCAAGTAATATTGGCAATATGTTTGTAAAAGAGTCAGATTCTTAAATATCAGAAATGTGTTGTATGGCCGATTAATGACGAATATTAACTGAGAGGAATGGATCAATCCTGATGGCATTTTATTCAAATCATAGAATAAGATATAATCTTGTAAAATAAATATTTGATAACATATGCTAAAAATAAGAATATTTTAGTTACAGAGAATAAAAAATACTCATGTAAGTTATAATTCTGAATAGATAAAGAACGAAATGACCACTAGGCAATGTATCAATTGATAAACATAATTTTCCTTAAACTTACAATGTCTTCAAAACGTTCATGTCACAATACGGACTGATATTGTCTCGTTTTCGAAATGTTATGAAATGAAAATGTATATGTATTCGTTATTAACGTTATTGTCTTCTTTATTATCCTTTAAAACTGAAGTACACTGGGTTTGTATTGAATTTAATTATTAAATATATTTTTCTTTAGTATGAGCATTTACCCAAAGCAGTTTCCGTAATAATTTCCGTAAGATACCCCTGATGCCCATAATTAGCAGACACTGCGCCCTCTACGGCAGTCTGTCATGGGTGGATTTATGACCTCCACATGATGTTCCTTTGATCCGAGCACAGGATTTCATCACTTTTATGTGAATGGTGTTATGGCTATGTTATGCAACTGGCTTGGCCAAAATACGGCGCCAGTCACGCGTTCCTATGCCCATGTCAAATAATTGGCTTGACATAAAATTGTTAGTAGGACTGACCTTCGTACATTATTACGCGACAATATTAGCCTCTGTGTGTGTGTGTGTCCAGTGTGGGAGAGATAGTGTCAGAGGGGGACTGTGTGTGAGTGTGTGTCTTTGGCTATGCATGTCTTTTCTTACGGGAACGAATACAAGTATTTATTTGTATGCGGTATGTTTTAAATTACTAATGTCACGGATAGTGTCTTAAGCAAAATATTGATCCTTGTTAAAAGTATGTTTTGGATTGAGAAACAAATTTGTTGCAGTCGATACAGGCTTGTCTTTAATATGACAGGAAATAGAATTTAAATGTTTTGATATATACGCTTGTTAGGCTTCCAAACGAGTTTCAATTCTTTTCTGCCTAGTTTAGACTTGATATTTTAGAAAATAATGGCCAAAAAGTGAGGACTATAAATGAAGAAATATTTTACGTTTTGTATTTCCATCTGTGTATTGTAACGTTTCGAAGGGATATCCCAATAATGTCTTTATGAAATATGTGCTTTTGATAGACACTGTATTGGGAAATGTTTTATATTGTTGTGCGCATGGAAAAGGAATAGTCTCTGTCACATTTAGAACGTTAATCTGTCTATTAAATGCACCTGAAATTAAGGTTGTTAGTAAAAATGTATCTACACTCTATCTCCATTTGAAGTACGCAAAATATTTGCACGGTTTGATTAAATCGATTTCATATGTGTGACATGAGAGTGATTGCAAACGTTTGACATAATCGATCCGTATCGATACATTTACCACTGCCTGACATTACTAATTTAAAACATCCACGATACAAAGTAATACTGGAATACGATCCCGTAAGAAAAGTCATGCGCATACTGAACCTCTAGTGATATATTTACATTTAAATGCTGTGTGTCCGTATTCCAATAGGAATACTAACCACATTATGATTTAAAAATTATAAAACTATTCAAGAACAAGGCGATGCATATTGATAATTTTTTGAACACGTACGCTGTGTCATTATTCTCGATGCATAGATTGAGTATTGACAAGGTTTAATATTTATTTCAATTTACATAATGGCGTTTTCGTGGCATCAGTCCTTTCGCTCTTTTATCTGAAAGGGTTGCTCCTTTAGTTACTCGTCACAACGTGCATTGTCATGCAAACTAATGGGAAATAATAGGTATTGAATCGTGCAATGATTAATGCATATATTTCTCTGATATTTGTGAACGAAAGGATGTTGATATTGTATCATATGCTTATCTTAGAATCCGTACAATCAAACCTCGAATAAAATATTTCATTACATCATAAATTCCATTCGTCCAAACGACTTCCATTATTATTCCACAATTCCAAGAGTTTATGCCATCATCCTAACTTTTTTAAAATCTCATTTGTAGTTGGTGTTGACCATAGAACCAAATTGAATATGATATATATTTATAACAATACGAGGTGTTTTTAAACATATCTCAATCTCGATATGATTGCGAGCAATAATGAATATTGATGGATCGGAAAAGAATCATCCTTGGATATTGCATATATCATAATATAGTAAAAGAAAACAAGCCTAGCTAAAATAATTCTTTAATACCATATACACGAAAATAGAACATTTGAAGAATATTTTCGTTACATTAATATCAATACTCATGTCAGGTAATGAATCTGAATAAACTACAATACAACATAACTATAGGGAATGTACAATTGATAGAAAATAACTTTCTCTAATTGTGCAATGTCATGTGTGTGTGTAGCTGGTTGCTAGTTTACGTGTGGTTTTATGACTTGAGAGTATGTTTGTTTTATCTTATGAGTGTTTTTGTCATTTCGAAATACTATACAACTAAAATTATTAGGCAGACACATTGTTTCCTTTTGTAAGTCCTTCTTTGATTTTGAAACTAATGTGGTGTCGGCCAAATGAATTTAAGCCATTAAGATGACAATTTATTTTACGTTTGACCTAAACATGTTTGAGGCTTCCAAAAGCCTTTGAATTTATTTTTAGACTAAATTTGCTTTGATGGGCATCAACTTATGTGATAGTCACTGGCTGAAATGCCAGGGTTGCACGATAAGGAGATCGCTACATTCCGTACTCCCATCTTGTTTAAATAAAACTTCCTTGTTAATATTTATGCTATTTTATGTTTTGAACTCAAACGTTGCTTGCGATTGTATGAGAATTATCCATTGCATTGATTTTATTTTCCAGGGCGTACAAATGGAACAGTCGACATTAAGGTCCAAATATGTAAGTTTGTCTGTGTGTATGTGCTGATTTGTGTTATATATATATATATGTGTGTGTGTGTGTGTGTGTGTGTGTGTGTGTGTGTGTGTGTGTGTGTGTGTTAATGAGTAAACTAGCCGCATGGACTTATTCCAGCATGATACAAGACCAATTCGAAGGTTATTAATAAGTTAATATGTTCAGTGCGTACCATGTGTCATTATTATTGATTAATAGATTGGTATTGACATGAGTCTGATATTTATTTCAAGTTACATAATGATTTTGTCATGGTGTCAGTCTCTTATAATTTAATTTATCTTAAAGTATTCCTATTATTAATCAATATTTACAAGATTCATTTACTTGCAGTGCATGGGATGAAATTTCTATCTAACCGACTCTCGTAGGTGTCGTATGTTTCTCTGATATGTTTCAAAGAGTGCACCTCGTGTGTGGTACAATACGCTGAATGTTAATTCCGTGCAATCGAAACTGTAATAAAAGATTTCATTTGATCATAAATCCAATTGGAGCAATGACGGCCCTTTCTATTCCAGAATTGCATGAGTTTATATACTCAAGCTCATTTGCATACCTCAGTTGATACTGAAGTTGATCACAGAACCAATTAGAATTGGAAATATTCTTGTAAATAAACTAGTTATTCTGCTTGAAGATTAGAAATATTTTGTATGGCCAATCAGTGATGAATGGTGACGGATAGGAATAGAACAATCATCTTTGGACTTTATTCAAATCATAGAATAAAATATAATTCCGTAAGATATATCTTTAATACCTTAGGCTAAGATGTTCTCAGAATATGTTATAAAAACATGAATAAATAAATAAATGACAGATGAACATAACGACTAGTCAATGTATCAAATGGATAGAAATAACTTTCCTTGTATGTGCAATGTGATGAAGAGGTTTTTGTAAGGGTGCGGAGGAATAGCATCTCGTTTTCAAAATATTGAGATATGCTTGTTTATATGTATCTTTGTTTTTAAACGATAATGTCTTTTTATAAAACTTTACAACTTAAATCCATTGTGTTTGCATTGAATTTAATTTGGAAATATCTTTTGTTTAAGGTTAATCCGTACGCAGAACAGGCAAGAATCTCTCTCTCTCTCTCTCTCTCTCTCTCTCTCTCTCTCTCTCTCTCTCTCTCTCTCTCTCTCTCTCTCTCTCTCTATATATATATATATATATATATATCTATATATATATATATATATATATATATATATATATATATATATATATATATATATATATATATATATATATATCTATCTATCTATAATTATATGTATATATATATATATATATATATATATATATATATATATATATACATGTATATATATATATATATATATATATATATATATATATATATATATATATATATATATATATATATATAATTTTAAATTATTACAGATGAACCTCACTGGTTCGTTTTTGTTAGAAATTGAAGTAGTGTTAGAGAGATTTATAGCTCCAAACATCCAGTCAGCGACGCCGACAGTTAAATTAATGAATACACAAAATGTGATATTCAAAGAAACAACAATTTAATATCATTCAATAGCAGATCGTTGTTTCTCAGATACAATTCAAAGTAAAAACCTATCACTCGTCTTTAACTCGACCAAGTGACGGCCAATTTCATCATTTGACTTTGTGTGATAGGTTGTCCTCTTGTCCTGTGTTCCTACACATCTGAATTATCGTTCTATGGACTGGTAATCCAATTTCGTCCAGTCCGTCTAACTTCTGCCTGTGTTCTTTCATTTTCGTTGTCTCCCAGAGACTCCTACCAGCTGCACTAGGGTATTTCTCTTTGACTCCTACAGTTCATCTGGTCCCTAAAAGCTTCCTGTATTAACACATAATGATATTAGCATATTAAATTAGCCTAGTTATCTAAACTCACACTAAACAACAATATCATCAGATAAGCCATTACCTTCTTTCGTCACGCATTCGTTCACATCGAAATACACATTCTCTCTGATATGGTGTGAATGGTATATATAGATTTTCAATCTTATTATACATAACCATATCACATAATTAGTCGCATTTCTGTACATTCCAATTTTACAAAGTGTACTCAGATATCCACATATCCATGTGCTGATTTATCTTTACACAGGATACTCCTACAGAGCGTACACAAATATTCAAATCCCTGGATTAACTAATGTTGCACACTGCAACCATTATACAAAGTTATAATTCAATTCAACATTTGCAAATCTAGAATATCACATGAATAAATGCACGATGTTACTACGAATTAACCAAATGGCGAATTACAATATTAAATATTTACATTAACATTGCACATATATCAAAATATGCACGTTGATCAAACACTACAATTGAATGAAACCCCAAAAAAGTAATTCTACGTACTAACGATTCTAGTAATGAGGTATACATACGTCACATAATTAAAGTACAATTCCTTTGCCGTAATAGATTACAACAATCAAGCAAATAGTAAATGGCTTGTAATGAAACTCCTTTGTAATTTCCATAATAACAAGTTTTCCGTCAATATCGAATGGCGTCGGAGTAGGTTATCTTCCTTTATAATTTCCTCATGATGCCCCTGTTGCCCATAATTAGCAGACACTGCGCCCTCCACGGCAGTCTGTCAAGGTTGAATTTACGACCTCCACATGATGTTCCTTTGATCCGAGCACAGGATTTCATCACTTTTATGTGAATGGTGTTATGGCTATGTTATGCAACTGGCTTGGCCAAAATACGGCGCCAGTCACGCGTTCCTATGCCCATGTCAAATAATTGGTTTGACACAAAATTGTTAGCAGGACTGACCTTCGTACATTATTACGCGATATTATTAGCCTGTGTATGTGTGTGTCCAGTGTGGGAGAGATAGTGTCAGAGGGGGACTGTGTGTGAGTGTCTTTGGCTATGCATGTCTTTTCTTACGGGAACGAATACAAGTATTTATTTGTATGCGGGATGTTTTAAATTACTAATGTCATGAGGAGGTAAATGTTACGATACGGACAGATATTGTAAACATATGTCGTCACGGATAGTGTCTTAAGCAAAATATTGATCCTTGTTTAAAGTGTGTTTTGGATTGATAAACAAATTTGTTGCAGTCGATACAGGCTTGTTTTTAATATGACAGGAAATAGAATTAAAATATTTTGATATATACGCGATTTAGGCTTCCAAACGAATTTCAATTCTTTTCTGCCTAGTTTAGATTTGATATTTTAGAAAATAATGGCCAAAATGTGAGGACTATAAATGAAGAAATATTTTACGTTTTGTATTTCCATCTGTGTATTGTAACGTTTCGAAGGGATATCCCAATAATGTCTTTATGAAATATGTGCTTTTGATAGACACTGTATTGGGAAATGTTTTATATTGTTGTGCGCATGGAAAAGGAATAGTCTCTGTCACATTTAGAACGTTAATCTGTCTATTAAATGCACCTGAAATTAAGGTTGTTAGTAAAAATGTATCTACACTCTATCTCCATTTGAAGTAAGCAAAATATTTGCACGGTTTGATTAAATCGATTTCATATGTGTGACATGAGAGTGGTTGCAAACGTTTGACATAATCGATCCGTATCGATACATTTACCACTGTCTGACATTACTAATTTAAAACATCCACGATACAAAGTAATACTGGAATACGATCCCGTAAGAAAAGTCATGCGCATACTGAACCTCTAGTGATATATTTACATTTAAATGCTGTGTGTCCGTATTCCAATAGGAATACTAACCACATTATGATTTAAAGATTATAAAATTATTCAAGAACAAGGAGATGCATATTGATAATATTTTGAACACGTACGCTGTGTCATTATTCTCGATGCATAGATTGAGTATTGACAAGGTTTAATATTTATTTCAATTTACATAATGGCGTTTTCATGGCATCAGTCCTTTCGCTCTTTTATCTGAAAGGGTTGCTCCTTTAGTTACTCGTCACAACGTGCATTGTCATGCAAACTAATGGGAAATAATAGGTATTGAATCGTGCAATGATTAATGCATATGTTTATCTGATATTTGTGAGCGAAAGGATGTTGATATTGTATCATATGCTTATCTTAGAATCCGTACAATCAAACCTCGAATAAAATATTTCATTACATCATAAATTCCATTCGTCCAAACGACTTCCATTATTATTCCACAATTCCAAGAGTTTATGCCATCATCCTAACTTTTTTAAAATCTCATTTGTAGTTGGTGTTGACCATAGAACCAAATTGAATATGATATATATTTGTAACAATACGAGGTGTTTTTAAACATATCTCAATCTCGATATGATTGCGAGCAATAATAAATATTGATGGATCGGAAAAGAATCATCCTTGGATATTGCATAAATCATAATATAATAAAAGAAAACAAGCCTAGCTAAAATAATTCTTTAATACCATATACACGAAAATAGAACATTTGAAGAATATTTTCGTTGCATTAATATCAATACTCATGTCAGGTAATGAATCTGAATAAACTACAATACGACATAACTGTAGGGAATGTAGAATTGATAAAAAATAACTTTCTCTAATTGTGCAATGTCATGTGTGTGTGTAGCTGGTTGCTAGTTTAGTTTGGTTTTATGACTTGAGAGTATGTTTGTTTTATCGTATGAGTGTTTTTGTCATTTCGAAATACTATACAACTAAAATTATTAGGCAGACACATTGTTTCCTTTTGTAAGTCCTTCTTTGATTTTGAAACTAATGTGGTGTCGGCCAAATGAATTTAAGCTATTAAGATGACAATTTATTTTACGTTTGACCTAAACATGTTTGAGGCTTCCAAAAGCCTTTGAATTTATTTTTAGACTAAATTTGCTTTGATGGGCATCAACTTATGTGATAGTCACTGGCTGAAATGCCAGGGTTGCACGATAAGGAGAACGCTACGTTCCGTACTCCCATCTTGTTTAAATAAAACTTCCTTGTTAATATTTATGCTATTTTATGTTTTGAACTCAAACGTTGCTTGCGATTGTATGAGAATTATCCATTGCATTGATTTTATTTTCCAGGGCGTACAAATGGTACAGTCGACATTAAGGTCCAAATATGTAAGTTTGTCTGTGTGTATGTGCTGATTTGTGTTATGTGTGTGTGTGTGTGTGTGTGTGTGTGTGTGTGTGTGTGTGTGTGTGTGTGTTAATGAGTAAACTAGCCGCATGGACGTATTCCAGCATGATACAAGATCAATTCGAAGGTTATTAATAAGTTAATATGTTCAGTGCGTACCATGTGTCATTATTCTTGATTAATAGATTGGTATTGACATGAGTCTGATATTTATTTCAAGTTACATAATAATTTTGTCATGGTGTCAGTCTCTTATAATTTAATTTATCTTAAAGTATTCCTATTATTAATCAATATTTACAAGATTCATTTACTTGCAGTGCATGGGATGAAATTTCTATCTAACCGACTCTCGTAGGTGTCGTATGTTTCTCTGATATGTTTCAAAGTGTGCTCCTCGTGTGTGGTACAATACGCTGAATGTTGATTCCGTGCAATCGAAACTGGAATAAAAGATTTCATTTGATCATAAATCCAATTGGAGCAATGACGGCCCTTTCTATTCCAGAATTGCGTGAGTTTATATACTCATCCTCATTTGCCTTCCTCAGTTGATACTGAAGTTGATCACAGAACCAATCAGAATTGGCAATATTCTTGTAAATCAACTAGTCATTCTGCTTGAAGATTAGAAATATTTTGTATGGCCAATCAGTGATGAATGGTGACGGATAGGAATAGAACAATCATCTTTGGACTTTATTCAAATCATAGAATAAAATATAATTCCGTAAGATATATCTTTAATACCTTAGGCTAAAATGTTCTCATAATATGTTATAAAAACATGAATAAATGAATAATTGACAGATGAACATAACGACTAGTCAATGTATCAAATGGATAGAAATAACTTTCCTTGTATGTGCAATGTGATGAAGAGGTTTTTTTCAGGGTGCGGAGGAATAGCATCTCGTTTTCAAAATATTGAGATATGCTTGTTTATATGTATCTTTGTTTTTAAACGATAATGTCTTTTTATTAAACTTTACAACTTAAATCCATTGTGTTTGCATTGAATTTAATTTGGAAATATCTTTTGTTTAAGGGTAATCCGTACGAAGAACAGGTAAGAATCTCTCTCTCTCTCTCTCTCTCTCTCTCTCTCTTATATATATATATATATATATATATATATATATCTATCTATCTATCTATCTATCTATCTATCTATCTATCTATCTATCTATCTATCTATCTATCTATCTATCTATCCATACATACATACATACATACATACATATATATGTATGTATATATATATATATATATATATATATATATATATATATATATATATATATATATATATATATATATATATATATATATATATATATATATAAATATATATATATATATATATAATTTTAAATTATGACAGATGAACCTCCCTGGTTCGTTTTTGTTAGAAATTGAAGTAGTGTTAGAGAGATGTATAGCTCCAAACATCCAGTCAGCGATGCCGACAGTTAAATTAATGAATACACAAAATGTGATATTCAAAGAATCAACAATTTAATATCATTCAATACCAGATCGTTATTTCTCAGATACAATTCAAAGTTAAAACCTATCACTCGTCTTTAACTCGACCAAGTGACGGCCAATTTCATCATTTGACTTTGTGTGATAGGTTGTTCTCTTGTCCTGTGTTCCTACTCATCTGAATTACCTTTCTATGGACTGGTAGTCCAATTTCGTCCAGTCCGTCTAACTTCTGCCTGTGTTCTTTCATTTTCGTTGTCTCCCAGAGACTCCTACCAGCTGCACTAGGGTATTTCTCTTTGACTCCTACAGTTCATCTGGTCCCTAAAAGCTTCCTGTATTAACACACAATGATATTAGCATATTAAATTAGCCTAGTTATCTAAACTCACACTAAACAACAATATCATCAGATAAGCCATTACCTTCTTTCGTCACGCATTCGTTCACATCGAAATACACATTCTCTCTGATATGGTGTGCATGGTATATATAGGTTTTCAATCTTATTATACATAACCATATCACATAATTAGTCGCATTTCTGTACATTCCAATTTTACAAAGTGTACTCAGATATCCACATATCCATGTGCTGATTTATCGTTACACAGGATACTCCTAAAAAGCATACACAAATATTCAAATCCCTGGATTAACTAATGTTGCACACTGCAACCATTATACAAAGTTATAATTCAATTCAACATTTGCAAATCTAGAATATCACATGAATAAATGCACGATGTTACTACGAATTAACCAAATGGCGAATTACAATATTAAATATTTACATTAACATTGCACATATATCAAAATATGCATGTTGATCAAACACTACAAATGAATGAAACCCCAAAAAAGTAATTCTACGTACCAACGATTCTTGTAATGAGGTATACATACGTCACATAATTAAAGTACAATTCCTTTGCCGTAATAGATTACAACAATCAAGCAAGTAGTAACTGGCTTGTAATGAAACTCCTTTGTAATTTCCATAATAACAAGTTTTCCGTCAATATCGAATGGCGTCGGAGTAGGTTATCTTTTTTTATAATTTCCTCATGATGCCCCTGATGCCCATAATTAGCAGACACTGCGCCCTCCACGGCAGTCTGTCAAGGTTGAATTTACGACCTCCACATGATGTTCCTTTGATCCGAGCACAGGATTTCATCACTTTTATGTGAATGGTGTTATGGCTATGTTATGCAACTGGCTTGGCCAAAATACGGCGCCAGTCACGCGTTCCTATGCCCATGTCAAATAATTGGTTTGACACAAAATTGTTAGCAGGACTGACCTTCGTGCATTATTACGCGATATTATTAGCCTGTGTATGTGTGTGTCCAGTGTGGGAGAGATAGTGTCAGAGGGGGACTGTGTGTGAGTGTCTTTGGCTATGCATGTCTTTTCTTACGGGAACGAATACAAGTATTTATTTGTATGCGGGATGTTTTAAATTACTAATGTCATGAGGAGGTAAATGTTACGATACGGACAGATATTGTAAACATATGTCGTCACGGATAGTGTCTTAAGCAAAATATTGATCCTTGTTAAAAGTGTGTTTTGGATTGAGAAACAAATTTGTTGCAGTCGATACAGGCTTGTTTTTAATATGACAGGAAATAGAATTAAAATATTTTGATATATACGCGATTTAGGCTTCCAAACGAATGTCAATTCTTTTCTGCCTAGTTTAGATTTGATATTTTAGAAAATAATGGCCAAAATGTGAGGACTATAAATGAAGAAATATTTTACGTTTTGTATTTCCATCTGTGTATTGTAACGTTTCGAAGGGATATCCCAATAATGTCTTTATGAAATATGTGCTTTTGATAGACACTGTATTGGGAAATGTTTTATATTGTTGTGCGCATGGAAAAGGAATAGTCTCTGTCACATTTAGAACGTTAATCTGTCTATTAAATGCACCTGAAATTAAGGTTGTTAGTAAAAATGTATCTACACTCTATCTCCATTTGAAGTACGCAAAATATTTGCACGGTTTGATTAAATCGATTTCATATGTGTGACATGAGAGTGGTTGCAAACGTTTGACATAATCGATCCGTATCGATACATTTATCACTGTCTGACATTACTAAATTAAAACATCCACGATACAAAGTAATACTGGAATACGATCCCGTAAGAAAAGTCATGCGCATACTGAACCTCTAGTGATATATTAACATTTAAATGCTGTGTGTCCGTATTCCAATAGGAATACTAACCACATTATGATTTAAAGATTATAAAATTATTCAAGAACAAGGAGATGCATATTGATAATATTTTGAACACGTACGCTGTGTCATTATTCTCGATGCATAGATTGAGTATTGACAAGGTTTAATATTTATTTCAATTTACATAATGGCGTTTTCATGGCATCAGTCCTTTCGCTCTTTTATCTGAAAGGGTTGCTCCTTTAGTTACTCGTCACAACGTGCATTGTCATGCAAACTAATGGGAAATAATAGGTATTGAATCGTGCAATGATTAATGCATATGTTTTTCTGATATTTGTGAGCGAAAGGATGTTGATATTGTATCATATGCTTATCTTAGAATCCGTACAATCAAACCTCGAATAAAATATTTCACTACATCATAAATTCCATTCGTCCAAACGACTTCCATTATTATTCCACAATTCCAAGAGTTTATGCCATCATCCTAACTTTTTTAAAATCTCATTTGTTGTTGGTGTTGACCATAGAACCAAATTGAATATGATATATATTTGTAACAATACGAGGTGTTTTTAAACATATCTCAATCTCGATATGATTGCGAGCAATAATGAATATTGATGGATCGGAAAAGAATCATCCTTGGATATTGCATAAATCATAATATAATAAAAGAAAACAAGCCTAGCTAAAATAATTCTTTAATACCATATACACGAAAATAGAACATTTGAAGAATATTTTCGTTGCATTAATATCAATACTCATGTCAGGTAATGAATCTGAATAAACTACAATACGACATAACTGTAGGGAATGTAGAATTGATAAAAAATAACTTTCTCTAATTGTGCAATGTCATGTGTGTGTGTAGCTGGTTGCTAGTTTAGTTTGGTTTTATGACTTGAGAGTATGTTTGTTTTATCGTATGAATGTTTTTGTCATTTCGAAATACTATACAACTAAAATTATTAGGCAGACACATTGTTTCCTTTTGTAAGTCCTTCTTTGATTTTGAAACTAATGTGGTGTCGGCCAAATGAATTTAAGCTATTAAGATGACAATTTATTTTACGTTTGACCTAAACATGTTTGAGGCTTCCAAAAGCCTTTGAATTTATTTTTAGACTAAATTTGCTTTGATGGGCATCAACTTATGTGATAGTCACTGGCTGAAATGCCAGGGTTGCACGATAAGGAGAACGCTACGTTCCGTACTCCCATCTTGTTTAAATAAAACTTCCTTGTTAATATTTATGCTATTTTATGTTTTGAACTCAAACGTTGCTTGCGATTGTATGAGAATTATCCATTGCATTGATTTTATTTTCCAGGGCGTACAAATGGTACAGTCGACATTAAGGTCCAAATATTTAAGTTTGTCTGTGTGTATGTGCTGATTTGTGTTATGTGTGTGTGTGTGTGTGTGTGTGTGTTAATGAGTAAACTAGCCGCATGGACGTATTCCAGCATGATACAAGATCAATTCGAAGGTTATTAATAAGTTAATATGTTCAGTGCGTACCATGTGTCATTATTCTTGATTAATAGATTGGTATTGACATGAGTCTGATATTTATTTCAAGTTACATAATAATTTTGTCATGGTGTCAGTCTCTTATAATTTAATTTATCTTAAAGTATTCCTATTATTAATCAATATTTACAAGATTCATTTACTTGCAGTGCATGGGATGAAATTTCTATCTAACCGACTCTCGTAGGTGTCGTATGTTTCTCTGATATGTTTCAAAGTGTGCACCTCGTGTGTGGTACAATACTCTGAATGTTAATTCCGTGCAATCGAAACTGTAATAAAAGATTTCATTTGATCATAAATCCAATTGGAGCAATGACGGCCCTTTCTATTCCAGAATTGCGTGAGTTTATATACTCATCCTCATTTGCCTTCCTCAGCTGATACTGAAGTTGATCACAGAACCAATCAGAATTGGCAATATTCTTGTAAATCAACTAGTCATTCTGCTTGAAGATTAGAAATATTTTGTATGGCCAATCAGTGATGAATGGTGACGGATAGGAATAGAACAATCATCTTTGGACTTTATTCAAATCATAGAATAAAATATAATTCCGTAAGATATATCTTTAATACCTTAGGCTAAAATGTTCTCATAATATGTTATAAAAACATGAATAAATGAATAAATGACAGATGAACATAACGACTAGTCAATGTATCAAATGGATAGAAATAACTTTCCTTGTATGTGCAATGCGATGAAGAGGTTTTTTTTCAGGGTGCGGAGGAATAGCATCTCGTTTTCAAAATATTGAGATATGCTTGTTTATATGTATCTTTGTTTTTAAACGATAATGTCTTTTTATAAAACTTTACAACTTAAATCCATTGTGTTTGCATTGAATTTAATTTGGAAATATCTTTTGTTTAAGGGTGATCCGTACGAAGAACAGGCAAGAATCTCTCTTTCTCTCTCTCTCTCTCTCTCTCTCTCTCTCTCTCTCTCTCTCTCTCTCTCTCTCTCTCTCTCTCTCTCTCTCTCTATATATATATATATATATATATATATATATATATATATATATATATATATATATATATATATATATCTATCTATCTATCTATCTATCTATCTATCTATCCATACATACATACATATGGAATATATATATATAATTTTATATTATGACAGATGAACCTCCCTGGTTCGTTTTTGTTAGAATTTGAAGTAGTGTTAGAGAGATGTATAGCTCCAAACATCCAGTCAGCGATGCCGACAGTTAAATTAATGAATACACAAAATGTGATATTCAAAGAATCAACAATTTAATATCATTCAATACCAGATCGTTATTTCTCAGATACAATTCAAAGTTAAAACCTATCACTCGTCTTTAACTCGACCAAGTGACGGCCAATTTCATCATTTGACTTTGTGTGATAGGTTGTTCTCTTGTCCTGTGTTCCTACTCATCTGAATTACCTTTCTATGGACTGGTAATCCAATTTCGTCCAGTCCGTCTAACTTCTGCCTGTGTTCTTTCATTTTCGTTGTCTCCCAGAGACTTCTACCAGCTGCACTAGGGTATTTCTCTTTGACTCCTACAGTTCATCTGGTCCCTAAAAGCTTCCTGTATTAACACATAATGATATTAGCATATTAAATTAGCCTAGTTATCTAAACTCACACTAAACAACAATATCATCAGATAAGCCATTACCTTCTTTCGTCACGCATTCGTTCACATCGAAATACACATTCTCTCTGATATGGTGTGCATGGTATATATAGGTTTTCAATCTTATTATACATAACCATATCACATAATTAGTCGCATTTCTGTACATTCCAATTTTACAAAGTGTACTCAGATATCCACATATCCATGTGCTGATTTATCGTTACACAGGATACTCCTACAAAGCATACACAAATATTCAAATCCCTGGATTAACTAATGTTGCACACTGCAACCATTATACAAAGTTATAATTCAATTCAACATTTGCAAATCTAGAATATCACATGAATAAATGCACGATGTTACTACGAATTAACCAAATGGCGAATTACAATATTAAATATTTACATTAACATTGCACATATATCAAAATATGCATGTTGATCAAACACTACAAATGAATGAAACCCACAAAAAGTAATTCTACGTACTAACGATCCTAGTAATGAGGTATACATACGTCACATAATTAAATTAGAATTACTTTGCCGTAATAGATTACAACAATCAAGCAAATAGTAACTGGCTTGTAATGAAACTCCTTTGTAATTTCCATAATAACAAGTTTTCCGTCAATATCAAATGGCGTCGGAGTAGGTTATCTTCTTTTATAATTTCCTCATGATGCCCCTGATGCCCATAATTAGCAGACACTGCGCCCTCCACGGCAGTCTGTCAAGGTTGAATTTACGACCTCCACATGATGTTCCTTTGATCCGAGCACAGGATTTCATCACTTTTATGTGAATGGTGTTATGGCTATGTTATGCAACTGGCTTGGCCAAAATACGGCGCCAGTCACGCGTTCCTATGCCCATGTCAAATAATTGGTTTGACACAAAATTGTTAGCAGGACTGACCTTCGTACATTATTACGCGATATTATTAGCCTGTGTATGTGTGTGTCCAGTGTGGGAGAGATAGTGTCAGAGGGGGACTGTGTGTGAGTGTCTTTGGCTATGCATGTCTTTTCTTACGGGAACGAATACAAGTATTTATTTGTATGCGGGATGTTTTAAATTACTAATGTCATGAGGAGGTAAATGTTACGATACGGACAGATATTGTAAACATATGTCGTCACGGATAGTGTCTTAAGCAAAATATTGATCCTTGTTTAAAGTGTGTTTTGGATTGATAAACAAATTTGTTGCAGTCGATACAGGCTTGTTTTTAATATGACAGGAAATAGAATTAAAATATTTTGATATATACGCGATTTAGGCTTCCAAACGAATGTCAATTCTTTTCTGCCTAGTTTAGATTTGATATTTTAGAAAATAATGGCCAAAATGTGAGGACTATAAATGAAGAAATATTTTACGTTTTGTATTTCCATCTGTGTATTGTAACGTTTCGAAGGGATATCCCAATAATGTCTTTATGAAATATGTGCTTTTGATAGACACTGTATTGGGAAATGTTTTATATTGTTGTGCGCATGGAAAAGGAATAGTCTCTGTCACATTTAGAACGTTAATCTGTCTATTAAATGCACCTGAAATTAAGGTTGTTAGTAAAAATGTATCTACACTCTATCTCCATTTGAAGTACGCAAAATATTTGCACGGTTTGATTAAATCGATTTCATATGTGTGACATGAGAGTGGTTGCAAACGTTTGACATAATCGATCCGTATCGATACATTTATCACTGTCTGACATTACTAAATTAAAACATCCACGATACAAAGTAATACTGGAATACGATCCCGTAAGAAAAGTCATGCGCATACTGAACCTCTAGTGATATATTAACATTTAAATGCTGTGTGTCCGTATTCCAATAGGAATACTAACCACATTATGATTTAAAGATTATAAAATTATTCAAGAACAAGGAGATGCATATTGATAATATTTTGAACACGTACGCTGTGTCATTATTCTCGATGCATAGATTGAGTATTGACAAGGTTTAATATTTATTTCAATTTACATAATGGCGTTTTCATGGCATCAGTCCTTTCGCTCTTTTATCTGAAAGGGTTGCTCCTTTAGTTACTCGTCACAACGTGCATTGTCATGCAAACTAATGGGAAATAATAGGTATTGAATCGTGCAATGATTAATGCATATGTTTTTCTGATATTTGTGAGCGAAAGGATGTTGATATTGTATCATATGCTTATCTTAGAATCCGTACAATCAAACCTCGAATAAAATATTTCACTACATCATAAATTCCATTCGTCCAAACGACTTCCATTATTATTCCACAATTCCAAGAGTTTATGCCATCATCCTAACTTTTTTAAAATCTCATTTGTAGTTGGTGTTGACCATAGAACCAAATTGAATATGATATATATTTGTAACAATACGAGGTGTTTTTAAACATATCTCAATCTCGATATGATTGCGAGCAATAATGAATATTGATGGATCGGAAAAGAATCATCCTTGGATATTGCATAAATCATAATATAATAAAAGAAAACAAGCCTAGCTAAAATAATTCTTTAATACCATATACACGAAAATAGAACATTTGAAGAATATTTTCGTTGCATTAATATCAATACTCATGTCAGGTAATGAATCTGAATAAACTACAATACGACATAACTGTAGGGAATGTAGAATTGATAAAAAATAACTTTCTCTAATTGTGCAATGTCATGTGTGTGTGTAGCTGGTTGCTAGTTTAGTTTGGTTTTATGACTTGAGAGTATGTTTGTTTTATCGTATGAATGTTTTTGTCATTTCGAAATACTATACAACTAAAATTATTAGGCAGACACATTGTTTCCTTTTGTAAGTCCTTCTTTGATTTTGAAACTAATGTGGTGTCGGCCAAATGAATTTAAGCTATTAAGATGACAATTTATTTTACGTTTGACCTAAACATGTTTGAGGCTTCCAAAAGCCTTTGAATTTATTTTTAGACTAAATTTGCTTTGATGGGCATCAACTTATGTGATAGTCACTGGCTGAAATGCCAGGGTTGCACGATAAGGAGAACGCTACGTTCCGTACTCCCATCTTGTTTAAATAAAACTTCCTTGTTAATATTTATGCTATTTTATGTTTTGAACTCAAACGTTGCTTGCGATTGTATGAGAATTATCCATTGCATTGATTTTATTTTCCAGGGCGTACAAATGGTACAGTCGACATTAAGGTCCAAATATTTAAGTTTGTCTGTGTGTATGTGCTGATTTGTGTTATGTGTGTGTGTGTGTGTGTGTGTGTTAATGAGTAAACTAGCCGCATGGACGTATTCCAGCATGATACAAGATCAATTCGAAGGTTATTAATAAGTTAATATGTTCAGTGCGTACCATGTGTCATTATTCTTGATTAATAGATTGGTATTGACATGAGTCTGATATTTATTTCAAGTTACATAATAATTTTGTCATGGTGTCAGTCTCTTATAATTTAATTTATCTTAAAGTATTCCTATTATTAATCAATATTTACAAGATTCATTTACTTGCAGTGCATGGGATGAAATTTCTATCTAACCGACTCTCGTAGGTGTCGTATGTTTCTCTGATATGTTTCAAAGTGTGCACCTCGTGTGTGGTACAATACTCTGAATGTTAATTCCGTGCAATCGAAACTGTAATAAAAGATTTCATTTGATCATAAATCCAATTGGAGCAATGACGGCCCTTTCTATTCCAGAATTGCGTGAGTTTATATACTCATCCTCATTTGCCTTCCTCAGCTGATACTGAAGTTGATCACAGAACCAATCAGAATTGGCAATATTCTTGTAAATCAACTAGTCATTCTGCTTGAAGATTAGAAATATTTTGTATGGCCAATCAGTGATGAATGGTGACGGATAGGAATAGAACAATCATCTTTGGACTTTATTCAAATCATAGAATAAAATATAATTCCGTAAGATATATCTTTAATACCTTAGGCTAAAATGTTCTCATAATATGTTATAAAAACATGAATAAATGAATAAATGACAGATGAACATAACGACTAGTCAATGTATCAAATGGATAGAAATAACTTTCCTTGTATGTGCAATGCGATGAAGAGGTTTTTTTTCAGGGTGCGGAGGAATAGCATCTCGTTTTCAAAATATTGAGATATGCTTGTTTATATGTATCTTTGTTTTTAAACGATAATGTCTTTTTATAAAACTTTACAACTTAAATCCATTGTGTTTGCATTGAATTTAATTTGGAAATATCTTTTGTTTAAGGGTGATCCGTACGAAGAACAGGCAAGAATCTCTCTTTCTCTCTCTCTCTCTCTCTCTCTCTCTCTCTCTCTCTCTCTCTCTCTCTCTCTCTCTATATATATATATATATATATATATATATATATATATATATATCTATCTATCTATCTATCTATCTATCTATCTATCTATCCATACATACATACATATGGAATATATATATATAATTTTATATTATGACAGATGAACCTCCCTGGTTCGTTTTTGTTAGAATTTGAAGTAGTGTTAGAGAGATGTATAGCTCCAAACATCCAGTCAGCGATGCCGACAGTTAAATTAATGAATACACAAAATGTGATATTCAAAGAATCAACAATTTAATATCATTCAATACCAGATCGTTATTTCTCAGATACAATTCAAAGTTAAAACCTATCACTCGTCTTTAACTCGACCAAGTGACGGCCAATTTCATCATTTGACTTTGTGTGATAGGTTGTTCTCTTGTCCTGTGTTCCTACTCATCTGAATTACCTTTCTATGGACTGGTAATCCAATTTCGTCCAGTCCGTCTAACTTCTGCCTGTGTTCTTTCATTTTCGTTGTCTCCCAGAGACTTCTACCAGCTGCACTAGGGTATTTCTCTTTGACTCCTACAGTTCATCTGGTCCCTAAAAGCTTCCTGTATTAACACATAATGATATTAGCATATTAAATTAGCCTAGTTATCTAAACTCACACTAAACAACAATATCATCAGATAAGCCATTACCTTCTTTCGTCACGCATTCGTTCACATCGAAATACACATTCTCTCTGATATGGTGTGCATGGTATATATAGGTTTTCAATCTTATTATACATAACCATATCACATAATTAGTCGCATTTCTGTACATTCCAATTTTACAAAGTGTACTCAGATATCCACATATCCATGTGCTGATTTATCGTTACACAGGATACTCCTACAAAGCATACACAAATATTCAAATCCCTGGATTAACTAATGTTGCACACTGCAACCATTATACAAAGTTATAATTCAATTCAACATTTGCAAATCTAGAATATCACATGAATAAATGCACGATGTTACTACGAATTAACCAAATGGCGAATTACAATATTAAATATTTACATTAACATTGCACATATATCAAAATATGCATGTTGATCAAACACTACAAATGAATGAAACCCACAAAAAGTAATTCTACGTACTAACGATCCTAGTAATGAGGTATACATACGTCACATAATTAAATTAGAATTACTTTGCCGTAATAGATTACAACAATCAAGCAAATAGTAACTGGCTTGTAATGAAACTCCTTTGTAATTTCCATAATAACAAGTTTTCCGTCAATATCAAATGGCGTCGGAGTAGGTTATCTTCTTTTATAATTTCCTCATGATGCCCCTGATGCCCATAATTAGCAGACACTGCGCCCTCCACGGCAGTCTGTCAAGGTTGAATTTACGACCTCCACATGATGTTCCTTTGATCCGAGCACAGGATTTCATCACTTTTATGTGAATGGTGTTATGGCTATGTTATGCAACTGGCTTGGCCAAAATACGGCGCCAGTCACGCGTTCCTATGCCCATGTCAAATAATTGGTTTGACACAAAATTGTTAGCAGGACTGACCTTCGTACATTATTACGCGATATTATTAGCCTGTGTATGTGTGTGTCCAGTGTGGGAGAGATAGTGTCAGAGGGGGACTGTGTGTGAGTGTCTTTGGCTATGCATGTCTTTTCTTACGGGAACGAATACAAGTATTTATTTGTATGCGGGATGTTTTAAATTACTAATGTCATGAGGAGGTAAATGTTACGATACGGACAGATATTGTAAACATATGTCGTCACGGATAGTGTCTTAAGCAAAATATTGATCCTTGTTTAAAGTGTGTTTTGGATTGATAAACAAATTTGTTGCAGTCGATACAGGCTTGTTTTTAATATGACAGGAAATAGAATTAAAATATTTTGATATATACGCGATTTAGGCTTCCAAACGAATGTCAATTCTTTTCTGCCTAGTTTAGATTTGATATTTTAGAAAATAATGGCCAAAATGTGAGGACTATAAATGAAGAAATATTTTACGTTTTGTATTTCCATCTGTGTATTGTAACGTTTCGAAGGGATATCCCAATAATGTCTTTATGAAATATGTGCTTTTGATAGACACTGTATTGGGAAATGTTTTATATTGTTGTGCGCATGGAAAAGGAATAGTCTCTGTCACATTTAGAACGTTAATCTGTCTATTAAATGCACCTGAAATTAAGGTTGTTAGTAAAAATGTATCTACACTCTATCTCCATTTGAAGCACGCAAAATATTTGCACGGTTTGGTTAAATCGATTTCATATGTGTGACATGAGAGTGGTTGCAAACGTTTGACATAATCGATCCGTATCGATACATTTATCACTGTCTGACATTACTAAATTAAAACATCCACGATACAAAGTAATACTGGAATACGATCCCGTAAGAAAAGTCATGCGCATACTGAACCTCTAGTGATATATTAACATTTAAATGCTGTGTGTCCGTATTCCAATAGGAATACTAACCACATTATGATTTAAAGATTATAAAATTATTCAAGAACAAGGAGATGCATATTGATAATATTTTGAACACGTACGCTGTGTCATTATTCTCGATGCATAGATTGAGTATTGACAAGGTTTAATATTTATTTCAATTTACATAATGGCGTTTTCATGGCATCAGTCCTTTCGCTCTTTTATCTGAAAGGGTTGCTCCTTTAGTTACTCGTCACAACGTGCATTGTCATGCAAACTAATGGGAAATAATAGGTATTGAATCGTGCAATGATTAATGCATATGTTTTTCTGATATTTGTGAGCGAAAGGATGTTGATATTGTATCATATGCTTATCTTAGAATCCGTACAATCAAACCTCGAATAAAATATTTCACTACATCATAAATTCCATTCGTCCAAACGACTTCCATTATTATTCCACAATTCCAAGAGTTTATGCCATCATCCTAACTTTTTTAAAATCTCATTTGTAGTTGGTGTTGACCATAGAACCAAATTGAATATGATATATATTTGTAACAATACGAGGTGTTTTTAAACATATCTCAATCTCGATATGATTGCGAGCAATAATGAATATTGATGGATCGGAAAAGAATCATCCTTGGATATTGCATAAATCATAATATAATAAAAGAAAACAAGCCTAGCTAAAATAATTCTTTAATACCATATACACGAAAATAGAACATTTGAAGAATATTTTCGTTGCATTAATATCAATACTCATGTCAGGTAATGAATCTGAATAAACTACAATACGACATAACTGTAGGGAATGTAGAATTGATAAAAAATAACTTTCTCTAATTGTGCAATGTCATGTGTGTGTGTAGCTGGTTGCTAGTTTAGTTTGGTTTTATGACTTGAGAGTATGTTTGTTTTATCGTATGAATGTTTTTGTCATTTCGAAATACTATACAACTAAAATTATTAGGCAGACACATTGTTTCCTTTTGTAAGTCCTTCTTTGATTTTGAAACTAATGTGGTGTCGGCCAAATGAATTTAAGCTATTAAGATGACAATTTATTTTACGTTTGACCTAAACATGTTTGAGGCTTCCAAAAGCCTTTGAATTTATTTTTAGACTAAATTTGCTTTGATGGGCATCAACTTATGTGATAGTCACTGGCTGAAATGCCAGGGTTGCACGATAAGGAGAACGCTACGTTCCGTACTCCCATCTTGTTTAAATAAAACTTCCTTGTTAATATTTATGCTATTTTATGTTTTGAACTCAAACGTTGCTTGCGATTGTATGAGAATTATCCATTGCATTGATTTTATTTTCCAGGGCGTACAAATGGTACAGTCGACATTAAGGTCCAAATATTTAAGTTTGTCTGTGTGTATGTGCTGATTTGTGTTATGTGTGTGTGTGTGTGTGTGTGTGTGTTAATGAGTAAACTAGCCGCATGGACGTATTCCAGCATGATACAAGATCAATTCGAAGGTTATTAATAAGTTAATATGTTCAGTGCGTACCATGTGTCATTATTCTTGATTAATAGATTGGTATTGACATGAGTCTGATATTTATTTCAAGTTACATAATAATTTTGTCATGGTGTCAGTCTCTTATAATTTAATTTATCTTAAAGTATTCCTATTATTAATCAATATTTACAAGATTCATTTACTTGCAGTGCATGGGATGAAATTTCTATCTAACCGACTCTCGTAGGTGTCGTATGTTTCTCTGATATGTTTCAAAGTGTGCACCTCGTGTGTGGTACAATACTCTGAATGTTAATTCCGTGCAATCGAAACTGTAATAAAAGATTTCATTTGATCATAAATCCAATTGGAGCAATGACGGCCCTTTCTATTCCAGAATTGCGTGAGTTTATATACTCATCCTCATTTGCCTTCCTCAGCTGATACTGAAGTTGATCACAGAACCAATCAGAATTGGCAATATTCTTGTAAATCAACTAGTCATTCTGCTTGAAGATTAGAAATATTTTGTATGGCCAATCAGTGATGAATGGTGACGGATAGGAATAGAACAATCATCTTTGGACTTTATTCAAATCATAGAATAAAATATAATTCCGTAAGATATATCTTTAATACCTTAGGCTAAAATGTTCTCATAATATGTTATAAAAACATGAATAAATGAATAAATGACAGATGAACATAACGACTAGTCAATGTATCAAATGGATAGAAATAACTTTCCTTGTATGTGCAATGCGATGAAGAGGTTTTTTTTCAGGGTGCGGAGGAATAGCATCTCGTTTTCAAAATATTGAGATATGCTTGTTTATATGTATCTTTGTTTTTAAACGATAATGTCTTTTTATAAAACTTTACAACTTAAATCCATTGTGTTTGCATTGAATTTAATTTGGAAATATCTTTTGTTTAAGGGTGATCCGTACGAAGAACAGGCAAGAATCTCTCTTTCTCTCTCTCTCTCTCTCTCTCTCTCTCTCTCTCTCTATATATATATATATATATATATATATATATATATATATATATATATATATATATGTATATATATCTATCTATCTATCTATCTATCTATCTATCTATCCATACATACATACATATGGAATATATATATATAATTTTATATTATGACAGATGAACCTCCCTGGTTCGTTTTTGTTAGAATTTGAAGTAGTGTTAGAGAGATGTATAGCTCCAAACATCCAGTCAGCGATGCCGACAGTTAAATTAATGAATACACAAAATGTGATATTCAAAGAATCAACAATTTAATATCATTCAATACCAGATCGTTATTTCTCAGATACAATTCAAAGTTAAAACCTATCACTCGTCTTTAACTCGACCAAGTGACGGCCAATTTCATCATTTGACTTTGTGTGATAGGTTGTTCTCTTGTCCTGTGTTCCTACTCATCTGAATTACCTTTCTATGGACTGGTAATCCAATTTCGTCCAGTCCGTCTAACTTCTGCCTGTGTTCTTTCATTTTCGTTGTCTCCCAGAGACTTCTACCAGCTGCACTAGGGTATTTCTCTTTGACTCCTACAGTTCATCTGGTCCCTAAAAGCTTCCTGTATTAACACATAATGATATTAGCATATTAAATTAGCCTAGTTATCTAAACTCACACTAAACAACAATATCATCAGATAAGCCATTACCTTCTTTCGTCACGCATTCGTTCACATCGAAATACACATTCTCTCTGATATGGTGTGCATGGTATATATAGGTTTTCAATCTTATTATACATAACCATATCACATAATTAGTCGCATTTCTGTACATTCCAATTTTACAAAGTGTACTCAGATATCCACATATCCATGTGCTGATTTATCGTTACACAGGATACTCCTACAAAGCATACACAAATATTCAAATCCCTGGATTAACTAATGTTGCACACTGCAACCATTATACAAAGTTATAATTCAATTCAACATTTGCAAATCTAGAATATCACATGAATAAATGCACGATGTTACTACGAATTAACCAAATGGCGAATTACAATATTAAATATTTACATTAACATTGCACATATATCAAAATATGCATGTTGATCAAACACTACAAATGAATGAAACCCACAAAAAGTAATTCTACGTACTAACGATCCTAGTAATGAGGTATACATACGTCACATAATTAAATTAGAATTACTTTGCCGTAATAGATTACAACAATCAAGCAAATAGTAACTGGCTTGTAATGAAACTCCTTTGTAATTTCCATAATAACAAGTTTTCCGTCAATATCAAATGGCGTCGGAGTAGGTTATCTTCTTTTATAATTTCCTCATGATGCCCCTGATGCCCATAATTAGCAGACACTGCGCCCTCCACGGCAGTCTGTCAAGGTTGAATTTACGACCTCCACATGATGTTCCTTTGATCCGAGCACAGGATTTCATCACTTTTATGTGAATGGTGTTATGGCTATGTTATGCAACTGGCTTGGCCAAAATACGGCGCCAGTCACGCGTTCCTATGCCCATGTCAAATAATTGGTTTGACACAAAATTGTTAGCAGGACTGACCTTCGTACATTATTACGCGATATTATTAGCCTGTGTATGTGTGTGTCCAGTGTGGGAGAGATAGTGTCAGAGGGGGACTGTGTGTGAGTGTCTTTGGCTATGCATGTCTTTTCTTACGGGAACGAATACAAGTATTTATTTGTATGCGGGATGTTTTAAATTACTAATGTCATGAGGAGGTAAATGTTACGATACGGACAGATATTGTAAACATATGTCGTCACGGATAGTGTCTTAAGCAAAATATTGATCCTTGTTTAAAGTGTGTTTTGGATTGATAAACAAATTTGTTGCAGTCGATACAGGCTTGTTTTTAATATGACAGGAAATAGAATTAAAATATTTTGATATATACGCGATTTAGGCTTCCAAACGAATGTCAATTCTTTTCTGCCTAGTTTAGATTTGATATTTTAGAAAATAATGGCCAAAATGTGAGGACTATAAATGAAGAAATATTTTACGTTTTGTATTTCCATCTGTGTATTGTAACGTTTCGAAGGGATATCCCAATAATGTCTTTATGAAATATGTGCTTTTGATAGACACTGTATTGGGAAATGTTTTATATTGTTGTGCGCATGGAAAAGGAATAGTCTCTGTCACATTTAGAACGTTAATCTGTCTATTAAATGCACCTGAAATTAAGGTTGTTAGTAAAAATGTATCTACACTCTATCTCCATTTGAAGTACGCAAAATATTTGCACGGTTTGATTAAATCGATTTCATATGTGTGACATGAGAGTGGTTGCAAACGTTTGACATAATCGATCCGTATCGATACATTTATCACTGTCTGACATTACTAAATTAAAACATCCACGATACAAAGTAATACTGGAATACGATCCCGTAAGAAAAGTCATGCGCATACTGAACCTCTAGTGATATATTAACATTTAAATGCTGTGTGTCCGTATTCCAATAGGAATACTAACCACATTATGATTTAAAGATTATAAAATTATTCAAGAACAAGGAGATGCATATTGATAATATTTTGAACACGTACGCTGTGTCATTATTCTCGATGCATAGATTGAGTATTGACAAGGTTTAATATTTATTTCAATTTACATAATGGCGTTTTCATGGCATCAGTCCTTTCGCTCTTTTATCTGAAAGGGTTGCTCCTTTAGTTACTCGTCACAACGTGCATTGTCATGCAAACTAATGGGAAATAATAGGTATTGAATCGTGCAATGATTAATGCATATGTTTTTCTGATATTTGTGAGCGAAAGGATGTTGATATTGTATCATATGCTTATCTTAGAATCCGTACAATCAAACCTCGAATAAAATATTTCACTACATCATAAATTCCATTCGTCCAAACGACTTCCATTATTATTCCACAATTCCAAGAGTTTATGCCATCATCCTAACTTTTTTAAAATCTCATTTGTAGTTGGTGTTGACCATAGAACCAAATTGAATATGATATATATTTGTAACAATACGAGGTGTTTTTAAACATATCTCAATCTCGATATGATTGCGAGCAATAATGAATATTGATGGATCGGAAAAGAATCATCCTTGGATATTGCATAAATCATAATATAATAAAAGAAAACAAGCCTAGCTAAAATAATTCTTTAATACCATATACACGAAAATAGAACATTTGAAGAATATTTTCGTTGCATTAATATCAATACTCATGTCAGGTAATGAATCTGAATAAACTACAATACGACATAACTGTAGGGAATGTAGAATTGATAAAAAATAACTTTCTCTAATTGTGCAATGTCATGTGTGTGTGTAGCTGGTTGCTAGTTTAGTTTGGTTTTATGACTTGAGAGTATGTTTGTTTTATCGTATGAATGTTTTTGTCATTTCGAAATACTATACAACTAAAATTATTAGGCAGACACATTGTTTCCTTTTGTAAGTCCTTCTTTGATTTTGAAACTAATGTGGTGTCGGCCAAATGAATTTAAGCTATTAAGATGACAATTTATTTTACGTTTGACCTAAACATGTTTGAGGCTTCCAAAAGCCTTTGAATTTATTTTTAGACTAAATTTGCTTTGATGGGCATCAACTTATGTGATAGTCACTGGCTGAAATGCCAGGGTTGCACGATAAGGAGAACGCTACGTTCCGTACTCCCATCTTGTTTAAATAAAACTTCCTTGTTAATATTTATGCTATTTTATGTTTTGAACTCAAACGTTGCTTGCGATTGTATGAGAATTATCCATTGCATTGATTTTATTTTCCAGGGCGTACAAATGGTACAGTCGACATTAAGGTCCAAATATTTAAGTTTGTCTGTGTGTATGTGCTGATTTGTGTTATGTGTGTGTGTGTGTGTGTGTGTGTGTGTGTGTTAATGAGTAAACTAGCCGCATGGACGTATTCCAGCATGATACAAGATCAATTCGAAGGTTATTAATAAGTTAATATGTTCAGTGCGTACCATGTGTCATTATTCTTGATTAATAGATTGGTATTGACATGAGTCTGATATTTATTTCAAGTTACATAATAATTTTGTCATGGTGTCAGTCTCTTATAATTTAATTTATCTTAAAGTATTCCTATTATTAATCAATATTTACAAGATTCATTTACTTGCAGTGCATGGGATGAAATTTCTATCTAACCGACTCTCGTAGGTGTCGTATGTTTCTCTGATATGTTTCAAAGTGTGCACCTCGTGTGTGGTACAATACTCTGAATGTTAATTCCGTGCAATCGAAACTGTAATAAAAGATTTCATTTGATCATAAATCCAATTGGAGCAATGACGGCCCTTTCTATTCCAGAATTGCGTGAGTTTATATACTCATCCTCATTTGCCTTCCTCAGCTGATACTAAAGTTGATCACAGAACCAATCAGAATTGGCAATATTCTTGTAAATCAACTAGTCATTCTGCTTGAAGATTAGAAATATTTTGTATGGCCAATCAGTGATGAATGGTGACGGATAGGAATAGAACAATCATCTTTGGACTTTATTCAAATCATAGAATAAAATATAATTCCGTAAGATATATCTTTAATACCTTAGGCTAAGATGTTCTCAGAATATGTTATAAAAACATGAATAAATAAATAAATGACAGATGAACATAACGACTAGTCAATGTATCAAATGGATAGAAATAACTTTCCTTGTATGTGCAATGTGATGAAGAGGTTTTTGTAAGGGTGCGGAGGAATAGCATCTCGTTTTCAAAATATTGAGATATGCTTGTTTATATGTATCTTTGTTTTTAAACGATAATGTCTTTTTATAAAACTTTACAACTTAAATCCATTGTGTTTGCATTGAATTTAATTTGGAAATATCTTTTGTTTAAGGGTGATCCGTACGAAGAACAGGCAAGAATCTCTCTTTCTCTCTCTCTCTCTCTCTCTCTCTCTCTCTCTCTCTCTCTCTCTCTCTCTCTCTCTATATATATATATATATATATATATATATATATATATATCTATCTATCTATCTATCTATCTATCTATCCATACATACATACATATGGAATATATATATATAATTTTATATTATGACAGATGAACCTCCCTGGTTCGTTTTTGTTAGAATTTGAAGTAGTGTTAGAGAGATGTATAGCTCCAAACATCCAGTCAGCGATGCCGACAGTTAAATTAATGAATACACAAAATGTGATATTCAAAGAATCAACAATTTAATATCATTCAATACCAGATCGTTATTTCTCAGATACAATTCAAAGTTAAAACCTATCACTCGTCTTTAATTCGACCAAGTGACGGCCAATTTCATCATTTGACTTTGTGTGATAGGTTGTTCTCTTGTCCTGTGTTCCTACTCATCTGAATTACCTTTCTATGGACTGGTAATCCAATTTCGTCCAGTCCGTCTAACTTCTGCCTGTGTTCTTTCATTTTCGTTGTCTCCCAGAGTCTCCTACCAGCTGCACTAGGGTATTTCTCTTTGACTCCTACAGTTCATCTGGTCCCTAAAAGCTTCCTGTATTAACACATAATGATATTAGCATATTAAATTAGCCTAGTTATCTAAACTCACACTAAACAACAATATCATCAGATAAGCCATTACCTTCTTTCGTCACGCATTCGTTCACATCGAAATACACATTCTCTCTGATATGGTGTGCATGGTATATATAGGTTTTCAATCTTATTATACATAACCATATCACATAATTAGTCGCATTTCTGTACATTCCAATTTTACAAAGTGTACTCAGATATCCACATATCCATGTGCTGATTTATCGTTACACAGGATACTCCTACAAAGCATACACAAATATTCAAATCCCTGGATTAACTAATGTTGCACACTGCAACCATTATACAAAGTTATAATTCAATTCAACATTTGCAAATCTAGAATATCACATGAATAAATGCACGATGTTACTACGAATTAACCAAATGGCGAATTACAATATTAAATATTTACATTAACATTGCACATATATCAAAATATGCATGTTGATCAAACACTACAAATGAATGAAACCCACAAAAAGTAATTCTACGTACTAACGATCCTAGTAATGAGGTATACATACGTCACATAATTAAATTAGAATTACTTTGCCGTAATAGATTACAACAATCAAGCAAATAGTAACTGGCTTGTAATGAAACTCCTTTGTAATTTCCATAATAACAAGTTTTCCGTCAATATCAAATGGCGTCGGAGTAGGTTATCTTCTTTTATAATTTCCTCATGATGCCCCTGATGCCCATAATTAGCAGACACTGCGCCCTCCACGGCAGTCTGTCAAGGTTGAATTTACGACCTCCACATGATGTTCCTTTGATCCGAGCACAGGATTTCATCACTTTTATGTGAATGGTGTTATGGCTATGTTATGCAACTGGCTTGGCCAAAATACGGCGCCAGTCACGCGTTCCTATGCCCATGTCAAATAATTGGTTTGACACAAAATTGTTAGCAGGACTGACCTTCGTACATTATTACGCGATATTATTAGCCTGTGTATGTGTGTGTCCAGTGTGGGAGAGATAGTGTCAGAGGGGGACTGTGTGTGAGTGTCTTTGGCTATGCATGTCTTTTCTTACGGGAACGAATACAAGTATTTATTTGTATGCGGGATGTTTTAAATTACTAATGTCATGAGGAGGTAAATGTTACGATACGGACAGATATTGTAAACATATGTCGTCACGGATAGTGTCTTAAGCAAAATATTGATCCTTGTTTAAAGTGTGTTTTGGATTGATAAACAAATTTGTTGCAGTCGATACAGGCTTGTTTTTAATATGACAGGAAATAGAATTAAAATATTTTGATATATACGCGATTTAGGCTTCCAAACGAATGTCAATTCTTTTCTGCCTAGTTTAGATTTGATATTTTAGAAAATAATGGCCAAAATGTGAGGACTATAAATGAAGAAATATTTTACGTTTTGTATTTCCATCTGTGTATTGTAACGTTTCGAAGGGATATCCCAATAATGTCTTTATGAAATATGTGCTTTTGATAGACACTGTATTGGGAAATGTTTTATATTGTTGTGCGCATGGAAAAGGAATAGTCTCTGTCACATTTAGAACGTTAATCTGTCTATTAAATGCACCTGAAATTAAGGTTGTTAGTAAAAATGTATCTACACTCTATCTCCATTTGAAGTACGCAAAATATTTGCACGGTTTGATTAAATCGATTTCATATGTGTGACATGAGAGTGGTTGCAAACGTTTGACATAATCGATCCGTATCGATACATTTATCACTGTCTGACATTACTAAATTAAAACATCCACGATACAAAGTAATACTGGAATACGATCCCGTAAGAAAAGTCATGCGCATACTGAACCTCTAGTGATATATTAACATTTAAATGCTGTGTGTCCGTATTCCAATAGGAATACTAACCACATTATGATTTAAAGATTATAAAATTATTCAAGAACAAGGAGATGCATATTGATAATATTTTGAACACGTACGCTGTGTCATTATTCTCGATGCATAGATTGAGTATTGACAAGGTTTAATATTTATTTCAATTTACATAATGGCGTTTTCATGGCATCAGTCCTTTCGCTCTTTTATCTGAAAGGGTTGCTCCTTTAGTTACTCGTCACAACGTGCATTGTCATGCAAACTAATGGGAAATAATAGGTATTGAATCGTGCAATGATTAATGCATATGTTTTTCTGATATTTGTGAGCGAAAGGATGTTGATATTGTATCATATGCTTATCTTAGAATCCGTACAATCAAACCTCGAATAAAATATTTCACTACATCATAAATTCCATTCGTCCAAACGACTTCCATTATTATTCCACAATTCCAAGAGTTTATGCCATCATCCTAACTTTTTTAAAATCTCATTTGTAGTTGGTGTTGACCATAGAACCAAATTGAATATGATATATATTTGTAACAATACGAGGTGTTTTTAAACATATCTCAATCTCGATATGATTGCGAGCAATAATGAATATTGATGGATCGGAAAAGAATCATCCTTGGATATTGCATAAATCATAATATAATAAAAGAAAACAAGCCTAGCTAAAATAATTCTTTAATACCATATACACGAAAATAGAACATTTGAAGAATATTTTCGTTGCATTAATATCAATACTCATGTCAGGTAATGAATCTGAATAAACTACAATACGACATAACTGTAGGGAATGTAGAATTGATAAAAAATAACTTTCTCTAATTGTGCAATGTCATGTGTGTGTGTAGCTGGTTGCTAGTTTAGTTTGGTTTTATGACTTGAGAGTATGTTTGTTTTATCGTATGAATGTTTTTGTCATTTCGAAATACTATACAACTAAAATTATTAGGCAGACACATTGTTTCCTTTTGTAAGTCCTTCTTTGATTTTGAAACTAATGTGGTGTCGGCCAAATGAATTTAAGCTATTAAGATGACAATTTATTTTACGTTTGACCTAAACATGTTTGAGGCTTCCAAAAGCCTTTGAATTTATTTTTAGACTAAATTTGCTTTGATGGGCATCAACTTATGTGATAGTCACTGGCTGAAATGCCAGGGTTGCACGATAAGGAGAACGCTACGTTCCGTACTCCCATCTTGTTTAAATAAAACTTCCTTGTTAATATTTATGCTATTTTATGTTTTGAACTCAAACGTTGCTTGCGATTGTATGAGAATTATCCATTGCATTGATTTTATTTTCCAGGGCGTACAAATGGTACAGTCGACATTAAGGTCCAAATATTTAAGTTTGTCTGTGTGTATGTGCTGATTTGTGTTATGTGTGTGTGTGTGTGTGTGTGTGTGTGTGTGTGTTAATGAGTAAACTAGCCGCATGGACGTATTCCAGCATGATACAAGATCAATTCGAAGGTTATTAATAAGTTAATATGTTCAGTGCGTACCATGTGTCATTATTCTTGATTAATAGATTGGTATTGACATGAGTCTGATATTTATTTCAAGTTACATAATAATTTTGTCATGGTGTCAGTCTCTTATAATTTAATTTATCTTAAAGTATTCCTATTATTAATCAATATTTACAAGATTCATTTACTTGCAGTGCATGGGATGAAATTTCTATCTAACCGACTCTCGTAGGTGTCGTATGTTTCTCTGATATGTTTCAAAGTGTGCACCTCGTGTGTGGTACAATACTCTGAATGTTAATTCCGTGCAATCGAAACTGGAATAAAAGATTTCATTTGATCATAAATCCAATTGGAGCAATGACGGCCCTTTCTATTCCAGAATTGCGTGAGTTTATATACTCATCCTCATTTGCCTTCCTCAGTTGATACTGAAGTTGATCACAGAACCAATCAGAATTGGCAATATTCTTGTAAATCAACTAGTCATTCTGCTTGAAGATTAGAAATATTTTGTATGGCCAATCAGTGATGAATGGTGACGGATAGGAATAGAACAATCATCTTTGGACTTTATTCAAATCATAGAATAAAATATAATTCCGTAAGATATATCTTTAATACCTTAGGCTAAAATGTTCTCATAATATGTTATAAAAACATGAATAAATGAATAAATGACAGATGAACATAACGACTAGTCAATGTATCAAATGGATAGAAATAACTTTCCTTGTATGTGCAATGCGATGAAGAGGTTTTTTTTCAGGGTGCGGAGGAATAGCATCTCGTTTTCAAAATATTGAGATATGCTTGTTTATATGTATCTTTGTTTTTAAACGATAATGTCTTTTTATAAAACTTTACAACTTAAATCCATTGTGTTTGCATTGAATTTAATTTGGAAATATCTTTTGTTTAAGGGTGATCCGTACGAAGAACAGGCAAGAATCTCTCTTTCTCTCTCTCTCTCTCTCTCTCTCTCTCTCTCTCTCTCTCTCTCTCTCTATATATATATATATATATATATATATATATATATATATATATATATATATCTATCTATCTATCTATCTATCTATCTATCTATCCATACATACATACATATGGAATATATATATATAATTTTATATTATGACAGATGAACCTCCCTGGTTCGTTTTTGTTAGAAATTGAAGTAGTGTTAGAGAGATGTATAGCTCCAAACATCCAGTCAGCGATGCCGACAGTTAAATTAATGAATACACAAAATGTGATATTCAAAGAATCAACAATTTAATATCATTCAATACCAGATCGTTATTTCTCAGATACAATTCAAAGTTAAAACCTATCACTCGTCTTTAACTCGACCAAGTGACGGCCAATTTCATCATTTGACTTTGTGTGATAGGTTGTTCTCTTGTCCTGTGTTCCTACTCATCTGAATTACCTTTCTATGGACTGGTAATCCAATTTCGTCCAGTCCGTCTAACTTCTGCCTGTGTTCTTTCATTTTCGTTGTCTCCCAGAGTCTCCTACCAGCTGCACTAGGGTATTTCTCTTTGACTCCTACAGTTCATCTGGTCCCTAAAAGCTTCCTGTATTAACACATAATGATATTAGCATATTAAATTAGCCTAGTTATCTAAACTCACACTAAACAACAATATCATCAGATAAGCCATTACCTTCTTTCGTCACGCATTCGTTCACATCGAAATACACATTCTCTCTGATATGGTGTGCATGGTATATATAGGTTTTCAATCTTATTATACATAACCATATCACATAATTAGTCGCATTTCTGTACATTCCAATTTTACAAAGTGTACTCAGATATCCACATATCCATGTGCTGATTTATCGTTACACAGGATACTCTTACAAAGCATACACAAATATTCAAATCCCTGGATTAACTAATGTTGCACACTGCAACCATTATACAAAGTTATAATTCAATTCAACATTTGCAAATCTAGAATATCACATGAATAAATGCACGATGTTACTACGAATTAACCAAATGGCGAATTACAATATTAAATATTTACATTAACATTGCACATATATCAAAATATGCATGTTGATCAAACACTACAAATGAATGAAACCCACAAAAAGTAATTCTACGTACTAACGATCCTAGTAATGAGGTATACATACGTCACATAATTAAATTAGAATTACTTTGCCGTAATAGATTACAACAATCAAGCAAATAGTAACTGGCTTGTAATGAAACTCCTTTGTAATTTCCATAATAACAAGTTTTCCGTCAATATCAAATGGCGTCGGAGTAGGTTATCTTCTTTTATAATTTCCTCATGATGCCCCTGATGCCCATAATTAGCAGACACTGCGCCCTCCACGGCAGTCTGTCAAGATTGAATTTACGACCACCACATGAAGTTCCTTTGATCCGAGAACAGGATTTCATCACTTTTATGTGAATGGTGTTATGGCTATGTTATGCAACTGGCTTGGCCAAAATACGGCGCCAGTCACGCGTTCCTATGCCCATGTCAAATAATTGGTTTGACACAAAATTGTTAGCAGGACTGACCTTCGTACATTATTACGCGATATTATTAGCCTGTGTATGTGTGTGTCCAGTGTGGGAGAGATAGTGTCAGAGGGGGACTGTGTGTGAGTGTCTTTGGCTATGCATGTCTTTTCTTACGGGAACGAATACAAGTATTTATTTGTATGCGGGATGTTTTAAATTACTAATGTCATGAGGAGGTAAATGTTACGATACGGACAGATATTGTAAACATATGTCGTCACGGATAGTGTCTTAAGCAAAATATTGATCCTTGTTTAAAGTGTGTTTTGGATTGATAAACAAATTTGTTGCAGTCGATACAGGCTTGTTTTTAATATGACAGGAAATAGAATTAAAATATTTTGATATATACGCGATTTAGGCTTCCAAACGAGTTTCAATTCTTTTCTGCCTAGTTTAGACTTGATATTTTAGAAAATAATGGCCAAAATGTGAGGACTATAAATGAAGAAATATTTTACGTTTTGTATTTCCATCTGTGTATTGTAACGTTTTCGATAGGATATCCCAATAATGTCTTTATGAAATATGTGCTTTTGACAGACACTGTATTGGGAAATGTTTTATATGTTTGTATGCATGTAAAGGGAATAGTCTTTGTCACATTTAGAACGTTAATCTGTCTATTAAATGCACCTGAAATTAAGGTTGTTAGTAAAAATGTATCTACACTCTATTTCCATTTGAAGGACGCAAAATATTTGCAAGGTTTGATTAAATCGATTTCATATGTGTGACGTGAGAGTGGTTGCAAACGTTTGACATAGGTTTTTTGCTTTGTTGACGTTAGTAATAATTCAATTTGATGACAAGTAAAGTCACAATAAAGGAGAATCTGTGTCGTTTGGTGTTCAGCTGAATTCTTTATTTTGGATGCCTTTTCTTAGTCTTGTGTATATGGATCTTGTTGTGATATATGTACGTTTACATGCTGTGTGTGCGTGTTCCAATAGGAGTACTAACCACATTATGATTTAAAGCTTTTAGGATTATTCACCAACAAGGCGACACATATTGATAAATTAATATGTTTCGCGCGTACGCCATGTCATTATTCTCGATGCAGAGATTGGGAATTGATAGGGGTTAATGTTGATTTCCAATTACAAAAAAATGACGTTTTCATGGCTTCAGCGTTTTCGATCTTGTATCTGAAAGGGTTGTTATTTTTGTTAGTTTTCACAATGTGCATGTTTATGTGAAGCAGGTTGCATAGAACCGTGGAATGACTAAAGCAAATGTTTCTCTGATAGTTTTGAACGAAAGGATTTTGATTTTGATGAATATCCCGATTTTAGAAGGCATACAATGAAACCTCGAATAAAATATTTCATTACATCATAAATTCCATTCGTCCTAAAGACGTCCATTAATATCCCACAATTCCAAGAGTTTATGTCATCCTCATTTTAATTTTTGCTTATTTAGAAAATGAACAGTCTCTGTCACATTCAAAAAGTAGTATCCGTGTCTCAGATATCATCGAAATGGAAAATATATCTGCACTCTGTTGCTTTTTACTTATGTGGTGTATTAAAATATTTTGATTACATCGACTTCAGATATATGACAAGAGGGAAGGTGTAATTATTTTTTGTCTCCTTTGTTTTCATAATTCAAATGCTAGGGCAACTGTATGAATCGTCAAGTTACCATAATATCGGATCAGCGTAGTTTTTTATTATCCTGATAATCTTTTCGTTTCCTGCTTCTCAGTTGCTGATCGTGTGTTTGTCAAGGTTTAGATAAAAATGTATAGATGTTTAAATTTAAACGCTGTGTCTCTGTCATTGCTTATGAGACAGTATGATTACTCAACAACACGGCGATGTCTATTTCTTGATGCAGATATTTGGCATTGGGTCTGATATTTTTTGGCATATCGACCAGGGATAATAAGTTATAAAATGACTTTATGATTTTGTCAGCCTTTTATAATATATTTCTTAAAGCGTTCATATATTTAAATATTATGTGCAACGTTCATTCTGATGCAAGCCCATTTTGGAAGTAAGATTTATCGAACCGATTAAACATTGAACCAAATGTTTTGCTAATGTTTTTGAACGAAATAAAAAGTCTGGTGTTGTAGTGCTGAAGGGTGCAGCCTCAAAGTACACCAATATCCCACATGATGAAAGAATAACATAATGTTACGAGCAAGGCCAGTAAGACTGCGGAAGAAACCACCAACACTCAATCTTGTAAAACTGCTAAAACTAGTACCATAAGAAAGAATTTTGAATTCACTGGAAACAACTATTAACAATTAGTTACACGGCATTGGCCAGAACAATTATCATGGGCCAATTAGTAGGAAACTCTCATACTCAATGTCTGATGTCTTGATATCATTCAAACAAGTTCACATGATAAAAGTTAAATACAAATAATTTGCATTTGTAAACAACAAAAGAAATCATTGAAAATAAACTCACAAGTATAGATACTGGATTCCAATAGAAGGAATCACTACTTACTGCCATCAAGCTACAACCCAAAAATATTGCAGACAAAACAATCACTTAGCCAGGTATTACAAGTCAAAATGATATGCTATGACAATAATCTTCATAAGTGATATAAAGAAATCATCTCAGCATCTAAAGAAGCGAATTGACGATCTAAACATTGTTGATGGTGCCATAGGAGCACAACATTGGAAAATGGGAATAAACATTTATCGTACAAGAAAAATAGATATATTAAAACTAGACTATTCGTCCTGATTTTCTATTCAGTTTTCCCTCTCGTAGGTAATATCATTAAGTGTAACCGGTTGAGCTGACCGAAATGATGATAATTGTTTTTATCAAAACAAGTCATATCATGCCGCAGAATAAAGCATCTGAGATATATCCACTTCAGAGCTGTATTAAATATCCTCACAAACAAAACTGGGAACGGATCCTGCTAACCATGTAAGGATGAAAGATCCAAGGCATAATTAAAATATTATAAAAGCTTGTAATTTGTGCAGCTCAGCACGGGCAAAAGCTGATATTCTCAGCAACATCTTCATTTGTAAAGCATAATACACAATGAGATATTCTCAATAACATGCAAAAGTTTGTTTAATTAAATATTTTTGTGAGACCGACACATTAACATGAGGATGAATCTACTTTGATCCAACTAGCGAACCAGATAAATTGCAACACACCATTATGATGAAATTATACTTGTTTGAATTTCACATAATCAAAACCGGAACATCGAAAACCAACACAGACGTAAATACACACCCACACTCACCCAAGCACCCCCCTATATATATATATATATATATATATATATATATATATATATATATATATATATATATATATATATATATATATATATGCATGTATGTATGTATGTATGTGTGTGTATGTGTGTGTGTGTGTGTTCGTGTGTGTGTGTTTGTGGTGTGTGTATGTGTGTTCGTGTGTGTGTGTTTGTGGTGTGTATGTGTGTTTGCTATGAAAATGCATTTCTTTTCTTCTGCGTTTGTGTATGTGTTTGTTTCTTTACGAAAGGATATACTTTTATATGTATGAAGCAGAATGTTGAATTGTTTTGCACGTCCTTCCTTGATTACGAAAAAATGTTTGCATGCTAATTAGGTTTATGTCATAAGGAATACAAGTTAGTTATGTAAATGACTTAAACATATTTTATTCTTTCAAAAATATTTCAATTTATATCAGACTGACTTTGCTTGTTGGTTAGACAATTTTGCTTTGGTTATTGCCCAAAATGTCAGTTTTACATGAGACGGACAAAATTGCGTTCCCTAATTCCATCTTTGTTTTTTATACGCCATCTTTCTTTGTGTTGATATCTGTTTTTCATCTGTTTTGAACTCAAACGTTGATTGCGAATCTACACATATTAACAATCGCATGTTTTTTTTTCCCAGTAAAACAAGAAGATGCGACGAAATGTAGAGGTATGTTTCTTGCCTGCTTATGCTTATGTATGTATGTATGTATGTATGTATGTATGTATGTATGTATGTATGTATGTATGTATGTATGTATGTATGTATGTATGTATGTATGTATGTATGTATGTATGTATGTACAGATGGATGGATGGATGGATGGATGGATGGATTTATGTGTATATGTGTGTCTGGATTTGTGTGTGTACCAATGACTGCCTTGATTCCTAAATAACTATTTGAAGAACAGGTCATTATCCTTACGACTGCTAATAGAATAATTTTAAGGCTGTTCCTTAAATATAAAATATATTGAAAAGGTTTGATGCAAGCCTAATAGCCTTTACAACATTTATAAGTTAAAATCCTCAAATATCCTAAAAAATGGAAATCTTAACATAGATAGATGATAGATAGATAGATAGATAGATAAATAGATAGATAGATAGATAGAGGAACGTACGATTGTTATAATCAATGTTTTTCTTATTAACCCCAATTTAATATCATTTGGCGTATGATCGAAGCTTACGTGCTGTGTCAGGTACAAAAAATATAATGTTTTCATATTTGTGTATGTTAAAAATTGAAATCGTATTCATCACAGAATGAATGCAAATGATCCAAATTTCAAATTATAATGGTAAATGATATGATCTGCCATCTGATTGGCCTATTTTGTTGCACTGTAATCTTGATCAAGCAGTGGTCAAGCATGCGACATGGGCTAAATCGATCGATGTTACAGAAACGTTTGATTAGGAAAATCTGAATATTAATAAGGTATCTACGTTAGGATTGCCTGTGTTTGGTTCCACATTTAAAGCTGTATTTCTGATCAGAATCGGGTCATGACTTAGCGGAGACTGTTTTGGTATTAGATTAGTGACGAGGCACAATGCTAAATATTAAATGGCATAGTTTTTCACAAATAAATACGTATTTGTTAAAAGTATTTCGATGTAATTGATGCTCTTCTGACACAGTGGCTAAACAATTATAATTTTCGATATAATACTTCATTTAGATTAAACAGAGATTCACTACAAGTTAATGGACACCAAATGCTAATTTTTCGATTGAATTTTAAATTGAAAATGAAGTACTTAATAGTCTTTGTCACGTTGTTTTGTCCTCACGACAAGCCTGGGTTTTAATTTTCAGATAAGATCAAAGATAACATTTGTTATGTCATTCAGTGGTAGTGTGAGAGGATGCTGACGTCCTGGTGATATTTATTTTTTATACTAACTTAAGATACATAACTCGATGACATTGTGATCAAAACAAACATATTAATAATGAATACATACGAATTTACGTTCCAACAACGTATATGAAGTTCAAATATTCAAAAGACGTACGAATATATGAAAAATAATAATACATAAGAAGTATCCTGCACTGAAGTTGAATTGACATGTAATATTTATAAAGCAACCATTAAATTACACCATAAAGTAATGAATACGGAATCAATATCTTTCATACAACTAGGGCTAACACAAAAGAAGAGCCCATTTATAGCTTTCCTTTTCTAATTGCCGAGACCCATTGGGAACATTACTTCCGCGTATACATGATCTGACCCCTCAATCACTGAGTCAAGCCAAGACTAATTCCAGCAGCATAAGCATGAAACTGTCTAATTACTCATATTCTTTGAACGCCTGAAGACGCAAAATCAGGAGAAATACAATTAGTTACCTATAATAGAAACCATGCTATCTACTATATGACAATTCATTATTCTACATGTACATCAGTTTTGTATAATACATCCGGTATAAATTTCAATTTACTAACAAACCTATTATGCTAAATCCTAATATAACATATATTCCATTTTAGGCACCAGGACGATTCATCGATTTGAAGAAGTTGGGTTTTACATTATCTAATGTTCCAACAAGAGGACCAGATTGTCTATTAAAATAATTATTCCTATGGTGACAATGATAATCTGATTATACAAAACAGTGCATCTTTGAATGTTAGCTTTGCATAGCGATGGTTACCAATTCACTGTATGTATATTTCTACTTGTTAAATCTTGGAAAGTATATTTTAACCCAAATTGTACATACCAAGATAATAGCTCAAATCTTGTTTTATAAACTTATAAACACAGTGTCTCAAGATTTTGACAGGGTTTAAAGAATAAATCCTTCCATAAATGGAATGTGCCAAGTTGAATAGAATGTTATTACTGTTTAAGTCATTAAGGAGAAATTCTGGGAATATGTATTCATTGTACATACAAGTGATGTTTTTGGAAACTGTTTTGAATTTTCATGCCTGCAGCTATCATGTAACTAACAATCGCTTTAAGTTTGCATTATTTTGTTTCATATATGAACATTTTCGTTATAATAAATGTGTGTTTTTACATTTTAAAACAATAATGAAGGAGACTATAATACTGTATATAGAGTGAACGATTTAAATTGTAAATAAGTATAACAAAATAGTTTGCAGTTAGAGAACCAGTCTACCGGTGACAGAATACAAACTATTTTACCTAATGTTTTAAGATTCACCCATTATCTAGTTAATGAATATATCTCACCATTAATTTTACAAACTTTAATATTTTTTATAAACTTTAATATTTTTTATACTATAGTTGACAATAATATATACTTTTATTTTTGGTATCCAGTATTTAATTTCTGCTTATGCAGCTTCATGCACTCTCTTGGTGCTAATATATCTTAATAGGAGTAGATCACGTGCCACCCCTGTTTGGCAGTATAAGGCTCTCACAACAGTACATCACAACATCCAATTTTAAAGACTTAAACTATTTCGATAGATCTAATCACCGAAACTGTTTGTGGTTTGTGTGCCAGTATAATACAGACATTTTGTGAGGACTATATGCCAATCTAATGTCGAAATTATTTCTTTAAAATGTATTAAAATTAGGTGATATGGGAAATTACTTATTAATCACTCGATCCATATATGGAGCAGCATTTGTTTCAAATAGAAATATGCTACTGAAATCCCACTACATACACACACACACACACACACACACACACACACACACATATATATATATATATATATATATATATATATATATATATATATATATATATATATATATATATTCTCTAAATTTGCCTTATAACCTGTAACTACTAATATAAAATATCCTGGATATAATTTGCGCGTACATAAATTTACATACAAAAACATGTGTCGCTTTGGCTCATCGATTTCTAAGTCAACACATTTTACAGCATCCGCAACAAGTTGTTAGAAACTAGTTGTAACATACTAAATTTCAAGGTTTAATTCCTGTAGAAACAGGCATGTAAAGGGTTGTAAACACGGTTTCTGTATTTTACTTGTTTGTCTTGTCTATGTTCTGTATTTGCCTTTGATAAAGACTCATTAAGAGTCGAAAGCGCTTAGGCTAGAGTGATTCTAGTTTTGCACTGTTGCGTGTCAGTTTTTTGCATTTATCTTAACCAATCCCTTGCTGGATCCAGTGCATTTGAAAGGACTGTTATATGCCATATAATTTGTATTCTTTATATATATATATATATATATATATATATATATATATATATATATATATATATATATATATATATATATATATATATATATATATATATATATGTATATCAGTGTATCCCCTAGGGGTTCCAAGACTGAGAGTCAAACACCTGCTTGGTGTCAAACCTGGGGGTCAGATTGAATAAAAAACAAATGTTGGTATCAAAACTTGGGGTCAAATTTTAAATTTGGGGGGGGGGGGTGTGTCTCTGAAGCGCAAATGATGGTAACGGGAAACACCGTATATATATTTACAAATCAGCCTTGCTAATGAAAATACTCCACAATCAAAAATACATCATATTTAATTTAATCACGTTTAACGATATATATATATATATATATATATATATATATATATATATATATATATATATATATATATATATATATATATTAAATATGTATTTTTGGTTGTGGAGTATCTTCATTAGCAAGGCTGATTTCTAAATGTTGTTTATTAGTGAAAGGCGTTTTTTTGCAACATGGATAACGTGTTCAAATATAACATAAAATAAACAAATATTGTTTAGAAACGACGATGTGAGACGCACATTTAATAATTCATTACGTGTTTTTCATCATTTCGCTGATTGGTGTTAGTATGCAAATGCAGTCAGAATTGTTTTAATGGTCACATATATTTAATAAATAACCCATATTAAACATCCACTATTTGAAATCTATCAAACAGATTATTGCACAAATAACCTCTATTAAATAGTGATTTATTTTAGAAGCCCATAGTTATGTTTTCATCCCACAGGTGTCTCTTTTAGACGGGTTTGGATATATTATACTCCTAATTTACAGAACCTTGTTAGAAAGTTACACATATTAACAAATATCAACTGGATGTGAAATTATTATATCATAGATTAACATGTTTGGAGATAATGCAAGCAACACTTTATAATAAAGCACACTTTTCCTGAAGAGATCCTACCCAAAATTAAACATCAACAACAATTATTGCAATGAAACATATAGATTACTACCTATTTAAATGGAAGATAAAACAAGTTGTATTATGTACCGGTAATTAAATTGTTGGTACGTTTTTTGTACAGGAATACTTCGTGCTCTGATTACGATTGACTTCATTGACTCATTTGGAAATTTACTGAAAAGGCAGTTTGAACGCAAGATTGACCATGATGAATAAACTTATTAAAAATACAGCAAATGTGTATTTAGTATTGTTCATTGTGAGTTGCATCAACCTGTGTTATTACTTGATGGTATAAAATTATAATGCTGTTTTCGTTGAAAGTACTGTTGTTGCTATTATTATTATTATTATTATTATTATTATTATTATTATTATTATTATTTCTTTAACAAACTGTAAGCAATAAATAAGTGAATAATTGTAAATATATGTTCACAAATATATCATCTCAGATACGTACGTTTATCTTTACCAATTGTTCCGTATCGCTAGTGTGTTTACATTGTTTGGTATGTAAGCAATTCGTCCGAGTTTCCATTGACCCTTGCCACCCTATTGTGGCTGTTTGGACATTTACCTTAAGCGGTCAGAGTCAGGTGCCTATAAAAAAGTTGAAATTCACCGAAAACGCTAAAAAGCGGCTATCCTATTCGGACACCAAATGGAGTCGGCGTATTCCAAATGATCGATATGGCAATGGGCATGGACTCTACACAACTAAACAGATGTCCAACTAACGAAAATAGCGTGACGGGTTAAGAGAAAACGCGGACTTCTCAGCGAACGAAATTAGTGTAGAATACAGCGTAGTGTCTACTACACAAGTACGGTTAGTATAACGATCTTACGCAGCAATTCTCAGTCATAAATAATGCTTTAATAACTATCGACGTTGATCACACTTCATATTCATATGCCCTTAAATAATAAAAGTTATTGTAACACACTTCACAAATATAATAAAATATAATAAAATATAAGTTGGTTTTGAAAACAAGATATTTTGCCACATTTCATTACCGTTTATGAATTATAAAAGTTTTACAATCATAGGAACAAATGAAAAGAAACTTCTTGGCCATTGTTTACACGTAACATCCATAGCGAATCTTAAATCGCGTATTTCTCAATGATAAACGACGACCAGAGACACTATTTTCGGAGATTTCTTATCAAAACATGCGCATTGGAATAATATTGTACGGCATACTTCCCACACATGTATTCGCGTTTGGATTGTCAATATTTAGCCGCACATCCTCATCTTACAACCACTTCACAAATTACACATCCATTAGTGGAGTTGGAATAACAATGGAAACACTGAATCATAAGGTATAACGGTACAAATTGTACAAACCCACGTAGGCGGAGCTTATGGTGTAGGTAACAGAGCATTCAGAAATAAACAACCCTAGCTGTAATTGGTGCATTATGCAAGAGTTCTACTTGATGTTAGGCTTAAAAGAGTTAAGCCTCTTGGCAACATATGACATTCTGTTATTTCATATCTAGATAATATTTTGTATTTTTTAAAAATGATTTTTTGATATGTGGCACACATGGTTGAAAATGTGTCTGTTGTGACTAGATAACTCTTACCCCATCTAGTTCCAGCAGAGTTATCTCTCGTAAATGCAATGGAATACCTCGTTTTGTGTATGTCAAATGGACAATCTAACATTGTTATATATGACAGTGTGTGACATGCTGAAGTATGATACAAATTATATTTATTTCACAAAACATTAGCATTGAGATCTAAGGAAAAACAATTGGTACTGTGATGCCTATAGGGAAGAACAGCCTCACATTATATCCATGGAAACAAATACATATGGGGAGCAATTATACAAATTACTAGTATGATGTAGGAACAAAATGGATGCTGAACACCTTTGGTCAAATATTGATACGTTTTTTTTAAGAATAACATGCATGAAATTTTCAGAAAATAGTAGCAGTTGGCTTTGGATGGGGGCTCTGATAACTATAGCTACAACATACATATACTGGTTGTTTAATGTCTGCGTAGTCAGTTCTAATAATAGCTTAGATGCAACATAATAAGTTATGTGAAGATAATATTAATAAGATAATAAAGATCAACCTGCAGAAGATGAACAATCGTGTATAAAACACCCAACTATCTTGTTCTTATAAGGCATTATAGATGAGGATACAGAAAACTCTATGTCCACTTGTAGATAGATCATTTGTATCAAATATATATATATATATATATATATATATATATATATATATATATATATATATATATATATATATATATATATATATATATATATAAACTCACAATTGTAGTCATTGGTTATGAAAATAAAAAGAAGATTTGTGAAGTTTTATATTATCCCCAAGTCTCAATGCAAATGTAAATATAATCAATTTAATAATTTCCCACAGTACAATTTACATGCTTAAATCTAATAATGTATGTATTGTTTTGTTTAGGAATTTGTCTGCATGAATGAAGCCCATTATTGTTAATATTTGATTTAGAAGCAATATCAATTATATGCATCTATATTATATTCACACTTTTAATTCAGATAGTAATGAAAACCGCTCACCTGAAATTGTGGTGCTTTTGGACTTTCCTTGTAGCTATGGGACACTGCCTCCATATATTGTACAAGGAAGGTCATCAAACTTTCACTCATTTTTCTCTTTGCTGATTTTGTCTTCTTTAATTCCTTTATATAACCTACATCTTCCTGTTGGATATACACTGTCCTCTTGTTTTTAACTATACTAATTATTTACCTTTGTCATTTTTCTTATTTTATTCCCTAAATTGTACCCCAAATCAAAACATAAACACTTAGAAGCTGTGATCTACTATATCTGGTATCGGATTGTATTGCAATAATTGTATTCACTATACAAAAGGAGGAAAGCTTTCTATTTGTGTTACAAAGTGGATGGGTAGGTTGACCATTGTGTGAGGACTGGATTATAGTGACGGCATGCATATGTAGATAGTGTAAAGTGTTCAATGCTTATATGTTATTAAAAGATTGGGTCGTGTCCATCTGTCTCTGATGTTGGGTAAAAAAATGAATATAAATTGTTAGGTCAATTGTACTCTTCGAAGTAGGGGAGGTGCCTATATTTGGTATATTGACCTTTGGCCTAGTTATTACATAATATGTTATAATATGATTTTTACCATATTACCCACGGGTTGATCAAAAAGCTTTGATATGAAGAGAAAAAACCCACAACGTATAGTAAAGCAATTCATTTTATTCCCAACAAATATGAAAACAGCAACTGCAATGGTTCAAAGACCATAACACACACACACACACACACACACACACGCACACACACACATACATACATACATACATATATATATATATATATATATATATATATATATATATATATATATATATATATATATATATATATATATATATAAGACACAGCTTGGTACCTCCAGAGACATTATCTGCCAGCACACCTGATCAAACCATGCGCATTGGGATAAAAAGAAGAATTGGCATACTTCACACATACAAAATAGCCTTTGGATTTACAAGATTTAGTCGCGTATCCTCATCATACAAGAGCTTCATAACTTTCATATTCATTAGCAGAAGAGTAATAATAATGGACACACTAAATCCTAAGAACTGCTGGAACTACTATAGCAAGCACCACTTCCCACTTATATGCAGATATTAGATAAGAATCGTGGAGGCACTGATTCAATACCACTATCTGATGATTCTGCATACTACTGCCTGATCACTTTGAATCTTGAACTTGAACTTTTCGCGACTACACTTCACATTAGCAAAGCATCTCCCAAATGTAAAACATCTATATTAACAATCGTTGAGCATATTGTACATTTATCAAACACTAAAGGAATACAAATCGTTGACCACACTTCAGAATAACAAAACACTGCTAGAATTATACTTCTTAACTCCATATCACATTGGGATAAATGTAGATCACAGGATTGCAAAGATAACGCCCAGAGCATCAATCGTGTGTTGTCAACCATTGCCTTGTTCAACACGATCACGAATCACGAAACACTGCTGCAATTCTTCTTCTACACTTCACTTCACAATGAGAGATGTAGAACACAGGCTTATTCTCAGTGATGATCCTTGAATGATTGGTGAAAGTCCAAGCTATAAGAATCCAAGAATATTTTTTGAATGACAATCACGTAAATACTTGATTCAGAAAGGCAACTGATATGGCTGCGAAGGAACATTGATGACGTTTGTATTTGGAGAGACGTTCTTACATTTATAGCAAAATTGAAAAATAGGAATCTTGTGCATTACGAATCTATATTGATAAAATCCCAATATTAGACTCTAACTTTGCAGAATCTTTGTTTTACCTAGTAGGACGTATTACGCATTTGACAACGAGTTCAAGTATTACTTTAAAAACCCCACTACAAGTAATAAATAAGTACTAATAATATTATCAGTATAACAAACATTAACTCTACTACTACCACGACAACTGTTACTACTACTACTACTACTACTACTACTACTACTACTACTACTACTACTACTACTACTACTAATCCTACGAATACTACTACTATGAATATTACTTCTACTACTACTATTAACAATACTAATTATTATCTAAAGATTTTCTTGTACAAATTGTAAGGAATTAATCAATGATTAATCGTAAATATATTTACATGTCTACATATATATTGTCTCATATACGTACGTTTATCTTAACCAACTGATCTGCATCGCTAGTGTGGTTACATAATTTGGTATGTAAGCGAATCGTCCGCGTTTCCTTTCATCCTTGCCACCATATTGTGGATATTTGGACATTTACCTAAAACGGTCAAAGTCATGTGCCTGTCAAAAGGTTGACATTTGCCGACCCCATTTTCCGTCAACGCTAGAAAGTGGCTACCCTATTCAGAAACCAAATGGAGTCGGAGAATTCCACGTTTTCGATAGGCATCGGACTCGGTCTCTATACAACAACACAGACGTCCAAATTTAAAAAGTAGGGGTGTCAGGGTAAGAGGAAAATCGGACTAGTACACAACGAGATTAGCTTAGAAATAAATCCTTGACTCTACTACACAAGCCTGGTTAGAATAACAAACATACTCAACACTTCTCAATCATAAAGTGTACTGAAAAAAACCATCGACGTTGATCAGATATCACATTCATATGCACTGTACGAATAAAACGTCTGTTAACACACTTCACACATAAAATAGCATATTAGCTAGTTTGGAATACAAATATTTTGGCAGATTTCATAACCAAATACTCATTGCAAACATTTCACCATCATAAACTCATATGGAAAGAATCTCCTTGGTCACACTTTTGAATCATCGATCACTTACCACATGATATGCCATTGGTCACAGATCAAATCCATAGCGAATCTTGAATTGCATACTTCTCAATCTCGAACAAGACAATATCTTCCAGCACACCTAATCAAAATATGCAAATTTTAATAAAAGAAAATAGTGGCATACTCCACACATATAGATCAGCTTTTAAATTCACAATATTTAGCCACACATTTTCATCATACAAGCCATATACAAATTTCACATCCATTAGCGGATTATAAACAACAATCGCCACACTGAATCCTAATGCAGTGCTGGAACTACTATGGAAACCACCACCTCCCACTTATCTGTACATATTAAATATGAATCTTGGAGGCACTTATGCAATAACACTATCTGACGATTCCTCAAAACCACAGGATCACTTTTGAATCTTGATCTTCTCTAGATTACAATAAGCATTCATTAGTAAAGCATCTACCAAATATGAAACATCTGGAATTACAATCTTTGAACACACTTCAGATTGATCAATTACTGAAGGAATACAAATGGCTGACCACACATCAGAATCATTAAACATTGCTTGAATTATACTTCCACACTTCACTTCACAATGAGAGATGTAGAACACAGGCTTATTCTTAGTGATGATCATTGAATGACTGGCGAAAGTCCAAGCTATATGAATCCAAGAATATTCTTTGAATGATAATCGCTGAAATACATGATTCTGAAAGACAAATTATGTGGCTGTAAAAGAACATTGATTACATTTGTATTTGGAAAGATATTTTTTGACTATAGCAAAACTGAGAAATGGAAATAGTATGCATTACGAAGATTATTGATCTCGGAATTATGCACACGATCAACCTTGTGCGAATAAATCTATATTGTTAGAAAGCCGCTATTAGACTATAACCTGATAGGAATTTTGTTATCTATTTCACGTATTACGTATTTGGTAACTAATACGTTTTCATAATCACTACAAGTAATAACACTAGTAACATCAATACTATCACTATGCGCAACATGAATAATTATCACTATGAATAACATTAATACTAACACTATTAGTAACATTAATACTAGCTCTATTAGTAACATTAATACTAGCTCTATTAGTAACATTAATACTAACACTATTAGTAACATTAATACTAGCTCTATTAGTAACATTAATACTAGCTCTATTAGTAACATTAATACTAACACTATTAGTAACATTAATACTAGCTCTATTAGTAACATTAATACTAGCTCTATTAGTAACATTAATACTAACACTATTAGTAACATTAATACTAGCTCTATTAGTAACATTAATACTAGCTCTATTAGTAACATTAATACTAACACTATTAGTAACATTAATACTAACACTATTAGTAACATTAATACTAGCTCTATTAGTAACATTAATACTAGCTCTATTAGTAACATTAATACTAACACTATTAGTAACATTAATACTAACACTATTAGTAACATTAATACTATCACTATTAGTAACATTAATACTAACACTATTAGTAACATTAATACAAACACTATTAGTAACATTAATACTAGCTCTATTAGTAACATTAATACTAACACTATTAGTAACATTAATAATATCACTATTAGTAACATTAATACTAACACTATGAGTACCATTAATACTAACACTATTAGTAACATTAATACTAACACTATTAGTAACATTAATACTAACACTATTAGTAACATTAATACTAGCTCTATTAGTAACATTAATACTAACACTATTAGTAACATTAATACTAACACTATTAGTAACATTAATACTATCACTATTAGTAACATTAATACTAGAACTATTAGTAACATTAATACTAACACTGTTAGTAACATTGATACACTATTAGTAACATTAATACTAACACTGTTAGTAACATTAATACTAACACTATTAGTAACATTAATGCTAACAATATTAGTAACATTAATACTAACACTATTTGTAACATTATTACTAACACTATTTGCAACATTAATACTAGTACAAATGATAATAATATAACTCCCTAAAGATGTTCGTTTGCAAATTGTAAAGATGTAATATTAAATAATTGTAAATATAGGTACATGTTCACAGATATATGGATATGTATGTTTAGCTTTAACAACTGCTCCGTATCGCTAGTGTGTTTACATTGTTTGGTATGTAAGCGACTCGTCCCCGTTTCCGTTTAACCTAGCCACCCTATTGTGGATATTTGGACATTTACCTAAGCAGTATGGTCAGAGTCAAGTGCCTGTCAACAAATTGAAATTGGCAGACACCATTTTCCGACAACACTAGACAGCGGCTACTCTATTCAGAAACCAAATTGAGTCGGAGAATTCCAAACTTTCGATAGGTCATGAACTCGGTGTCTACACAAAAATACAAAAGTCCAAATATCAAACAGAAGTCCAAATATAAAACGTGGGCTGTCAGGGTAAGAGGAAACTTGGACTAGTAAGCGACGATATTAGCTCAGAAACAATCATTGACTCTACTACACACGTACCGTTAGAACATTTCTCAATTATAAACACTACAGCAATACCTATCGACGATTATCACATGTAAAATACATATGCTCTGTAAGAATACAAACTATGTTAACGCACTTCAGAAAAATAATAATATATAGGTTGGCTTTGAATAAAAATATTGTGACACATTTCATAACCATATACTCACTACAAACATTTCACCGTCATAAGCGCAGATGGAAAGAAACTCCTTGGCAAAACCTTCGAATCATAAAGCACGTGCCACGAGCTATGCATAAAAGCACTCCAAAAATTGCACATACATTTTCGGAGTTGGAATAAAATATGCCACACTGAATCATAAATCACTGTTGGAATTTCTACGGCAAGCACTGCCTCCCACGTCTCTGTACAAATTAATACAAATCTTGTATGGACTGGTTGAACATTGTTTGACGATTCTTCACATTACGGGAAGTAGTAGGAATCTTGAACCTGTCTCGATACAATGTTATATTATTGTTATTAATATTTTATTCTTATTTTGATTATATTTATTATTATAATTATTATTGCTATCATTTAATTAGTATTATTATTTAAAGAAATTTTGTAACAAATGAAATATAAAATGGCAAGTATTCGTCCACTGATTTATGGACTGATTTACGCACGTGTTTGCTTTACTAACCTTTCCTTACTTGTGGTGTGTTTACATTCTTTAGTATGTGTGAGACCGGTATATCTCATATATTATAGCTTACGGTACTATAGAAACACGCTTTGAATTATGATCTATCGCAGCACTTCTCAAACAAAAACACTTCTGCAATAACTGGTTGTTCACCGATCACAAGCATGTGTTCACTCATCGCAGGCACAAAATATTCTCACTTCCGGTATTCATTATCTAACATAATTATGAACGGATGCCACTTTATTCGATTCTGGAAATACAAAATGTGTTTCAAATGTATTTCGGTTTCCTTGAATAGCGTTCCTACCAAAATCTGCTTTGTTGTATTTTGTTACCATCAACGGTTCTCAAAATTTTTTTCAATTGTTTTTTCACTGCTCTTAATCACCCAAGTTTATATGACTCAATCACCTTCTGTAGCGTTCTACAAAGGTTGGGGTGGGGTACTTCCAAAATATTAATTAAAATATTATGGAAGTTCCACCTGGCTCGTGAATTAAAATTTAAATTAAAGACCAAATAAGTATACGGCTCTGAGCCCCCAGTCAGCACTGCCGACGGTTAAATTATATATAATTATATATATCACGAAGATGAAATTCAAACAATAACAATTTAATGAAGCCTATAAATTTAAATGTCACACAATCACTCGTCCTCTAAGTGAGAGCCTATTTCATCTCATGATTTCAATGTGAGTTCTATTTTCCACCTGGCCTTTGGTTGTACTCATCTATTTATCCTATGCTCCACTCGTCTATTTATTCTGTCCTCCCACTCCTCCTGGATTTCACCTCTCCCGACTTCTCTCCTTCCTTTTCTTTCCTCCGTTCTTTATCACGATATTGGGACAACATTCCCTGGTCTGTCCCCCGAAGCTTCCTCTCCAGATTTCCCTCTTTCCTTCTCTTCCTTCTGTCTCTAACGGAGACACTGGGACCACTCACTAGTCTGTCCCTCGAAGCTTCCTTTTTAGAAGCTACACTTAGAATTCTGTTCCTAAGGTTTTTCCGCCAATTAACGTATGGCCTCACGGAGTTCCAATTCACGGGTAACGACTATGGCAACTAACGCTCGATGGCCGGGTTAAAGATATATATTTTAAAATAAATCAGGGTCCCACCCCTTCCTCAATTCTGATTGGGTAGCGCTGAGGCCCTATCTACTCGACTTATTCAATCTGGCGGTCAGTCAGCGTATCCAGAAGATAAGGCACGCCCACTCCTTCTTGCAGCTTCTTTGATGTACAAAACATCCTTCCAGCCCAAGGTGCTAATTACACTTCTGACGGGCTTGGGTCAGCTTCCTCTCTTAACTATGGCAAACTTACGTAAGGGATTGTGTTAGCCTGCGGTCATGTGTAACAATCAACAGTGGCTTGTCCGAATTACTTGATAACACATGGTTCTAATTTAATTTTGGGTCGGGCAACGCCACATCCCCCCACGCTTGAGAATAAAATCGGGAATTTATTCTCTCAAAATTACTCCAAATGCAAAGGCATTACTATACGATTAAACTAAAATCATCGTGACACTACACGAATAAATAGCAAAAACATCGTGGCACTACACGAATAAAACATGAATATATATATATATATATATATATATATATATATATATATATATATATATATATATATATATATATATATATATATATATATATATACACTCAGAGTGATTATTTCATTCCAGCGCTTCTGCTCATGAAATCAGCGCCTACGTTCTCTGTACCTTTCACGTATCTGATATGCATTTGGTACTGCTGTGAGAACAGCGGCCATCGCATCAAACGTCCATTTGATAATTTCGTCTGCGCGAGGTAGGCGAGTGTTTGATGGTTGGTCTCCAATATGAATTTCCGCCCGTACAAGTACCGCTCGAACCGTGATATGCTGAACACGATTCCAAGGCATTCCCTCTCCGATACAGAGTAGTTCTTCTCGGCAGCAGACAACTTCCGACTGCCGTACGCGACAGGAAAAAGCGTCCCATCGTACTCCTGCAGTAGTACTGCTCCCAGTCCAGTGTCACATGCGTCGGTGCGAAGAACGAAGTCTTTTGCCAAATCCGGTAGACGAACAACTGCGTCGGACGTAAGTCTATCCTTCAGCGTTTGGAAAGCATGGTCACACGCATCGGTCCAAATAACTCTACTTGGAGCCCGTTTCTCGGTTAGGTCAGACAACGGCCCCTCAATCGCGTTGAAATTGGGCACATGACCAACCATTGGTAGGTTTCGTAGGGAGTAGCAAAAGCGAGCTTTGCCCTATCCTCCTTCCTTACCGGAATTTACCAATAGCCCTTGGACAAATTCAGCTTGGAGAAATATTTCGCTTCCGAGACAGAAGCGAAAATATGTTCCGGGTCAGATAGCATTTCGACCTGAAATTCGGTCACCTGATTCAACTTCCGGTAATCGACACAGAACCGATGGGTGCCGTCCTTCTTCTGCACTAGGACTACAGGAGAGCTGTACGGAGAGTCGGCGGGTTCGATGACTCCCAGAGCAATCATTTGCTCGATCTCCTCACTTACGACCTGTCGTTTTGCGTGTGGCAAGGGGTAGGGTTTCCTCTGGACTGGCCGGTCATCTACCAGCTTTAACCCGAACTTGAGAAGCGAAGTTCTCCCGGGTATTTCCGTAAGCACATCCGAAAACCCGGACATCAACGTATCAATCTCTTCCCGCTGTGCCGCCGTCAGCATGGGGGTCACACTTCACGTCCGAAGGTGTCTCAGCCCTCGTTAACGGACAGTTCGGGACAGTGTTGGCGCCCTCCGTATCGATTTCGGCGTCCTCGGTGACAATCGTGGCAATGACAAAATTGCTGACGGTCTCTCTTTCCCTGGTATCTCTTGAGCAGATTGGCGTGGGACAATTTCTCCTTCGTTGGTAGCCGTATCCGATATGTTTGACCTCCGACCTTCTCGGTGACGACATATGGACCTCTCCAGGAAACTTGCAGTTTGTTGTGTTCTTGAGGCAACAGCAACAACACCTTGTCTCCTACTTCATACTGGCGTGGTTTTGCGCGCTTGTTGTAATTCTTTGCCTGACGCGCCTTCGCTCGCTTGAGGTTGTCCTGTGCGAGGGAACAAACGTCCTCCAGTTTGTTGCGTAAGTCAGCGACGTACTGGTTGGTAGTGCGCACCTCCTCTACAGCGTGGTCTTCCGTCCACAGCTGTCTTAGTACGGCGATTGGGCCACGTACGGTCCTCCCGTACAAGAGTTCAAAGGGAGAGAACCCTAAGCTCGCTTGTGGTACTTCCCGGTATGCGAAAAGCATGGCAGGAATATACCGATCCCAATCTTTGGGGCGGCCTTCGCACAGCTTTTTGAGCGTGTTCTTTAGGGTCCCGTTGAACCGTTCGACCAGTCCGTTACATTGGGGGTGATACGGTGTAGTCGTGAGGTGCTTAATTGACATTAGTCGGTTCACTTCCGCCATCACACAACTCATGAATTGTGTCCCTTGATTGGCCAGGATCTCGTCGGGTACTCCGACTCTTGACCAAATCCCAAACAGCGCTTCCGTGACGGTTTCCGAATCAATATTACGCAACGAGACGGCCTCCGGATAGCGTGTAGCGTAATCCACGACCGTTAGAATATACCGATTTCCGTGCGACGACGCGGGCTTTATCGGTCCGATTAATTCCATTGCGACGCGTCGAAAGGATTCATCGATCAGGGGTGTACTCCCCAAGGGGACGGGTGGATGGTCCGTTTTCGGTGCCATTCTTTGACACTTGTCACAGGAGAGACAGAATCGCTTGACATCGCCCTGGACCCCTGGCCAGTAAAATTCTTTCACAAGACGGTCACGCGTCTTGGCAATTCCCATGTGCCCTCCCATGAGACTCTCGTGCTCGAGTTTTAATACTTCGCCTCGCTTCTCTTTCGGCACGACAACTTGCTTAAAGTGTTCGCTGCCTTTCCTGGCGTGGCGTTACAAGATTCCCTTCTTGTACACGAATTTCACCGCGCCATTCGGAGTTTCTTTCTCTGTTCCTGCTACTACGTGGTTGTGCAACTGCACCAGAGTTGCGTCTTCCTGTTGTAGCTTCCTCAACTCGGCCGGAAGAACATTACTCACCGGCGACGTTGTAACTTCCATCGGCTTCGCTTTCGTCTGTCGACTCTTGGACCTGGTATTCACAGCACTCACTGGTATCGGTGTACAGGTTTCAGGGCTCGGTTGTGGCAACACATAACGACATCCCAGTATGATGTCATGTGATAGACCATCCAAGCACGCAGCTTTAATTTTCCCCTTCACGTACGGTGAATCGAGGTCAATGACAGCCACTGGCAATGAGTCACGCGCGCTGTTCACGTACTGAACTTCGATTACCTCCCCTGTGTAATCCTCAGGCTTAACGTACTTCCTGTCGACTAGGGCTGGGACACTACACCCGGTGTCATACAAGATGGTGGCACCTTCTCCGTTGACAGTTGCAGACGCGAGATTTGAAGGTTTGCAACTGACTCCCGGCTCGTAATCATTCCTAGCGACGGCATTCACCTGCGTCCGTCTCCCTTGGGACAGTCCCTGGCTATATGCCCCGGGCGCTTGCAGTTGTAACACGTCGGCGGCCCTCACCGATCTGCAAATCCCGCTTTCGGGGGTGAGGCCTGTACAGGTCTATGGGTGGCATCCCTACCTGTAGATCCCCCTCCGGCCTTCCCGTCGCCCTGACGGTTACAGAAAACCGGCTCCACCTCAAGCACCCGGCGCGACTCAGTGGGTCGGGGTCGGTCCGCACCCTCGGGACTTCCATTCTTCGAGTGCGCATGTTCGTATCGCTCGGCCATGCTAGCGATCTCTTCGAGCGTACGGTGCTCCCTCTCTGCTAGGAAGACTGTCAACTCGCGACGGTAAGTACTCAGGACATGCTCCTTGAGTATAACCTCGCGTAGCCCCTCGTACGAACGTTCGACTTCGGCCATCTTCATCCACTTCTCAAATAACCCTCGAACACGGTTGTGGAATTGAGAGTGGGTTTCCGTTGCCTTTTTCGTCGAGTCCCGAAAAAGTTTACGGTACGTTTCGGCGGTCAGCCAATAATGGCAAAGAAGGGCCTTCTTGAGCACATTATAATCGTCAGCATCGTCTGCAGCTAAGCCGTGGTAGACTTCACGAGCTGCACCTTGCAAAAAGGCTGAAACATTAATCGCCCAATGTTGCTCAGGAACTTGATGAGCGTGAGCAAGTTTCTCAAACTGCACGAAAAATCGTCGACAGACTCCTCCTTATCGTTGAACCGCGGCATGTTTATCTGGGCCATTCTGTGGTCGATGAAGGGTCGTCCGGTCTCTTCTCTCTCTCTCTCTCTCTCTCTCTCTCTCTCTCTCTCTCTCTCTCTCTCTCTCTCTCTCTCTCTCTCTCTCTCTCTCTCTCTCTCTCTCTGCTGCTCTCTCCGCTGCTTCCTTGGCCAGCGCTTTCTCTGCCTTCCATTCCTTGATTATTTCTTCGATAAATGCAGCCAGGCGATCTCCCTCGTATCCAAGATCTTCCGACCCCATGGCACGGTACTCTTTGATCATTTGACTTTCTGTAGCCATGCTGATATACTAATACGAAGTGATACCTTGTCTCAACCCTGCTAACAATGGACAGACTTTACAACTTCCTAGCCAAATACTTACCTGTCGACAACTAATTCCGTTCAGGTAAGATATTTGCTCGATATTTGCTTCACAATTACTGCAGGTAATTAAAGATTTACAAAGCATGCAAATATCAAATAAAACAAATATAAGATGAAAAAAATCACAAAAATTCAAAATACACAGGATGGAAAATAACTCAAAACTGTTTCACACTGTTCATTAATACTCCTAACAAATACACTTTAGGTCTTTAAACTAATATTTATGTCTAATTCAAATCCTGGACGAAAGCGCCCACTGTAGCGTTCTGCAAAGGTTGGGGTGGGGTACTTCCAAAATATTAATTAAATTATTATGGAAGTTCCACCTGGCTCGTGAATTTAAATTTAAATTAAAGACCAAATAAGTATACGGCTCTGAGCCCCCAGTCAGCACTGCCGACGGTTAAATTATATATAATTATATATAACACGAAGATGAAATTCAAACAATAACAATTTAATGAAGCCTATAAAATTTAAATGTCACACAATCACTCGTCCTCTAAGTGATAGCCTACTTCATCTTATGATTTTCAGTGCGAGTTCTATCTTCCACCTGGCCTTTGGTTGTACTCTTCTATTTATCCTATCCTCCACTCGTCTATTTATTCTGTCCTCCCACTCCTCCTGGATTTCACCTCTCCCGACTTCTCTCCTTCCTTTTCTTTCCTCCGTTCTTTATCACGACTATTGGGACCACTTTCCCTGGTCTGTCCCCCGAAGCTTCCTCTCCAGATTTCCCTCTTTCCTTCTCTTCCTTCTGTCTCTAACGGAGACACTGGGACTACTCACTAGTCTGTCCCTCGAAGCTTCCTTTTTAGTAGCTACACTTAGAATTCTGTTCCTAAGGTTTTTCCGCCAATTAACGTATGGCCGCACGGAGTTCCAATTCACGGGTAACGACTATGGCAACTAACGCTCGATGGCCGGGTTAAAGATATATATTTTAAAATAAATCAGGGTCCCACCCCTTCCTCGATTCTGATTGGGTAGCGCTGGGGCCCTATCCACTCGACTTATTCAATCTGGCGGTCAGTCAGCGTATCCAGAAGATAAGGCACGCTCACTCCTTCTTGCAGCTTCTTTGATGTACAAAACATCCTTCCAGCCCAATGTGCTAATTACACTTCTGACGGGCTTGGGTCAGCTTCCTCTCTTAACTATGGCAAACTTACGTAAGGGATTGTGTTAGCCTGCGGTCATGTGTAACAATAAACAGTGGCTTGTCCGACTTACTTGATAACACATGGCTCTAATTTAATTTTGGGTCGGGCAACGCCACACCTTCCAATGAATGAAAACTTGAGAAAGCTGCGTATTATTTGTTATAGGGGCAGTCGAAGCCAAAGTTGGGGCGACTTGGCACAAAAGCATTATTTTAAAAGCCAAGTTATAAGGAGGCGGGGGCGAGTCGACTCTATAGTGGGAACGAGTTATTGTAAAGCTGGCAGAGTTTGAAATGGGTTTGGTTTGTTGAGTATAACTTGTTTATACGATATGGAATGGTAATACAAAAATAGTTGATTATATTCCATATTTCAGAAGTGAATTATTATAGTTTTAATGGTAGGTACTGTATTTGAAAGGATTATCGCCTTGTAAAATATTAGTTAGAGACAATGCATACAGAAATTAAGACCGTTTTGTATAAAATATTCGCTACTGAATATATAATAATAATAATAATAATAATAATAATAATAATAATAATAATAATAATAATAATAATAATGATAATGAGGACTTTGTATAGCGCCTAATCTTTCGAAGCTCTAAGCGCTTTACACCATCAGTAATGATATGACTACACTACAGAACAACAAATGACCAAAACAATGAAATTGGAAAACATAAAAACATACTGAAAACATATATGATACAAAACATGATAAGGTCGCTAAGTTTGTCCCTGAAGTCGAAATAAGTGAGTCTTAAGAGCACTCTTAAAAGGGACCAATGTGTCTTTGTGTCTAATTTTTACATGTAATATCTACATGAAATGTTGAAAATATTTAAATGACCAGTACGCCGTGAAAATTTAACTGAACAATAACATATAAACATTTTAAACAATATTAATTTTATCACTTGAAATCTGAGCTAATGGAAACAAATTTCAGTAATTAACACTTACGTTCTCTTCTTATGTTGAGTCTCCTGCTGAATCTGTCATAGCCATAGCTGGGAGACTGGTTCACAAAAAAAGCAGTATCATTGCTGAAAACAAGTGATCAGTAATCTAATTGCAACCAGGCAATCAGTTTGCAATTATAAGTGTAGCTGAGTACTTTCGTTTATAAAGCAAAACTTTCGGAAAATATGCTAATTTTAGCTAAACAATTTGAGCAGGTTCAGTGATTTTGATGTTTGCGGTTGGCAGTTACTGAGTATATTAGGTGCGCTACTTTCAGCTGATTGCTGCTATTATTGTGACGCGTCACAAATTGAAGTAACACAACGATAAGAATATGTGTCTCATTGAATAGCTTCAGCTCTTTGTTTGAATTCTTGATATAAGCTTCAAAAAATGTATCTGAGATAAGCTCTAAAGGTTTTCAATCCTTTGATTAAAACAATAAATACGATAATGTAATGTCGTTATTACCCAAAGCAATACGATTGCCGCTTGAGCATCTACGCTAAATACATGTTCCCAGTCTATTTATGTGCCTGCATTTCAAAAGCTGACACCACACACGTGAACCGAATTCAGATATAACACTTATTGCAATATATCTTGCTCTAGAATATTAAGTTTAAGAACATTTTTAGACGTAGGATATTACAAAAGTACTACTTTATTATTCAACGTCAATTTCTAGCGGTATATCAATTCAATATACGCATGCAAATAATAAAAAGCTGTCATTCTTGAATAGAATCGCAAATTCCATAGTTGAAAGAGATATTATGAATTTTTTTCCAACAGACACACATACACACTGTTTAAATATTGTATGAATTAACATTATAAGTTTCATGGTTACGTTGCACACACGACGATGGTAAATGGATAAATCACATTGAGAGAGCTCCCCCCCCCCCGATAACCTGCCTTACATATTTAGCAAAGTCGCCCAAGCTTGGTTGGAGAAGTCGCAACAGTCTGTCTTGAGAGAGACAGACATACAAAGCAAAGAAGCTTCTTTGGAGAATGTAAAAATGTATGTATGCCTTTATCTTTCTGTATAAATACTTATGTTTGAAGCAATAAAAGTTTTGGTTTCATTAACCTTTTCATAAGCTAAATCTAATTCACAGATTGACAAGGTCATGCTAACGCCCTCTGAAGAAATCTCAGGAAATACCGCTACAGTCATGAATCTATGACATCAATGACGCTAGCTATAGGTAATTAACGCCATACTTTATTAGAGTTAAGATTCTCACCTCAAGGGAGAAATTCTAAATTCCGCTAATGTCCAAAGAGAAAATGACTTGGCATTATCGGCAACATTATAAATGTTGGTCACACTTTGTTTCAGGCGAGAGGCACGCTACGCGGTAGATATTCAATGTCATACCATTGTTTCGAATGTGTCACATCGGTATCAGGGAAACTGCAGAGAGGATCACACATTCTTAGAAACAGGTTTGAAAAATACATGATACTATGTTAAAATACATGTAAAACATGTGCGGGTCTAAAGTCGCCAGGCTAGAAAAAGGAGATTGAGCTGGCTATGTCTGGAATTTTGGTGGTAAATATAGTTACCGATACCTTAGAGCCACATTCAAAAATCTAGAAAAAAAACCCCATTTAAGTCGTTTCGGTCATTGATCTCTTTTCAGAATCGATATAAAAGATCGGTAAGAGAGCATGAGTCGTCGCAAAGCGGATAGTACACATACTCTTTACGTGTGTCTGCGTGTCAAAACAGATAAAAACCGACCCAGCTCCAATTCGACTGGGTTTACTAAATTGCCACATTAACACGAGACAAGGTCACAATATTTATCAACGTTCAGAGTATTTATGTATCACCTCGATCATATAAACAAAACTGCTGCACGTTTGATACGAATACCGTATCATGCTGCAATTAATTTCTGCGAGTGGCTCGCTAGTGATAAAAACAACTTAATCAAGAAAGTATAAGACCATATAGAGCTGCAGGATGAGGTCAATAAATGAAATTGTCTTTAACATGGCACCAGAGGCTACAGACTTTCTTGGACTATACAATGAGAGTATTGTACTTACTATCATCCCCTTTATCTCGGGTACGAAGCGGAGCTGCCATCTCGGTGCACGTGTTCCATACATCCCACACCCAATATTGATAAGACTGCAACTTTCGGTGTGACTAATACAATGGTCTAACACAATCGCGTTGGGATTATTTCCACAAGACCTACGGGATTCTTGTAAGAAAGGCTCGCATCTGTAAGATGATTTTCATCGTAGTAAATCCCAAAATCATTTGTGCATTGGAAAGACATCCTGCTCTTGTTTTAGATAATTTAACAGATCTGCTGTTAGCCTCATTCCACATGTTGAACAAATTTACAGTAGACGTCGAGTACTACCCATGCCAGTATTCAAGTTATTTGCTGGCTTACTTTGATGCGTGCATTCCAATCTCAACAAAGTTATGTATGTATGTATGTATGTATGTATGTATGTATGTATGTATGTATGTATGTATGTATGTATGTATGTATGTATGTATGTATGTATGTATGTATGTATGTATGTATGTATGTATGTATGTATGTATGTATGTATGTATGAATGTATGTATGTATGTATGTATGTATGTATGTATGTATGTATGTATGTATGTATGTATGTATGTATGTATGTATGTATGTATGTATGTATGTATGTATGTATGTATGTATGTATCTATGTATGTATGTATGTATGTATGTATGTATGTATGTATGTATGTATGTATGTATGTACGTACGTACGTACGTACGTACGTGTATGTATGTATGTATGTATGTATGTATGTATGTATGTATGTATGTATGTATGTATGTATGTATGTATGTATGTATGAACACATGTATGCATGAATACATAATTGTACGTACATACCTAGCCATGCAAACATGCATATACTTATTGACACAAATATTTTTCAAGGCGCAAAACATAAAAGAGTTTTCAAGCACAAAGACGAAAACCAACAGTACAAATACTCATAAATAATTGTTTCGCTTGATGGTCAGCATTAATAAGCCAGTGTTAGGATTGGTTGGCTTGGTGTTACGACATATGAACTGTCACATTCATACATCTTAGCGATATGAGTGAAACATATTTAAAGCTACATAACAAATCCGAGTAACGCACGCATACTTTTTAAATATATATTTCTAACCTTATTTGGATGACATCGATATTGTAATATATTCCCGAAAGCATATCTTTATTGTCACCATTAGACACAAATGAGAGAGAGAGAGAGAGAGAGAGAGAGAGAGAGAGAGAGAGAGAGAGAGAGAGAGAGAGAGAGAGAGAGAGAGAGAGAGAGAGAGAGAGAGGGAAGGATGAGATTGAAAAGAAAATAACCAATCAATAAAACAATGATAATATTTATTAATTTTTAATTGATAAATTGCATTTGCTTGAAGGTTTTTTGTAATGTTGAAGAAGATAAATGTTCCACTGTGTCTCTGGTCCATAATCAAAAGCATCAGGGTATAGTTTGTTTACAGTTGCTTGATAATCAAAGGTAAGATAGCGTGTCTTTTGTCTTCATTGTGAATAAAAACATTTGACATTTGAATGCCTATTGATTTGAACTTACACAGTGGCTACAATCAATATTGATTTAAAGAACACGCGAATCATTAGGAAAATCTATATGTGGTTTTAATCTTATCCAACTATGGGTATCCTTCTATAGTTTGATACCTGGATACTTTTCATTATATTAAAGATATACAGTACATTTGTGATGGCTTCATTATGTTTGATTTTTCTGCCAACAGCCGAAACTGTCCGTATAATACAAATAATATAAAGTAGGCAGTGTGGTCTTGATCTCATTATTCGACGGTTGATATGACGATGCTACTGGTTATTCTAACTTCACCCAACACCAATGTGGTCCTGCACCTTATCAGGAGTCGTGAAGATATCTCTTCGAGGGCTAAGTCTGCCGAAGACCTTATTCAATCTAGTTTAACATCTACAAGTAGTAGGATCAGCGCTGTAAAATTCTCCATTCGAGTTCGAACATCCCCCCAGGCCACACGTACTAAAACATCCTTTCCATCTCAGCATACATGATGTCACGTGATACATGCAATTTCAAGTGGATAGCTACACTTATTTCATCTTTGTAGCCTGTTTTCTTGCGTCGGCAGATTTGTTGCATTTAATTTTCTGCAGTAATTAGCGATACTAACAGTATTTCACACAAGAGCATTATTAACATTAGCAGTAATGGTAGTAATATTTCTTATATTTCTAGTAGCAGCTGACGTTAATGTAGTAGTAGTAATACTAACATAACTAATAAATAATAAATAATAGTAACAGTAGCAGCAAAAATAGTATCAGCAGCTAAGTCATAAATAACGGTTAGTGTCCTGTCATAGTATACTTGTACTTTATAGGCTAGTGTCCTGTCATTGTATACTTGTACTTTATAGGCTAGTATCCTGTCATAGTACCCTTGTACTTTATAGGCTAGTGTCCTGTCATAGTATACTTGTACTTTATAGGCTAGTATCCTGTCATAGTATACTTGTACTTGATAGGCTAGTGTCCTGTCATAGTATACTTGTACTTTATAGGCTAGTGTCCTGTCATAGTATCCTTGTACTTTATAGGCTAGTGTCCTGTCATAGTATACTTGTACTTTATAGGCTAGTATCCTGTCATAGTATACTTGTACTTGATAGGCTAGTGTCCTGTCATAGTATACTTGTACTTTATAGGCTAGTGTCCTGTCATAGTACCCTTGTACTTTATAGGCTAGTGTCCTGTCATAGTATACTTGTACTTTATAGGCTAGTATCCTGTCATAGTATACTTGTACTTGATAGGCTAGTGTCCTGTCATAGTATACTTGTACTTTATAGGCTAGTGTCCTGTCAAAGTATGCTTGTACTTTATAGGCTAGTGTCCTGTCATAGTATCCTTGTACTTTATAGGCTAGTATCCTGTCATAGTATACTTGTACTTGATAGGCTAGTATCCTGTCATAGTATACTTGTACTTTATAGGCTAGTGTCCTGTCATAGTATCCTTGTACTTTATAGGCTAGTGTCCTGTCAAAGTATGCTTGTACTTTATAGGCTAGTGTCCTGTCATGTATCATCATGTCCCACCCAGTCAATTCATCCTGACACCAGGCCGATCAGTCATGACACTAACTTTTGAATGCTGAGGTAAGGCAGCTGCTGGTACCATGTGTTTAAGTCTCTGGTACGAATTGGCTGTGCATTGGACCCGACCGTCCAACCATTTTGTAAATTGTAGTTCCGGTAGTGTTAGTGGCATAAAAATTCATTTTGAAGCTATGTCATGTTAGGCAGCACACTTATATAACTCCAACATTAGTTAGTAAACTTCCGAACTGTACAAGGAACGCGCGTTTACAGGCTCTCTGTAGTTTAAAATCCTGTGTCTAGTAAATATTGATCCCGTGGCCACTACACCCTAACGCATATGTCCATCCATTCAATGATATCTCTACCAATGTCCAAAGTCACAATAAGTGATACAACTGACAGTAAATATAATTTATAAGCATTGAATCTCGCAACCCAAGCATTAAAAGTTTGCTGATGTTGGCTGGTATACAACATAAAGTGTTTGCCAGCGGTTAGTTCAAGGTATTATCAAGGTCAAAGTAACCCTTGAGACGAGAAATCTTAATATATTTGCTGATGCAAATACACATTTTGTAATGTACTAAATAATTTTGATAGTTTACAAATGACAAAAAAGATGGAAAACATGTACTTTATATGCAGGTAGATAAAGATTGGATAATAAACTTAATCGAGGGCATGATAATAAACTGAAGTGTGGTTAAATTATGGTTAACACATTTTCGAACATGTTACTGTTTCGTTTTCTAACCACTTACTTTTAGAGCTAAGGTCCTATGTTAGATTGAACGTAGAGTATATCCCAAATCATAATTTTGTAATTCAATATTCAGTCCGAGTAGTTCATTTCATTAAAGTATTTTGCGGAAAGTTATACCAACGAAAGGTTATTACCAATCAAGTAGTGTATCTTGCTGGAAGGCGTTCATGCTAAATTGATGTTAGGAAACCTCAGCGCCACTAGCAATGACACCTTATTAATTATGACAAAGTCATAAGGTGAACGTTTCACCATTTTGTACCTAAATTCGTAGCAAAGAAAGTGCGATATTATACTTGATACCCTTTGCATGCATATAAAATCTGAAACGAATGAAAAGCGAAAGAAGTATCAAAGTATACTCAATCTTTCAGTTTGAAGATAAGCAAAGACGTGTGCATTTCAATCATGCTATTTTAAACGTTCTGTCATAGTTATTATCATGCTCCAATCTTCAAGCACAAGTGCTTGTCCATGCAGAAGAACAAGTATAAGAATTTCCCAGACTAATAAGAATAACAGATGCTTTTTGTAATCAACATGGATAGGACACTATAATCAAATGTCATAAGACATGTGGCAGCAAATATCTGATACTTAAATGGTACAAATTCTACACCGGGGTTAATTCTGACATACTGTGCAAGACGAAACGTTTATCAACATCCCGAAATATTTGGGGTACACTATATAGAGCAATACACCCAAAAATTAAATAAATCATATTATCACATTTTGGACATTCAACCATTTTTTGTAACATCCACGACACTGTCACGTAAAACGGATAATAGAGTGAAACGAGTTTTTGTACAATTGATTTTAACTGTTGTATTAGATCCTTTGTAATTGATCCACTAAGTCCAAACACAGATTGAAGAAGAGTTTGTGAGAAGTTTGGAAAATTTAGTAATTGTTTTTATTACTAACAGTACCTCTGTAGATACAATGCCCTCACGATTTATTTGCGGTATATATATATATATATATATATATATATATATATATATATATATATATATATATATATATCACTCCACCTGTGCTTATTGTAAATGCAATATTGATAAAATTCATAACCAGAATATAACTCGTATCGTCCAGTCGATGGCCAATGCATCTTTAGTCCCACCCCACTGTCAGATCATCAGTGGCTACTCATGTTCCGCCCCTATCAGTCTGACGAAAGTTACCTCTAGAACCCCTTTGTTCGCTGCAGACCCGTTGTTCCCCGAAGCTTTGGCACCTCAACAAGGGAAAACATTACAAAATCCAGATTCAGTCTCATCCAGATATACAAACTGAAACAGCTGAAAATATAATGACCAAAGTAATGTAGTACGTGAGACACGGTCACGTACAAAGGCAATGATATAGGTTACACATTGACGCATGTGACGTTTCTTGTTGCACTAAATCAATCAGTGGAACTATTGCAAAGGAGTATTATTAAAATAACTATCACCCGAGAAATATAACCTTACTGAACTAAAACTTGAAAATGTTCTCATACGTTAATACATTTAACATTTAAATCAATCAAAATTGTCTGTTCCGTTTTTTCGATGGATAACTTGAAAAATGACAATAGCATATCAAATAACACGTTTTATTGCATTGACCTGATTGTCTGTAAAACAGAGAACAAATTCTGCAACATCCGAAGTATCAACCAATTATATAGTTTAATCGGATAACGAAGAGAGATTGCATTGTATATTTTTCATATGTCTAACACTGAATATTGTTCTTGTAAACTGGACTGCTTTGTGACAAAACATGTGCTGTGTTGTGATGTAACTGTTTTACCAGAGCCTAAAAGAACTCTTGCCATTGCTGCAATGCACGGTACGGCAATCTAACATTTTCGGTTTCCACATTGCTAAAACTTTTCTCGTGTAGCAACGGATTAACAGAAGTCATTATTGTGAAATAATTTTAAACGTAAATAACCCACGTTCAAAGTTACTTAGAAACGTAACTAAGCCATTCAGATTTAGCAAACACAAAAAATAAAAATAATGATGTGCATAACATTAAAAATACTTGTCCTTAGTTTATATTAACATCTATTTCCTATTTTCTGTATGTAGAAGAGCTAGACATAATTCTATATATTCCTATTAGTTAATGGTTTGATAGGCAGGACAAGCATCTCCTTATGCGCGTAACGCTAATAGTTGACTATTTAATCAAACGGTTTGACTTATTGCTATCGTCGATTATAAAATTGAAACACATGCATGACAAAAATACAGACATAATGTATGCAGCTGTCGTAATGTTTCTTCATAGCTGTTATTTATAAAGTAGTGATTGTGACAACACATTTAGCACTGAATTAAACTAAAATGGGCCATATTTTGGATTAGAAGCATACACAGGGGAAGGCATAATAGGGTAGTCTCAACAAATATAGAACCCAATAACACTGGATTACGGGTCTAACAATAGAACTACAGCCTTCGCATATATTTATAGTGGACATAAAGAGCATTTGGCTGCAGAATTAAGATATTATTTCATCACAGATGCAGGTTAGTTATTGCAAAATAAAAATACATGTTTCGAATATATGTTGATTTTTTATATACCGAAAAGTGAATTAAAATTAGGACTACAAAAGATGTCGCTGAAGCATAAAACTTATAAACTGATAGCATATACTATTAAAAGATTACAGAGATGAAAATATCTTTACCTGATATCTGCTGTGTGAACAGGAATATATGCGAAGGTAAGACTATATAACTGTTGATTAAACATTTCTAACTATGACAGAAAAACTATTATGAATGATTGAATACAGAATACATCTCCAGGATGGCTGCTCGCTCGAGTACTGAGTATATACCATACCAAAATTGTATTGTAAATTCATTACAATGAAAAGTTATGCATGCATGCCTATATACATACATGCATGCATACATACATACATACATACATACATACATACATACATACATACATACATACATACATACATACATACATACATACATACATACAGAGAGAGAGAGAGAGAGAGAGAGAGAGAGAGAGAGAGAGAGAGGAGAGAGAGAGAGCTATTATCATCGAATCAGCAATCTAATGCTGTCTGCTTATATTAATGTGTACGTTTCAGGCAGGTATATATCGTGCGACAGAGCTCATTTTTTACTGAAAGAACATTTTATTGCGTCCCAGACTCGATTGCCAATGAAACGAATGATATTGGTTCGTAACTAATTAAGGCAGTTCTTATGCTAATAAACTGTTCTTTGCATTCTATTCTATTTATTATGTGGGGATATTAGTATTATTGCTGTCATTTGAGATGTAGTCAGCCGTTGGATGTTACACTTCATTGTCCGCATCATTTGCACAGAACCTGTTATGAACACCAAGCGTAAATATTGCAAACGATCAGTAACTTAGTGATAGTTAATGAAACGATGAAACTGTTTTATGCATATATCCGCATTCAATAAACGCAGAGTGAAGCTGAAATTCTTGACATGATATTGCAATATTCTATGCTCTTTTGTTATTGAATGTCTTGTCAACCATATAAAGATTCACATTATATCAGGAGAACCCTATTGTCACAATGATACAGTACACAAATTTGGTGACACATGCTGTACCATATCGTAATGAGCATACTTGGCAGCAAAACAATATAATAATGTATCAGACACAGGAACACAGTTCTTAAGACAGAAAAATCGATTTAGGTAATAAACTTTAAAATCATTATACTTTATTCTTAAATTTCCACATTTTGATATTTGTCATTTATCTTTTGAACATATAAGATTTCGAAATAAACAATCCATCCATCTGTCCCTCCATCTATCCATCTGTCTATCCATCTCTCTCTCTATCCAACCATCCATCCATCCATCCATCCGTCCGTCCGTCCGTCCGTACATCCATCCATCCATCCATCCATCCATCCATCCATCCATCCATCCATCCGTCCGTCCGTCCGTCCGTCCGTCTATCTATCTATCTATCTATCTATCTATCTATCTATCTATCTATCTATCTATCTATCTATCTATCTATCTATCTATCTATCTATCTATCTATCTATCTATCTATCAATCAATCCATTCATCCATCCATCCATCCATCTATCTATCTATGCCTTTATTATGTTATTTATTCGGATCTCTATCAATAGTGATGCTGACATTAGGCACAATGTTAATATGCGAAGCAACTTTCCTTCTGAATGAAGCAGTTTGGACTTAATACCGACGCTCATGTGTAGAAAAGCTGTACCAGAGACACAACAAGATGGTTTCTTGTTTGTAGGAGCCTATTAATATAATGGTCGGGGGCATGTACGATATGCACTACGTCTCAAGACTGGAAGGCTTAAAATAATCAAACACGTGGTATAGTCCACTCGGAAAACAGCTTGCGTTTCCTGTTACTTTGCATGTAAAAAAGTTATGAAGACATTTTTGTGTAATTCATTTTTGCAATATGCTCTAAGAAGCACATCATTTTCGGAACATATTTAATTTAACTTCGAATTTCATTTTTCTTGAGTAGCTAAAGGAGATAAAAAAAACAGAGATTACTCCCTTTTCTCTGTCCAGGTTTTAGTTTTTCCTCTTTCCGTCACATACATTTCGTTATGTATGTATGTATATGTATGTATGTATGTATGCATGCATGCATGCATGTATGTATGTATGTATGTATGTATGTATGTATGTATGTATGTATGTATGTATGTATGTATGTGACATCAACTAAGAAGCTTTTGAGAATGAGAGCAATTTAAAGCTTTGTCAATGTTTAGTAACAACATTTTAATTAAACTGCTCTCTGCATCACTTGCACATAAATTATAAGGCTTTTGATTGGTCGAATTTTGCACAGCGTTTTATAGACATGCAAAATTAATATTTTGCCATTTTGAAATCGACATCCATATTTTATGACATTCAGTAATGTCTCTAGAGTTGACTTGATTGTCAGTGTTTATTGCATATGTAACTATCCTTGTGACATTCGAATATAACTGAGGCCACGCAGATCTTTTTGTATTTTGTCAAATTCAAAATAATAAAGTTTTGATGTAATTCGTAGCCGCTCAGAATGAAGTTGAGAACTAATTTCTTTCACAAGGAACAACATGGTTAAGGAAGTAATCAAAGTCACAACAGGAAAAAGAGTCGGCATTTAAATATATGATGTATTCCACCAAACGCAAGACACAAAATCCTGTTAAAATCATGTGTTATTCATACGTCTACTTCCGTTGAAATTTAGCGACCTGACGGATGTTGTTGAGTGATGTTCTCATGACATGGCCTGGTGCCAGAATAGGCGTAGCTAGTGTCTTCATCGAAGAGCGGCACATCCATCGGAATACGTGATGGGACTATTCGTTCGTCTTTCAATTAAACTGGTAAGCTCACGCACTGCAGTCTCCATTTGCATGCATTCGTTTGCATTTTACAACATTTATCTGATTATACACTATTTAAGTTTTGCATATTAGTTATTATAGATAAATTACGTACTCAATAATTAAAAATATTGCTAAACAAACTATACTTATATGGCCTAAATGGACATGCGCATGTTCATACAATGAAAATATTGAATGTGTTGAAGACCCTTACACTTATTCTCATATGTGCTCTCTCTCTCTCTCTCTCTCTCTCTCTCTCTCTCTCTCTCTCTCTCTCTCTTGTTTGGTCCCTACTAAAAATGTAGAGTTGGCGTATGTGAAGTTGACAAAATAGGAAAAAGCAGAAACTACTTCAGAAGTTCACCTTTCCAATCGACAGCCATTGCCATTTATTGCCACCTCGCACATACAGTTAGGTATACTTTCCATTAATATCTTAAAGTGAGTTAGTTGCTTACATTATGGGAATAATAAAACACTTAAAAGTTGAAATGCAAACATTGTGTCATGTATATTCCCTAGTGTACTCTTACGATACAACTGATTGAAATTAAATATGCCATTGTTCTATATTTTACCCTTGTTTACTATTTTATTGACAGTCTAAAAACTCACCCTTGGGCAAGATAAGAGGAAACATAAGTTATTGCTGATAGCGGTACAACTGTTCTTGGTAAGTTTGTTTACGTAAAGGAAACATGTACAAAAAATGCTTTTTCCAAAGGCCACACATGTTGCTGCTATGAAAGCACATTGTACATATTATTATGTAAGTACAATATTTCACAAACAATATAATTTTTTAAAATTATATTGTAATTTTGATTATGTCATATGTTTCCTTATGTAACCAATGTCACACTAGTGCACACATCTATTTTAAAATCGTTTATTCCAGGATATGAAAGCAGGTGTTTGCAGACATATATTAACCCTAATTATTTGCAAAGCGTAGCCCCTTACAAAAATAAATTCATCTGTGACTTTCAACAATCATATTCCTATAGATAGGATACAGAGGTAATAAACTGTATCATTTGTCTAACATTATTTTCTCCTTTATCCCAGTCAAGCAATGACCCAAACAATATATAACATACTGCTGGCATGGGAAATACACGGAATATATTTAAAACTAATATCATCGCTAAGGTGTAGAATGAGGTGGAGAGTTATTAGTGTATACGTTGTCATGAGTACAGAAATTCAATGACAATACTATTTTTTAAATATATTTTAAGTCCGTGTTCTTTCTATAATCAATAATATAGTAACGTTTGTAACATTTTAATTATCACGCTTGCATTAGTGAATCGGTCAAAGAATTTACAAATTGTCTCTATGTTATTTTCCAGGTCGCGTCGTAGATGAATGCATCATCGATGTAAGCATATCATGTATTGAGAACATTAGTAGTCATTTGCATTTAACGTTGAATAATCCAATCAGAATCTTTCATCCAAAGCTACATTAATTTATATTGGCAAAGTCCTTTTTGGAGACACGAATGCCGAAATATCCTTTGCCAGTTTTATCAGCGGAATCTTTCATAATTATTTTATCTGTCAAACCTGCTGATATATGTTGCATTTACAATTATAAGTTACTTGGTAATGGAAATTCATTTGTCAAACCGGTTATCTCCAATTAATGCGGAACCTATGGTCTGGTTTTGGTAAGGAGATATGTAGCAGTCTCTAGACTGATGGTACTGTGAAATGATTCATCAATAATGCTAGATTTCATTTTATAAATATTTCCGTTGAGAGGGTTCATCATGCATGGATGCTCTTACAATGGTTTAAAAACTACAGTTTCAACGTCATTGCATTAGCTCATGTAGGATCATCAGTAATCAAGTGATCAAATTGAAGTAATAGGTAGTTTAGTTCATTGTTTTCATGTAGCTGCATATGTATTATTTTTGATTCCATAGTATTCATAATATTTGTATTACGAAGATAGGTCGCTCCAAAGTCAGTGTAGTCCGACTGCATTCCATCGTTTAAAACCTCATTGTGTTGGATATACAAAGAAATTGGCTGCATGATTAGCCTGGCTATCTCTATCAACATACTCCTTTAAAGTATTTATATGCAATTTGTTTCCGTTTTCGCCTATTATGGACAAAATTTAAATCACTTTCATTCTTGTCAACCGTGGTTTGTCCATAATTCTCTAACGTAAGAGGATTTGAAGTTTTGGACAGGAAAGCCGGAACTCTACCACCAGACTGAAAACTTTATTTAATTGTATTTGTTTTATCATATCTTCATTTCAGTTGTGACCGAATAGCGGGTGGCTTAGGTCTTGCATCTATACAGGCTTTGGAAAACTTATCTTTACAGTTAGAAGCATAGCATAGAACATTTATCTCCGTTTTTCCTTTGTGAAAATGTTTTAACGTTTAGCAACATTAACGGTCCATGGACAGTATGTTCAAAAATTTGTTCAAAGTAATTAAAACCTAATGATTCATGAAGTGATTACTTACGATGAGTAAATCAACACCATAGGGATATTTAGAGGATTTGACCTGCTGGATGCATAAGTAATGCATAACATGTAAAAAAAAATCTAGACACTGATCCTGTATCAGATTGAAAAATTTGGGCCATAATAATGAACTTTATACAATTTGTACTGTTGTTTTAAGTTAATATTCATTGGTTCTGAGAATCTTGTAGACGCGCAAATTATGATCAAGAACCAATGGTTGATTGACTTGGTCTTAAGTAAAGAAGAGACAAAATGTGCCATTATTATTTTAAATGGTTCATTAAATGCCAGAATATACAAAAAAAGAAACAAAAAAAAAAAAACAATCTTATCGTCTGACTTAGCTTTTCTACTATTTGCCTAGAAGCAATATATGCAGCGTTAATGCGCATCCTTTTCCCGTTTTGGGAAATAAAAATGAATTAAGATCGTGTGATAAACCTCACTGATCCTAAATGACAAGTCAAACACGTTTCATAGTCAAAACTAAAACTATTACTAAAATTATAATATACGATGTGAAAAACAGCAGGTAACCCCGTTATTGTATGGGCAATTTCAAATGTTCAACACTCAGATCCTGATAAACAATGTTTACGAAACGAAGCCATATTGTGGCTGTACATAATATGCCGTTAATGGACATTTGGCAGTATACGCTATCATAGGTGTGAGCTTAAACCAATGTAAAGCTCTTCAAGGAGGGCAAACGCTAGCCAAGATACTTCACACATGCAATTTTCAATACGCATTATCCTTCAGGGCAGCCATCTGCTTGAAATCACGGATAATACAAGTGGCTGTGGTGGCATCAATTAGAAAATAGGAAATCACATTTGTCAATACCAACATAAGTTCTTTGTCTTAAACGTTTTACATGGCAGTCATGATACTTTTCGTTTGTGCCGTTACGATTATGCTTTAGGACATCAAGATTTTGAGTTCTCTCGGAAGGCTGCAGTGCACTCTATTACAATTCTGATTATAATTGGCAAGACGTCATGTCCTAGCGTATGTATAAACGGTATGGTGAGCAACAATCTTTTAAATATACTTGGACCTCCTTACACCGCACTCCAAATTGGCCCGTCTCCTTAAGAATGATGTTTAGTTTATCGTTATCACGGTAATCGCACGTTCAATGCAAGAGTAACATCATCGATCTTTTACAAAAAAAAGTCAAGACAGAAGCCTCGGATGTAATTCATCTCCATCTGTGACAATTTTATGAACTATTTTCGTTCACATGGAAAGTTATTGTGGAGTGAGAAGAGAAAGTGACAACTACTTCAGATGTTTTATTCATGACTTAACTGCAATTATTTCGATCGCTTGACCTTGTGTCTCGACACATCGAGCTTCTGTTGGTTTTGCACTAAGAAAACACAATTGTAAAGGTTCTGGAGATATAATTCCCTCTTTTTCAATTCGTTGACTTGCATGATAGTGTCAGATGAATACTTGCTACGCATACTCAAAGCACTCTTATCAGAGATATTCTGTGCAACCAAACATTGAATCAAAATAGTTATTATTTCTTGCTTCGTTATGGACGTTTCCACCTCAGAAAGATCATATATTCTGGCAAAAACATGCTATCAATCCTTTTTTCCCATGTGTCTAACTTATCCTGTATATATTGAGAAATATAGTTGTCCAAAATTAGATGGCATTTAAGTTTCTATTTAAAATAATATAATGTTGAGCACTTTGTATTTCCATACAAGAATAACGTTAATTAAAAAGGTTTAATAAATTAATTCCGGCACAACTAAAATATTTTACACAAACAATATTCAACAGATTCTGAAGAGATCTTACATCACGAATAATTGATTTCTAGACAAAAAGATTATATAGTGCACTTATTGACCTCAGGTCCCAATTAACATTTCCTAAAATAAGACTATTACCTAATGGAAAAGTTCATTTATTAGATATAATCTGAATTATGTGAACACACAAATTTAAATGATCGAGACATTTCCAAGAGCTCTGTGCTTTAATTGCCAAGATAATTAGTTGTCTACATTACGCTTACAAACCAAACGAGTAATCGTGTTTGAACCAAGTGAATGAGAAAACAAGTTATATAAAAATGAATACAAGTGTACTCGCTTAAACTTGAAGCTACATTTATGTGTCTTTGGGCAATATTTATATGTATGATGATGAGGAAGTTATCCCATATATTATTTGAATTGGACGTCAAACCCTTTAATAAAATTGCATGTTGTCACGAAAGGATTGCATACGTGCTTTATTGCAGTGGTAGGTAAGGAAAGGTAAGGAGAATGTGTTTTCTACATTTATTAACGTTTTTGTCTTTCTATCTATGTTTGCTTTAACAACATAAGCAATTAATCAATTAATATGATTAATGCTGTGTGTCGGTGGACTAATCGAATTTTTCTGAATGTTTTGATATGCTTCATTAATACTAGAACAAATTAAATTATATGCAAAACACTTATTCACGCTTGTTACTATTTTTCAAAGCTATGTCCACACACAAACACATATAAATAAATAAATAAATGTGTGTGTGTGTATTTGATTCAAATTGTATACAATGTTATATCTTCTTATTAAACCTATTTTGTAATGCACTTTCTTTAATCAGACTGCACTGCTCTGACGTACTTATTACTTGTAATAAAATCTACAGTAAAATGTAAATATAATTGAGGATAAATACAATTCTTTATATACAAATGCTGAGTATTCAATCATTTAAAATCTTGCTTAAGACCTCGTCACCGCATGGCTTGTTGAATTTGTACAGGTTTTTCTAATAAATTATTTTAGTCAGTGTTACAACATAGTTACCTTTCATTTCTTTTTGCAAAAAATGACATCCGTCATTTATGTAATGCTTGTATATTAATATGACATATATCTGTTAAATCTGGATGATGAAAAATATATTTTTTGTAGTTTACGGACATTTGAATTTTAACAAACATGATTCAGAGTTTTTGATTTTATGTAAGGAAGAATCAGTTCCTGTTTGTACTAGGTGTAAGACCGATGTTAGTCATGATCAACTGTATTGTACATTTTAATGTTATATGTTCTACCGTGTTTAAAAAATCAGTCTGAGTAATAAGATATGCGTTTTCAAGGCTGAATCAATTAATGGAACGGATATTTTGTAAATATATTTTGAAAAAAAATTCTTTCTATGAATTTTGTAATAGACATTCATAATAACGTTCTCCTGGTCATAAGCTATGTCATATTTATTAGATGGGAATTTAGAGCAGAAATGGTATAAATTCGAATCTGTGTGCCTCCAATAATATAGCTACTTAGACATGTCCACCGAGATATATGTATGTATGTATGTATGTATGTATGTATGTATGTATGTATGTATGTATGTATGTATGTATGTATGTATGTATGTATGTATGTATGTATGTATGTATGTATGTATGTATGTATGAATGTCATATGGACAACGTTCGTTTGCACACCAGGGCCCAGCGACGTGGAACGAATTGCCCATATAAAGTAGACACAAAGATGCACTGGTCCCTTTTAAGAGTACTCTTAAGACTCACCTGTTTCGACTGCAGGGACAAACTTAGCGACCTAATCTTGTTTTGTATCTTATATGTTTGCAGCATGTTTTTATGTTTATATATTTCATTGTTTTTGTCATTTGTTGTTCTGTAGTGTAGTCATATCATTATTGACGATGTAAAGCGCTTAGAGCTTCGAAAGATTAGGCGCTATACAAAGTCCTCATTATGTATGTATGTATGTATGTATGTATGTATGTATGTATGTATGTATGTATGTATGTATGTATGTATGTATGTATGTATGTATGTATGTATGTATGTATGTATGTATGTATGTATGTATACGATATCGTGATCTAGGGTCATATAAATTTATAGTTACAAATCCATGTGGGATTGACTGAGCATGACTAAAGAAATTTCTAAAGAGATTATAATCCATATGTCCACTGCACCATGTCTGGTGAATATTTCGTAGCGTATGTCAACTCCATTAAATACAGCAGCAAGAATATTGCAGTTATCCATGATCACTTTTGGTATTTGTGTGTATCGTTGAGTGACATATATCACATCGGTATTTTTATGCCTACCTCTGGAAAATATCCTTGCGGGATTCTTTTGATTGTCTAACATGACATCATCATATACGACTAAATTGTTAATACTTCCATCAATAATATCGATGCTCGGTGCTTCCTCGAAATCGGTTATAAACTCAATAATATCCTCATTGATTTCCGATTTTGCTTTCTCGTTAAAATCCTTTAACACCTCATAACATCGCTGATCGTCTACACTCGTGGCTACTAAATATAATTTATCCCATTTCATCCATCTCGTTATTAAATTAAGTAACTACTGTGTCTTGCCACTTCCAGATGGTCCAATTATAATCATTCGAATAGAATTTGCTAGCGTTGCATGGTGCTTAACTGGTTCTCGCGTTTTTGACGCCGAAACATAAATTACATTCATGTTATTATAAATAAATTATGGATCTATATTGTGTAAAATGTATGAAGCGTACTAGCACAAATGACTTGACAACAATTTCAACTAAAAATAACAGATCAGCACTTGCTGGTAAGTGTGTACAATGTGTTACAAAAAAGTTTCGATTTGTTTCTAAGTATTTAAAAAACAACGAGGAAGTGATATTGCAGCCACGTTAGTAAAACTACCGGGAACACTATGGACAAAATAACCAAGAGAAAAACACCTTTCAGGGTATAGTTATTGTGGACCCGGGACCAGACTCGATATCCGACTCGATGATCAAAACCAACCCAAACCCGGCGAGTATCCAATAACTTGATAAGGCGTGTCATGCGCATGATGCTGCTTATAAAAGTAAAGACCTTGAACACAGACATATTGCAGATGTGAACTTAATTCATCCGTTGAATTCTATCACTGATAAATCCTTCAAAGAAAAATTGGCTTCATGGTTGATAAATTCGGCGATGAAAGGTAAATTAATGATGGATGCTGGTAATTAATAACATCAAGGAATCTATTTATTATTCGCCAAGAGGATATTGGAGGGGTAAATCAGCAATTAGTAAACTCACTATCGCCGGAAAGGTGAAAAATACGACTGCAGCGGATTGGTTATCCAAACAGGTGATATGGCAAATTTATATACCACCGCCTAAACAAATTAACTTCTTGCATTTTGATGTCAGCGTCCCTAATGAGGTTCATCAGGCTGATGTATTATTTCCGCCGCACGATGGTGTTTACAAATACGCACTAACTGTAGTTGATGTTGCGAGTAGATACAAACAAGCAGAGCCATTAAAAACAAAGTCATCAACTGAGGTGGCTTCTGTGTTTGAAAGAATGTATCGACGAGGTCCTCTAAAGTGGCCAAATCTATTACAAGTTGATCCTGGTAAGGAATTTCAGCGTGCAGTGTTATCAACAATGAAGTATCATAATGTCACCATCAAACGAGGACATACTGCATTACATCGCGATCAGGCAATTGTTGAACGATTTAATCGGACACTTGCTGAGCGGTTATTTGAATATCAATACGCGAAGGAATTTATTCAGGATAAACGGTCCCCTGAATGGGTTAAGAGATAACCGGGTGTTATTACCGCGCTAAAATATAAAATTACTCGAACAATTAATATGAAACCTAACAACGCGATTAATAAGAAGTTTATAACTATACACAAACCGCAAAATGATTTTTCAAAACAGCGAAAACTCGGTAATGTCACTGTGAGGTATTTATATGAACCATGAGAGCTTGAAGGCGGTAAAAAAGAGCTACTAATTCTATTTTGAGTGTCTCTACGCATAAAATATCTTGCATAACGAGATCAACGGGTAGACCAGCAATCTATATATTGGATTCAACTGCTCCTCAGCGCGGATTACACGAGAACAATTACAAGTGATACCTGAGGATACTCAGTTACCACCGCGTGGTCTTAACTAGCGCCTCTTCGTCTGTTACACTCAAGACAAGTCAACATCACATTATCTCTGTTATGACCAACACTGCTATCTTTTCTGTCTGCGGTAAATTGGCGAGGATCTTTATCCGCCAACACCAACGCATTATACAACTACAACTCGCGCAGTGATTATTCTGTTGTTGCTTATGCGTAATTATAAATTCAACATCAATATAAAATTCTCGATTTTGTTATCCTGCTGTTTATAACCAGAGAGTTTTCTTTTTATTATATCATCGCTGACAATACCTCTGATTGTGATATCATTATCATCTATGACAATTTTTCGATGTTGATTTATTCTTCGTACTCTGGAAACTGCTAAGTAAAGCAAATTTGACCACTCGACCACTACGATTCAAACAATTTTTCTTTGTGTGTTAAATAACCTCATCTGAAGTGTGTCTCTGACTATCTTTCTACTTGGCACAATAAAATCGTTTGGTCTCCACGCTTCCCAAAAATCATTAAAAAATTCATTTAATAATGGATTTTATCCTTTTGTAATCTGATTAATTTCTTGAACTCACGTAATTCATTATCAAGTGATCTGTGATTGGTATTAATTTCTTCATAATAGTCTACACAATTCTTTAACCAATTATGTGGAGACTAACCGACAAATGGTTGTGGTTGACCATAATCGCCAAACATTATCAAGTTTTGTATTCGCTAGCAATAACCAATCGAAAAACCTTTTTAATACATCTAATGACACTGTGCATATCTCATTCCCAAATGATGATTTCAGGAATATCTTTCTCGCTCATTCATCAGGAGTCCATTCGTGGCCTTTCCATCGAAAGAAATTGTGATAAATGCAAGCATTAATATCTCGCTGTTTCATCTCTCTTGCAAGTCGGTGTGTTGGTGTTAGCACAATCATATTTAATTTCCCTCGAAATAATTCAATCGCACGAGTCGTCTTCCCTGACCCACCACAACCGTTTAAGTAATTGGTCTTATATCTACATATTGGATCGGATATCGAAGGTGCGTTATATAATTTTAATATTTGATTATTTGTCAAGTAATTTTTTTCATCGTAACATCTTCTGTTTTAGAATAATCACAAAATATTTCCTTTTTAATTCTCCATGATCCCCAGCTCTCGTTGGAATTTGCGAAGTTAGCCTCTGCTTCTTTATATTTTACATGTATGTAAAATGAATCAATGGGGACTCTAGCCGCGGTATCAGGAAATCTATTTATCATCGATAGCAAATTAATAGAAACATAATCCAGCATAGAATCTCTGAAGTGCGTATATTGCGGATTTTCTCCGTCGTTGTAAGTAACAATTGTACCGAATTGTGTTCCATTGGACAAGAAAGCGTCTTCACGATTGACACATATACCTCTAGATGCTGCAGACCCGATTATAAAGTCGTATTCAACATCATCCATAATCAGTCGTGAAGAATATCGTGGTAATATCTTCCAATCTGGGTGAATTTACCAATTATTCTTCTACCGAGATCTTTCGCTTGTTTATTTCTAACTTCGAAGATCTCTTTGGACCACCTAACGATATACTCTTTGTCGAGATCAGGAAATTGTTGTTTCTTTTCGCTGATTATACTATCTAGACTATCGGGTTGTGGTAACGAGACCTCAGTTTGTTTCCGGTATGATATAATTGCTTCACTGACAATCAGCGATATCAGGAGTTTCGAAACAATCATATACCGTAATAACACTATTGGCATCCAGTGTTTTTCAGAGATGTGTCTACCAAACCAAACATAACAGCGCAGAAGAAGTCCTTTAGCCAATTCAAATGATACCATACGAGCGAATCCGGTTAAATCAATTCGGGAAGTGGTCCATTAATTGCAACACGGGCCATCTCATGTGTGGGATGCCCAAATTGTTTAAAATACTCAGAGCATTCTCCGTTCCCGAGAAAACTCCCTGGATAACAAGCAACCAAATAAACCGAAATGACACTTTTGGGGTCATATTTGGTGTTCCATAATCCACAATGGCCATATTATACACAACTGGCTTGGACATCTGGGAGAAATTCAGCTCTTGTTGGTTTCCATAGATTTCCCTTTCTCGCAAAACGAGCTGCAACTGAAAGAACGGTAAAACAGTTTGTTAGTAATTGTTCGTCGTATTCCGTTGAAAAATCACTTGCTAGTTTTCTCATCTCGCCGGGAAGAGCTTCAGTACGATATAATTAGCCGTTGGGTTTTACAAATTGATCAAATGTGCACTCTTCGTCTTCGAAACTCTGAAATAACCACACTGACATAGGATCGTTTTTACTCTCCGCGTGAATAAAATCAAATAAAATTCCCGTGTAGTATTTTATTGTTCTATCCCGCGGAAATATTGTTACCGCGGGGGTCCACACGTGTGCATTATAGTCAATAATTTTGATTGGAGCAACATTTGATTTATATTTCGATTTGTGTAATACCCCTCCCGTTACCGTCATTACGGTTATTGGGAATCTTAATGATGTTTCTAATTCGGCTATATCTCGAGTTGCACCGCTCTCCTTAACTGATAAACCCGATTCGTTTATTTTTTGCGTCTTAGATTCGTCAATTTGTTTCCACGCAATGCATTTGTAAAATATTCTAGTATTCGTTCGGCTACTGAATTCAACGACGAATGTTTCATGGGTTTTAGTTTCTCAATAATCGGTTTATCATTTAACGGATAAATTCCATAAACAACTGCGGTTACAGAATAGTATCTCTCGTAATACGGTTTGTCTATTCCAGTCGGAATTCCTGGTTTGGAATTATGACTCACAGTGTCATTTTTGTTTCTTTCAGGGTGGGTTCAAATTTGTCGCGTAAAATCTAATTTCCCGTTTCTGAGCAGATAATGATATTCACTCTAAAACAATATTGTTTCCTGTCAAGATGCGAGATTATCACTGCTGCTCTTTCTTCGTTCATGGTAGCATCAATTCGAAATGCGAGATAGGATCAGTAACTGTCTGTAACAAATTATGCAGAAATGAAATGGGGCCTTTACCCTGCATGTGTCTGAATTGTGGTGATAAGCGATACAGAGAGCTAAGACGCTATTATGATAAACGAGTTAAAAAGTCCATCAATGACCTTGATTCCGTCAAATACAAAATCATAAGAACGACTCAAGACTACATTGATAGATTCCCAAGTAATAATTAAACCAAATTATTAATTAAACAAATAATATATATATATATATATATATATATATATATATATATATATATATATAAATGAACGAAGAATTTCAACTGATCACTAATTATAAAGCATCTCGTGACGGTTTTGTCAGAAACCGTAGACTGAAGAAAGCAGTGGGTGGTGTGAATAATCGAAGATATTTGATATTTAGTGCTGGGAGGAAAAGATATCTTAATCACAGAATAATATATGAGTGTTTCCAGGGATTGATCAAAAATGGATTTGTAATCTATCATATTGATTCCAATCCAAAGAATAATTCCTTGGATAATCTACAAGCTATCACACAAAGTAAAAATACTAAACGCGGCACAACTGGAAATTACAACAAAAAAAAAACCATTATAAAATCATTCAATATTCATACAAGCGAGGAAAGAGTATTTCAATAAATGACTGAAGCCGGTAGGTATTTTGATTTTTGCGAGCCTTCGGTACGAAATGTAGCAGAACGAATTTAGAAATCAGCAATTTCAAAGCGAAAATGAATTCAATTTACATACATTTGGATTGTATATATATATATGTAGCATTAAGGGGAATAACTCGTGTGGGATTGTGTATACGGTTTTTGAAACAGAGATAACTCTGTTGTTGTTCAGTGATCTTATGTATTTGTTTTGTCAGAAAATTAATCGAATGAATTTATACTTATAACAACAGTATTGTTTTTTTAAAATACCTTTTCAGGTATCTGGACTTGTTTAGATGCTGCCAATAATCACAATTAAGTAAACGAGAGAGTAAAAAACACACGACTGATATAATCTCCGTGTATTAATTAGCTTATATAGAAATTCGTCTAATATATTATTGGGCATTGCGAAGCTCAACAGGAACCACTCTAAGTCACACCGTCAAACGGCGTGAATGTTTTTTTGAATTCAACCCGGCTGATTTTGTGGGTTAGTGTGGTTTAGTTGAATGTAGCTTATAGCCCATTGTGTATTTGCCGTCCTCCTATAATCTATTGTTATGTGTTGTATTGTCTTGTGCTGTCCTTGTACAAAAAAACTGGGGTCAATTCTAACTTGTTTCCGTATATATATGCCTTGTATTGTCTTGTGCTGTCCTTGTACAAAAAAAACCTGGGGTCAATTCTAACTTGTTTCCGTATATATATGCCTTATAAACCCGCCACAACACTGGAATGGGGGTAAATAAGGATGTATTAATGTCTTATATGTGCCTTATAAACTCGCCATAACAGTCGAATTGGGGTTAATAAGGATGCATTGTCTATCATAAAGAAATGTACTGTCCCTCTATGTGCCTTATAAACTCGCCATAACAGTCGAATTGGGGTTAATAAGGATGCATTGTCTATCATAAAGAAATGTACTGTCCCTCTATGTACCTTATAAACTCGCCATAACACTCGAATGGGAGTTAAAAGTTTGTATTGTATTAATGTATTGTATGTGCCTTATAAACTCGCCATAACACTCGAATGGGAGTTAAAAGGTTGTATTAATGTCTTATAGGTACCTTATAAACTCGTCATAACACTCGAATGGGGGTTAATAAAAGGATTATTGTCTGTAATAAATCATATATATGAAAACGAGTAAGAATTGATCCCAGTTTTTTTGTATTTTGTATTAGATATATAAATATCATATAATGAATTTCGAAAACATAAATCACATTATAAATAATTTTTAAAATTTGAAAAATCAAAAAATACAATTATCAGATAAATTAGATTTTCATGATATTGATGATAGCGCTCAGAATAATAAGTACATCTTACCGAGGATTTATTTCGTTATTAAAAAAATTAAACACGCTATGTATGACTCCCTTGTATTTGACAATGTCATAAATAAATTTGTCCCGTTATTTGCTGAGGTTGTAAAGGTCAGAGCGGAACTCGGACATCAATATGAGATCAGACGCACAATAAATTCCAAAATTAAAATAATTAAGAACCTAATTAAAGAAAATAATGCACCTTCCCCCGCAACTGTTCCTCAAAACGCCCCCAACTGCCTTGTTACCGACACAAATAAAGATTAGCCAAGCTATACAGGTATCGCGTAATCATTGGATATTGAATTTCAACTCCATACAGTTTGTCAATAAATACTTCATTGTTTGTGAAACAGGTTTTTTTTTGTTGCATGAACACAGAAGTAATGTCGCATTCATGTTATTATATGTGTGAAATGTAGGACGCGTTGAATGTAGGAGGGTGAGTGAACCTAGCAATTAGAAAATCCTATGAATTTTTACAATAACGGTTAATGAATCGTTAACATCTAGATTAGCGCGCGAGAGACTGAACGCAATAAGGAGATTTATTCCTGTTAGGGACTCCATTAGGGACAAATTATAAGCGCATCAAGAATCTCAAATCGATTTTGCAATTGATACTACACAATTATTCAAACCCGTTACTACAGCAACCGAGAAAGCCGCATTGACCACTGAAAAAGCCATATGGGGAGATATTCCTGAGGGGCAACGAGGGAAAACATCTCTTCTTCCTATAATTGAAAAAATAGCAAAGAGATCCAACAAACAAAGGAATCTTTAAAAACACTTCCTGGTGATATAATAGCTGCTGCACGACTTCAGGAAAAACAAGAACAAGAACAACGTGAACGACTTAAACAAGAACAACGTGAACGACTTGAACAACGACTAGGTGATATTATTGAAGAAGAAGAGGAAGATGAACAACAACGACAACAACAACTTGATGAAGAAGAAATGTCGAAGGATAAAACATATTCACCTGAAAAAATATTTACGAATGAGGCATTGGATGAAATTAGAATAATTTTCACGGATGATGAATTAGCTGATTTCGCTGCTAAAAAATTTCAAAAAAGATAAGAGAAAAATATATAAATGATGGGGTTGAAGACGCTATAAAAACCGCTGACACCTGGTATAAAAATATATTTGGCAAAACACGGTGAAATTAGAATCAAATGAGATGATTCTAATTTTAAGAAATACATGAATAAAATAGATGATATGAAAAGTAATCTACCATCATATGATGAATCTCTCATTCGTTAGACCCGTGGTAGCTCCCACACAAGGTGCAACTGGTACAACTAAAACTCTACTGCTGCTGAATATTCAAAGGGTGTTTCAGGTAGTGGTCTAGTTCGTTGTCCTAAAAATATTCTTGGGGACATAGCACGATTAGAACAGCTCGTAGGAGAGAAACGAGCTGGAAATAACTCATCGGAAATAATTAATGAAGCCGCTGATATCTGCAGACGACTATTTGAGGTGGTGTCATGGATATTGGTGTATATCGAGAGTTTATTGATGAACTAGCCGAAAATTCTAGGGATTTTTACGGTTACCACAGTGACTAATTGAAAATCGTTTACGATGAAAATCCGTAGGATTTTTACGATTAGATAAATGTCATTTAAATAAGATGATCAAACACTACAACCACAACAAACCAACTATGGTCTATATAGTATATTCACGACTGCCTGTTTATAGGGCGTATTACGGAGATGGTCTCGGCAATACCATTGCAGGGTTATTTACAAGAATGGCTCCAAAAATAGCACCAATCGCAAAACGTTATCAATGAAAGCTATTGATGTTATTCGTGATAAAGGTATTAGCGCTGTTGGTGATGTTGCCGGTAAAGCATTTTCCACCGCTTGAGAAAAACTACTATCGTTAGTTCGGCGACGAAAGAAACCAGCACTGGTGATAAATCACTGTCGTGACCACTGCCATCAACGGAGATTATGCCTGCAAGTATCGGTACAATAATAAATAACGCAGTGTAGCAGAATATAGCATCACGGATAAATGATCAGAACAATATTACTGCAAATATGATAGCGGGAAGCGGCCTGAGATCACAATTTAGATCAATAAATATAAAATAAAATGTTCAAATCGTCAGCTGATACAGCGTTTGATTTAGATGTACCAGTGTGCAAAGATGATTCCGTCTGCAATTATCAATTATATTCCTATAATGCAGTACAACTAAATAGTCGATCAAGAATCTAACTTCGGTCCAGGATACCAGCAAATACTTTCTATCCGCTGAAGCATTTATCGAATTAGATGGAGAAATTGTAACAAATGATCCCGTTAATCATGATCCGCCATATGCAGATAACCCAAATGCCCAAATTGGCTTTGTCAATAATGGTATCATGGTGTTATTCAAGAGTGCGAGATATATGATTGATAGCAGAGAGTTTGAATCCATAGAGCGTGATGTTGATGTTGGGGTGAGCTAGATGCTCTAATGATTATACAAGACCAGCAGGTCCATCTATGATATTTTAAAAGGATACTAATGATTACGCTGAATACATTCAGTATGAAATAAGACAACCAAATAATAATGCTGGTGCTCCTAATGCTCATATCGAAAATATGATTATAAATACTAATTCTGATTACAACCTAGGGTTTTCAACAAGCGTAGCTATGTTGAAAAGACCGCGTAGATTATTTTAAATCGCTTTTTAGAGAGATCTTAGAATATAATGATTGATATTTGGGGAAGATCCCTATCAAGCCTGAAAAAGACCACCACGGAAATATCTGCAGCCGGTGATGTAAAAAAATTTATTCAAAGATGAAATATCCGAGATGCTTAACCTCGCAAATGTAGATCCAAATGAAATAGTCGCATTTCAAGACAAACAGGTAATGTTTCCCTGGATGATATTTTAGTTAAACAACTCGGTGCAACTGAAAATGCTATTGCGGTTTTTTCCAATAAGGGTAAACTCAAACCAAGTGTACTTGTTTCAACGACCACAGATAAATTAACGGCACTCGATGACAATTATTAGTTGACGATGAAATCATTAAAAATCCTCGATTATAAATATAATTCTCGAGTAAATCAATTTGCTGGTTTACGAATATCCGTCACTGAATTTCAACTCCTAATTCCTAATTTCTTTGGTGTTCCACCGGTGGCCTCATTGAAACTCTCATCGATAAAAACCGCCATGGATGACTTAATACAACTTGATTATAATTATACCGAACATGTAAAAAGTTGTATAGCGTTAATTAAAAACGTTATCTCGAATTTCATTGGAACTCCACCGGTGACCACACCAAAACTCGCGGATGTTAAAAAATCTCTTGATGATCTTAAAACAACTAGCGACGCATATAGGGTGATCTGCCGAGGATGATATCCGTAGTTGAAAAAATAAAATTCCTCATATGCGAACAGATATTCTAAACAGCGTGTACACGATCGAACATGGATCATTTGCGTGGACACCACTCGCTAACACGCTAAGTATCACTGCAACAATCAAAGGTATTTATCGACTAACACTAATATCACCGATTCAGTTTAATATTTAATCGATGAGTTCATCTGGGGTCATTAATACAATATCGACGATCATCGATAAGGATACAACTGAATGATTTACGATAACAACCACCGATAATAGTCTGGTTAGGACATCAGTAATATGATATGTTAAATTCATGGCGGATTTGAGTAAATAACTTAATTAAATTCGCCAGCGTTTTATGTAAATAAAATGTTTTCGCAATTAAAAAAAAATACCGCAAAAGAAATACCATAGATGACGTTACTGTGTACTCGGTATCGGGAATAATTACTTGAGCTGGTATTATACTCTCTTCAGTGACATGGCTACCCCGATAGCTGTTCCAATTTGTATATCAGCGGCGACACCAATCGCTGCAATAATCTCCATAATAACAAAACAATATCATCATGGTCCCAGCGCAAACAACCGGATTACATAGTTAAGTTCCATGTTGTATCAACCGCGTACTCGCAATTATCCTCGATGATATCATCCTCTTTTAATGACTCATTTATATCCGATAGTGAGTTTTCAGCGATGATATCTGTTTACGATTCCACGATGTCAAAATTAGAAAAACTACATGAATATAATGGAAACATCGCAAGAACTGCTTCAGCGGATATCGGAAAATACCACCCCGGTGAAAACCAGCATGATCTCAATAACCTCAAGGAATCCTGAATTCAGTGTCAATTTCCCTTCTGCGATTCCCGTTAAAGAAATAGCACTGGCAAAATTACGAGTATACCACAGTTGGCCTAACATTAGATCAAAGCAATTTGGTGGTCAGCAACCGAATAATTCCTTAGTGTTTGCGAGTAAATATAAACCAGATGAAACTCCAGACTGGAACATTGTTTCTTTACCATCTGGGTCCTACTAAATCGAACAAATCAATGATGAATTACAACGCAGAATAAAATCCATTACTAGAAAAGAATCTAAAATCGCTATTACAGTTCATGAACCAACAGTATCATCTGCGATTGAGATAAATTCACCCGGGTATGCTGTAGATATATATAACAGCTCAATCAGAACAATACTGGGATGGCCTGAAAACACACCTCGGACATCTTATCAAAATGTACCCGAACCTAAAATATCTGATTATGTCACGGATGTACAATCATATGAAATTACTCCATTATGTCAAATTTATTTGCCTGGTATAAAAATATAGAAGCAACCGGTAAATTCATATTTCTTCACAAGAATACCATGCAATTTGAATTTATCCTTGATTCATCCACTAACATCGTACTTATTTGAAATAATGTCATTAGTTATTTTAACGAGATTAAACAATTTCATAAAAGAAGTAAAACGACTACATCAGAGTTTCCAAGATCATCTTTTTGATGTAACAAGGCCACGCAGCGATATTACAAAATATGATGAGATATTGAATCAACTTGTATCTGACATGGAATATATCCACAAACAAATAATTCAAGTAATAATTATTGACAAGAATGGATATAAACAAAAATTTCTAACCGGTTATAATATCACAGAAGCTGATTTACCCGATTTCAAGTTTCCTGGATAAAACGCAAATGAACTAAAAAAATATGTCAATGATCGTATCCAGGAAAGCTTCTCTCTGATATACGATACATGGAAAAAAAATACCACAACCACAAACAACCATTCTCAAACATAATAATGACCCAGTCGGCGGTGGTAGGCATATCGCTCCTCAGAATGTGAATATTTCCTCGGTGATTGCAGTGGATTTGGTATGTGATGTCATCGAAGGAAGTTACCAAATAAATCTCGAAAGATCAAATCAAGCCCAACAAGGGTATATTTTATACTCATTTGCACCAAAGGCTCCACCCGGATTTCTAATCATTGAGGATCCAAATAATCCAGTGCATATGTGATGTCTCAATAATTCATTAACGAGAATTAATTTCAAACTCACTGACCAGTCCAATAATTTGATTGATTTACGAGGAGAGATTTTACAAATTAGTCTGTTTGTGAAATTCTAAATGGATTTAACTTCGTTGCAGCAGAGGGGGAAAGACAACGACTTTGCGTCTGCAAGGAAAATTTTTTTTTGTTCTTGTGACCATCAACGTCCGCCTGCTGAAAACTGAATGTGCATGTGGCGAAACATTGCACCGTTTAATCAAGAGAAAGTAAATGAATGCTATTTCTCGATTTGTCTTTGTTTCTATTAAGCGTTTTGTGAGCGCTCAAGATGTTCAAATAGACTAGTGGTAAACAGTCCCAGTGATGAATCTAATGAGCAGCCATTTGAAAATCAAATCATCGCATTGAAAGCATGCAACATTTAAGTCTTGATTATGAGTTTCAATGTTCTGTCTTTTCTCACAAATTATAAACGTACTAGTAATAGATTGTCATAAAATCTCTTGGCTCAAGACAGTAATAAATGAATTATTCTTTACAAAACCTAACATGTATTCTTTACAGGACGTAATCCTTAGGATTATCTCTTTGTATCCACTATATAAATGATGGAAAAGGCACACATATGGGGAAGACGACAACGTTTAATGGTATTCTTCATTCAGAGATCATTTCGTCAATCAAATAACATCATATTTTATTTTACCTTCGATTTATTTCTTTTTCAGTCATACAGTTTATCAAGCTATCATGTTCGGGCTGTCTGGAGCTATCGTACCTTCAATGTTTATAACAGTGCTCCTGATCGTAGGTAATATAAATAATTGAAATCGAAGTTTAATATCTAAGTTTTAGAAAGTCTAATTTGTTCAGATTATTTCAAACGTTTGCAAAGAGATTAAAGTGATTTAACTGAAACCGTTAAATATATAATGAGCTTATGTATCCCCCGTTCTCTCTCTCTCTCTCTCTCTCTCTCTCTCTCTCTCTCTCTCACTTGTGTTGTATACACCTTCGATATAAGTGTGCATAAAATACTATGTTGTGTTACAGTCTATCGAAAAGGAATCAATATTGAACAGTATAGTACGCTTGGATATCCTGTTCTATTACTCGATACACAACATATTGTACATTCACATAAATGTAATGCACTCTCTGTCAGTTCAATAATTCGAAGATCCTTACTTCGGGTAGATTTTCCAACTCGTTTAATTGGTAGTGACATTGTGTTAAACTTATCTGATTGGAAAAAAAATATACAATAGATTGCGCACAAGTTTAACAACTTAATTTAGTCGTCTCCCATTAAGACAATGATAAAATACAAACGAAAAATGACGAGAGAGAGAGAGAGAGAGAGAGAGAGAGAGAGAGAGAGAGAGAGAGAGAGACATACAACGCAAGTAATAACGATTTGAATACGTCATTAACATTGTCTTGTTGAGGTTATAGTATTTCATACATGATGCAAAACTATGATTTGAGTTTACATTTGCATTTGCCCTATCCCCAAAGCAGTATATCTATGTTAATAATTGCATATAACATTGAAAGCAAATTTCTCATCAACTTAGCTTGTTGATCACTACTTGGGACATAATATAAAAAGTGCATGGCGGTTTAAATACACTGCATGAACACAAGGGAGTATCACCAAGCTGAACACGGTAACGATGAGCGTTGTATGTACTTAAATTTGGTCGTAATCTAGTATGATAATATCCATTACTGGATTAATATAACTTGATTGAGCTCGATTCGAGTTTTGGACATAAACTCGTTTTCAAAACACTGTAAGACTAAGATGAGTGTCCCTTTTTAAACAAATGTTGTTAAATATTTAAAAGATCATATGGTAGAATGTTGCTTGAAACTGCAAATGACCATATTGTTTAAATGTCGAAGGTTATGAGTTGTTTGTTCCGACACGGGAAGTGGGAGTAGAGGTGGGGGAGTAGTTAAAAGATATAGTCTGGATTTTGACTTAGTTTAACATTATATAGTATTGGTAAGTGTTGTCTTTTTGCAAAACCGCAAAATGTCCACACACTGTTATAAAAAGGGAGTCTCACTAACAGTGTATCTTGGAAGTCTTGCAACTATTCTTGCAGCTAGTATCGATCAACAAGCAACCGTCCCATACTACAGTGTCGTATTCAAGACTTGCCTGATATAGTTTATGTATAGTTTTGATAACATTTGCCTACTTATGTTTCATTTTAGTTTTTGAGTTATGCTATTCGACATAATGATGTGGATTACATAATATCAATATGACAAGTCCAGTTGGCAATAATCTACATATTTATGTTTGACATTATCAAAATCAAGTTTATGGTTGTATGTCACGTCTTTGTTCGTGAAAACATATCCATTATTTTTATCCGGATTAAGCCTTAATTAAAATTGCTTGGATCAGTTTTATTAGGTCATTATTCATGACAATCTCCATCTTAGCACAATAAGAGGTTAACTAATGCAAAGATATTTAAGCAAGTATAATTATTTCACGTGAATATGCATCAAGCAATACATCCGCATGTTTCTATTAAATAATTTTCCATTAATTAAACTTCTGTATTGATCCAATTTAAAAAAAATCAGCCAGACCCGATCAAAAACGTTTGCTAGATCACAAATTACATGTATAATACAAGAACTGTGGGACTGTTCTAAAGAACTGCAAATGCTAGGATTCGTTTTAAAACGTTAATACAGTTGAGCGACCAGGAAGGAATCCTTGCTGATACTAACACTAAGAAGAATGGTATAAAAGTAATTATATACTTGTGTTCACAAATGCAAAATTTCCAAGATTGTTTAATACAGATAAGTAGATTGCTTGGTCTATAACTGGTGTTCTCGTGTTCATCACCACGTTTAGAAATGGGTAGAATGTGCACATGTTTCCTCCTTTCTGAAAATTTGCTTGCCTTCAATGCTCGAGTAAAAACCATTGCAACTGGTCATACTATTATTTCATTAACGTCTTTATAGATTTTATGACTTACACAAACATGCCTTGTGGCTTTATTGATTGAAATGAAATCAATAATATAATCAAATCGTAATCGTTGTTCTGTAATTTTAATTTTGTTTAGGGCATCATAAGATATGTTCGGAAATGTAGGCATGAATAGTTGAAATTGAGGTAAAAAAGCATTTATTAAGTAAGCCTGTCTTTCAATATTAGTGCAAACTGATGTATTATTTCTTGTAATGACGTATCAATACATAAAATCAAATAATCAAAAGATAAAAATAAATAAATAAATAAATGAAAAGGTATATACGAAGACTAGTTAGAGTCAAAAGATGATGCACTGATTGAATAATCGATTTAATATTTAACAAACGACGGACTGACTGATTGTCTGTTTATTAAAACAAATACTATATCGTTTATTTCAATAGGCCGTGACTGGTTAATTAAAGTGCAACAGTGGTCCGAATGGGGTTCTTGGAGTGCTTGTTCCTCGACTTGCTTCAACATACCAGGAACACGCACTCGGACACGTGCGTGCCCCACACGACAGTTTAGGTGCATGGGGAGTGCGTTGCTAAATGAGGACTGCTCTGGATTAGTCCCATGTCAAATAGAGTGAAAGCAAAAGGAAATATGTGACAAGTTTCATCTTTTGTGAATTACAAATTAAACAAGTTAAATAACTTGCTCTGTCCTTTGAAATCTTTTATCGATACGTTATATATTTTGGTTCTATAACAAGTTACTTTTGTTACTCTAATAGTATCACTTCTAATACACTCTCCCGTTCCCTTTTGTTCCATAGCACAATTCCTACCTTATATATATTTTCTAGATCAATAAATATTTCTTATGGCCTTGGGCACAGATTTAAACTGTACACGAATACAATCCTTCGACTATGAAAACAATATACAAGAGAACTTAACAGAGAAATTATAACAACATACGGAATGATACAAACATGCAGTCTACTCTTTTCTAGAAAACGTTGAATACATATTACGATTTTAATATGTGCATACAAAGTGTTCCGTAAGTACCCGAATATTTCAAAATGTACCTATGTTATTCAGAATCAGCGATCAGGTCCTTTCTAAATCTTGCAAATAAGTCCCTAGCGCAGCTCTGCACATCGTGAAACAATATGAAAAAGGTTGTGAAATAAAGTTATGTAACTGGCAAAATGTGAATATTATAGAAAAATGTTACTGTTTTTCTCTATGCATTTTCAAAGTTTATTAAGCAAACTCGTTTTATTTGCAAGGGATTTACAGACAGATTCACTTTACATCACTTATAACTATCACTCCTAAAAGCGTGTCATCTTTACGATCTTCAATCACGTTTCCAAAATTAAGAACTGTCTAGGATATATATTATTTATTATATAGTGGTACTAACATGCATTTCACTTTTGATTTTGATATAACAATTTAATTTTGGTATGAATAGATTAGTGTTCAGAGGATGGGGAAAATATAACAAATCAAATTATTATATTATTTGTATCGGTTAATGACATATTTGGGCAAACGTGTAGTAATATAGAAAGTACTGTAATCCGTTATGCACCTCTTACATTTTTTTTCCGTCTAGGTGTAGGTATGGTCAGTTATGGAATAAGAAGGCTGCGTTTGTAAATTACGAACTTGTTTGGCATCGCTGCTTATCACATATATAGGCCGCTTGAAAGTATCAATTTTAGGTCCGTTACGTTTTCCACACACACACACACACACACACACACACACACACATACATATATATATATATATATATATATATATATATATATATATATATATATATATATATATATATATATATATATATATATATATGTTTCTTGATATTTTCTCCAGCCAAGGAAGGCTAGTTCACATTTTCGGTGGACGCACATTTGGCTCCGGATTCCGAATTCTGATTCCCACAGGCAGTTGCCAGTGGGCCTACAACGCAGCTGTGTGACCTCAGTTACGAGCTGCAACAAGACGCTAGCGGCAGTCAACCTCGATAGTGGAACTGGCTTTTTCGATCAGGGTCTGCTACTGACTTTTGTCTGAGGCAGTGCTCTCGAGCATGTATAGATGACGGTTTGCCCATTGATGTTCGTCTTGATATTGTCTTTGTATCTTTTGCGAGGGAGGCCATGGTATCGGTTGATATGGTCTAGCTTGCCAATGAACAGCTACTTTGGGAGTTTGTTGTGATCCGTACGGATGATATGGCTAGTTAAGCAAAATTAGGCCTGTATTAGTTTGGCTTCGATGCTTATTGAACTGGTTCTATCTAGAACATCCTGGATGGTGATTCGGTCTTGCCACGTAAGCCGCATGATGGAACTCAGTGAGCGCTAATGGAATTTTCCAACTGACTGGTCTGTCATCGATACACAGTCAGTCCACGTTTCACAGCGACACATAAAAGATATGAGGACAACTACATTGTACATCTTTATCTGGTTTGACAGGCGTATATCCATAAGTTGCAATACCTTGGTGCGTAGTAGTCTGAGTGCTTGACGTGTATTTGGGTTCCGCGAGTGATAACTGTCCAGGAAGCCATCACTGGATATTGTGCTGCCTAGTTATTTGAAACTGTCCACATTCTTTCGCTGCATTGTCACCAATGGTGATGCAGGGTTTTGAAGGGACAGTGTTTGCGGCAGGTCGGGAGCGGACTTCAGAATAGATGCCAGACGACATCTGAGACGTATAAATTGTGACCCTCTAAAGGAAAAATGTCACAAATGCGGATTGCAGTAACTACAATAGCATCTGAGCTGGCAAATTATTAGCTCTCCTCGTTTTGAACACACACACACACACACACACACACATAGTTTGGCCAGATTAAGTTCCTTAGATTGAAACGGAAACCAAACATAATTTGACCTCTGGGCTTAAATCTCTAAATGTCTTATTAGACCATTGACTAATCAAGTGTAATCCAGTAAAGCAGGCGTGTCTTTATTTACTCCAAACTTGTCAGTTTCCTTCCTTAATAATGTCTTTGATAGCAAACAAATTAGGTCTCTACACTATCATACACATATTGGAGCAAGTCTGATCAAGGAGGGAAGATAGACATTATATATATCTGATGTATTGAATACTCTATACAAATGACAGAATCACAAAGCGCATTAAAATTCAAATTATTCCTGTAGTAAGACAAATTATAGTTGTTTTTAGACGACTGAGGCGTTAGCAATTATTGTCTGTGTAGATGTTGTTAAGAATAGAAATCAAATCCAATTAGATGCATCACGAGTTGTCACTAAACTTATCAGAAATATCTGACACGAAAACGTTTTGGAAAAATGATTGGTCAAACAACGCATAAGGGTTCAAATTCAATATATTAAGCTTTGTGATTTGTTTATCTCCTTTCATTGCACATCTAACGAGTCTTTTTTAAGACATATATGTTATTCAGACACCATCGACATTTTTTTAAGCATCTACTTTTGCCTCTGTCTCTCTCTACCTCTCGTAGTGTTGGGTGCTCTTATGTGGGTTGAACAATGAACCTATCTTTGAGATTGTGTCGACGGAACGAAACGGCTACATTATAATATCATTAAAATCGTTTACAAATGTTCATGCTATTATTAGTCCGATCTCAATAAATATGCTGACATCGTGAATGGTTAGCCCTTAACATTTGTAGTCAGTAAGACTTTCGATAACCACGACATTCTGAAAGCACAATGGTATGCATTAAAGTATTTTATGGCCCTCTTTGCAATAATACATATGATTCTGGTGCAACTGTTAGCGATCATGTGACAACATTTGTTGTCTTATTAAAATGTTTCATCAGTTTACAATCATTTTTGCTGGAATGGTGGTTTCAGAAAATAATATATGTAACGTCTGTATAACAGCATATCTTCCACACAATACAGATCGAAGTATGCACCTATATTGAAATTTCACAAACACATAAATACACCTAAACAAACAAAGAACTAGAGAGGAAACATGCTTTTATAGTTTGCCAAATTTAAAATCTATGCATATGGCGACTGTTGTATTAACTTTATTTCTCCACTGATACCGACATCGTTAGTATCATTTTCTAATGTATTTTCTTTTAACCATTTAATCTCAGTTGTTTCTCGGTAGTTTTATAGTCCAGAAGTAGCACGTTGATGTTTAGTCGATTCTTTGAAGATAGATGTCGGTTTCATGTGTGCAATCATTTTGCTGGATCAAAAATGTATAATATGTCATAAAGCGATGCACCCGGCTTAATGTCATACACGAGTTCTCTATTAAATCTTTGCGTGATCGAACTGTTACGGTGGATGTTCATTTACGTTTTGTCTGATTTGTTTTTACTGTTCAAATTGTTTGCACAATTCCAAGTACTACAAGTTCATATTTGACTTGATTTCAGTCGTCATTTGAGTATTCTTTCACCATAATGAAGATTGTAGCATGACGAACAACACCTTTACGATCTACCATGCTACATGTTCAGCATGTTTAGTCCGAATTCGAGTCGAAAAATCCGCTGCTATTTTGATCTGTATTTTGCAGTAATATTCTCATTATTATGTATGAATGGTATATCAATTTAAGATCATGTTAAATCGAGGATTATATTAATAATGTATCACTAGAATAATCCATAGGGAAAGTGTGCGTTACGTTTTGCCTTTTTCGTACTATTTTGCAAGCTACCTATTGACAACACACAATCTGGACTCTTGCTATTACGCCAGTTCCTTCAACACTAATACGCATTTAACCATGTAATATCACGACTGAGTATGCTGTTTGAACGTAATATTGGTATCGCCATTTATGCCTTAGACTCCTTTTGACTCCCTTTAGTTTATGACCATGGATGGAATTTCCCTATTATACACTGACGCATATAAAGATTTTGTATTACTCTAGTCCTGTTTGATATGATCAGAAGAGTGGATATGTTACCTTTTTAATGAACCAGGGCAGGCATGCAGGGCGGGGTATGATGTAGTTTCGTGCATCAGGCCTGAACGCCGAACGATAAAAAAGAGATAAATTGGAAATATATTGAAATTACAAATGCATTTTAAAATTCAAATTAATATTGACTTTGCAAGACATAGAAGCAATCTAGCGATTGACAATATTAATTGTAATTCTTGGTCGGAGGAAGTTCGGGCGGGGCAAGATCATTCAGTCAACCATATAATTGAAACCGTCAGTATGTCTGCAAAGTCTCTGATGAAATTAGTTATCAATACATCTGTAGATGTATTAAATACATACATACATACATACATACATACATACATACATACATACATACATACATACATACATACATACATACATACATACATACATGTGATAAAAAGAATCTCAAATAGGTAATGATTTAATACGAAATTTTAATCGCGTTCAACAATGTTCAACGTTTGCTCGCCTAGGCTCGTACAAGCTGCAAATTATTGTACTAGATTCAGAATTCAATACTAAATGTTTTCCCATTTTATATATTCTCTCTCTCTCTCTCTCTCTCTCTCTCTCTCTCTCTCTTTATCTCTCTCTCTCTCGGAGGAAGACAGGAAGTTAAAGCATGCCGAAAAAAAGAGCCATAAAGGAGGCGAAACTAACAACTTACGTTGAAGCTACGCCAACAGCACATAATGTTACCTTGCGAACCTGCCACATTTTGTGTTTGTATCGCTCGGTGAGTATTTCATCGTTTCACAAGGAAACACCTGCTATGCTAGCGATCATGGTTTTAGCTAGGAATCACGGGCACAAGAGTTAATCATTACCTTATCTTTGTAACAAAGGCACCTTATTTTGTACTGCCATTAGCAAATGAAACTGATCGGAGACACTTTCCCTCATAAACCTTGAATTGAAGCTCCTCTCCTCCCTCTCTACTGTTTCAAAAGGTCAGTAGATGTTCAGCGAGGGATGTTAAACTTTAACAATTCGGCAAGATGTATAGAAACAAATAAATGAATTTATGTTAGCTTTAATCGGCTTATGAAAGTCATTATATATATATATATATATATATATATATATATATATATATATATATATATATATATATATATATATATATATATAGAGAGAGAGAGAGAGAGAGAGAGAGAGAGAGAGAGAGAGAGAGAGAGAGAGAAAGAGAGAGAGAGGGAACAAAAGCCTTGCTGTCGAATTCGTTTGGAGCCATTCAGTATACCTAGAGAGCTGCCGTGTCATCATTCTTTTTATGAGAAGCGTTAAAACTCCCACGTAACAACATAGGATACAAAGCATAAGCAACTGAGATATGTGCAAAGTAAAATAACTCTAGTCGCCTTATAACGGACAGACCGACAATTGAATGGGCGTCTATGTTTCCATCAAAAATAGTCTTACAACCAGTATTAAAGACAAAATCAAAATTAAATTCTGAATGTTAGAAAGTACATAGAAAGCAGAAAATATCAAAGGTTCATATCATTCTTAGTGTGGATACATTGGCTTGTAATCCACACGTTTGATGGAATTTGTTGGAGGCTTTACCTGTTGTGAACTGTATGATGAATATATAAAATACTACTGAAAAGATCATAAGTTTCGTCCATGCTTAAAGATAGAGGGAAATGTGATTTGCAAAGAAGAGGTTATAAGGAAACAGAAAAAAAACATCAGTGCTTGTCACTAGTTCATGCTGCGAGAAATTCTCACTATCTCCTTGAAAGAGTAAAAAAATACTGGACCAGCTTACAAACTGTTATCATGAAGTAAATGATGAGGTCACAAATACATTCTTATTATAATTTGGTTCGAGAAAAGTACGAGAAAATGACACTATACAGTAATATTAACAGTAAAATGCGCTCCTTCGATACAATCCATTGTCACTCAAGTTGTCTGAATTGGGAGCAATTGTTCCAACTCTCAGCTCTATCACTTCTTCGCCGGTATGTTTGTGGAGGCCATCACATGAATGTCTTGTAGAGAAAGTTGATGAAGTTGATCTTAAAGTCCTTACCGGTAAGCTAGATTTACCATATTATTCTGGTGTCACATTTCGTTCTGGAGACAGGGTAATGCTTTCTGGTGCTGAAAATGCCCAATGCATATTACGCTCTTCCTATCAGTTACTCCCAGGTCACATACTAACAAGTGAACCATTGCATATTTGTGTACTGGAAGATTAGGAGGTGGTAGTATCTTTGTATTAGTCAGAATAACATCCAGATCCTGTCTGTGCTGAATGATATCATCAGGTCATTCAGAATGATAATGCATTGTAATGGAATAGCAAGTTCTCGAAAGGGCGACACTGTTGTGCATGATTACTATGGTAATATTACATGCCACTGGAGTGTGATCAGCACGAGTGGAGAAATGAAGTACTGTCATCACTATAAATGCCTATTAAGATATTAAAACACAACGTAGCCAGAAATAACATGAAAACACGAATGTACGTTACTGTGTATGGTATTCGCTTCTTTTTCGACATGAATGGTAGTGAACAGTTTAAGTACCCTCCTGACAATCTTGGATGCTCTATGGAATTAGCGGTTTATAAAAAAATCTATGTTCCTCGATATAAATCCGACAACATTCATCAGTTGTCCCAAGATGAGTCCGTATGACAGGTACTAACTTCTGCAATGCCGAAGCGTGCAATGTCGATTTACCTTCACAAAAGTAAGGATATATTAATCATGGCGAACAAAGCTACGCATTTATGAAAAGAAGTATTGTCCGAGATAATGTCATACGTGCCAGACTCAATATTGCTTCGAAGATTGTTTTAGTATGTCATTAGGTTCCAAGCACATATATTGTGTGGTTCGGAGCAGATATATTTTGGTTTCTGTCACGGATGGGAGCTACAGAACCAAATATAGGATAACGGATGTAATACATTTGGAAAAAGACAAGAAAAAGCTATTGACACGGCAACCGTGTACCCTAAACAGGAATAACTAATTTTATGGCTAATGTGTATAGAGAACGAAAGGAACAATTCCACCGACACAGTGGACATTACGTACGTGACGCAATACATGTATAATTCGGAAGCAACATTTAATGTTTGAAATGGTTATTAAAGTTTTATTACATGGACCAAATAGATTATTAAAGCAATAAAACAAAATCTCTCTTTGTTGAGTATCTTCTGTGTTCTTTGAATTCCAGTGTAACTTTCTGTACTCGATACAGTCAAGACAATTATAATACTTAAAAGTAGACACATATTGTACCGATTTGGATAATTTTCTTATTTTTAAGCTGTCAGCCAATTTATCCAACTCTGTACTGATATATTTCTTTTCTTGGCATTCAGTACCTTTTATACATTTGGTCTACACCACGTTTGTCTTAAAGATTTATCTCTCCTTATATAAGATCTTGCTTGCTTGTTTGATTAGCATTTTTAACGTAGCTTTAAAAACGGTTCAGTCATATCACTACGATGTCTGTAATGAGGCAGTTTATAGTGATATCTAGCACTGGGGATCATGCCGCAGGCATGTAGCATGAAGTCTGCACGCAGTCACATTATCCTGACACCAGGCCGACCGGTCCTAACACTAACCTCTTCATGCTGAACGACAAGCAAGTCAGCTATTAGTACCATTTTTGTAGTCTTAGGTATGACTCAGCCGGGGTTTGAACCCACGACCTCTCACTCCCAAGACTGACGCTTTAGCCGCTAGGCCACTGGAGCGGGTATATTGAAGATCTAAATCTAGACATAAACCTTATACTACAACAATATTGCCTATCATGGTTGTCAAATAAATTTAACATTACAATGCAATTTAACCAGCAATTCTAGAATAACAGAAGCACATAAGCGCCGAGCTATAAATCCTTTCATATATAGATATTCATTGTTCAACAAAAGACCTTATAACACAACAAACGTGCACGCAATGGATGTCAAAGTTAATAATGCCATAAGGGGTGTGTTGATAGAATAACAGCAACAGATATACATAAATATTCACATTTCAACAATAAACATTACACATCAGCACAACTGCACACGATGGCTGTCAAAGATAACTGTACAATTAAGAATCATTTCCTAGAATAACAGTCCACATGCATTCATTATTTCCATGCCATTGTTTTCCTAGTGTGGTTCAAATACATAAACAACTGGATACATATAATGTTTAAACACAGCGTTTAAGCGTGTGATCAAATGTGTGGCTAACAGAAAGTTTCAGAATATGAATCGATGTTTAATTTGTATTCAAGAAAAGACAATAATCACATACAAAGTTTACATTGATACATAAAGAAACGTTCAATTGTGGAACTGTGCGTGTAGCGCAAAGTTCAAACATTTTGATTTAATACTACATATAGGGCTAAGTGTTTGAATTTTAATTTACTGTAGTATTGCACGACAATAGTTACATTAGTGTATGGCGCAATTGAATATCTGCAAGAAACTGACATGAAAGAATTTTTTTTATTCCAGTGTTGATCAACAAAATTGCAGAATATGAGATATATGAATATAGTGCATTGATCAATCAGTATACATATTCTATGTTGATAAAAAAATCATTTTAGAGAGGTGTACTAGTTGAAACACAATTGCACGTTTTTAAATAAAATGGCAATACTTTCATTATATCAATCGGTCATGATCAATATTTTCAAAATCGGTCTCCTTTGACAAAGGCGCATATGAAAGCGTTTCAATATGAACAGTAATTTAAAAGAGACATATATTATTCAAGTTTAAATATTAAAACTATCAGAAAAACGGAATAAAATGAATGTTTACTAAAATATATCTATATCAATGGAAAATGTATAAATGAACGACGTATAAAACGTTAGGAGAAAGGAGACGCATGTACCATCTACCTGAAGTTTATCGATAAAAGCCTGAGGTAGTTCAGTCTAAAGTGTCTCTATGATCTCTACAAAAACAAAACCGTTAAAAACGACGACACATGAACCTCTCTTGAAACTGATGCATAGGAAAACGTTGCGATTGCAGAGACTTGTATTCGCGTTTAATTGTGATGATGAATGAAATATTAAATACATCTGAGACAGAAAACAGCTACAGGATATGTGAAAAGTACAACTCGATTGCTGATTCTTCCTTGATACTGGCAATTTCAATCATATTACAATCATATTAAATGCAAAAGGTCTAATGTTCACTGCTGAGTGTTCCATTTTATGCAGCTCTATTTTCTTACCAATGTATGTACAATATCAGTGACTAAGAACTAAATATATATGGATATTGCATGAAAACTGTCAAAAGAATAATTGCATATACTTCTTTTGATTCTATTATTATTATTATTATTATTATTATTATTATTTATTATTATTATTATTATTATTATTATTATTATTATTATTATTATTTATTATTATTATTATTATTATTATTATTATTATTTATTATTATTATTATTATTATTATTATTATTATTATTATTATTATTATTATTATTTATTATTATTATTATTATTATTATTATTATTATTATTATTATTATTATTATTTTTATTTATTATTATTATTATTATTATTATTTATTATTATTATTATTATTATTATTATTATTATTATTATTATTATTATTATTATTATTATTATTGTTGATTCGTCTTTTAAACGGTAATTTTTTTAGGCAGGCTTTTAACCTCATGACCAGTTCTACTCCGTCACTGGCCCATTTGGACCAGGGCTTTTTTGTACCGGTCCTTCCTGATCCATAAAAAATTTCACCGCAAGGTTAGAGTATTTTTCTCTGAATACTTTGAGCCATTTGTAATAGTGATAACACGCACATTTGAATCTTAAAATGATCTCTAATGTAGTAAAGTTGAGGTAGATCTTGAATGTATAAGTGTGTTAGGAATAGTAAATCTTGAATGCATAAGTGTGTTACGAATAGTAAATCTTGAATGCATAAGTGTGTTGGAAATATTAAATCTTGAATCCATAAGTGTGTTAGGAATAGTAAATCTTGACTGCATAAGTGTGTTAGGAATAGTAAATCTTGAATGCATAAGTGTGTTAGGAATAGTAAATCTTGAATGCATAAGTGTGTTAGGAATAGTAAATCTTGAATGCATAAGTGTGTTAGGAATAGTAAATCTTGACTGCATAAGTGTGTTAGGAATAGTAAATCTTGAATGCATAAGTGTGTTAGGAATAGTAAATCTTGAATGCATAAGTGTGTTACGAATAGTAAATCTTGAATGCATAAGTGTGTTAGGAATATTAAATCTTGAATGCATAAGTGTGTTAGGAATAGTAAATCTTGACTGCATAAGTGTGTTAGGAATAGTAAATCTTGAATGCATAAGTATGTTAGGAATAGTAAATCTTGAATGCATAAGTGTGTTAGGAATAGTAAATCTTGAATGCATAAGTATTTTAGGAATAGTAAATCTTGAATGCATAAGTGTGTTAGGAATAGTAAATCTTGACTGCATAAGTGTGTTAGGAATAGTAAATCTTGAATGCATACGTATGTTAGGAATAGTAAATCTTGAATGCATAAGTGTGTTAGGAATAGTAAATCTTGAATGCATAAGTGTGTTAGGAATAGTAAATCTTGAATGCATAAGTGTGTTAGGAATAGTAAATCTTGAATGCATAAGTGTGTTAGGAATAGTAAATCTTGAATGCATAAGTGTGTTAGGAATATCAAGATTTATTGTCAGATCAGGATATGTGCTAGGTAAACCTTTAAATTTCAAGATCAAATAATACAAGTTATGCAGCCTTATATCTGGTGTCAAATCCAGATTCAACTCTGTGCAAGTGCTGTTCTGCACACTATTTACGGAACTGGTAACCACGCAAATGAATGGGGATTTTGTTGACCTTTTTTGTATTTCATGTTGGAGAAATCGGATAATAAGCACATACAAAATGATAATATAAAACAATCATATTAGTTTATAACAGTTTATTGACTTAGCAAATAAACAAGAGTTGTGAGCAGTATGAACTACTTGTCCAATTGATCTTTGCTTTTACGGCTGAAATACTGGGACACTGGAAATGTAATAAATTGTAAATTTAATTTATATCAAGAGACCATGAAAAAATTATCATTTCCTTGTATCCTATGATTTATACCTATTACGTTATGTTGAAAGCATTTACCTAAGTATTTGTATCAGAAAAACAGAAGATTATTAAGCTGAAAAGACTACTGCCAAAAAGCCATTATGGATTCCAAAAAGAACTTGGGACCGTCAACATGGTCTTTGCAGCAAGGCAGCTGCATGACAAATGTCAAGAACAAAACACTGATATTTTCTTCATCTGCGTTGACTTGACAAAGGCGTGTGATGCTGTCAGCAGAGAAGGCTTGTGGAAGGTAATGGCCAAGTACGGATGCCCAAGAAAATTTATATTCATGGTGCAGCATTTCCACGATGGCATGCAGGCACTGTTCAGTCTAATGTTCTCCACCATGCTTACTAATACTTTCAGAGACGGAAAGGTTGGAGTCGGCATCAGGTACCGTACAGATGGAAAAATATTCAATCTCAGGAGGCTTCAAGTGACCACCACAGTCATGACATAAACCATCAGAGATTGCGCATATGCTGATGGCTGCGTCGTCAGTGGGGCTCAGAAGCCGATTTGCAACGTAGCGTTAACAAGTTCGTCAGTTATTGCACAAGCTTTGGTCTCACCGTCAGTGCCACGAAGACTGAAGTCTTGAAGCCTTGCATCAGCCGACCACTGGAAAGCCATGTATTGAGCCCAACATGGTCAACGGCCAAACTCTTAACGTAGTGAACCGCTTCTCCTGTGGCCAGACACTGTCACAGAGCATTATTAATGACGATAAGATCTAGACCAAATTAAAGCTCCATATGGCAGTGTGATGTCCACACTACTGTACTCGAGTTAAACGTGGACGACACGACAGGAAACTGAACCAGTTCACACGAGAGGTTTTCGTCAAAACAAAATATATCAGGAATGACTCAAAATCCATTGAATGATAAAGTTTTGCGTCGAGTTATTAATTAAAGTTTTGTGTCAAGGTATTATCTTCAAACTAAGCCAAGGTAGGTGTTCCAATATTTCGGATGTTTTTAATATACAAAAGATCTTGTTTGTTGTTGTAAGGTATAACGGCATTTTCAAGCGCACGATAGGCTATACAATGTGGCCAGTAATAATGATGGAGGAAGAAAAGGGGAAAACTCTCGGAAATAATCACCAACCCATGAGTCTTTATTGGCATGTTTTACCACATATCCACATTTAAAATCGGACTAGAATACACGCAGACAGGGGTGAGATGGAAGTGACTTGTAACAAAGAGAACCTTAGTCTCCATGCCCCGACAAAAGATCTATTATGTACTTTAAGCAAAATCGGTTCTACAAAGATCTGATCAAATATTCTTTGTAAGTAAATGTTGATTTAAGTTAACTCATTTCGTAATTTGTGAGTTTAATTTTCTCGAGGAATATGCAATTATCACATACAGACCCATATTATCTTGAATATTTTATATAACAGACGTCAATATAATTAATACAATTTATCTAATATAGTGAAATTACGTAAATGCATTTACCTAAATCATGTTCACACCCATTTTTGCATAAAAGCCTACTGTTTGTGCTCGGAATACACATCTGAGTTTAAAATTCTAATATGTTTCCGGGCGTCAAATGTATTCGTCCTGTAAATGTGCATATATGAAGGTGGGTAGAAAGGTTTACTAATTTATAAATGTTACTTGATTAGGCTCGCATATAATTAGTCTGTTTCAGTTTGACACTGTGTTTCCACGTGCGATTTCCGGCAACCAATGCTTTAGTAAAATAACCTGAAGCATATAAGTAATCCATATAATAGTATATAATGAGTGACGCAATATCCGTTGAAGATTAAGGGCATTTCTGACCTTTGTTAATGGTCCGGACAAGTGCATATATATATATATATATATATATATATATATATATATATATATATATATATATATATATATATATATATATATATATATATATATATATTTGTACGTCTGTAAACGGTCGTCTTCATCAAAATCATTGACTGCATTGATTGTTTGTCCTTATAATGTGATATGTAGTTGACATATGTTATTCTATATTCATTATTCGAGATTACAATATGGAATGTAAATGATTAGAACAAAAGCCCGTTATTTATAATTGTATACATGACGATACAAGTATTGTACATATATATGAATATATGGCGGACAATAATACATTCCAATGAAAACAATTTTAGTTTTGAAAGTTAAGAGGTTTGTATGGTTAAAGATTGGCATTTAGCCAATGTACATCAAGCGGTATTTTAATAATTAAAGTGTGTAAGTAAGACAAGATGCATACAGAAAAATGTGAAGACGGGTAATTGTTGTTTTTAATGTATCCATTATAAACTAGTAAGTTAAGAATACAGAGAGAGAGAGAGAGAGAGAGAGAGAGAGAGAGAGAGAGAGAGAGAGAGAGAGAGAGAGATGGGGGGGGGGGGGTTTGCGACAAATATGGAAGAAACGATACATACAAATAATAAAATCATGAAAGTATATAAACGAGAGCTTACAAGTGAGCTGTCATACCTTTGAACAAAAAAGAAAATTGTTTGTTTACTGTTTGTGACCCATCTAAGTGCACGAGTGATAGAAGAATCTTCTATGATGTAAATAATTCAGATTTTTGTAAGAACGCGCGATCACCATGAAAAAGCATCAAATGTTTGGTTTAGTCAGATAGGCTAATATGGAATCGAGGTAAGTATTTGAAGACAAATTACTAGGTTGTTGGAATGTCTGAAATCGTCCTATATTTTCTTGGCAATAAAAGCAAGACAAAATATATTGTTGTTGTTGTTGAAGAGATTCACGCGATTTTCAGCACACTATAGGCTATTCATAGCTGTCACTAATAATGATGGAGGAAGAACACGGGAAAACACCAGAAAGGAACCACCGACCCACGAGTATCTACTGGTAAGCGTTCTAACATGCCCAGATTGGCATAATCTGACACTCTAACCCAGTTGAGATGTCAGTGAATCGTAACGGAGAGAGAATTAGGCCACTGAACCTCTCAGGGCCCTGACAAAATATATATAATGTATTTTAAGCAGAGTCATGTCTACAAAGATCTGATCATATTATATTCTTTGTTAGTAAATCTTGATTTAAGGTAACCCAATTTGTAATTGTAATTGTCATTTTCTCGAGGAATATGCAACTATCACAGATCCGACTTCTATTATCCGGAATATTTCTTATAACAGACGTCACATAATTAATGTAATTTTTCTTATATAGTGAATTTATGTTTATGCATTTACCTAATTCATGATCACCACCTTTACTATACAAAGCCTACTTGAATGTGTTCTGAGTAGTCATTTGAGTTTATTGAAGTCAAGTTTGCTTGTCTTGTAGTTGAGCATATACAAGAGTTGTCAGAAATTGATGAATACATTGTCATTCAAAATATTCTTAAATTTTAGGTCAGTGGTGTTCAGTCAAATCTTATATTAATTACTGGCTAGCAAACAATATGCGGGAATTTTCATCATCTAAAGGAAAGAAATGTACTTAATGATAATACGTTATTCACACTATATGCACGAGGCGTACGAAATTGATTTTATCTGCCGTTACCAAAAGATAAAACGTTAGAGACCACATACTATGTTTTATAACCGAATCTACATGAATTCATATGCTTTGCTTCATTGACAGAGATCACATTTTGTTTAGCTGGACTATATAAAAGATCCTCATCTAATTCGATAACCCTATTGTAATATCAGTAATAGAATAGTGCACACTTAGAATTACACTGTTTCAGTTTGACAGCTAGTATTTGCACGTGCGGTCCCAGCCAAACAATGGTTTAGTACAATACCCTGGAGCATCAAAATATTCCATATAATAGTATACAAAAAGTTATGCAATATCCTTTAAAGAATAAGGTTTTGTGTCAAGGTATTAAATACGGTTTTGTGTCAAGGCATTAAATAAGGTTTTGTATCAAGGTATTAAATAAGGTTTTGTATCAAGGTATTAAATAAGGTTTTGTATCAAGGTATTAAACAAGGTTTTTTGTCAAGGTATTGAATAAGGTTTTGGGTCAAAGTATTAAATAAGGTTTTGTGTCAAGGTATTAAATAAGGTTTTGTGTCAAGGTATTAAATAAGGTTTTGTATCAAGGTATTAAATACGGTTTTGTGTCAAGGTATTGAATAAGGTTTTGTATCAAGGTATTAAATAAGGTTTTGTATCAAGGTATTAAATAAGGTTTTGTATCAAGGTATTAAACAAGGTTTTTTGTCAAGGTATTGAATAAGGTTTTGTATCAAGGTATTAAATAAGGTTTTGTATCAAGGTATTAAATAAGGTTTTGTATCAAGGTATTAAACAAGGTTTTTTGTCAAGGTATTGAATAAGGTTTTGGGTCAAAGTATTAAATAAGGTTTTGTGTCAAGGTATTAAATAAGGTTTTGTATCAAGGTATTAAACAAGGTTTTTTGTCAAGGTATTGAATAAGGTTTTGGGTCAAAGTATTAAATAAGGTTTTGTGTCAAGGTATTAAATAAGGTTTTGTGTCAAGGTATTAAATAAGGTTTTGTATCAAGGTATTAAATAAGGTTTTGGGTCAAAGTATTAAATAAGGTTTTGTGTCAAGGCATTAAATAAGGTTTTGTATCAAGGTATTAAATAAGGTTTTGTATCAAGGTATTAAATAAGGTTTTGGGTCAAAGTATTAAATAAGGTTTTGTGTCAAGGTATTAAATAAGGTTTTGTATCAAGGTATTAAACAAGGTTTTTTGTCAAGGTATTGAATAAGGTTTTGGGTCAAAGTATTAAATAAGGTTTTGTGTCAAGGTATTAAATAAGGTTTTGTATCAAGGTATTAAATAAGGTTTTGTATCAAGGTATTAAATAAGGTTTTGGGTCAAAGTATTAAATAAGGTTTTGTGTCAAGGTATTAAATAAGGTTTTGTATCAAGGTATTAAATAAGGTTTTGGGTCAAAGTATTAAATAAGGTTTTGTGTCAAGGCATTAAATAAGGTTTTGTATCAAGGTATTAAAAAAGGTTTTGTATCAAGGTATTAAATAAGGTTTTGGGTCAAAGTATTAAATAAGGTTTTGTGTCAAGGTATTAAATAAGGTTTTGTATCAAGGTATTAAATAAGGTTTTGTATCAAGGTATTAAATAAGGTTTTGTATCAAGGTATTAAATAAGGTTTTGTATCAAGGTATTGAATAAGGTTTTGGGTCAAAGTATTAAATAAGGTTTTGTGTCAAGGTATTAAATAAGGTTTTGTATCAAGGTATTAAATAAGGTTTTGTATCAAGGTATTAAATAAGGTTTTGTATCAAGGTATTAAATAAGGTTTTGTATCAAGGTATTAAATAAGGTTTTGTATCAAGGTATTGAATAAGGTTTTGGGTCAAAGTATTAAATAAGGTTTTGTGTCAAGGTATTAAATAAGGTTTTGGGTCAAAGTATTAAACAAGGTTTTGTATCAAGGTATTAAATAAGGTTTTGTATCAAGGTATTAAATAAGGTTTTGGGTCAAAGTATTAAATAAGGTTTTGTGTCAATGTATTAAATAAGGTTTTGTATCAAGGTATTAAACAAGGTTTTTTGTCAAGGTATTGAATAAGGTTTTGGGTCAAAGTATTAAATAAGGTTTTGTGTCAATGTATTAAATAAGGTTTTGTATCAAGGTATTAAATAAGGTTTTGTATCAAGGTATTAAATAAGGTTTTGTATCAAGGTATTAAATAAGGTTTTGTGTCAAGGCATTAAATAAGGTTTTGTATCAAGGTATTAAATAAGGTTTTGTATCAAGGTATTAAATAAGGTTTTGGGTCAAAGTATTAAATAAGGTTTTGTGTCAAGGTATTAAATAAGGTTTTGTATCAAGGTATTAAACAAGGTTTTTTGTCAAGGTATTGAATAAGGTTTTGGGTCAAAGTATTAAATAAGGTTTTGTATCAAGGTATTAAACAAGGTTTTTTGTCAAGGTATTGAATAAGGTTTTGTATCAAGGTATTAAATAAGGTTTTGTATCAAGGTATTAAACAAGGTTTTTTGTCAAGGTATTGAATAAGGTTTTGGGTCAAAGTATTAAATAAGGTTTTGTGTCAAGGTATTAAATAAGGTTTTGTATCAAGGTATTAAATAAGGTTTTGTATCAAGGTATTAAATAAGGTTTTGTATCAAGGTATTAAATAAGGTTTTGTATCAAGGTATTGAATAAGGTTTTGGGTCAAAGTATTAAATAAGGTTTTGTGTCAAGGTATTAAATAAGGTTTTGGGTCAAAGTATTAAACAAGGTTTTGTATCAAGGTATTAAATAAGGTTTTGTATCAAGGTATTAAATAAGGTTTTGGGTCAAAGTATTAAATAAGGTTTTGTGTCAATGTATTAAATAAGGTTTTGTATCAAGGTATTAAACAAGGTTTTTTGTCAAGGTATTGAATAAGGTTTTGGGTCAAAGTATTAAATAAGGTTTTGTGTCAATGTATTAAATAAGGTTTTGTATCAAGGTATTAAATAAGGTTTTGTATCAAGGTATTAAATAAGGTTTTGTATCAAGGTATTAAATAAGGTTTTGTGTCAAGGCATTAAATAAGGTTTTGTATCAAGGTATTAAATAAGGTTTTGTATCAAGGTATTAAATAAGGTTTTGGGTCAAAGTATTAAATAAGGTTTTGTGTCAAGGTATTAAATAAGGTTTTGTATCAAGGTATTAAACAAGGTTTTTTGTCAAGGTATTGAATAAGGTTTTGGGTCAAAGTATTAAATAAGGTTTTGTATCAAGGTATTAAACAAGGTTTTTTGTCAAGGTATTGAATAAGGTTTTGTATCAAGGTATTAAATAAGGTTTTGTATCAAGGTATTAAACAAGGTTTTTTGTCAAGGTATTGAATAAGGTTTTGGGTCAAAGTATTAAATAAGGTTTTGTGTCAAGGTATTAAATAAGGTTTTGTATCAAGGTATTAAATAAGGTTTTGTATCAAGGTATTAAATAAGGTTTTTTGTCAAGGTATTAAATAAGGTTTTGTATCAAGGTATTAAATAAGGTTTTGTATCAAGGTATTGAATAAGGTTTTGGGTCAAAGTATTAAATAAGGTTTTGTGTCAAGGTATTAAATAAGGTTTTGTATCAAGGTATTAAATAAGGTTTTGTATCAAGGTATTAAATAAGGTTTTGTATCAAGGTATTGAATAAGGTTTTGGGTCAAAGTATTAAATAAGGTTTTGTGTCAAGGTATTAAATAAGGTTTTGTATCAAGGTATTAAATAAGGTTTTGTATCAAGGTATTAAATAAGGTTTTGTATCAAGGTATTAAATAAGGTTTTGTATCAAGGTATTAAATAAGGTTTTGTATCAAGGTATTGAATAAGGTTTTGGGTCAAAGTATTAAATAAGGTTTTGTGTCAAGGTATTAAATAAGGTTTTGGGTCAAAGTATTAAATAAGGTTTTGTATCAAGGTATTAAATAAGGTTTTGTATCAAGGTATTAAATAAGGTTTTGGGTCAAAGTATTAAATAAGGTTTTGTGTCAATGTATTAAATAAGGTTTTGTATCAAGGTATTAAACAAGGTTTTTTGTCAAGGTATTGAATAAGGTTTTGGGTCAAAGTATTAAATAAGGTTTTGTGTCAATGTATTAAATAAGGTTTTGTATCAAGGTATTAAATAAGGTTTTGTGTCAAGGCATTAAATAAGGTTTTGTATCAAGGTATTAAACAAGGTTTTTTGTCAAGGTATTGAATAAGGTTTTGTGTCAAAGTATTAAATAAGGTTTTGTGTCAAGGTATTAAATAAGGTTTTGTATCAAGGTATTAAATAAGGTTTTGTATCAAGGTATTATCAACAAATTAAAAATATAACGTGCATCTCATTTCTGCCTTTGGTAATGGGCAGAGCAACTGTAAATATATATAAATAATAATATATGTAAATATATATAAATAATATATGTAAATATATATAAATAATAATATATGTAAATATATATAAATAAGGATTTATATCACTACTCGTTAGCAGTACCGAAAGGATTTCAATTATATTTTTTAACGATGAAGATTTCAGTCGTTTGTTTGATGTATGTCGGCTTACAGTCGTAGTCACGTAGATATGTAGTCATCGATTGTTTATCCCTATAAGGTGACATGTAGTTGAAAAATATTTTATTTCATATTTATAATTCGAGATTACAAGAGTTTTTAATATGTGACGTAAAGCAGATGATTTATAATTGTATGCATTGACAATACAATCACTGCAAATATATATATATATATATATATATATATATATATATATATATATATATATATATATATATATATATATATATATATATATATATATATATATATATATGAATACATGGCGGACGATAATACGTTCTAATGAAAATAATTTTAATTTTGAAAGTGACGAGCATGATGATTAAAGATTGTCATTTAGCCAAGGTACATAAAGCAGGATATGTACAGATAAATTGTGTAATTAAGAGGACGGTGCATACAAAATAGTTGAAGACGAGTAATTGTTGTGTAAATGTATCCATCATTAACTAGTAAGTTATGAATATATGGAGAGAGAGAGAGAGAGAGAGAGAGAGAGAGAGAGAGAGAGAGCAGTATGAAAGAAACAATACATGCAAACAATAAAAACAAACAATTGTATAATGTAAAGCTTACAAGTGAGCCGTCATCCCTTTCAACAAAAGAGAAAATTGATCCTGTAAACATTTTGTGACCCATGGAAGTGCATGGATGATAGAAGCATTTGCTAAGAAGTAAATCATTCAGACTTTTCTAAGAATGCGTGAACAGCATTAAAAGTCGTCAAATGTTTGGTTAATTCAGATTTGTTTTTATATATAATAGACGTAAGTATTTGACGACAAATTACTTGGTTGTAAAAATGTCACAAATTGTCCTATATTTTGTTCTTCGTAATAAAAGCAAGACAAAATATATCGTTATTGTTGAAGGTATTAAAGTCATTTTTCAGCACACTATAGGCTGTCAGTAATAATGAAGGAGGACGAACCCGGGAGAACACCCAAAAGGAACCACCGACCCACTAATATCAACTGGCAAGCTTTCTCACACACCTACATTGGCCTAATCTGGGACTCGAATGAACGCATAAATGATATGTCAGTTAACCGTAACGGAGAGAGATTTAGACCGACCATTCGACTCCCCGAGAAAAGATATATTATCTACTTTAAGCAGAATCAGTTCTAAACATTGTAAGTAAACATTGATAACGTAAATTCATTTGGTAATTGTACGTTTAATTCTCTCTAGGAACATGCAATATCACAGACCAAACTTCTATTATTCGGAATATTCCATATAACGGACTTAATAACATGTTTGTTATATAGTAAATGTAAGTCTACGTATTTTCTTATTCATGACCATACCCGTTGCTACATACAGCCTACTCATTTTGTGCTCTGAGTACTCACTTTGTGTTTTAAAATTATAACATGTTTCCGGGCGTCGAGTGTATTAGCTCTGTAGTGAGCATATATTGGGGTGGGTAGAAAGGTTTGCTAGTTTCTAAAGAAATTTGCATTGACAATATTCTTTCATTTTAAGTCAGTGGTGTTCTGTAAAATCTTATATTAATTATTGGCTAGCAAACAATGTCCAGGATGTTTCATCATCTAAATGTCTACGTAAGGTTCGTGTTGACAATCCGTTATTCCCATTGTTTGCATGATTTAATTTGCCGTTACCAAAAAAGACCAATAAGAGAAACCACATATAATGTGTTATAACCAATTCTACCTTAAAGCATATAATTCGCTTCATCGGCTGAAAGCGCATTTTGTCAACTTGATCTATTTGAAAGATTCTTATCAAATTCCATTCTATAATCGGACTGTAATATCGTAATATTGCATGCTTTGAATTAGTTTGTTTCAGTTTGACAGCTTGTATTTGCACGTGCGATCTCAGCCGAACAATGCTTTAGTAAAATAACCTGGAGCATGTAAGTAGTCCATATAATACTATATTATGAGTGACGCAATATATTTTGAAGATTAAGGTTTTGTGTCGAAGTATTATCTTCAAATTATGCAGACATCAACCATCACATTTCTGGCCTGTGGTATAATAGGCAGGACAACTACAAATATATATAAATTAGGATTTCACCACTACTAGTTACCAGCACCGAAGGGAACTCAAGTATATTGTTTTAACAATGAAGGTTGCAGTTGTTTCTTTAATGCTTGTAGGTCTGCTTTCGGTCGTCTTCGTCAGAAGTATGTAGTTATTGATTTTTTTGTCCTTATAAGGTGATATGTAGTTGAAACATATTTAATTCCATATTTATAATTAGAGATAATTTAACATGGAACGTAAATGATTAGAAGAAATGCCGGTGACTTATTATTGTATACATTGACAATACAAACATTGTAAATATATATGAATACATGGCGGACGATAGTCTCTTATAATAAAAATAATTTTAGTTTTGAAAGTGAAGAGTTTTTGATGGTTAAATATTAGCCTTTAGCCAAGGTACATAAAGCAGGACTTGAACATTCTAAGTGTGTAAGTAAGCGGACGATGCATACAAAAAGTTTGAAGACGAGTAATTGCTGTTTTTAATGTTTCCATGATTAATTAGTAAATTAAGAATATATGGAGAGAGAGAGAGAGAGAGAGAGAGAGAGAGAGAGAGAGAGAGAGAGAGAGGAGACAAACATGGAAGAAACAATAACTACAAACTATAAAAAATACAATTGTATAAAGATGAAATTACAAGTGAACTGTCAATCATTTCAACAAAATCAAAAATTGTTGTTGTCAGCTGTTTGTGACCGATGGAAGTGAAAGAATGATATACCTTATATACTCGCGTATAAGTCTGTTCGCGTATATGCCGACCCCCCAAACTGAATTGGTAAAACTGTTATAAAGTGCATGACCCGCGTATAAGCCGACTCATAATTTTTAGACTACCTGTATATCACAAGATGCACAAAATGAGTTCTGAATACGTTTATTTAGGAAAATCACATTATTAAATAAAATGAAAGTAAGAAACCTAATTTATATGTTGAAATAAAAACAATTCTAAAGTGTTAAGTCTTAATGGAAATTCAATTAATCCTCATTCTAAAATCATGAATTATAAAAGTTCAATCACCTTTAGAATCCTTTAAAATTGGGCTCTGTATCAGACTCGCCAAACAGTTCACGAAAATCGGCTTCTGTTACGGGCGTGCTTTCATCATATACGTCGTCATTGTCATCATGGTCATCCGAATGTCCGGTTCTTAAAACGAGAGCACCAGCCGGCAGATGCAATAAATTTAGAATCTGTAAAACTTGTATTTATTATTTTCGCCATCTGTATAGCACGTAGACGAATTTCCGCCATTCCCGTACTTGCTTCTCGTTCACAAAAATTCGCGTGCTGCAGCACAGTTTTTTGCTTCTGCATATTAATTAACGTTAAGTTTGAATGCTTCATCATACGCAAAACGCTTTCTTTTACTTTCTATACTACTCATGTTATCCGATTGAATTGAATATAAACTTCTAAAGAGATTAAACTGAAATAATTTTTTATAGTGGTAGTGAATATTTATATACCTTATCCTGTAATTCTTTCCACAGTTGATTATCAATTTGTATTTGATAATTATTTATCATTGATGTTTATTTGTGTGTTTTTTAAACTACCGGTAGTGTGATTCAATTCATCAAAATATGATTGGTTCAGCGTGGACACGAATCAAGTATTGTGACAGTTGATAACTTTGAGCAGAAACCATGTCCACTACCATATCTCAGTAAACGATACATCTGAGAGTCGGCATATTTTAATAAAGTCCTTGGCATTGTGCAACAAAAAAAACCCTATTATCCCCGATGCATTTACCACAGATTAAGCATATGGTAGCTATTGTGCAACACTTTACCGTTGAGAAACCACTTTGCTTTACAAACAACCAATCAACAGTAGTATATATAACTGTGGCTGCCTATTACGTCTTAAACACCTATCAAAGAAATTCAACAAATTATATTGTTTTACAATTATTCAAGCTGACTCGTATATTGCAATGTTATTTACCCTTCGTAAGCGTGCGCGCAGCAAACCCCTATGGAGCCTCTCGCTATTGTTTCTTTAAGACTATTGTATATGTATTTCTACTCTCGATTAAAATGTTTGTCGTATCGTAATTCTTTTTTTTACGTAGATTCTTTTCATATTTACACTGAAATAGGCTAGCGTGCATTTCTACGAAACCGTAGAGTTTAATTATTACTGATTAGCTGAGGGTTAAATACTTGACTAGAGATTATTAATATGGCGGTTCTTTTGGAAAATACACGTATTTCCGTGGTTCAAATAACACGTATGGCTGTATTTTCTGGTGGATGGACATCCGTCAAATAGACGTCAACTGCTTTTTAACATGTTTTTCATTCATTATCCTACCACTTATGTTAGAAAAAAATATTTGTTTTACTTCACGACAGGACAAATCTTATCAGCCATGTGGCATCATTAGGCATGTGATCTCATATTCGGCGATCGACGGAAACAATAAACACTGGAAATCGAGGGGAAAAAGCATTATAAATTTCAGATTTGGTACTTGACCCGCAGATAAGCCGACCCCCCTTCTTTAAGGCCTTATTTTTTCCCTACATTTCTCGGCTTATACGCGAGTATATACGGTAAGCATCCCTTATGAAGTAAAACATTCAGACATGTTTAAAAACGTTCAATCAACATAAAAAAGCAACAAATGTTTAGTATATTCAGACCGGTTTAGTTATAACAGAAGAACGTAGTTGAAGCCAAATTAATAGATTGCTCGTCCTATATTGTGTTCTTGGTAATACAATCAGGACAAAATATATTGTTGTTGTTATTGGGATTAACTCCATGTTTCAGCACACGATAGGATATACATGGCTGTCAGTATTATCGTGGACGACGAACGCGGAAAAAAACGAGGAAAGAAACATAGACCCACTAGTCTCTACTGGCAAGCTTTCTCACATATCCACATTGACCGAATCTGAGACTCGAACAAACGCAGACACAGGTGAGATGTCAGTGAACCATAACTTAGAGGGATTAAGACCACTCAGCCACTCGGAGACCCGACAAAAGATCTATTACGTACTTTAAGTAGATTGACCCCTACAAAGACCTGATTATATATTTGTAAATAAATTTAGATTTTATTATCTTATTTGGTAATGTTTAAGTTTTATTTTTCAACGGATATGCGATTATCACAGAACAGATTCCTATTATCCGGAATATTTCACATAACAAACTGAAAAATAATTACTATCTTATATATTGAGTTTACGTCTATGCATTTTTCAAATTCATGACCACACCCTCTGATAAGTAAAGTCTCCAGGCTTCATCGGCTGAAAAGTATTGTGTCAATGTGGTCTTTTGAAAGATTCTTATCAAATGTCATTATATATTAGTCCTGTAATATCCGTAATAGTGCATGCTTAGAATTAGTCTGGTTCAGTTTGACACTTAATATTAATGCGTGCGATCTCCACCAAACAATGCTTTTGATAATAGCCTGGAGCATGTAAGCGCCTCTTGAATCGTGATAACGAGGCTTTCCAAACATTGTAATTTATAACGTGAAAGGATTTGTTAACTGATAAGACGAGGTCACCTTTCATGCCAGTTGCGACAATAACACGACTACAGAGAACCTTTAGCAGTATTGGATTTATTCTTCCAATCTTACCGGATCATAAAATACTGAACGTTTGCATAAAGTGCTTTAACAGAGTTCAAGAAGCATAGAACGTCTTCTACTTGATTCGGTTCTATAGGGCGACTTTTTGAACAAAATTAGTCAACGAATATTGTTTTCATTGTTTCAGTGAATATGCTTGCTGTATAAGGCATATTTAAATGCAGCCATACTAGTGTTATTGTTTTTGTAAATTATGGAATAAGAGTAATGGTTCTCTAAAAGTTCAATGACTCCTGAAAAGTATTTTGCAGATTAATCATATTCGGAACTGTACACTTTTGAAGTTAAATGTTTAAGCATGACAATGGTAAGAACAGTACATAATGCCTCTTCTCTGTACATACATAATTGTTTAACGCATCACATATAACCTGCAAACGTGCACAATTATCTGGTAATGCCATTGTCTTGACTCCTCCACCCTAGAAATCAAAATATTGATTTACTCGCTGAAATAAATGTTATAAATGAAATAATAAATTTCTTAAAAGATAAACTTAATTTCTTGTACTTTTTAAAACGTTTAGTTTTGAACAAATGCAGTTTTTAACAAACAAATTCAACGTTGAATTTATATCATAAAAAATTGTATCAAATCTCAAATGTTACTATTGCAAAAAATAACCACAAAACACTATTTATCAGTTTTACAAGATTTATTAAGCGGATTTGAGTGTTGACTAGAACTAATTGTATAATACAAAAACAACGTCGCTGGATGTTTTCAAAATTTTTTTTCCTACAATATGTATATTTTCAATTGTATAATATGTACTTTTAAATTAAAATAATTCACAAGACAATATCAATTACTCATGCACTGTTAATGATATGAGTTGCTAGCGTGAATGCATTGCATTAAGACAATCATATTGTTTTGTAAATATGCTTCATAATTTGAATTTCAGCAAGTAAGTAAAGTAAATAAGAATCTGTGTTCTCTTTCCCTACATTAATCATTTCATTTGTCCTGATTTGTGTTTGTTTTATTTCCATCTTACTAAATCGATTCAACAGGAACTTTGAAACGTTGGCCCTCACCACTGACGTAAACTTCATCTTGTACACTATCAATAAACTGATTTAGAACGAAAATATTGTAACAGACACATGACATAACGGATTATTGACAAAATCAATTCACATTATCTTTCACAACAATAGGATACACTAAATATAATGTACAAATAACTCAATTATTGAAGTTTCTTCCTTTGCCAATCACATTCATAACAATGATTGTTTTCTCCAGGCGACGATGATGATTACGACTTCGAAACGAATGACCCTGAACTGAAGAAGATTCGTGAAAACTGTTACAAAAACGGAGAAAGGTATATTAATATTCGGGAGTGTTTGCACGTTTTAGTATCTCGTCTGTACAAACAGAAAAGAAAGGAAGATAATGCGTCAGGATTTAATTATAGTTCCTTTGTCATTCTTTTCCATTAATCATACCGATATATCCGTTTTATTTGTCTCAGCCCATAAAAGAAAACCACTATAAATCATCACGTTGAATTGAAACCAATATAACATTTTTGACAGTCAGACACTAATATTTTTACGTTTTACAATGATTAAAAGAACCGAATATTATGAGAGATTTTAGTCACAGCTAGATTAGATTAAAACTGATACCTCAGTGGGTCTTCCTGAAAACTTCTGTTCTTCACGATAGGCAGTTCTCAAACCTTTTGCTGTACGACACAAACTTTGCAACAATTAACAGAAGTACATTTAATATCGATTGATGTTCTTGTGACGGTCTATATAATATTGCTACTCATTTTAGTGAAATTATCTTTATACAACAATATGTTCATATATTGTGATCTTCGCAAGCGAAAACTATTATTAGATTTATGCACACAGAACCTAGAGTACATCTGCATTGTATCTCTCTGAGATATTTCGCGAAGAGGTCAAATGCGTGTTTAACAAACGAAACCACTCCCAGCTCGAAAAGATTGCAATTGTTAATGGTGTTTAATCGCATCATAGCCTGAATCATCCTCATTGAAGGATATTACTGCTGTAGTTTTGCTATCCTATTTTTATTGTTGTCAGCTGTATATTTTGCGGTTAGTTACACTTATGGTGCTATGAAGGGTATGTATGTTTCCGTTGTATTCGAAACCTGGACTATCCCATCCATTAATTAGCAATGTTGTTGTCCTATTCATATCAAATATATACATTGAAGGTTGCTATGCTGGCTCAGACATGTTTTGTATTGATGTTATCAGAATAGATGTTATTAAAAATCGTTACTCTTTCGTCGCATTCAACAAGACTGTTTTATTTGTTATTCATAACAGTAGTTGGGCAGACAGACATACACACATATTCCATGATTTATGTCCAATATAGTTTGCTTGTATCGACATTGATGTTTGGAATCAATGTCAGCTGATTATTGTATAACTCGAATTTTAAAAACATTGTATTTCTACTTGATTTAATTACATGTTTTAGTATTAAAATTAATTGCACGTCAGCCTTTATAAATTGTATATACATTTAAAACTTTAAAGGGAGCCTTTACAAGCGAATGGTCTCCGGCAGGTTGCAGATTCCTTAAATGAAACTATTCATCCAAATGAAGATGTTGGGAGACGGTCTGGAGGTAAATTAGTAATTACAAAATGTTGCTAAAATAGCCGTATACTATTACCAGTACTTTTAATCGTTCTTCTTGTTCTTATTAGCATTATTATTCTTATCATTCTTCACCTCCTCCTCCTTCTTCTTCGTCTTCTTCTTCTACTTATTTTTCTTCTTCTTCTTCTTATCATTATTATTATTATTATTATTATTATTATTATTATTATTATTATTATTATTATTATTATTAAAAATAAAGATTTATATGAATCCGTAATCATCATACATGCAATAACTCAATAATGGACATTTGTTTTCTTGATTTTATATGATGGTCGTGGAGCAAACTTAACTCTTTATTAGTCATGTCATTCGCTTTACTCATTTAAAATAGGAGATGAGTTGTGCCGTGTATATAATTATCCCAAAACTAATTCTCCTTTTTCATATAAACGTTACCTCAACCATTTCGGTTTCTTGATCTTGTCAGTGTAATTAAATCTAATCATGGTTAATGGATTTTCATAATCAGGTGCTTTTCTACTATTTTCATTCGCTGGGAAACCGTTTATAAACCCTCCTCTAACCATTACGTTTTTTTTAATAACATTTCTAGATTTCATTGTTTTTATGCAAACGTGTATTTTAGTTATGGGCAACGTTATAATACAGCTATCTTGTTCATTTTGAAATTAATATTCCATTTTGAATTACACTAACGACTAAACGGCTATAACTTAATACGTTTAATAAATAGTTTAAATTTGTATATATTTAATTAAATAGTAGCATGTTTGTTCATACAAAGTATTTTATTTTAGTGCCGTCTATTGTATGTGATTTTGATACAAGCTACCTTTGTGGTTACGTGATGATATCTGATGGCACCTACAATGCTAGCTGGGAATGGACTAACAATATCTCACTAGACCTGTTGAATATCAACTCAAATGTTGGCGATGAAAAGCATGACAATGGTAAGAACAGTGTATAATGCATCTTCTCTGTGCATGCATAATTGTTTAACGCATCACATATAACCTGCAAACGTGCACATGTCATTGAATGGTAATCTTCCAACTTTCAAATATCAATGAATGTTATTCTCATACGTTACGCAGCTTACCAAATGTGCTCCAATTTATGCGCACTCTCACAATTTGTATCAGGCCGTGAAAGGTACTCCTAATTCGGGCTCCTGAATGAGACTCTCTCAGACTATACATACCAATTTATACTTGATAATACTTTCACAAATATATGAAATTATAGCTACTGTGAATTCACTATTTTCAACGCTGTATCAATTTACATTACTGGTGTACAAGTTTTCATGGGGTTTGTCTTTTCATGGGCTACCAGTTTATTTAGGGTACCCTTGCAAAAGGAATACATTTGAATGGATTACGTGGTAGAACAAAGTCATGAATTTAGAGATCTTAAAATAGTTATTATCTGTGGAGATAATTTCACTTCAATCTGCAATCTTGAATCGAAGTCGAACAAAACGTTTTAATTAAAAAGATAGAAAGCTATGAAATGAAATTATTTAAGATACACCACATCTCAGGATAGTTAAATGGAAATATAATTTGCCTAAATGTTTTTGGTTTTGGGTTTTATTCTGAGAGTTGGGCTCATTCAAAATGTCTGGATAATGTGTGCTTACTGGCCTGCCAACATTTGCTAAAGCGTGAAAAATTTGTTGAACCTATGGATTCGGAGCCTTGTCTGAATTCTGCATTAGACACATACGTACAACAATCTATTCATTATCGTAATTCTTGGCATGTTCTGTCCAATAATACATTTATACTACTCTGACATCCTACTTTAATGTATTGTTCTGCTTTAAAGACCTGAATACTTTTAAGCAACATTTAACCATTTCTATCATTCCTGTTACATAATTCCACACTTGTGTTTCTGCTTGACTACACTCAAGGACGTTGCATACAGAATTCGTATGAAATATGAGACTCAACAAAACAATTTGTTGTTGTTTGTGGTTTCTTTATCGCCACTCGGTGACCTCCAATAAAGAATTACCACTTATTGTATCATGTGTATTGGGGAATTCATAAATTCATAGTATATGCACACATTGTGTATTTAATGAAAATTTATTTTTGAAAAAATCAAATTTGAATTGGTGCAGCAAAACAAGTGATCCATTAGTTTACCTCTTAGATGACAATCACATATATGGTATAAGTATTGTTAGTTTAAATAGAAGCAAATACTTATTAGTATAAGCAATGTTGCCAACATTTTCAGGATGTTTACTATTTCTGCATTATATTTAATCGGTTTCATTCTTTTAATTTAATTTTCACTTTTTAGCTCTGTTTTGGTAGAAACGAATGGTCTATGTGATGCCATATTGTCCTGTGTCTGAACGAGTATGTGTATTGTCTCTATTTTTCCGTAACTTATATTGACGCAAAACTTTGCAGATACTGTTATTAATAGGCCTAGTTATAGTTTCACCAACATGAATACGTTGTCTATCCGACATTTAGAATGGCTTGAGTATTAGACATCTTGATTAGTTCACTAATGATATTCATTCAGAATAAATTAACATTCCAAGATGGGATTTTATTTGCGGACTTGATATAGTACTTGTTTCATCATATATGAGGAAGCCAGCACGCATACAGTCAATATTGCTGCGTTGACGGTCATTATAAATAGCTCAATCCTGTTACTCCTTATCAGCAGATGGTCATGCCAACACAATGTTTTCACTATACGATTCGTGTTACTTGTTGCAAAAATAGTGCCAATCTGACATCCATTTTGGACTGTCGTGAACTCCATCTGAAAAAATCTTGTTATTGCTACGTTTTTTTGAATAGATGTTATACACTACGAATATTCTTAATATGAATATTTAGTGATAAATACAATTGTCCAACACTGTGACCATCTTGCAAACCTTGTTATATCCACATTTGCCAAGGATTTTACAAAAGACTTTAAAAGATTTTCAGTCAGACTAGAATGGATATTGTCTATCTAAATCACTACATTTTGCTCATATTCAACATCTTATTACTATTTTGATTACTACTGAATTATTGGTTGTATAAATATCAGATATTAACTAAAAGACCTCTCAGGATATCTCTTCATCTTATATTCAATGGCGATGATCTGATGTAAAATATTTTCACTACAATAGGCACCTTGAAACATTAATGATGCTGGCTTTGAGATAATAAGAAAAACGCCACATTATACCTATATGGTCATAAACTAAATTAGTGCACTGCTGACACCCAGCATGCCCAAAATAGCAGCTAATTGGAAATCATTTGTTAACCCTGAAGAATATCAAAGATAGTTTCAGCACTGAACCTTCAAGAGAACAAACTGGTCTTATATTGACTTGGTGGTAATTTTGCCAGAAGAGCATCAGTCCAGTTAAGGGGCTTTTAATCATTTAACTTAGTGTCAATGATAGAACATTAGAGGTATCATTTTGAGACGGGCAGGACATGTTTCTAGATTTCAAGATTGTAATTGAAACGTTGTGACCTTATTTATAATTATAGATAGTTTCATTGTGGCAACTATTCTTGTGATGTCATCACAGTAAAACTCCCAAATGAGACACTTGTTGAAGTAATATCTTCACTACAATGGACATCGACCGTGACAAATATTTTGTTGCTTATACTCCCAAACGAATAATGATGTTGCCTTTGGTATCCATAAATACGACATGCCTAGTTGGTACTAATATCAATTGCTAACAACCAGTATGCCAAAACAGCAGCTTATTTGAATATGTTCTTAACCCTGAAGAATATTAAAGATAAGTTCACCACTAAAAGGTCAAGAGAAAGAACTGGTCTTATATTGGATTCTTGGAATTTCAGCCAGAAGAGCATCAATCCATTCAACGGGCTCTTAATCATTTCACTTGTTCTCAAATATAGAACATTACATATACCATCTTGAAATGGGCTAGACATGTTGCTAGAATTTAACATTGTAATTGAACCGTTTTGTCCTTCCTTGTATTTATAGGTAGTTTCCTTGTGGCGACTATTCTTGACTGGGATGCTGTCATCTCTGTAAAATCGCCGAATGAGACACTTGATGAAGCAAAGTGTCTACGATTCTCTTATATCGGGAATGGATTATTGTATGTGACGATAGACACGATTGGAGGATCAAAAGAATGGCATTTTGATAATAATGTTCAACCATCAATCTGGCAACCAAAGCAGGTTGGTATACCCTATTTCATAGTGTGATATGTAAGTCATGGTTATTTCATCTGAAGGCCAGGACAGGAACGAATGTAAAATGCCATGGTTTCATATGCTCAGCAATTCATTAGGCAAACAGGGAAGGGGTATAAAATTGCATGGTTGTATTCATCCGTACACCAGGCATCATTCGATATGCAGTGGAATTAATTGAGATATCAGGGTTAGTGGGTATACCAAATGGCATGACTTTCTATGTTGAGCGAGTTATCCAGAAACATGGCGGATGGTTAAACTAACGTTTATGATTTGATATCAAGAGCAATTTATCTGGCACCAAGGATCGGTAGGTGTACCACATTTCATGGTCTGATATGTACATCGCTTCATATGGAAACCGTGGCGGTCGTGTCTACTAAATTACAGCTTTTATATGCACGCTAGCTTGTGCACAGTATTACTCATTTTATGATATATCTAGATTGTTTAACAGTTTTTAAAGAAAATGTTTACCCTCACATTTAGTATGACGAGGATGCATCCATTAAATATCGAATTTCGATATTATGGTATAGAACTTGCTTGCTATAAAACAGTAAACAGTGTCAGGTATTACCGAGTGCGTTCTATACAGAAATTGTTCATGTATATAATACATTTATATGAGGAGAGAAAGTGTTAGATAGAGATGTTGTATTTTTAAGGACATAGTGTTTCAATGTTCCAGATTAGCTCCTGGTATGATGCTGCAATTTTCTTTTCATGTTAGTGATATTTTATTATTACTGATTGTATGTTATTCCTTAACATTAAGGATCACCTAAATCTGAAAGTGTATTTGCTTGTTTATTGTCATTTGTAAGCACGTCCTACTTGGAGGCTTGTATACTTGGCAGAAGAAGGACCCATGCAACCTGGGGAAGACCCAAACAGAAATCAGACGCAACTATTAAACATTCTCACAGACTCATATTACATATGTAGTGACTCGAAAACAGCACGTTCTACCACACTAGACACAGGCCGTCTCTAAGAGACCCAACCAAATGATACAAACAAATTTCAATTCGAAGGGCTTTTACTTTTCCTAGTTTTCACTGGTGTTTTGACGAACACATTATCATTATATCTTTTCTAATACCACCTCAGATGCTTCATTCTTCTTCCATAATCTTTTACTCTCTTGCTGAACCTTGTGCATTTGTATATTACACAAAGTTTAAATATGCGTATTATTTGTTGATACTTCAGTTTAATATATTTCTTTTCTGATTAACATCCCATATTGATACAAGTATTCTCTCTAAAATTGAGTTGCATTAGCTAGAAAGCTACAGCGTCGGTAGGATCGATAGTACATAGCTGTTAGACGAGTCTAACACATATATGGGAAGATCCAACAAGCCATTAGAAATCTAATGGTGTTCTTTCTTACAAACCCAAATTTCAGTATGAGTGCCTGTAACCTACTTCTACAGTGTTGAGATCTAAGTGATATGAAAATGTCCGCGCCTAGGACCACTCATCATCTCAACAGGACCTACACCATCATTCAAACAAATTAAACTTTGAAATGCTTTTATTTAATTATGCTATTTGTTCTCGTGTGTTGTGTATCTTTAAATCTCTGATTGCTGACTGTTACTTGTATATTCTTCTGACATACATGTCGGTACTTCAATATGATATATATCATATGTTTCATTACAGATTAATGTGCCTGCTGGTAATGTGAGTCTTCAATTTAACCTAGAAGTATCATTTTATGATGACTACTCCATCATTGGTATCGATAATATTGAGCTGTTAGATGGGCCTTGTAGCAACAACAGCATAAGTAAGTGTTCTAGCCTTCCTTACAGTTATCTTTCTGGCCTTCCTTACAGTTATCTTTCTGGCCGTCCTTACAGTTATCTTTCAGTCCTTCCTTACAGTTATCTTTCAGTCCTTCCTTATAGCTAACTTTCTAGCCTTCCTTACAGTTATCTTTAAACCGCTCCGGTGGCCTAGTGGTTAGAGCGTTCGCCGCGGAAGCGGGAGGTCGTGGGTTCAATCCTCGGCTGAGTCATACCAAAGACTTACAAAAATGGTACTAACAGCTGCCTCGCTTGACGCTCAGCATTAAGAGGTTAGTGTTAGGACTGGTCGGTCTGGTGTCAGGATAATGTGACTGGGTGGGACATCATGCTACATGTCTGCGGCATGATGCCTCAGTGCTAGACATCATTATAAACTGCCTCACAGCAGACATCGTAGCGATATTATGAAAAATTGTTAAAGCTACGTTAAAAATCCTAATCAAACAAACAAACAAACAAACAGTTATCTTTCTGGCCTCCTTTACAGTTATCTTTCTGGCCGTCCTTACAGTTATCTTTCAGTCCTTCCTTACAGTTGTCTTTCAGTCCTTCCTTATAGCTAACTTTCTAGCCTTCCTTACAATTATCTTTCTGGCCTTCCTTACAGTTATCTTTCTGGCCGTCCTTACAGTTATCTTTCAGTCCTTCCTTACAGTTGTCTTTCAGTCCTTCCTTATAGCTAACTTTCTAGCCTTCCTTACAGTTATCTGTCTGGCCTTCCTTACAGTTATCTTTCAGTCCTTCCTTACAGTTATCCTTACAGTTATCTTTCTGGCCTTCCTTATAGCTAACTTACTAGCCTTCCTTACAGCTATCCTTCTGGCCTTCCTCACAGTTATCTGTCTGGCCTTCCTTACAGTTATCTGTCTGGCCTTACTTACAGTTATCTTTCAGTCCTTCCTTACAGTTATCTTTCAGTCCTTCCTAACAGTTATCTTTCAGCCCTTCCTTATAGCTAACTTTCTGGCCTTCCTTCCAGCTAACCTTCTGGCCTTCCTTACAGTTATCTGTCTGGCCTTCCTTACATTTATCCTTACAGTTATCTTTCTGGCCTTCCTTACAGTTATCCTTACAGTTATCTTTCTGGCCTTCCTTACAGTTATCTTTCTGGCCTTCCATACAGTTATCTTTCTGGCCTTCCTTACAGTTATCTTTCTGGCCTTCCTCACAGTTATCTTTCTGGCCTTCCTTACAGCTATCTTTGTGGCCTTCCTTAAAGCTATACATCTGGCCTTCCTTAAAGCTATACATCTGGCTTTCCTTAAAGCTATACTTCTGGTCTTACAGCTTTCCTTAAAGTTATACTTCTGGTCTTACAGCTTTCCTTAAAGCTATACTTCTGGTCTTACAGCTTTCCTTAAAGCTATACTTCTGGTCTTACAGCTTTCCTTAAGGCTATACTTCTGGTCTTACAGCTTTCCTTAAAGCTATACTTCTGGCCTTCCTTAAAGCTATACTTCTGGCCTTTCTTAAAGCTATACTTCTGGCCTTTCTTAAAGCTATACATCTGGCCTTCCTTACAGCTTTCCTTCTGGAGTTCTTTACAGCTATCATTCTGGAGTTCCTTGCAGCTTTCCTTCTGGCCTTTGGGCCAGGTTGAACTATATTGTTGATTGCCTGGTCTCCAGACAGGCCATATCTGATAAGGACTGAGATATTGGATATGGATGATTGGACCACTGCTTCCAAATCTGTATGGTATGTTGTACATCAACATGGAAACTTTGCCAGATAAGAACAATTCCCACAATAAGTGCAGGGAAATTATTTGCTGTCGGACTCGGATCCTACCATAGAAAGGATGGAATTAAGTTTCAAGTTTGCAGTAGAGAAAAGTTAGCAATAACTGTAACACAATTTAGATTTACTGACCGTAATCTATTGTCAGCTATCTCACATTAATGTAAGTCATTAGACGGTGAAGGGTCAAGGTCATTTGAAATTTTTAGTCATTTATGTCTTTGGCTGCAGCAACATCATCACAGGTGAGACAGTAACTTGCATGTTGCAATGCCAGCTTTTGTGGTGGATTTATGTGGGATGCATATGACAAATCTAAAGACCCAATGGACAATGGTCCTTCTATAGAAACCATAGAACCCGTTCTCCAAACTAATAACTTAAATATGGACAAAACATAATTTGTCATTGTAGAAAAATATTAAATGTCTATGAAAAAAGAGCTTGATGTTTTGATCAGTAATTTAGATTGTCATTCTTTTTCACAATGCAGGGTGAGGATTTGCTGAGGACAGAGGACATATTGGCTAAGATCGAAGAGGAAGGCGACTCCATAGCTGTAATATGCTTTAGTGGTGTGCAATACTACACTGGTCAACTGTTTGAAATGGAAAGAATTACTAAAGCAGGGCAAGCAAAGGTATGCTATAGTTATACAGTGTCAGGGCAAGCAAAGGTATGCTATAGTTATGCAGTGTCAGGGCAAGCAAAGGTATGCTATAGTTATGCAGTGTCAGGGCAAGCAAAGGTATGCTATAGTTATGCAGTGTCAGGGCAAGCAAAGGTATGCTATAGTTATGTAGTGTCAGGGCATAAGTTATTAATCATGTAGTACAATAAAAACTATGTAACTTTGTGCAATGTGATTCCAGATGCTCATTGCATGGAAGAGAGTTCATTTTCCCATTTTTTTTTCTTTTTTCTTCTGTATGTACAGATAAGTTTCTTAATTATAGTATGAAATTAGAAACAAGTGCTAAATTATCCTGGTGTTTTAAATAAAATATGGCACATCACAGGAAGGAATAGACTGGTGTTCGGAGGCAGAAAGTAAATCAATTGGATAAAAACAAATGTAGTGTGCGGTTTTTAATGAGTCAGTTGATCCTAATGTTTCTAGAAATATCTTTTAAGATAAAAGGGTTTAGGATTCAGGAGATGCACTGAATGGAAGCACATTACGATTGTATGCAGAAATATACATCACGGTATATTTCATGGTATAAATTTAGACACAATTGAACATTTGAAAACACATAATGAAGTAATTTTTAATGAAACCAGTTGTTTTGTACAAAGATTTTTTAACAGAGAAAATTTGATGAAGAATGGCAAAAAGAATGTTTAGGTCCATGCACTCCAGGATATTCCTATTGTTTTTCTTGTTGTTGTTGTTGTAGTGTTACACGCCATTTTCAGCACACGATAGGCTATACATGGTGGCCAATATTAATGGTGGAGGAAGAACCCAGGAAAACCTCTGGAAAGAACCACCGACCCATGAGAAGCTACTGGCAAGCTTTAAACACGTACCCATATTGGCTGAGTCTGAGACTTGAACCTTTGTAGACAGGTGAGATGGCAGTGATTCATAATGGAGAGTGATTCATAATGGCAGTGATTCATAATGGAGAGTGCTTTAGACCACTCGGCCCCTCGGGGCCTCGACATTCATATTGTACAAGGAGACTGGAATGCAATAGTGGGAGTTGATTCAAACTGGCAGAACCAAACGAAAGAGAAATCATGCTCTTGGATTTTGCTACAAAGATCTTGTTCTAGCCAGTACATTTATCCCATGCAAAGCATCTAGAAGATGAACCTGACACTGTCCAGATGGAAAACCTCACATTTAACCAGGTTAACTATATGTTGGTAAAATGACGATTCAGCAGTGGATTGAAAAAAGTTTCTTGGAGCAGATGTTTGAAGTGATAATGATTTATTAATGACAATGTTTTGCCTCCACTTGATAATTATTAAATAGTCTCACCAACCAAGAATCAGATTTGAACTTGAAAATGGAAAGAACCTAAAGTTGCTGAAACCTTCCAAGCAATGATAGGTGGTAAATTCATACTTCATATCACCAAGGGAAACCAAAACACCGCCAGTTTCAATACAGCTGTGACTGGCACAGCCATTGAGATCATTGGCAACATTTTTGGACAAGTAAACCTTGGGCCACAACAGATGTTCTTGGGCTATGTGACAAAAGTAGTGAACTATATAAAGATCAAATAGATCATGTGGAGTGAAATAAATATAATTATCATGAAAAGCATGAGAAAAGGCAAAGGAATCCTGGATAGAAGACTGCTGTGCAGTTGAAGACAGTCTGAGCAGAAACATCAAGGAGGCATATCATCAACTGGTGATAGATCTCACAACCTTGAAACAAGGGCAAACTACCACCATCTAGACAACTATAAGGAAGTACAGCATCACCTCAAACCAGGTATGGGTTGTTGAATACCACTGTGACAAAGCTAACAGTGATATACTCATCAATGCCACACACATAAAATGGTTTCAAACAGCATTTGGAGTCAGACAGGGACCAACATTTTCCTGGAAAAGATAATGGAGGATGCCTTGGAAGACTGAGGTACTCTCAGCATTGGAGGAAGAACAATCATCATCCTTTTTTAACCGATGATATTGATTGCTTTGAAGGAGATGAACAGGAACTGGTTGACATTGTTGAGTGCCTTGACATAACCTCCACATGGAATGAAGATTAGTGCTGAAAGACCAAACTGATGACAAACAACATCAATGGCATCAGAGATAAAGTTAAGTGGACAAGCTGGAAACTGTCACAAGCTTCAAGTACTTGGGATAAATTTTTTCAGATCAGGGCTTCAAACCAGAACTACTTTCAAGGATTGCCCAGACAAAAGCAGCAATAACAAGGTTGAGACCAATATGGAAGGACACCTGTATTGCTCCTGGTTCCAAAATAAAGATGAAGCCCGCTTATTGTCTAATCCATTTTTTTGATTGCTTGTGAAACATTGACACATCATAGATGCTCCCATCAGATCTGCAACGTAGGATTCAAGCCTTTTAAACGAGATGATACCGCAAGATCATGGGCATCTCATACATCGACCGTGTAGCTAACAAAGAGGTTTAAAGCAGGATACTGTGAGCCATTGGACCGTACAAAGATCTCCTAACCATGTGAACGATGCAATCTAAAGTGGTACTGTTAAGTATTATGATCATTAGGACTGGCAAGGCAGTGAGAGGGCACAGAGAAAAGGCAGAAAAAGAGGTGGGGAAAAACATGAAATTGGACAGGCAATGGGTTTAAAGACCCCAAAAGGCAGTGAAGAACAAGGAAAGATGTAGAGAACATGTGGTGAAGCAAACTGATGCCCCAATCATCTCTTGGGTTAAACGATTAATGATGATGACTAACCAGCTTTTGTCGTGTTCACTATCACCAGCTTTTTCTAATCATTGTACAAATGTTTGAGAAGACAACTTATGGTTTGAATACTTATTTGCATCAACTTTGTCAGAGAAAATGAGTATTTATATAAAGGGGTGATTTTGTTCTCCATTTAGACACCCCTTATGTCTATTGACACTGTTCTGCATGGAAACACCCCTTATGTCTACGGACACTGTTCTGCATGGAAACACCCCTTATGTCTATGGACACTGTTCTGCATGGAAACACCCATTTTGTCAGTTGACATGGTTCGGTACCTACATATAAATGTTCATTCTGGCAGGATAAAGCAGAAAACTAGCTTTCATTATTGATAACAAGATCTTTGAAATGTACATACAGCTACTATTGCAACATACAGTTTTATTGTCAAAGCCAGCCAAACTCCTGTGTATTCTTTTTAATTTCCTGTTCAGTCAAACAATTCCTACTGTTCTACATCCTGGGGTGGTTACAGAACTACCTTTGTTGGCTACACCAGGTGTGCATCATAATTTCATAATTATCAACTGTTTTGTATCGAGATGTGTCATAATTTCATAATAATTAACTGTTTTGTATCGAGATGTGTCGTAATTTCATAATAATTAACTGTTTTGTATTGAGATGTGTCATAATTTCATAATAATTAACTGTTTTGTATCGAGATGAGCAAGATGGTTCAATACGGAAGTATAGTTTTACTTAAAAATATAGAAGCAGTTCAAATACCTGTATGCCACAGAGCAAATGTAATTCGAGGACATACAATCCATTGTTTGTTTGTTTGTTTTTTTATGGTTTAACGCCATTTTTCAGCACAATATAGGCTATACATGGCAGGGAGTATTAATGGTGGAGGAAGAACCTGGAAAATCCCCTGAAAGAACCACCGACCCACGAGAAGCAACTGGCAAGCTTTCTCACATAAATACATTAGCCGAATCTTAGACTCAAACCCACACAGACAGAGGTGAGATGGCAGTGATCTGTAACGGACAGCGATTTAGACCACTTGGGGCCCCCCATACAATCCATTAATAATAGAATTAATTTTCCTTTCTGGTCTTGGTTATAAAGAAAATTTACATTTCAGGGCTGCTATGTAGGCTGGGATTTAGCACATGCAGTAGGGAATGCAGAAATAAACCTTCATGACTGGGGTGTTGACTTTGCCTGCTGGTGTACTTACAAGGTAAATTGATTTCCATTTACCTTAATTTTTTTGTTTATAATTTGCATTTGACTGATCAGTGTCAATCTAGATTTGCCATGATATAGCCAATGGAGATGAGTCAGTACTGTTTGTTGCTTGCATTTTCTACATATTAATCCATATGTGGTTTATTTCTTCATAGATGACTTTCGTCTAACTGTGCTAAGTGTAGAACCAGATTTGGCATTGCATAGCCATCATATCTGGATCTACACAGTGCAGTTGATGATTTCATGCAAACAGCATAGACCTGGATTTTTCAGGTTGAGCATTATACGTGACGACAGATCTTGGTCTCGGAATGCATTTTGGGAAAATAGATCTGGGTCTTCAGTGTTTGCATAGTATGTGATTTTCATGTGGCAAAATAGATCTGGGTCTTCAATGTTTGCATAGTATGTGATTTTCATGTGGCAAAATAGATCTGGGTCTTCAATGTTTGCATAGTATGTGATTTTCATGTGGCAAAATAGATCTGGGTCTTCAATGTTTGCATAGTATGTGATTTTCATGTGAACAGCTTAGACCCTGATCTGAGAGTTTTTCTCATGTGAAGACAGATCTTAGTCTTTCTTTATTATGTAATGATCTCAATTTACACTATGTATTGTATGATTTCATGCATAGACACTGATTTTTTAGGATGAACACTTAATATAAAGGCAGGTCCATGTCTCAGGGCATTATGTTGACAGATCTGTCTGTCATTGTATTATGTGTAGACAGAGCTGAGTCTGTCAGTGTATTATGTGTAGACAGAGCTGAGTCTGTCAGTGCATTATGTGTAGACAGAGCTGAGTCTGTCAGTGCATTATGTGTAGACAGATCTGTCTGTCAGTGTATTTTGTGTAGACAGAGCTGAGTCTGTCAGTGTATTTTGTGTAGACAGAGCTGAGTCTGTCAGTGTATTATGTGTAGACAGTACTGAGTATCATTGCATTATGTGTAGACAGATCTGACTGGCAGTGTATTATGTGTAGACAGATCTGAGTATAAGTACATTATGTGTAGAAAGATCTGAGTATAAGTACATTATGTGTAGACAGATCTGGGTCTGTCAGTGTATTATGTGTAGACAGGTCTGAGTCTGTCAGTGTTATTTGTAGATAGATCTGAGTGTCAGTGCATTGTCATTATGTGTTGACAGATTTGAGTGTCAGTTTATTTTGTATAGACAGATCTGAGTCTGTCAGTGCATTATGTGTGGACAGATCTGGATCTTAATACATGATGTGAAGACAAATTTAGTCTCTTTTCATGTAATGACTAATCTAGTTCCCTCAGTGCATTGTGTAAATACATCTGGGTCTATACTATTAGAGCAGTGCACGATTCCATGCAATCAACTTAATTTGAATTAATGGGAAAATGTTGAAGTCTTTCACAAGTGATTTGTTAAATTATTGTAAAAAGCAAGACACCAAAAGCTATATATGGTAAATCCTTGCACTGTTAACACACAAAGCTGTATATGGTAAAGCCTTGCACACAGTTAACACACAGAAAGCTATTTATGGTAAAGCCTTGCACACAGTTAACACACAGAAAGCTATTTATGTTTAAGCCTTGCACACAGTTAACACACAGAAAGCTATTTATGGTAAAGCCTTGCACACAGTTAACACAGAAAGCTATTTATGGTAATGTCTTGGACACAGTTAACACACAGAAAGCTATTTATGGTAATGTCTTGGACACAGTTAACACACAGAAAGCTATTTATGGTAAAGCCTTGCACACAGTTAGCACACAGAAAGCTATTTATGGTAAAGCCTTGCACACAGTTAACACACAGAAAGCTGTATATGTGTAACGTAATTGAGCCCTTTGAGACTGGGCAGGGTTCTAAGAAATAACAAACACGTTCGTGAGTGACAATGACAATATATTAAACACTCACACTAATGACACGAGAATAACAAACACAAAGGCATATAATATATGAATTGAAAACAAATAGGAAATAGGATTTGACTACTATATCAAACTAATGTAGTCAAATACTTGTTACAAACTTCATATAAATTTCATGGAGTCAAATACTTGTTACAAACTTCATATAAATTTCATGGAGTCAAATACTTGTTACAAATTTTATATAAACTTCATGTAGTCAAATACTTGTTGCAAACTTCATGTATTCACATGTAGTCAAACACTACTGTTATTACAAAAATGCATGTAATCAAACACTACTGTTATTGCAAAATGCATGTAGTCAAACACTACTGTTATTACAGAAATGCATGTAGTAAAACACTACTGTTATCACAAAGTCGATATCACCACATGTGTATCTCCATGACTCGGCCTGCTTTCTGGCACGGTCACTCTACCCTCCAGACTTGTACCTACACGTTGGCACTGAACTGGTGGTTTAAACTCGTAATGGTGCAGACGTTCTAATATTCACAAGCCCATCCAGCTATTCATGCCCAGCAAGCTGAATATGGAAAAGAAACAACTTACCCAATAGTCTGCTTTAATTGTAACTGCTTTAATTGTAACTACTGCAAAATATGGAATGGTTACGAATGGGTCAATATAACCCACCTGAAATATGACGTAGGAATGGTATGCAATTAAAATAAGAATACGATATACTAAGACATTAATACATACATAGTATGTTTCAACATTAGTCATAGTAGCGACCAGATAAAATTACCATCTCGCTACCATGTGGTAAATTTTTGTACAAAGCAAACACAGAGAAAGCTGTATGTGGTAAATCCTTGTACAAAGCAAACACAGAGAAAGCTATATGTGGTAAATCTTTGTACAAAGCAAACCCAGAGAATTCTATATGTGGTAAATCCTTGTACAAAGCAAACACAGAGAAAGCTATATGTGGTAAATCTTTGTACAAAGCAAACACAGAGAAAGCTATATGTGGTAAATCCTTGTACAAAGCAAACACAGAGAAAGCTATATGTGGTAAATCCTTGTACAAAGCAAACACAGAGAAAGCTATATGTGGTAAATCTTTGTACAAAGCAAACACAGAGAAAGCTATATGTGGTAAATCTTTGTACAAAGCAAACACAGAGAAAGCTATATGTGGTAAATTCTTGTACAAAGCAGACACAGAGAAAGCTATATGTGGTAAATCCTTGTACAAAGCAAACACAGAGAAAGCTAAATGTGGTAAATCCTTGTACAAAGCAAACACAGAGAAAGCTATATGTGGTAAGTGTGTTTATGCACCAAACACACTCAGCTACATGGTAAATGCTTGCACACAGTAAATACACAGAAAGCAATATGTGGTCTGATTATTGACTGCCATGTACATCAATTATCAAATACTTACAAATTGACAATTACTCAATAGTACATTCAAACCAGATGTTTGAGCATGGTTGTTAGTCAACCACCTTAAACCAGCCTGATCAATTTATAATGTTGAACACAATGACTGTCTTAAGTTTTTGTGTTCGATTTGAGAATAATATCAGAGTAAATGAATATTTTCCATTACACTCATTTGCATTAATAGTGTTGATTTGAGATTAGTATTAGTGATGCAACTGTCCACAAGGTCACAACTTTCAGTAGCAGTTTAGTCTACCATCAGGATGCAACATATTTGCTTGTTTTAGACCCGGGTAGTTTGAGATTGCAGTCTTAAGGCCACCTTTCAAGGAAAAGGATATCTTTTGAATACAACTAGTTTTGTGTTAGTGGCTTATCATCTGCTGTCTTCAGTATTCTTTCTCTAAATGTTGCATATTTCAGTATTCTTTATCTAACTTTTATGTATTTCAGTATTATTTCTCTAACAGTGGCCCTGAGTGGTCCAAAGCGCTCTCCATTACAGTCACTGCCATCTCACCTCTGTCTACGTGAGTTCGAGTCTCAGATTTGGCCAGTGTGGGTATGTGAGAAAGCTTGCTAGTAGCTTCTTGTGGGTTGGTGGTTCTTTCCAGGGTTTTCCCAGGTTCTTCCTCCACCAATACTGTCCCCCACATGTATAGCCTAATGTGTGCTGAAAAATGGTGTTAAAACTCTAAAACAACAACAACATTTCTCTAACTGTTGTATTTGTTGCTATTCTTTCTCATGAATGTTGTATATTTCAGTATTCCTTCTGTTTTATATTTCAGTATTTTTTCTCTAAATGTTTCATATTTCAGTTATCGTTTTCAAACTTTTGTACATTTAAATTGTCCTTTTCTGACTGTTGTGTATTAAGTATTCTTTCTCTGTTTTATATTTCAGTTTTATTTCTCTAACTGTTGCATATTTCCTTATTCTTTCTTGGTTTTATATTTCAATATTCTTTCTCAAAATGTTGTATATTTGAGTACTTAATCTTTGGGACAGGTAGGCTGGTAGAATGTTTCCTGTTTTTAGTATTCTTACTCTTTTATATTTCAGTACTTAACACAAAGGTGGGTGTCCTGGCAGAATATTTCCTGTTTTCAGTATTCTTTCTAATTGATGTATATTTCAGTATTCTCTTTAAATGTGTCATTTAATTTTATTCTTAATAATGCATGGCACAGTCAATAGTTGTATATGTTGCTGTATATATACTTTTATTTTATAATGTTTTTTACTGTATATTTTAATTATGGACTTTGAAGCCTGAAATAAAGAATTCTTATCTTATCTTATCTTTTTCTAACTTTTGTACATGTAAGTATTCTTTCTCTGACTGTTGTATATTTCAGTATTCTTTCTCAGTTTAATATTTCTTTATTCTTTCTCTAACTGTTGCATATTTCTGTATTTTGTTCTCTAACTTTTGTACATTCCACTGTTCTTTCTCTAACTGTTTCATGTTTCAATATTCTTTTTCTAACTTTTGTACATTTCACTCTTCTTTCTCTAACTGTTGCATATACAGTATTTTTTTTCTAACATTTGTACATTTCACTCTTCTTTCTCTAACTGTTTCATGTTTCAATATTCTTTTTCTCACTTTTGTACATTTCACTGTTCTGTCTCTAACTGTTTCATGTTTCAGTATTCTTTTTCTAACTTTTGTACATTTCACTGTTTTTTCTCTAACTGTTGTATATTGCAGTATTCTTTCTGTTGTATATTTCAGAATTCTTTCTGTTTACATTTCACTGTTCTTTCTCAAACTGTTGTACATTTTAGTACTTAATCTCAGGGACAGGCGGGCTGGTAGAATGTTTCCTGTTTTTTAAATTCTTACTCTGTTTTATATTTTAGTACTTAACACAAAGGTGGGTGTCCTGGCAGAATATTTCCTGTTTTCAGTATTCTTTTCTGATTGTTGTATATTTCAGTACTTAAACTCAGGGGCAGGTGGGCTGGCTGGCTGTTTTCTTCATGAGAAACATTTTTACAGTGATTTACCCCAACTTAGAGGATGGTGGGGTCACAAAATGGAGACTAGGTTCAAGATGGACAGGAGTAAGTTTAAACAACACAGAAAATGAGTTGACCAATCACAACTGGCTTTTTTTAAAACCTCTTTTGCATTAAAGGTCACTGCAAGCTACAGTTTGTGAAATGTTGTTGCACTTACTTATAGGCTTTGTTGTTGTTTTAGGGTTAAATGCCATTTTTCAGCACACGATAGGCTATACATGGTGGCCAGTATTATTGGTGGAGGAAGAACCTGGGAAAACCCCCGGAAAGAACCACCGACCCACGAGAAGCTACTGGTAAGCTTTCTTACATAACTACATTAGCCGAATGTTAGACTCAAACCCATGCAGACAGAGGTGAGATGTCAGTGATCCGTAATGGAAAGCGCTTTATACCACTCGGCCACTCGAGGGTCCCTCACTAATAGGCATTAATACACAAAGTTGTATACAATTTCAGCAAAACACACAATAATGTTGACCCAGATGCTCAATGATTTGAACATGGTATGTGAGGTTGATGGATGGAAGAAGGTAGACAGATAAGAGTAAGACCATATCCTTCTGTCATTGCTTTATACAATTAATATTTAAACTTTATTATTCTTTGTTCCCTATTGTATTTTACATTCTTGCAAATTAAATTTCGTACTGTCAGGAGCTCATTTCAGATTTGGAAGAAATTAGCAAATCCCAAGGAAATCCAGTTACCTGGGATGAACACTACATATTCTGTTATGACTCTCTGGTCATAAACTAAGAACAGAAAGAAGCTAGATAAAATCAATATACAAATGTAATTATAAAAAAAATAAAACTTTCAGAAAATTTATAGCAGTTTGAATTAAAATTCCAAATAATATTAATAATTGTATTAAAAGTCCAAATAATATTAATAATTGAATTAAAATTCCAAATAATATTAATAATTGTATTAAAAGTCCAAATAATATTAATAATTGTATTAAAAGTCCAAATAATATTAATAATTGTATTAAAAGTCCAAATAATATTAATAATTGAATTAAAATTCCAAATAATATTAATAATTGTATTAAAAGTCCAAATAATATTAATAATTGTATTATACAAATCCAAATAATATTAATAATTGAATTAAAATTCCAAATAATATTAATAATTGTATTAAAAGTCCAAATAATATAAATAATTGTATTAAAAGTCCAAATAATATTAATAATTGAATTAAAATTCCAAATAATATTGATAATTGTATTAAAAGTCCAAATAATATTAATAATTGTATTAAAAGTCCAAATAATATTAATAATTGTATTAAAAGTCCAAATAATATTAATAATTGAATTAAAAGTCCAAATAATATTAAAAATTGTATTAAAAGTCCAAATAATATTAATAATTGTATTAAAAGTCCAAAAGTGTATGGTGTTCTGAATGAATTCCATGTCTGTAGAAAGCTTAATCAAGGTTTAAAAAAGTATATATTTTTTTTATTGAACCAGTATCAAGTATTTGTTGATCAATGTTTTATCAAATGAAGAAAATACTCCCAGCAAGGTTTTTGTCTTGTCGTTTGCTCCATCATGTCCGTTATAGTGGCATATAGTGTTAACCTTATCTATCCATCTGTCCATCCATCCATTACACTTTAGTTAATGTTTGGGGTTAGGTTAAATATGGCAGTTTGGTCAGGCTTCCTTGTTCATGAACACATTTCTAGTTTCACTATTAATGAAGATGTATGTACACTTTCTAAATCACATCAGTAAGAAATTTCCAATTGTCATCAGCCAAAATAGTGTTGAATTATTGCGTAATTAACACAGTCTGTTTTAGCCACTTAAGCCACAACCAGCTGACATACTAAGGGCTGTTCTTTTTAGTCATACATGGTACCCAGTAAAGGCAGTTTAAAAAAAATAAATATGTCGGGGTACATTAATGTTTATAAAGTTAAATTAAATGATAAGATTATTCTAAGGGGGCCCTGAGTGGCTGAGTGGTCTAAAGTGCTTTCTGTTACAGATCACTGCCATTTCACCTCTGTCTGCGTCGGTTCGAGTCGCAGATTTGGCCAATGTGTGTATGTGAGAAAGCTTGCCAGTAGCTTCTTGAGGGTCAGTGGTTCTTTCGGGGGGGGGGGGGGGGCCTGGTTATTCCTTCACCATTAATACTGGCTGCCATGTATAGCCTATCTTGTGCTGAAAAATGGCATTAAACCCAACAACAACAAAAACAACAGATTATTCTAAATTGCATCATACGATGGGTACCCCACATCAAAAGTGCCTTTCCTGGGTCTAGGGTATGGAACAGCTTTCAATTGGTTACAGTAAAAAGATGACATATTTGTGGTATGGGGGGACTCTTTTCTTTTAAAACATCATATAGGTATGTCTTTTAAAATGCGCACATTGCCTTTCATGTAGAGGGTCATAATCTCAGAACTACACATCACATTTGTATATGTAACCTTGTACATGTGTTATTATCTGTCAAAGAAATCCAGTTTTTGATTTCATGGTTTTTTTTGTCTTTAATTTCAAGGTTGCTGTTGATAAAAAAAAAAATTGGTTTTTGTATTTCAAACAAGACCAGAACTACAATTTTCATTAATGAATTTCAGTGACAATTGGTACATAACATATTTTATAATCATTTTAAATAGAGAATATTAGCAATATTGAAGTTGGTTTCTTTAGGTTCAAGGCCAGTGTTATTACAAATACATTTTGCCCATGCTTTTCATTTCAGGATAATAACTGAAATTCTTCATGACTGACTTTAAGAAAACTTAGTACATGTGTACTCTAACTATGCTCCAGAAAACACATTCAAGTAACTAATAGATGTTGGTATTGTGCCTTTTGCAGTACTACTGATTTCTCTTTCAGATTGGGAACCCTATGTAGGTGCCTACAGATACCGCATCAGCAACACTCCTGGTTTTCTCTGCCCATCACTAAAGGCCAGCCTTGAGGTAAAACCAGCAAGCATGGCATGCTTTCCATACAAAATATGTCAACCCACATGATTGGGGCAAGAATTTCACGACTTTTTCAGCACTTCATGAATTCACGTCGCATGCAGAAAATAATGAATTCCTCAATTCTAATTCTCAATTATTTAAAATGTTTAATAAAATAACCGATTGCCTGTTAAGCGCTAATCATGGTATCGGCAGTTGTGATATTAGTGAACTATAGCTGATTGGTATGGTTGTCCCAGTAGCAAGCATTTGAATGTATTTTATTCTCTATATATAATAATAGTTTTATAAATGATTTTAAGAGAAACTGTGGACTTGCCAGAATTTTGTTCCGTGCATGCACCACCAAAGCTGATTTGAATTACCTTGAAAATGTCTTCACCACCAAGGAAAAATATAGTCTGAGTTTCCTCTGACCCTTTTTACCCCATTTTTTCTTTGGAAATTTGCTTATTGTCCATATCATGTAGGTTGTGAGATTTGTATAGTCATGTGGCTTGGACTGAAAATAGCCGGATCCAGGTTAACTTTCAGCAACGAAGTACTTTCGTCTCATCTGTCAGTTGATTAAAGACATGACGAATGCTATGATTACAATTTGCCTCTCAATTTGGTGCAGGTATATCCTGATGAAAGGTGGTTTAAGTTTGCTGGGCCAGCTAGTAAGAGGCTACCTCGTACCGACTCCAAATGGTGTTGGTGAATTCCAACTTTTTTTAAATAGGGAATGGAGTCCGACCCTACACCCGAACATAAATGATCCGATATAAAAATGGTGTGGCAAGGATCAGAGGAATCTCGGAATAGTAAAAAGAAATATATTGCACAAAAAGTAAGGTTTAGTTTGGAATATATAAAATATTTGCAGTGCATTCAGCCATCAAAAACCAATCTACATCATGCTCTTTGCACGCAGTGTGCCACAAATGTTAGCATTGGGAATGGTGGCAGAGACGATGTGAGGAAGCACATTGGTAGTTAAACGCATATAAAGGTTGGGAAAATTAATATTCTTTAGAATATTTTAAGCCATTGCTGGAAGAACTACAGGGTACCAATGTTGCAGCATTGTTTGTGAGTTTTCAGGTTGAACATAATCTACCTTTACCAGCTGGAGACCATGCTAAACATTTGTTCTGACAAATATTCTCGAACTCGAGGATCACTTCATGAATTCATGTTAAAATTCACTAATTTTTATCACCATTTTCACTAGTTGTGAGCCTAGAGGATTGGCGGCTATGCATGTAGATCATATGGATGGGGAAACATATCTTTTTATCTTTTTATCTGTTTTATGAAAAATGTTTTTCAAGTCGGACATGCATCAAAGATTCAAATTGATACTTTAACCTTTAACACTATGAATAATAAAGTTCATATTATAAACTAACAGATATTATGTCAATCTTCAAATCGATGTATGTATAAATATGTATGTATTTTGTCATACTGATATGCGGCATAGGTGTATTGTTTGACCCCAAGTCACAGGGAATGATGTACCATCATATAGATGAAGATGAGATGCTAGATTCTGCGGAACAGTTGACACATGCAGCACATATACCATAAAAAATCGGACAATTTTGATTAAATTGTCTGTGTATTTTCATTGATTGAAATTTAATCAGAAAATTGATAGAATACATTCCCTGATCATACTAACATTAATTCATGCATGGGTATTTCATCTGTATTATATTGACAAAGGGCAATAACTCTTGATGATGACCTTACTTTGCAACTGCTGGGTGTCACTGGTTTTTAAACTTCCCCTTTCAACCTTACATGGTATAGAATAAGCCTCCCATTAAATTCAGGTCATGTTGTATTAAATTCAATCCATCCATTTAAAATTGGTGGATTCAAAAGTGTTTTTATACTGATAGTATACATTGTTTTTAATTTCATATTTTGGAAAATTTATCCACTTTCTTGGAGTTTGTCAATCAAGACTACCAGGTACATGTTATCATTACCAGCAGCATAGGTGTCAAATAGACAGCAGCACATTTCATGAGCTCAGTCCAGATTTTACCTTTTCCATATTTTGCTTTCAAAAATACAGATATGGTGCCAATGCTGTGGGATTTAGTTAAATGAATTCTTGGTCATCTATTTTGTGAGTGATTTCAATCAAGCAATACTCAGGTAGTTTTAATGGTTAAATGCTAACATCTTTTATGATTGATATCCACTGGAGTTGTTTGCATGAATTGTTTCCATGACAACAAACTGATTCATTGATCACCCATAACAGAACTTTATAGAGCTTAACAAGCAGTGAGTTTATGAACGTGACACAGATGATAATCAATTTCTTAACAATTAGATCATCTGCTGTAGTCAGTAGAGGAAAGCTCTTATGTTCTGATGTGAACAAAAGATGTCACACACCCGCACCTCATGCACAGCACATAGAACTGGTGAAAAAGAGAAGAAATGGAATCAGTATTCTAAGACTTGTTGTTGAGTACCTACAGCTTGTTAAGGAAATACCAACAAGATAATCGATTTACTAATGAAAATGGTTGCATAGGTTAAACTGTATTCTTCAAAGGCTGCAACTTTGGCTGAATATAGACTGGCAAAAAATGAGGTCCTACAACATACATATCCTTGGGACAACATGACGGAATTGTGGAAAATTATGTTCATATATCAAGAAGACCAGATCGTTCATTTTTTTCAATGGTACAAAATTGCAGTGGATCTCTCATTACAAACAGAAGATTGTGAGAGGGGTGTTTCTTTGCAATGATGAAGACAATGACTGCCTCTGCTAATCTTGACTTCATACATTTTGCTCACCATTGCTACTTAAAGATCGAAGAAGTCAGGAGGAAGACATACTCCTTTAACCTTTAACCTTTATCTTTGTTTAGAAATCCAGTGTTGGGGCCCCAGTTGGCCTAGTGTTCAAAATGCTTACCTTTACTGATCAATTCCATCTCACCTCCACGTGGATTTGAGTCTCGATCTTGGTCTATGTGAGAAAGCTTGCTAGTAGCTTCCTGTGGGTCAGTAGTTCTTCCCTGATCTTTCCTGGATGATTCCTCCACCAGTTATACTGACCACCATGTATAGCTTATCATGTGCTGAAAATGGCATTAAATCCACAACATCAATAAAATCCACCATCCATGCCACAACCGATGAATGTATGGCAAGTGAAGTGAAAGGAATCTCCAAGCCTCCCACCTCCCACCACTGATTTAACACCTCATCATCTGTAGACAGCTTACCAGTCTCCAGCTTTGGATCAGCCAATTCCTGCATAATGGATGGATGATTTTGGTGTACATTTTTTTGTTGGTTTTGTTTTTGCACCATCTTCTTTCTTCCTCTCATTTTCTATTCTATTTACCATTCAATCAGGGGAAGGACTAGACGCTTTAGTTGGAGATACAGTTGCTCATCAACCAATGGAAAGTGTAAATTGTTAAAGAAATAACATCGCAGGGGTTCTATTCATGGCAGTTCCTTATCACAACTTGACTTGAGTCAAATCAAGGAATTCATTTTCTGCCATGTCTCAAAATGGAGACTGCAAGATCCATCTGAGTCTTCTGAAGGGATAATTGCACAATCAGTCTTGATCTCAGTGCATGACTACTTTATGTCTCTATTCATCTGGCATGGGGACCTGGGGAATGGTCTCTATACATCAACCTCATTGAAATGAAAGTTATCATCTTTCAGCTCTGGAAGGAATAACTCACTTGGTAATGGCAACTTACCTCATCAAACATTGGGCACCAAATCACCCGAGCCATGCTTACTGGTTTGGCAGTTTCATCACTGGTGTTATCCAATTCAGATTGATGTGCAGATCAGACACATTCTTGGTAGTCTGAATGTTCTGGTTGGTGTTCTCTACAGACAGGATCAGGATATTTACATGGAATGGTCCTTTTGTCCATAGGTTTTTCATCAAATTTGCATGCTCTTTGGGCATTCAGTGATTTGCCAGTTTGCAACGGGTTAGGACCACAGGCTCTCAATCTTTGTTTCAGTGCTCCCAGACACAGAAGCTTTGATTCTGAATTCACTGTCAAGCAGTTGGGATGGAGTATGGGCTAGTGATAGAACTACTAGAAAAATTACAGCCAAACCACACTTTCTCAAACATCCACAGTAGCAGGTGTTCCACCCAGTCCCACATGGTCTTCTCTTTATTCTTCAGATGATTTAGATTTCAATTGTTTAAACAATCTAGATAGCAAGAAGGTTTATGAGAGAAAGTTGTGTGTTTTCAGAGACAGGCATCAAATCAGTAACACCATTTGAGTGCCTTGATACCTCAACTAGAAATTTGGCTGTATGATGAGAAAATGTTGTGGCAGTAATTTCAAATCGAAGACTACTGTTCCATGATATCGGACATATTCAGGCATTATAACAGGAGAGATACGAGTCAATAAGGATCCATTAGACCTGTTATCGGACATATTCAGGCATTGTAACAGGAGAGATACGAGTCAATAAGGATCCATTAGACCTGTTATCGGACATATTCAGGAGAGATACTTGTCATAATAAGGATCCATTAGACCTGTTAGCTAATTTCACAATGCAATCTGTCCAGGATCTTAACTTGGCCCAGGCCATTAGCCCACATCTTGCTGAAGCTCATCATACAAAATCTGTCCCATATAGCTTTAGCATTGGCATGCAATGTAAATGAGTTAGATGCTCCTCTATTCAGCCTGAACTATCTTTAGTTCAGATCAGATAGTTTGTTGATTCTCCTGTATCCAAGTACTGGTGATCCTCCTGTATCAAAGTACTGGTGATCCTCGTGTATCCAAGTACTGGTGATCCTCGTGTATCCAAGCTTTGCATCCAAGTACCGGTTACCATCAGAGGGTATTCATAGAGTTGTCATACATTCTAATTGGTAGGTTGTGAAAAGCAGCTTTGAAAGATTCTGTCCATGCCCTGAATTACTACATGCAGCATACAGAGACAATATGTAGCAATCATAATTGGCTCTTATCTCCTTGACAGCAAGAAAGCAGGATATCACATCTCATGGTTTATTTTCATGGGTCAAAAATGCTCAGCATGCTTTTCATCTCAGGAGATGAGAGTGATCTCTGTGAGCCTCACTTTACATTGCATTATTTTGATAGCGACATCATATAAGCTGCTGGCTGGCGTTATCCTTATCAAGTTTCTTTTTTATAAATCTCAGATGACGGACATATATGCATAATGTTAATGTGATCCAGAAAGTATTCTCAGAAAACATAATTCACAAAATAAATTGTTTTCTTATAGATTCATTAATGTTTTTTGTCCTTAATAACTTTCATTCGCCACACATATTATGGGATACATAGCAAGGAACAAATTTCCTGGCTAGCAAAGACACTTTTAGAACATCTGAGTAGAGGATGGCTATGTTAATGGTATTACACACACACACACACACACACACACACACACACACACACACACACACACACAGCATGTGATCCACTCTGTTCTATCTTCCCAGATCCTAGGCAACAGTTGAGAGTGTATTTCATGGTAGTACCTGAACTCTTTGGTGACGGGGCTGAGTAGATCAACTTTGTACATGCATGTAAATTTTTGTACATTCTCAGTGCTTTTCTTAGAAATCAAATTTCCCCAATCCATGTGAAAAATGAGGGAATTTTTGAACATAAGAGGTATTTAGGGAAGGAAAATATTAAATATGAGTAAGGCTTGAAAATGTTCTGAAAAGTTTTGTGCATTCCGTTTAGTTTTTGGTGCCATAACATTTTATCATGAATCTCACAATCATGCATTATAGAATTGACCAGGCATTCATGGCTTTTTTGTATGCTTAGTATATAACCACACATATTTTTTTCTGCATCAGGTTGACCTACTGTTATATCTCAAATATCAGCACACGATAGGCTATACATGGCGGCCAGTATTATTGGTGGAGGAAGAACCCGGGAAAAACCCCAGAAAGAACCACCGACCCACAAGAAGCTGCTGGCAAGCTTTCTCACATAACTACATTAGCCAAATCTAGACTCGAACCCACACAGACTTTGATGAGATGGCAGTGATCCGTAACAGAGAGCACTTTAGACCATTCAGCCACTCTGGGCCCCTGACATGCACTGAGGTTGCATCCTTGAATGCATTTTACACAACTAGGAACATTACTTAGAATTAGAACATGTGTTTTAATTTTCAAATCTTTTGACTTAATACCACCAAAGGTGCATCTTACACCAAAACTGGGTTGCCTGGGGATTATGGAATATTTGTTTTAAAAAATCTACTGGCTAGAATCCATGGAAGCTGGAATATCTTGTTACCTCTTCTTTATTTACTATTATTGTTTAATAGAGAAAATAATCACTTCAAATATTATTTCAGATATTCAATAAAACTTCCATGTCTGCCTTGAGGAAGAAATCAGGTCTTTTAACAGCATATTTGGAAGCTCTAATTAGCCGGAAGTATGGAATGCATAAGATAGCTGGTGATGGTGATAACAACTCTCACGTCTGTGTGAACATTTTAACTCCCACTGATCCTAATCAAAGAGGTGCACAACTTTCACTCTCCTTTTCCATCGATATCACTCAGGTGTTTGCCGAACTGCAGAAGAGAGGAGTGGTGGTATGTTCTGTTTATTTTCTAACAGCTCTGTCATTGTGAAATATTATATATATTTTCTAATTATGAAAGGGTTTTTCTCATCAAATACATTATCTGATCACACTACAACTAGGAATTACATTACCACCAGAATCCAGTCATTCCAGAAAGATGAGAAAATGTCTTTCCATCTATACATCATAAAAATTCATTACACTAAGGGAAGTAACATTTACTTATTAACTCCCTTAGTTCTCAGCAGGTGTCCAAACTTTAGCTTGCAACTGTCAAGTAATATTAAGATTCTGTTGCAATTTATAAATTGTTTTGACCATCTAACATATTTGAGTGTTTTTGCAACTCAGAATATTGATTTACCTGGTGTATACAACATTTGTGTTGTTTTATGCTGAATCAGAATTGTTATAGTCTATCCCCACCACGGCAAAGATAGAAAAAGTAATTACTTTTTACTCGATTACAGGTACAGCAAGTGTTTACACTCTAGTTACATTGGAATCATGTTTGCTGTGCATACTAAAACAAATTCTGCCTCTGACGTTGTCATCTAATGAATTAGAGGAAATTGATTATTGTTGAAGCAGGATTAACATCTGACTTTGCTAGTTATATATCATTCATTGTACACTGTCCATCCTGCCAATGGAAAGGATCAAAATACTTTTGTTGCAAAGAATAGATTACTACTGATAGGCAACCAATGAATAAGTATTTGTCCTCACTCCCTGGTCAACCGGTTGAGAGAGACAGAGCCATGGTTTTCAGATTCCATCTGAAGCCAATGGAGAATAAATGTAACATGTATCAAAGGCTTTTCCTAAAGGCAGGAAAGCAAATCAAACCCCACAAGTGCTGGTATCTTGGCACAAGTTATTATTAATATTAAATTGTTCGTAGACTCGAACAGGAGCAGGTTTTAATTGTGAATGTTTTAGTATATGATATATGAGAGATTTCCATGAGCCTGGCTTTCAGATGTAATATCTCAGTTTTAGACATGGTCTTAATTTTTAATCTATATTTTTTAAATGACTGACTTTTGCAATTTTAGTTTCCTATTTTTCTTGGACTTTGTTTATTAGTGACCAGTTGTACAGTTAAGTAAAATGCACATAATCAAGGCAAATGAAATTTGAAAAGGTATTTTTCATTGCATATGTATATAAACTTTAGGACATGATTGCATAAACAACTAAAATAAACAAAGATGCTGAGCATTTCAATTCAGCATGAACACTAAAACTAAAAATCCCATTGAGTTAGAGTTTCTTAAAAGGACATACAGATAATGACCATTTTTACTTAGGTTTACCGCTCCAGTGGCCTAGTGGTTAGAGCATTTGCCGTGGAAGTGGTAGGTCGTGGGTTCGATCCCTGACTGAGTCATACCAAAAGACTTACAAGAATGGTACTAACAGCTGCCTCGCTTGGCACTCAGCATTAAGAGTTTAGTGTTAGGACTGGTCGGCCTGGTGTCAGGATAATATGACTGGGTGGGACATCATGCTACATGTCTGCGGCATGATGCCTCAGTGATAGACATGACCATGAACTGCCTCACTGCAGACATCGTAGCGATATGACTGAAAAATTTCTAAAGCTACGTTAAAAATTCTAATCAAACAAACAAACAAACAAACAAATACTTAGGTTGCAATTAATGTAAACTTTACTGTACATTTCAGTGTGATGAAAGGAAACCCAGTGTGATCCGTATTGCCCCAGCTCCACTGTACTGTTCCTTTGAAGACGTTCATAGATTTATGAAATATCTGGATGAGGCGTTGCAAGCTTTAAACAAGTGATACACAATGTGATATAAATTATTGAACCCACCGGTAGACATAACCTTTGTCTGGAGAATACAGAAACAGTTTAATCATCAGAGGATTTCATTTCTTGGCCAATATGGTGGGAGTCCAGTCACGTAAACAATCTGGACAAAAACTTCCATGAATATAATCCATATACATTACGCTTTTGGCATAATCATTACGCTTTACGTATAATCCGTATTTTACATTAACTGTCGGATACCTAACCAGAACAAAGTAAACAGTAATAAATTCTCCTGTATTTTTATTTAAGACAGAAATGAATTAAAAAGAGGTGTATATTTCATGGTTGTGAATGTTATTTTGACATGAAAAATTAAAAATAAGGGTGTCTACATTGTTTGCAAGATGCAATGTGACTTTATACTGAATAGTTCTTTGCTGAAACATTATCTCAGACTATTTAAATTAATAAACACTGCTTTCTTTGCATCAGGGTATTCTTCAGGGAGGAAAATAATTCATGTTTCAACTTATTAAATGTCTAATAATCAATATCAAATGTTATGAACGATTTTTTTTCTTTATCATTTTTTTTCTTTTACGTATGTGTGTGGAAACCATTACTGGTTTTATTTTGAATCACCAGGTTGAAACCAAATTTTTTTTATACTAAAATATTTTTTTGTTTCCATGGTATTCTATGCATGAATTAATCTTCGTGAACCGTTACAATCAAATTTGCTTTAGACTCGTCAAAAACTCCAAAAGGTAAGAGGTCATTAGTGAGAACAGTTCGAAGATATTGTAGCATTACATGCTGAAATATAACAGAATTTTAGGCACATGTGGTGTTTGCTGCAGGTTCAAGAGTTTTATTTTTCCAAAAATGAGGGGATAATTCAGGAAATGTTTTGAAAAGCAGACCTGCCAACTCTTACAATTTTGCTGTAAGTTGTATAAAAATTACCCTTAGAATATGGCATACTAGCAAAAAGTAAAGAAAAATGATCATTGCTGAAAAATCTGGATAATTGATTCATCTCTGTTTTATTTGGATCCAGGTTTCGTCTCAGAATTTGTGAAATTAGTCATAAACTAGACTAACTTTACAGCAGCACCCCAGACACTTTAAACTGCACCTATTTGTTCCTGTGTGGCATCTGCATTTAAAAATGGCATCCAGAAAGCAATGCATGTTTAAGACGAAAGGGAAAAAAAGCTTCTAGAAAAGTGTAAATAATCAACACAAAAGAATAAAATAGAGTTTTCAGATGCGTGTGAATAAAAGCTGGAAAGGACAATTACGTTTATTGGACATCACATGTCATGGCAGGAGATACGATTGCTATGATCATGTGAAATGGAAAATAGTTTCCAAGAATTATGTCAAGTTGAGAGATAATAAGTCATTTAGCTGCATAGGGTTTGGAACTAGATTTTGTGCAACTATACTATGGTTAAATCAAGACTACATGTACTTTACAAACTCTTCAGTTGAATCTAATTTTATTATTGATGCGTCATACTGTTAGTTACATTTTGCAGCTTTACAATAGCAGTTATTGATATTTTGTTACACCTCACTGAAAACTGGTCAATCTTAGAGAAAAGAAGGAACAGACTCGTCAGGGTTGGCAGGTCTGGAAAAAGCATATGATGGTGAATGGGAATTATTTGAAAAGTTTGGAAAAATCAGGGAATCAGTCTGAGACGTTAAAAGTTTGGGAATCACTCTGAGATGTTAAAAATCAGGGAATCAGTCTGAGATGTTCAGAATAGGAAGCATGCAAAGGAAAGTATTGTTACAATTGGTTCAGTGAGAAATGGCTTGAATTACTCCTATAGATTTTTTACTACTTGTAGTTAATTTCAAATCATCTTTTTATTAGAAACGTGAGAGATATTTTAAACCAAGCTTAATGACGAAAACTGACACAGAATGCTTGACAGATTATCTCTTGAGTGAAGTAGTTTTCAGTAGATTGTTCTAACTGAACTTAAGTTTTGTCATTTGTAGTTCTGTATTTTATGCCGTTTTGTGGCATTTCATTATTTCACCTATGATGATCTCAGGGAATCAATAAATTCATTGAACAAGTGGGTATTAGCTTTGTATATGACATTACAAATAAGTGGGGATCTGCCTATCATAGGACATTACTAACAGGCAGGTATGTGCCTATTATAGGACATTACTAAGAAGTGGGGATCTACTTGTAGGACATTACAAATAAGTGGGGATCTGCCTGTTATAGGACATTACTAACAAGCGGGGATCTGCCTATTATAAGACATACCTAATAAGTGCGAATCTTCATTACTAACACAAACATTTGCTTAATCAAGATTCTTATCAGGGCTGTTTCATTTAAACGTACAGGGATGGAAGTTTATTTTTTTATGTCAGGTACTTTGATTGCACAGAGTTCATATAAAAAGGAAAAGAAAATTATAAATTGCGTCTAAAGGTGAGTAACCCACATTAAAAGTGCTTTCCCTGGGTCCCAGGTGTGTTTTACTGGAACAGTCCTACACAGATTTTACGGATTGTCATTGGAGAAATATACTCAATTTTATTAGAGTGTTTAAATATGCCACAGTAAAAAGTCTCATGTTGCCCATGATATTGTCATGTAGGATATTCAGTAGTTTTCATAACTTTAGAAAATTAATTGAAAAGAAAAATAATATGAAAGAGAGTTATCAGAAAATAAAAGTAATAACAATGGGAACATAAAAAATGCAAAAATAATGAAACTTGTTTTACAGACAGTCTGATTCATTTAAGCAAGTCTTCCATGTTTAAATGATTAATCTTCCATGTTTAAATGATATTTTTATAAGCATAATGTTTTTGCAAGTTTGGTGTTCAGTGTAAAAAGTCAGGAAAATATGACAAATAACCTTCCAGCTGAGTGATTTCAGATAGTGACTCTCATAGGTCGAAAATTTTGAGTGTATCATTATGAAATTGAGTGTATCATTATGAAATTGAGTGTATCCTTATGAAATTGGATTGACAGTGAGTGCTTGCATAAAATAATATATATTGAATGTCATCTCTAATAATATTACTTGAAATACTCATTTTTTAAAAATGTTTTGTTCAAAGTCAATTCAAATTTTTTAAGATGTCTCAAAATAATAAAACAGTATTAAATGTATGATGTAGTGGCAGATAGTATTTACACACAATGACAAATGATAAGAGATTTCTGCTTCTACAATTGGGACACATTCCAAAGCAAAAAGCACATAATAAACACGCTGACTGATGACCTGAAGAAATTTCTTTTGCGCAATGTAGAGGATTGTAATGTATGTGTTTACCAATGCATAGGATGACCTTTTCAGCCACAACACAGATGGTGATATAATGTTTCCATGTATCTACTAATGTGAATGAGGACTTTTGTCCCACTACACAATTAGGGAATAAGGTTAACATGTATATACATTGTAAAAGAGGACTTTGTTACCCACTGCAAACAGACAATGGGTGATGGTAATAATAAGATCAACATGCAGATTTTAGTATGAAAGATAACTTTTTTGTTCCTATGCATAGGTGCTTGATATGTGGTTTACATGTATATACTTATCAAAATATGAGTTTACATGTATATACTAATGTGAAAAATCTTGGTCACTCTTGAAAGTACTAAATTTGTCGTCCATTTGCATAAATGTACGTTATTTACTTTTTTCAAACACATATCGATATATAAGCAGATGATATTATTTTGTAATAAATGTTGGAAAAGAGGGGTACAATTTTTATAACTGTATACAATTAACAATCAGTGAACTTTTTAACGAATGAAAATCCAATATCAATTCAGCATCCACAATCACATATTGAAAGAAATGTTACAATACTGTGTAAATATTTATTAGTGGAATAGTGGAATACTCAAACTATTACACACAAATTTTGTATGATAATTATATTAACTTGCTAGGCATAGTGGCTCTCTTTTTAAGGAGGAACATTTAGCTGGAGTTGCTACATCCTGGTATGTTATCACACATAGGATAAAGTTTTGAGCTCTGACATTACTGAGGGTAATCAAGAGGCTTGTTGTATGTAAGGCTCAAACCATGGCCCATCAGTTACATGTTAAATGCTCTTCCCTGCATCAAGAATTGTTTTATTTAACTGTGGAACAGTAAATTGATGCGTGAAATGAAATCTCATATCTGTAACTGCTGGTAATAATACCTAATCATAGAAATGTTTTTCATGTGTTATAAGTGAGGAGTGCCTAGACTGAGGTATGTAGTAGAAGAGCTGTCACAAGATAAAGTTTTCTTGTACATAGGGCCTTGAATGATGTAAAACCCATAGTGATTGGTTGTACACAGAAACAATACATAGGGTCTTGCATGATGTGAAACCCATAGTGATTGGTTGGATGCAGAAACAATATATAGGTTCTTGCATGATGTGAAACCCACAGTGATTGGTCAGATTCAGAAACACAATACATAGAGTCTTGAATGATATAAAACCCACAATGATTGGTTATACACAGAAACACAATACATAAGGTAATGAATGATGTAAAACTCCATATGATTGCTTGTACATATAATTTACAAACAGAATATATAGGGTCTTGAATGAAATAAAACCCATAATGATCGGTTGTTTTAGGTCAGATATTTGACTGACATTTTAAGAAAAAATGAATTGCCCCAACATACTCAGTTGGTACAATTCAGTATCCAAAAAGTACTCAATTGGTACAATTTAATAGCCAATAAGTACTCAATTGGTACAATTTAATAGCCAAACAGTACTCTATTGGTACAATTTAATCAACACATTTTTTTCATTTGAGTAATTTTAGTGGGTTTATATTGAAGCACCACTTTACACAGTATCTGTATGTTTGAGTATCTTCCATAATTATGATTGTAATATTCCTCAGCTGAAATAAAAGGTCATTTGATTGATTTATAATTATATTTTTATAGTATTGGGCCATATACTATGGTATTATTTATTTTTATGAATCCCAGTTTTCACAGCTTTGAAGAAAATGACATTTTCATTGTAATTTTGTCTGTCAAAGTTTGGATAATTGCAGGTATGTAATTGTATGGATTAACCTCTACAAACACCCCGAAATAAAGAATCCAAAAGAATAAAATTATGAGAACAACAAGCAGCATCAATGGTTAAAACAGTACTGCTACTTCTAAGAGCACAAATCAAACACCTGTCAAGGTAAATCACCCTAGTGCCACTTTCCACCTGTCAAGGTAAATCACCCTACTACCACTTTCCACTTTCTCAAATGCTTATAGCAAGCAATATCAATATTTGATGTATTCAGAGTCCATCATTTCTAAAGTATCATTTCCTCTCGTTTCATCCATTTTTAATTATACCAGTGTTTGAATACCTTAAAATGTTTGGTGTTCTAAATTTTTTTAAGGCATTGAGTGCAAATTTAACTTTTCGATACTGTATAGATATGTGTACATTAAAACAGTATAGAATGCTTCATAATTCTTTTTTAAGGGGTGAAAATGAAACAGGTGAAAAGGCTAAGTTTTAATCAGATTAAAGAAATAACTTTAATATATCATATAGTTCCACAATTAAAATGTGGTAAAAAAGATCGGGGTCTTCCTGGTCACATGTGGCTATTTTTTATATATATTTTTTTAAAATTGATTGTTCAGGGGAACAACAAAATCCACTACACTTGATGATACTACAGTACATTCATTATTACATATTACATTACATCCCAAAATTTAAAGGTGCACTACCAATTATATTACAATTTAAAGTATTAATGTAAAACGACATTGTTGCTCTTAAAGGTTTAGGAGAGAAAACTTCCATTAAGTTTTGGAAGAGAAAAGCTGTTTCACTGTAAATATATAGGATTATATGTGTGTTCATTGTATTGAATTTTAATTTTTGGATTCATCAACTTTTTTTGTGTTCATATCTATCAAATATATGTGACAGAAAAGGCTGGTCAGGAGATTTTCATACCTTGTTCAATTAGTTTTAAGAAGGGGGAAGATTTTCATGGTCTATGTTTTTAGCATATAAATGGATAAAGAGTACAACTACTGAACAAATTTACTTTTTTTAAAGAAATATTTAATTCTTCACATTAAATCAGCTTCTTCACATTAACTTCATGCCATTCATACATTCCTTATATTAGGATGAAATTATCAACATTGTGTTGCCTTGTTTGAGTTGTTTCATTCACCTGCAGTATTACCATAAATATTACATTGGAACCAAAATGTGAAAATAAAATTGAATTTGTATTTTGTCAGTAACAATTTTGTACACCTAGATTTCTGTGAGTGACAGGAAGAATGGAAGACACCCCTAATCTCACGAGAAAATCCCACCCTTATGGGATGTTTATGTGAATAATTGACAAAATTGTTTCTTCATGAAAATTTTTTGAACTGCCATTTATAAACCACCTTACTGTCATCATTGTATGTATTTATATATGCATGAAAAATTAAATGTAATTTTTGCATTTGTGCAAAATATGTAAATCTACAACTCTTTGGCGAGCCATAGTATCTCAAATTGTTGTGCATTAAACTTGTATTCGGAGGGTGACTGGTTCTGTTTTCACCATTATTGGTTGTCCATTATTGGTTGCCCTCAGTGTGCCATTGTGAAAGGATTTTGGCTCCCATTTTCTGAGCATAATGAACCAAAGAATGTGTTAAAATGCTGTTAAATTTATATATCTATAAAGACATCTCCATATATGCATTCAACTATTGTATATCTGTATGTACACATACAGCAACATATGTATGTGTGTGTGTGTGAGAGAGAGAGTCTGACAGATGTGGCTCGGTAATGAATGGGCATTGCAACAATCGAGCTTAAAATTTTAACTGTTGCTTTTTTTCAATTGCAAATGATTACTTTCAATACTTTTTGTAGTCTGTTGCAAATTAACACATTTGTTGCAGCAGCATCTTAAGACTCTTTAGATACTTTGTGACTAAATGTATATTATTATAGTATTACATAAAATACTGTATCATTGTTAAAGGGAAAGTGCATGCTACATTTCATTTATTATATTACTGCATGTTCATGTTAGCAGGTAATATGTTTTATAAAATCTCCACAACAGAAAAGAAAATATTTTTTATTTATCATAATTGATTCATATCATCACTATCAAAGCCATCTGCCTTTTGAAATTTAGAAGTTTGTTTTCTAATGCCTACTTTTAATTGTTGATTAAGCTCTTCCTTGCAATACAGGGCATACCAAAATATTTACTGCCTGGTCTGACACTTCTAATGCTAAAATAGAAACCCATGCCTTTAATTGTCGCCTTAAATATAGGATGACTTATATGATTTCATGTGATAGGTCCAACAATCACACCATGTTCTTTTACTTTGACTCTGTCATGAAATTATGGGGCCCCGAGTGGCCAAGTTGTCTAAAGCACTCTCTGTTATGGATCATTGCCATCTCACCTCTGTCTGTGTGAGTTCGAGTCTCAGATTTAACCAATGTGGGTATGTGAAAAAACTTGCCAATAGCTTCTTGTGGGTCATTGGTTCTTCCTCCATCGTTAATACTGGCCATAATGTATAGCCTATTGCGTGCTGAAAAATGGCGTTAAACACCACAACAACAACAACTGTCTGGAAATTGTCACAAACTTCAGCACAGCTAAATTTTTGTGTGGTAAACATTTTTAACTTCATAAATATATTTAACAACGTTTATAGCTGTAGTGCATGGTGCAAAGAACATTTTGGAAATTCTTTGATGCCTTCTAATGATTCATACATGGAATGGGGGCCCTGAGTGACCAAGTGGTCTAAAGCACTCACCGTTATGTATCACTGCTACCTCACCTCTTTCTCCATGGGTATGAGTCTCATATTCAACTAATGTGGTTATGTGAGAAAGCATGCCAGTAGCTTTTTGTGGGTTGGTGGTTCATTCTGGGATTTTCCCAGTGTTTTTCCTTCACCATTTATACTGGCCGCCATGTATAGCCTATCTTGATGTCTCTTCTACATGCACTTTTTATTAAAATGTCTGCCTAGAAATACCACAGACTTGACATTTTAAAAATTGGGATACCAGAAATAAAAGTTTTTATAAAGTAAAGTATTTATTTATTTTTTTAATATGAAAGAGTTTTTGTTGACAAAATACAAATTCATACATGTGGATCTCTTAGATTTTAAATGGGTAATTTTTTAAATTTATCCTAGGGTTGGTTAAAATTGCTTAGTTTGTATTAAAAAAAATAAAATTTTAATATGGAAGGAAATAAGTGACTATTCGTATACATTATTTCATTTGTCTTGCGTATATTACATATTGCTGTATACTACATCTTATTCATTGACTTAATAGATAATGTATGAGATTATATTCATGCAATATTGTTGTTTTACTTTTTGTCAATTTTGCTATCATTGACTCATGGACTTTTCAGAGTTAACATTTAATTTTTTTTATGGTTCATGCCTAACGATAACATTTTCCATATACAAATCCGCATATTTTCTATATTCAGAATGTTTTCTTTATTATTATACAAATTTTGCCTTTGTCTTGATGTGATATTATGAAATGTTCATCATTGCCATCTGCTGTTTTACATCAGGGTCCAAGATTGAAGCTAGTTGATAATAGCTTGTATTTTTAATGATGATGCAACATCCTGTTTTTAGCGTCATACCAGTGGATACATGCCAACGTAATGGATAGACACTTAGACAGTTTTGTACTTTTTACATGTCTACACTTGTATAATTTTAATTTCTTCTAACATAAGTATTGTTTACCAAATATATGTGTAATTTGCTAAAATAACTGAAAGAATATCTCCAATTAGGTGACAAGTGGTTGCTAAATGTGAAACAACTATTCGTTGTAGTTTTCTTGGTCACGACAACTTTGTATCCTATGGATTATGATTGTAACTGATGAATTATTACAGGATACAGTTTTTTTTTTAAAGTCCAAAATATTAGGGGGCCACGAGTGGCAAAGTGGTCTAAAGTGCTTTAAGTTATGGATCACTGTCATCTTGCCTCTGTCTGCGTGGGTTCGAGTTTTGGATTCGGCCAATGTGGGTATGAGAAAAAGCTTGCCAGTAGCTTCTCATGGGTCGGTGGTTCCTTCCGGTGGTTTTCCCGGGTTCTTCCTCCACAAATAATACTGGCCACCATTTATAGCCTATCGTGTGCTGAAAAAATGGCGTTAAATCCTACAACAACTACAACCAAAAATATGATATAACATGCAAAATAATTTGTATTATATGTAAAAGGGAATGTTAGATGATGGATACAAGTGTGTCATATGGTGAATAGTATCAAATACATACATGTTGACTCCAAGTATTGATGGTAACAATAAAGGCAATAGAATGTCACATGATCTGACTTCATTCCAGTATTGAAAATAAAATAAGAAATATTTATTACACAAAATATGTAATTTAATATGAAATAAAGCTATGAAAATAACAGAGTTATTATGCTTTCAAACGTATGGACCCATCTCAAACGCATGTCCCATCCATGTCCCACACATATAGGCCCTTATGAATTAGAGAATCATTTTTTTTTTGTTTTCTTAAAATGGGTCTGAATGTGTGTTTTGACATTCATTTTCTAAGTAACTGTTATGACTAATTGTAATATATAAATAAAGTAGATAAATAACTATAAGTGTGACCTCCTGTTTAACATTAGGGTACTGGTTGTTCATTGTTGACCTGAAACTAGATTTTATGCATAAAATGGCCAAAACAGAATTTTTTCTCATATAAATTGCTTTCTCAATCAAGGTTAAGATTTAAGATGAGGCTTTATGTACATGCTTTGATATATCCATATAAACTCAATGCATATTATTAATTGGTCACTTCTGAATATAAACAATTCCCACCAATGAAAGGAAATTGTACAAATTTAGTAATATTTTAGTAACATTCATTAAATATATACTTAATAACAATGATTAAAATGCATCAATATTTTGTGCTTAAAAATTCAAAGTAAACAGTTGGCCAATATTAACTATCAAGCCATACCAGGTTGAAAGTAAAAAGTTTTTGTTCCTTTGCAAATAAAAATTCAAAGTAATAGCAAACTTTAGAATTTATTTTCATTTTACATATTTCCTCAAACCTTTAGTGTGCGGTGTAACAAAGTTATCTATCGTCACAAGTCTGAATTTTATCATTGGTTTTTATCACTGACAAATAGTTATTTTAAAGTTAAATCTAATTTCTTACTAAATAAGTCAAGATTCATTTTTATTATGAACTACATACTACATAACAGTCAGATTCATTGTTATTATACTACATAACAGTCAGATTCATTGTTAGTATGAACTACATACTATATAACAGTCAGATTCATTGTTATTATGAACAACGTACTACATAAGTCAGATTCATTGTTATTATGAACTACATACTACATAAGTCAGATTCATTGTTATTATGAACTACATACTACATAACAGTCAGATTCATTGTTATTATGAACTACATACCACATAACAGTCGGATTCATTGTTATTATGAACTACATACTACATAACAGTCAGATTCATTGTTATTATGAACTACATACTACATAACAGTCAGATTCATTGTTATTATGAACAACGTACTACATAACAGTCAGATTCATTGTTATTATGAACTACATACTACATAAGTCAGATTCATTGTTATTATGAACTACATACTACATAACAGTCAGATTCATTGTTATTATGAACTACATACCACATAACAGTCGGATTCATTGTTATTATGAACTACATTCTACATAACAGATTCATTGTTATTATGAATTACATACTACATAACAGATTCGCACTGCTCCGATGGCATAGTGGTTAGAGTGTCCGCTGCATAAGCGGAAAGTCGTGGATTCGATCCCTGGCCAAGTCATACCAAAGACTTACAAAAATGGTACTAACAGCTGCCTCGCATGGCACTCAGCATTAAGAAGTTAGTGTTAGGACAGATTATTGATATTACCAGTATGACACTGTAGGTATTGCCATTTCAACACTATGGGTATTACCAGTACCACTATGGGTATTAACAGTGCTACACCATGGATATTGCAAGTGCCAGACCAGGGCTATTACCATCATCACACTATGGGTATTACCAGTGCCATACTATGGGTATCGCTATTATCACTTTATGGCCCTTCCCACTACCACAATATGGGTATCGCTAGTGTCACACTATGGCATTTCCCACTACCACACCATGGGTATCGCCAGTGTCACACTATGGCATTTTCCACTACCACACCATGGGTATCACCTGTGTCACACTATGGCATTTCCACTACCACACTATGGGTATTACCAGTGTCACGCTATGGCCTTTCCCACTACCACACTGGGTATTACCAGTGTCACACTATGGCCTTTCCCACTACCACACTATGGGTATTACCAGTGTCACACTATGGCCTTTCCCACTACCACACTATGGGTATTACCAGTGTCACACTATGGCATTTCCCACTACCACACTATGGATATCGCCATTATCACTCTATGGCCCTTCCCAGTACCACAAAATGGGTATTACCAGTACGACATTATGTGTATTACCAGTATCACACTATGGTTATTAACAGTGCTGCATCATGGGAATTACCAGTAACATACTATGTGTATCATCAAGTCCACATAATGGGTAATTCATGTAGGGGTGTCCTGGGATGGGTATAATCTCTGGCAGGCTAAGCAGACGTGTATTCCTTCAGGGGTAGCTCGTCCACCTTTGTCCCCCACTTGGCACTCAGCTCTCACATGTGGCTCCAAGAAGCTGTGGCATGCACAGCGGCCGGCCAAATCAGGCTCAGGGTAGCCGACGGAACATCAACCCTCGTTGGGTTAGGCTTTGTCTACCTAGCTTGCGAAGACTGTATTCAGCAGCATGCGCGAGGGGACCAGTGTCAATGGACAGAAAGGCGATTCTCAGCAAAGCGTAGTGCAGCGATAAGAGGTCGACGAGCCACGTATGACGTCCTGATTATCCACTGCGCTCAACTCCGTCTCTGGCCGTCTCGACATTGTCATGCTGCTGGACTCCAATGTTTTTGGGCGAGGGAGTGAGTGAGGTCGACGGACAGAGCAAGTCATTCTTCCATTTAAAACAAAGGCACCGCGCAAGTCATTTTTGTCATCTACCCATCCGATTTCATTACCCACTAAAGTCATGTGGCGATAGGCAAGCAACGAAGCTAGTTATATGTATTAAATGAATTTTTACTTAATACACATTGATCTATAATTTATGACACAAGAAATATTATTTTAGTAATTTATATACATTCAGACAGGTGTTGCTATTCTGACAAGGGGCGTATGAGACTGACAGGCTACTAAGTGTAGTGGTTGTAGTGTGACATCACCTGTTCCTTGCGTAAGCATCAGTAACAACATTTTAGTAGTTGCTGTTTAACGTTTTTTTAGGTTTTCGGTTATATGGTTCCAAAATAATGATTAAATACATATTGTACAAAAATGATACACTTCACAGACCAATGGTTCGGAGTATTTGGATTGAATTTATATTCAATCATCATCATCATCATCATCATCATCATTACGGAATTGTATAAATCCTTTTATTTAATACATACATGTACATGGTTTCATTTTTTTTTTTGTACAATGATACCGGTCGAAATGGTGAGTTGGATTCATCCTATGCCGCACGTGTGAAGTGCTTTTGATAGGAAGAACCGAATGCTTCCAGTGCACGGATGATATCTATGTATAAATGCCTCATGGTAGGTAAAAATCTTTACATTACGGAACGTCTTGTCTGTGAGCGGGTCTACATTAAGGACATTTATGTATTTGTTGTTCCCCGCCGATGTTCCCCACAATTTGTCTTACCTACTTCCCATATCTCCATTATATTAGAACGTATATTCCACCCTGGGTATGTCAAGTCTTCTGTAGATGTCAACCAATTTTTGTGTGTTCATTATGCATTCCATTTTTTCCTTAAATCTATTGTCCTCTGTTGTCAATTTTCCAGTCCTGTCTATCTTGTCTCCTACCCAGTTAAAATCTCCTACTATAATCAGGTTTCCCATTGTGAACCTTTACAAATAATTTGCCAATTCGTCTATAAATTCCTGCTTCCTATACCTATTGGTTGGAATATACACATTGATAAAATTTACCCCTCCCATTTCAATGGGTATTAGGCGCCCCTTAAAGAAAATACCTCCTCTATCATTTCCCATTTTATTCCCTTTTATTTTAATGAAAACAGCTACTCTTCCTCTTATGTCCCTCCCTATATAGTCATTCTTTACTATAATACAATCCATCTCTCTTTCCCCCTCAGTTTTTCGGTCATTTGTTAGTTTGTTATGAGTCTCTTGTACGAAAAGCATGTCAAAGTCTCCTATTGTTTTTAACTTCTCTGATGTTTCTTTGTTAATTCCATTTGCATTTATTGACATTAAACGGAAGTTCTGTTCCTCCATTTTCATGTCTGTTCCAGGTTATCGTTTGCTGTGTATTAGGTTGTTATGGTTGTTTTGTTATTGTTTCTGTTTTTATTAGTTGTCTAAATTATCTAATTTTATTTGGGGACTTAGGATCATCCCGTATTGTATTGTTGCATTTTGACATGTAAAAATCACTTGTGACATTCGATGTGTATAACGTTTCCCGCTCCGTCAGTCTTTCAGTCACTTTGGTCCCGTCCGACGCACTGTCGTATTCTGTCTCGCCTTCACTCCTTTCTGTTCGCCTAGCTTGTTGGTCTTTAATTCTCTTCGTTTTTTTTCTGGTCTTCTTTCGGTTTGTTCTTCCCCTCTCTTTTTTCGTCTGCTCTTTCCATCTCCTCACTCCAGGCAATGTCTGTGGAGGAGGTTGACAGACCTTTTCTTGATTTTTCCCCCTTCCATTGGGGTTGATGTAATAACACCAGACAGTTCGCTGACCTCTGTGTCTGTCTCCTTCTTTTGATAACTGTGTATTTGTAGGATTGTTTTGTGGAGATTTTGCCACTGCTCCTTCATATGTTGCTGGAGGGTTGGTGTTCGCTTTAGGCATAGTCCCTTGCTTACAATCCCACGGTCCATGTCCTGTGCAGCCACATTTGGGGCACTTTCTGTCCTGCTTGCATGAATTATAACAGCTTTTCAGTTTGAATCCTATCAGGTAAAGGAACATAGATATTTTTCTTGCGTCCTCCCTTGTCATGGTGAGAATCCTAGCTCCAGTTGATATTGGGGCACATCGCCATATGGTCGCCATTTTGTGGTGACAGAATTGACTATGACTCTGATATATTCCCGGATCTCGTTGATTGACTAATGAACACTAGGACACGTTTTGTGTCGTTTTTAGGTGATATGCACAATTCGATTTTTTAATGAAACACTGTCTGATTCGCAAGAAGTATCGTATATAACGCTAATAAATATATGGACCCCAAAACTTAAAATATGAAAAATTGAAATCATATCTCCCGTTAAAATTTTGGATTATTAAATCTCATCAACGAGGTCCGGGGATATATCGGAGTCATGGTCAATGCTTTTTGGAGGTTTTCTTTTATGTCCAACACAAAGCGATTATACTCTTCGGTTATAAGATGTAAACCACATACAAATTTATCTTGATTATTCTTGTGAATTTATTTGGTTATCGAATAAAAAAATTTGAAATGGTGTAAGTAATACGGACTAGAATTGTATAACACATTATTAAGTGGAATCTCGTTAAAAGTTTTATTGTTTGTTTTATTATTGAAAAAAAGTAATTGGCTTGATCATTTCATTGTTATGAAAAATAGGTGCTTTACTTCCAATGACAGACCATTTATTCGTATCAAGTGGCAACTTTTTAAAGGTCAGACGTAATTCTTGTAATTGAAGGAGTTCCTCTTTATAAATGGTAGCATATCTCTGTCGTAGCAAATGCTAGTCTTGTTTTTTTTATAATTTAATTTCGAAATTTTAAGTTCGGAAAGTTGCTTGCAGTACATAAGAAGTTCATCTTTAGCTTTATATTTTAATATATGCCAAACGTATAAGGAAAAATCATGCTCTTTTAATTCTCTATCTATAAATCTATAATGACAGTTGGATTTATTTACCGGATTGGTTTTGTAATGGTTTGATGGCTTTTTGTTTATTTGATTTAATTAATTTTTTCGCTGGTTTTAATTTATTTTAAATTCCAGTACATGCTATTCTAATGTATCTTATTTACTAGAGTTAACATTCAGTTTGACGTGAATGTTTTTCATAAACAACTAAATTAGAAACTTAGTTCTTGACCTTGATTCTTGACCTTGACCTCAGTAAGAGTTAAAGCAAAACAATTTTTTTTAAGTTTTAGAAACTTGTTTCTTAGTGTAAGATTCATAAAGTGAAATCGAGTCCATACTGATGCTAGGCATTTAAAAATCTATCTTGTTTTAACAACATGGCCATGTGACCCGCATACGAGCATCTGTTTTGCGCCTCAGCTAGATTTATTATTGATGTATTGAGAAAGAATAGTCATTATGTGCCTTATCAATGGAGAAGCCATAGTGTTTTATGTTGTGTCCAATTTTTGGGGCTAATTAATTTGTTCAAATCAACTATTTGGATTCCAAGAAATTATTTTTCCCTGGAAATACTTGTGCTCTAAATTCTTGGACAAGGACAGTTATCGAAATTTACAATGAATTCAAACATTGGAATATTATTTTATGTGATTCAGCAAAGACGTGTTGACACACCAGTACGACGCTGACCAAAACGTACGTCAATGCATTCCATTTTGGATTTTATCGGGATTTGAACTCATTTTAATTAGGAATTTTCATAACTAGAACTTCTGTTTTTTAATTCTTGGATTATTCTCATTTTTGGATTTTGTTCGTAAAACCGTATGTTTTTTTTCCTTCTCATTTTCTTACCATGTTTTTCTAAGGAAATAAATTATTTGTTAAATTTGACAAAGCTTGTTGTATGCACTCTTTTCTTGTTGCGTTGTGTAAGAGCCTAAACGTAACTATGCACACTGATGATGTTTGTTTGTTTGATAAGGATTTTTAACGTAGCTTTAACAATTTTTCAGTCATACCGCTACGATGTCTGCAGTGAGGCAGTTTATAGTGATGTCTAGCACTGGGGCATCATGCCGCAAACATGTAGCATGACGTCCCACCTAGTCACATTATCCAGACACCAGGCCGACCAGTCCTAACACTAACCTCTTGATGCTTAGTTAGTGCCATTTTTGTAAGTCTTTGGTATGACTCGGCCGGGGATTGAACTCACGACCTCCCGCTTCCGCGTCGGACGCTCTAAGTACTAGGCCACCGGAGCGATTCTGCACTGATGAAGTAAAATCATAGGCATAATATAATTATGTATATTGATGTCTAGCACTTGGGCATCATGCCGCAAACATGTAGCATGACGTCCCATCCAGTCACATTATCCAGACACCAGGCCGACCAGTCATAACACTAACTTGATGCTTAGTTCAGGCCCGCACCTGGGGGGGGGGGGGAACCATGGCACTTGTCAGGGGCCCGAGCTAGATAGGGGCCCGCGTTTTAAAATATACGCACATATTTGAAACACGAAAGGGGTCAGAACTCTGTCAGCTGCCTGGGGCCCAGAATTTCCTAGGCGCGGGCTTGCTTAGTTAGTACCATTTTTGTAAGTCTTAGGTATGACTCGGCCGGGGATAGAACCCACGACCTCCCGCTTCCGCGTCGGACGCTCTACTACTAGGCCACCGGAGCGATTCTGCACTGATGAAGTAAAATCATAGGCAAAATATAATTATGTATCTTCTTCTTTTGCAAATGATTTTCTTATATTTTAAAAACAAAATGAGAATACACTCCAGTAAATGTCATTTTAAATTACCTTAAGTCAATTCCAAATTTGCTTAAACTGTATTTTAGATAACAAACTCGTGCAGAGATCGTGTAGGAGTCTGAACATGTCTGTTGCCGTATTTGTTTATTTAAACTGTTTTACTTGCGACATATCTTAAACGGCGATCTCCCTTGATAAGCTATTGTTATCTTAAACTTGTACTTGACTTGAGTATAATCTAGACCGGTGGTTCAAACTATAATTTGCAACACAGTCTTGAATTTTGAACCTTGTAATATATAATTATGATAAATGTTCAGAAATACAAGGAAATGATATTAACATCATAGCCGTTTTACTTGCGTCATTTAAAATAAATTGGGCACCTTTTCACAAGAATACATTTTAACGTTATTAAAGCTACGTTGCTCTCTTATTGGTTGAACAAAACGAAAGTGATCCCAAAGATAGTACACCCCCAAAATGGCCGCGGCGCCACGACAAGAATGCTGTATTTGCAAGGATAGTTTTAAGAGTCCTAAGCTAATACCCTGTAACCATAGTTTCTGTTACAAATGTCTGGAGGATTATGTACGAGTTAACCTTCGTAATGGTCGATTTAATTGCCCTCTATGCAGGACAAGAGTGGCATTACCAAAGGAAGGCGTGTCGGGCTTTGAAAGTAATGTGCACATCATCGATTGTGACCATCTGAAAACAATCGAGCAGGAAGATACCAAAGAGATCAGCGCCAGTGAGAAATATGAGTGTGAGAAATATGCCTGTGATATTTGTGGTCCGAACAGTATTGCTTGTTTCAGATGTTTGGATTGTGGGGAGAATTTCTGTCAGGTATGTTCCAATGTGCATGAGAAATCGAAAGCTACTAGGCATCATAAAATAAGCGATTTGGGTACATTAGATCAGAAAACGAAAGGAACGATTCGACAAAGAATATTCTGCGAGAAGCACCTTGAAGAAGAAATCAAGCTTGTTTGTCAAAAGTGTAACGTATTGATGTGTGTTTTGTGCAAAGCTGTAAATCACGATACCCATTCCTCGAAAACAGTAGCTGACGCGGCAGTTCAAGTGCAAACGATATTACAAGCAAACATAACCGAGTGCACAGTTGAGCTGAGACGTCTAAATGTTTGCTTACAAACGGGAGCAGAACTTGAGACGAGAATAAACGACGCAGAGCAACAAGAACTACAGGCAGTTGAACATCAGCTGTTACAGCTATATACATTATTTGAGCAGGAAGCTGTAACACTGACGGACAAAATAAAAAGTATTTACGGAGAACTTAGAATGCAAAACGTAGCTTTCATGTCAGGTGTGCAAAATAGAGCTACCCTGTGTTTTACAGCAAAGGAAAATGCAACAAAGTTAATTAGTCAAGGGACAGACATCGAGAAAGTGCAGAAAGGTCCAATTCTTCAACGACAAATAGATGAAGCCAAAATGACGCCAGAGCCAAATCCACCACGTCTAGAAAAAAAGATTTTTTCGCCTTATGCAGGCAATCAAAGTCGTTTCGGTTCCCTCTTAGGAAATGTGCAAGATTCTACAACAGTGCATCACGTAAGTATTATTTATTAATTTTTAATTGGTTGAGTTTACTTTAATAGTTTTACTGTGTTATTTTTAATGACTGTATTCGCAACCGAATTTGCAGCCGTTTTTTGGAATATCTTGCATATATATTTTTAAGATTCATACTTTCTATCCCTTTCATTCAAGGCTCAGTGAAGATATTTCCTTTCGTTAGTTTACTGTATTAACTCGATTAAAATATAGTTTATCATTGTTCGTTTAAGAATATCTTCAAACGTCACCGATTTCCTTGAATATAAAGATCCTTTACGAAAAATATCAATAATGTTCATAAGTCAGAAATAAATGTTGAAATATGCTTTGCTTAAAAAACTAGTCAAATAAACAAGACAGAATTGAAATATTAGAAAGAAGACGGTCAGCTATTAATTTCGGATTCATTATTTTACGCTTGAAATGATTTAGGTTCCCTATATGAACGAAAGTGTTCATCTTTTACTTTGTGTCTTCGGACACTCCATCCCCACGCCCAAAAATGTTGACATTACCTTTGTGGAATGATACAGCACAAAAACGTACAAATCGCCATAACATGGAAGAGAACTTAATCGTATACTGATCTCAAATTCATTATGATATAATAACATTTATACAAAGTGAGATTCTCTCTAATGGCATGAGCTTTACGTATGACACAGTGTTTAAATAAAAAAGGGATATAGGCACAGGGCTGATGCATTTAAATTAAATCATAAACCCTTATTCAAATTCCAGAAAATGGACTATAATTGCCATATTCCCGAAATGTCTCTTCTGTCCCACATTGCAATTGCTACCCAGACAGAGAAACAGACACAGAGATACAGAGACAAAGAGACAGGCATATACATACTAATACATACATATAAATACATATACATACATACACATACACATACAATCAATATGGATCAATAGGGAGTTTGACGGTAATGTAAATGTCTCTAGTGTTCATCACTACACTCAATAGAGATTGGATGTTAATGATGTTCAATCTTATGCGCTGAATCTTTGAGCAAATCCGTTTCAGAACCCAGTCGACATGGGCGACCATAAAGTTAGTATTGCTAAATCTATATTTTATGCAGTTCCAGCAAGTGTTAGGTTAGCCTTTACAGAAAAATAAATACACATCACATTGGGGAATGACCAATTCATTGCGAGAAAAGAGCATACTATGTTCAGATTTAATGCGGACTTTACAGGTAAAACAGCAGTAATGAACGCTTCTGTCTAGTATGGGTCATCAACATAAATCAACTGTGGAAACAACAAACGTGTGATTATTATTGTCTCTTAATCAATATATTTCATGGCATAAATTAGCCTGAAAAGCTTTGGTCAATTCATAAATGTTTGACAAGATCAAGAGAGCGAATACTTTTAAGCGAAGTATTCTGAATTTTCAAATCAGCGTGGCGAATATGTTACATACAGGTGATGTTTTACAGGTGAATTTTAGTTATGAACGCTATGTTCTAGTTAATTTAATTTGAAATTTTACTAGCGATGAATTTAAGATATAAACGAGCGAACAAAACATTCCTAGCAATACAGAGAAGAAATCAGTAAAATGAGGGATCCGGTGATCTCCGGAATACGTGGTATGTACAACAAAAACTGAATTAGGAGAAATGCGAAATATTTGAATGAACAAATTATACAATTTGATCCTCTTCATTAGTAACGTAACACTTTGTTTCGTATGTGGACATTGCACATGTTACTTTGTGAACCAGTTTAAATAACTGCGTTAATTGGCCATTACTAAATGAAGGTGTCTTGAGTTTTGAAAGAAGTTCCAGGCCACCATGAAGAGAAAGTAATTATCTTTCAAACAGTTGCCATCGAGTGCACACAGAAAACAACGTAACAAAAGGTTAGCTTATATTGCAGCGCTATTATAAGGTATTTACTTTCAAGAACAAACACATGTAATGAAAGAACACGAATACCGAAATTCTGAAGTTACAGTAGTAACGTAATTAATTTTCTACAGTAGGCAATGCAATTGAAAACTGGCTGGAATAGTGCTGCAATTTTATGGGGAAAGGTATTACTGATGCGTTTGAAATAATTATTCAGTACAAAACTCTACATTCCATCTTATTGGTTTGCCGAGATATGTACTTTATTATCAGTGGTCTGATTATTTGTAAATATTGTTGCGTTTATCTTTATTAAAGTTGAAGTCTCTGTTAGTTTTTCTTTATTGAGCCCTCTCTGGCGGTTGCACGTTTTAGCAGCGTTTCGACAATGTTTGTGTCGAAGAAAAAATCTCCAAGTTGCTGTTTGTTGTGATGTAATACATCCTGGCAGTTGCGGATCTACTGAGTAAATGAAAGGTGGTATGCTATGCACCAATAAAAGCATATTAATATGTGCAGACGCACTGCATTCTTCATTTCTAGGTCATTGGCAACCATTTGGAGTTGGTTTCATTGTACTTGTTCTCTGGAAATGATTCAGACGGGGCTAACATTTTGAATAAATTGGCATTAGTTGTATATTCGTGGTTGCGAGTCATGGTGGTTTAGTATAAAAACATGCCAGAATGGAGATGCATAGTGTCTTCAACCATCGAATCAGTCCTGGCTTATTAAAGTAGTGAATTCTTGGGCAAGGCATTTCGATCCATTTGCCACAATACTAGATAACCTAAATCTGTAAAAAGTAGAACAAGTAAAAAGGATTCTTGGTTAAATCGTTGATCTGAGCTATGCGTTACAGCCCAAAGTACTGGTAGCATTTAAAAGGTCCGGAATATTTTGTTATAATATGTCTTTTTCTTTGAATATATTTCTCTCTCTCTCTCTCTCTCTCTCTCTCTCTCTCTCTATATATATATATATATATATATATATATATATATATATATATATATATATATCGTGTGTGTGTGTGTGTATATTATATTGATATTATTTTAATGATTCATTATTGGCATGGTTTGATTCAAGATTGTCATTGCTGGATTTTATTCGCTCGCCGATAGTTTTCTTTAAGAAATCATCGATGTCAGGATTATTATTTATTTGTGCGGGTGTTGGAATTTTTGTGGTTTTCTGGATAACCAAATTGTATTCGTCTCGGACTGTTTGTATTATCATATAACCGGTATTTCTCATCATTGTATAACACGTGTGTTTTATTATGAGCGAAAACCACAAAACGATTTCCCGCTTGTAGGTGACGGGATAGCAATTCTTGAACCAGTTTGATTGCACCTTAGGTACTAGACCTTATAACATTAAACCATATAATACATTTTTGCGAGAAGATATTCAAATATAATTTATAACGCGTGACACTCAAAAGGTGCAAAACCTATCAACTCGTCTGAAGGCCATAAAGAAATGGACGTTTTCAAATTTTTTTCCACGTCTTTCCAACGTGCGGCTCAATCGAATGTGCACCCTCAAGTGCTTATCACACACACACACACACACACACACACACACACACACACATTTCGGTAGTTTAAACTATCCAGCATGGCAATACTCTGAAGATGTTAAGCAACATACCCGCATGCCAGACCATGTCATATGCCGAAGTTAGATCAAGGAAAACTATTACAGTTTTAAGTTCTCCTCTGAAAACCATCATTTAGCATAAGTAGTCAGGAGGAAGACTTGATCACATGTGCTGCGGTCATGTCTGAAGCCTGCCTGCTCAAAGTTCATGATCTTCTCCACGTCCGGACCAATGTTGTGGAGAATCAGGTGCTCAAGCACCATAAAACAGACTGAATCAAAGAAATTGGCCGATAACTCTCCACATTCTGGGGAACTTTGACAGGCTTAGAGATTGCAGAAATCTTTGCCTGGCGCCACAAGTCGGCATGCACATTTCCTTAATAGCCCTGGTGTTCAAGGCGACCAGACATGTCTATATCTTCGAGTCAACATGCTTTAGGAACTTATGCAGATTATTGTCATATCCTCTTGCTGTGCCTGATTTGATATTGTCTATCAACTTTTCAAGCTCTTTTTTTGTAAATGCCTCGTAAATTGCAGCAGAAGGGGTGAGCCCACCTCATAATAGAAGCCAATATTTTTCAAACTAGGCCGAAACCGCAATGACCAAAACAACAAACAAACAAACAACCAAAGCTTCTAACTAACCGAGAGTTTCTCCTACGGGTTAGTTAATATTATTACTGTTTTGTTTTGTCATTTTGGTTTTTTAATTATGCGCGTGTGTTTACTCGATGATGCTTCTTTCGAAGTCACACCCCTTCTGCTGCTACAGATTAAATCATTCTCTCAACCAAATATTTTATCAAGATCGATTCGATATTTTGATCTAGGATCATGTAAATTTATTGTTATAAAACCGTATCGGGTTGACTGAGCATGAGTAAAGAAATGTTTTAATTTATTTCCATATCTCCGCTGTACCAGGTCTGATGAATATTTCTTAATATATGCGTATCGTCTCCATTAAACACATCAAGAATATTACAGTTGTCTCTGATCACTTTTGAATTTGTGCATATCGCTGGGTTACATAAATCACATCCGTATTTTTATGTCTACCTCGAGAAAATATTCTTGCTGGATTTGATTGTTTATCATGCAACGCATTGTGTGTGTGTGTGTGTGTGTATATTTATGTAATTCATCTTTATTCTATTGTTTGGAGTCATTCACATTTATTGTGATCCTGTTGCTGGTCTGCAGACGTATTTTATGTTGTACTTTGTTTCAGGGTAAAAACGCTTGTGTTTGAACAGTTGGACGGAAATATAAGTACTCATTGTTTGGACTATAATAAATTTATGGAACTGTTACAAATTATTTAAAGGAATTCTTGACAACGCCACGGTATTTGAAGCACTACTACATTTCCGGTATTGAAAATCATAATGAACTTTTCATTAATTTAGGACTTTCATGGACCTTGATATGGACTAGTTTGGATTTATTTCATAACACTTTAAGCTTTAAGTTCTTCTCACATTTTCGTTGACAGTTGAGTTTATAAAACTCGCTGCTTTTGCTTCTTTCTGTTATTTACGTTTGTGACCACATAGTCAGTCAGTCAGTCAGTCATACATTCATACATACAAAGATAGATACATACACACATACACATATATACACACGGAAATAGCCACACACAGCCACACATGCATACACCATGCATACACGCATACATACATACACACATACATACACACATGCATACATACATACATACATACATATATACATACATACATACACATACACACACACACACACACACACACACACACACACACATACATACATACATACATACATACATACATACATACATACATACATACATACACATATATACACACGGAAATAGCCACACACAGCCACACATACATACACCATGCATACACGCATACATACATACACGCATACATACACACATGCATACATACATACATACATACATACATACATACACACACACACACACACACATACATACATACATACATACATACATACATACATACATACATACATACATACATACATACATACATACATACATACATACATACATGCATACATACATGCATACACACATGCATACATACATACATACATACATACATACATACATACATACATACATACATACATACATACATACATACATGCATTCATGCATATATAAGGGGTTCAGTTCGACACGAAATTTTGTTAATATTTTAGTTGACACAATTTATTTTTTTGTAGACCATTATCTATTTTTTTATCACCCCTATTTCCTAGTGCCAAGCGTTTAACTTTTTTGTTTTTATCCCGTTGAGTACAAAAACACTTGGCTGTACTCACCGTTATTCCAATTATTAAACTATTAGCTATGTGTTTGATTTACTCTGACACTTTTGACTTGATTATCCTATGTTGGTCAGGTTCCAGGCTTTTTTCAAATTTTGTTTTGCAAACTGAAATTAGTATTAGATAACCATGAATTACACAAATCTTCCGCAAGTCATTCTCGGCTCGATGATGTTATTAATGAAGCTGTTTAGTTGTCAGAGTTTATATATATCCTTGTCTGATAAAGTTAGTGTATCAAAAATATTTATATTTATAAATTAATCGACGCAGTTTGGATAGGTGGATGACACCAAATGAATATTGAATAGAAAGCACAATTTCACACTTTCATTTGAAAAGTTCCTCCCTTATTACATTTTAATATGACATTAACAACCGGGTACGGAAGTTTATGATATTATGCGTCATATAGCTGACGTTTTGCTGTCAGTCAGTTGAATTTGCTACTTTCTTGTTTTACAGATATCTATGTATCTTGGTTTACTTCTAGGCTAGATATACTCAAGTGAAAAAAGTTATTTGTTAAATGAATCTCTCTCTCTCTCTCTCTCTCTCTCTCTCTCTCTCTCTCTCTCTCTCTCTCTCTCTCTCTATATATATATATATATATATATCTGTGTGTGTATTTGTGTATGTGTGTGTTTGTCTGTCTGTCTGTTTCTAGATACTGTTTTCCGCAGATGTATACTTACAATAAGTCGTGTTATTCGTGATATTTATTTTCTTATAACACAATAACTAGCCTATAGTCAGTAAGGAAACAAATTTTTATATAAATTTTATTCAAATGAATGAGCAGTATTTAGGTATATCAGTAGGTACAATTGGCTATCATCCGTGGAAACCAGTCTTCTATTGCGTAGTGGCAACAGTTATGAAGATATGTTTGTTAATTTTGCTTTATACCTTTTTTTTATTTTGTCAGAATTACCCAAGACAGCAAATTAACAAGGTAAGTTGTACATTATACATAAGAAATAATGTTTCTAGTAACTAAATGTAAATTACACATTTAATTGCCTTGCCAGATTTCTTAGTAGAAAATTCAAAGTCGAAAAACCACTGTCTGTTTTTTGTTATATTTTGCCTCAGGTTTTAGAACACATAATTGAACGTAATATCGGCCAAATATTTCCGTTGCAGTACCCCAATCATTATTTGTTTTCTTCTCAAGACCGACATTCTAACGCTAGATAATAACGTTATTTACTAATTGACAGGAACATGTAACCCATAATTATATAAAAAGGGATCATTGCAATTCGCTATGACAAACAACCCTTTGTTTTAAAACTATTTTAGGCCTCTGTAAACGTCCTAATATATTAAATATTAAACTGCACAAAATGTAATTGGTTTTAGATAATTTGAACTTTTAAAACCCTTCAACCTATAGTAAGTGAGTTTTAAAATGTGCACCTAAATATAATTTAAAAATCTATTTTGGATTTGGAAAATATTATTTAGAAAATATAATTTAGAAATGAAATATAAGAAATATGGTACATACAATACAATATAGAAAGTAAAATTTAAGGGTTTCTTTTTTAAGAATAAACTAACTAGATAGTGTTGTTAACGATGAAGCAAGCACAACCAAGCAGCGTTGTACGAGTAGAAATATAAGGATAACCATCAAATCAACGACATCCAAAACAATAAATAAGATAAATCTTTAAAACGTTGCAAGAAAGCAATGCTATAAAATAGCCAATTAATTAACTTAAATGGAAAAGATAGCTACTCTTTCTCTCTCCCTCTCGCTGTCTCTCTCTCTCTCTCTGTCTTTGTCTCTCTGTTTCTGTCTGGCTGTCTGTCTGTCTGTCTGTCTCTCTCTCTCTCTGTCTCTCTCTGTTTCTGTGTCTGTCTGTCTGTCTGTCTGTCTGTCTCTCTCTCTCTCTCTCTCAGACATATGCCATCCTCCCTATTTCCCAAAACAATAATAGGTTTTTAGGTGTTTACCTACCTATATGTAGTAGTAGTAGAATGGACGATTCGGACAGTCTCTAACTGAGTTAGATTTCGAGCAAACAATTTTAGATGTCTGTTTGTCAAATTAAGGCTTTCTCAAAACCGAAAAATAATGTTAAAAAAAAAAAACGGAACCAAGGCTTGTTACGAAACTAAAACAGAGACGCATATTTGTTGTCGTTGTTTTGTTAGTTGTTATGATTGTAACCGAATATTGTATCAAGTCCGATGCGATATCTTGATCTTGGGTCATGCAAATTTATCGTTACTAATCCGTGTGGGATTGACTGAGCGTGACTAAAGAAATTACTAAAATGAATTATGTCCATATCTCCACTGCACCCGGTCTGGTGAATATTTCGTAGCGTATGAGTGTCAGCTCCATTAAACACAGCAAGAATATTACAGTTATATCGGATCACTTTTGGTATTTGTGTATACTGCTGGGTAACATAAATCACATCAGTATTTTTATGTCTACCTCTGGAAAATATCCTGGTAGAGTTTGCTTGTTTACCTAACATCACATCATCATATACGACTAAGTTATTAATACTTCCATCAATAGAATCAACACTCGGTGCTTCTTTAATATCAGTGATAAATGCAATAACCTCTTCGTCGGATATCAATTTTGCTCTCTCGTTTAACTTTTTGAGTACATCGTACAATCAATGATCATCTACCAAATACAATTTGTCCCATTTTAACCACCTCATAATGAGATTAATTAACAACTGCGTCCAATTATAATCATGCGAATAGATTTTTTGGTAGCGCTGCATGATGCTTAACAGGCTCTCGTGTTTATGTCGCCAAAAAATCAATTACATTCATGTTATTATACATGAATTATTTATCTATATTGTGTTAAATGTAAGACGCGTACTAGCACAAACGACTTGACAACAATTACAACAAGCAATAACAGATCAGCACTTGCTGGTAAGTGTGTACAATGTGGTACAACAAATTTAGATTTGTTTGTATGAAATCGGGTAATGATTTAAAAAAAAAAAACGATAAGGTGATATTGCAGTAAAATTTATAAATCTTCCCGGGACCCCATGGACAAAATATCCAGGAGAAAAACACCTTCCAGGATATAATTACTATGGTCCTGGAACCAGACTCGATATCCGTCTTGATAGCCAAGACCACCCACGACCCGGCAAATATCCAATAAACGTTATTGATAAGGCGTGTCATGCTCATGATGTTGCCTATGAAAGTAGCAATTCTATTCTAGCAATTCTATTAAGAAGAAATCTTTCAAGGAATCATTAGCTAACTGGTTAGTAAGATCTGCGATGAAGGGTAAACTGGTATTAGGCGCTGGTAATTAATATCAATATGGAATCTATTTATTATTCACCAAGAGGATATTGGAGAGGTAAATCAGCAATTAATTAACTTGCCAGTGCGGCAAAATTAAAAAAAAGTTACCGTGGCGGATTGTTATCAAGACAGTCGATATGGCAGATTTATCTACCCCCACCTAAACAAATGAACTTCGGACATTTTGATGTCAGCGCCCCTAATGAAGTTCACTAGGCAGATATATTATTTCTGCCGCATGATACTGTTAATAAACGGACATACAAGTATGCGCTAACCATAATTAATGTTGCGAGTAGATATAAGAAAGCTGAACCATTGTTGACGAAGGCGGCATCAGAAGTTTATATTGCATTTTAACGAATTTATCGACGAGGTCCTCTGCAGTGGCCAAATCTACTACAGGTTGATCCTGGCAAGGAATTTCAGGGTGCAGTGTTATCAACAATGAAGCATCATAATGTTACCATACGACGAGGACATACTGCAATAAACCGCGATCAGGCAATTGTTGAACGATTTAATCGATCACTTGCTTAGCGATTGTTCCATCATCAACACGCGAGGGAATTTATCGAAGATAAACGATCTCGTGAATGGGTCAAGAGATTACCAGGTGTGATAGCGGCACTAAATAATGAAATTACTCGAACGATCAATATGAAACCTGTTATCGCATCAAAAAAACGTATTATTTGGTATTCCATAATCCACCATGTCCGTATTATACACAACTGGCTTGAACATCTGAGAGTAATTTAAATCATGTTGGTTTCTATAGATTTTACTTTCTGGCGAAATGAACTGCAACTGACGGGACTGTAAAACAGTTTATTAGTAATTGCTCGTTATTATTCGTTGGGAATTTCCGAGCAAGTCTTCTCATCGCGTCGTGAAGAGATTCAATACGGTATATTTCACCATTAGATCTTACAAATTGGTCAAACTTACCATCTTGTTCTTCGAAACTCTGAAATAACCACACTGACACAGGATCGTTTTTACTTTTCGCGTGAATAAATCAAACAATTCTTTTTCCCATAGTTTTCGACGGGGAGGAATTTAACGTTTCTATTCCGGGGAAATATTGTTACTGCGTTAGTCCACGCGTGTGAATTATGATCAATGATCTTGATTGAAGCTCCCTTTTATTTATATTTCGATTCGTATATTACTGCTCCTGTTATAGTTGCTACGGTTATTGGGAATCTTAATATCTTTCCTAGTTCAGATACATTTTGAATTGTGGCCCCATCATCCTTGACTGTTAGCGTCCATTTGTTTATTTTGTTACGTCTTAGATCTGTCAACCAGTTTCCAAGCAACGCATTTGTAAAATTCTCTATTACTCGTTCGGCTACACAATTTATCCTTGACTGTTTCATAGGTTTCAATTTCTCAACACTCGGTTTTTCATTTATGGGATAAATCCCATAAACAACCGCGGTTACAGGATAAGCTATCTCGTAATACGGTCTGTCAATTCCAGTCAATATTCCTGGTTTGTAATCCTGAATCACGGTGACATTTTTTTATATATTTTTCAAGATAGGATCGAATTTATCACGAATAATCGAGTTGTTTGTTTCTGATGGTATAATGAATTTCACTCTGAAAAATACTTTTGATGGTCAAGATACATTATTATTCTTGCTGCCCGGCTGTCGTTCATGGTAGCATCAACACTACCAGCGATTTGAAATGTTGACCAACAATGAGATGCACTATCGCGTTTAAATTCGTTAAACGTATGATGGATTTTACCTATCATACTTCTATCACTTATTAGACCCTTATTTTTCCAGGTTTTTTTTTGGATAATCTCTCAAACTCCTAATTAAAACAAGTATTTAAATAAAAACATTATATATAATGAATCACTGTAAATGGCTATGATAGTATCCATAACCGTTTGTAAAAAATCGTGCAGAACCGAATACTGTGGATATCATTCACATAGTATGCTACGAGGAAGCTTAGGTCCGAAACCCAGTATTCGATGCGATGTTGGAGTATGAGGACCCACACAGTTGTGTCTCAGTTGTGGTGGTAAACGATACAGAGAGCTTAAGCGCTATTATGATTGAAGAAAAAGTTACCCTGACAACGACAAAGTCATAAGAACAGCCCGGGACTATATTACTAGATTCTTAATAAATAATAATTAAACCAAATAATCAATTAGGCAAATAATATGTGTGTATATAAATGTGCCAAGAATTTCAACCATATCCCACGATCTTCAACTATGAAGCACACGGATGGTGTAGTCAGACACCGTAAATTGAAAAAGCCAATGGATGCTGTTGATAATAATGGATATCTTAGATTTACTCCTGGGGGAAAATATATCACTGTCACAGATTAGTCTTCGAAGTGTATATGGAACAAATCCCAGATGGCCTTGTGATTGACCATATTAATTGCTTAAAAACTGATAAATCTTTATCGAATTTACGAGCTATCACTCAGAGTCAAAATACAGCATTTGGAAAAACTGGTACTTGTAAATTCGTTGGAAAAAGAGCGGTTAAATCTCTCAACAGAGAAACTAAAGAAGAAAAAACGTTTCAATCGATGACTGAAGTCGGCAAGCATTTTGATATTTGTATGCTTTCGGTTAGACGTGTTGCAGAGGGTGTATATAAGTCGGATCTTTCCACACGAAAAAAATGGGCAAAACATTCGGTTCACATATTTACAATGACATCTTTACCGCAGGAGATAACTCCCCCAAGGATGTGTGTATAATACTTTTAAGAGTTATCTCTGTTGTAGGGGGGAAAATACCTCGATAATTTTTTGGTAAATAATCGCATGCTATCTTTAATTCTATCCCTTGTCTATTTTTTGTTATTTTGTCAGAGAGCGAGTCAAACAAAAAAGTATTTACAACAACAATATTTCTTTTCCTTCTACTTATGTAATGTTTCTTGCTTCTTTAGCTTCTGCCAGTAATTACAATTAAGTAAAAACGAATGCACGAATCACAAACCCTTCCTGTTGATTTTTGGTTATAGTTAATATAGTATACAGCCGGTTTTACTACTGGGGCTCAGCCTTCATTATCGAAGTGCAACTGAAAATCACACTCTGTTGTCACTACGACGTGAATGTGTTTTTGCATTCTCTCCGGGTGATTTTAACGAGGGAGGGTATGGTTTTCAGTTTTTCAGTTGAATGTCGAGAAGGGCCTCGAATGTTTGTGCAGTCTATATATAATCCTTTGTTGTGTGCCATCCTATATAATCCTGTGTTGTGTAGTCTATATATAATCCTTTATTGTGTGCCGTCCTGTATATAATTCTACATTATACATATATAGACATTTTTTCGTCATTCATCATCATCAATCCACGCCTTATTGAGATTCACTAGACTGTTGTTTTTGACAGGCTAGGTGTTCTGATATGTCATCATCACTCCTTATACTGCACATCGGTTAACTGCACACTCCGGATAACTACACGTAGTCACGTCGGTCCCGTTTTTCCCCAATGCTTTTCAATGGGAACAAACTTCGGATAACTGCACTTCGCTTAAATGCACACTCCGGATAATAGCACGATAAATTTCTGCCCGTGGCACATTATTCATTACAATTTTACTCCGGTTAATTGCATAATGTATAGTCATGATCAGTTTTTGCCAGTCCACTGTGGTAACGCATCAAACAAGCCGACAAATAAGCCGGTAAATGCGACTTTGTAAATGATTGACATGTAAAGGACACCTTTGGTGGTATATACACGTATATCCGCTCCCACTAGAGAGCAATAGCGTGGGAAAAATCATAGTACATGCACAGCACGGGAAATATTGCTCTAAACCGTTCGGGTTTGGATCATTTCAAACCAACAAATGGATGGTTGGAAAAATGGAAAATGCGCAACGGAATTCAATTTAAACGACAACATGGCAAAAAAACAGGATGCAGACGACTTTGGAGCTGAACACTTTTTCTGCGGGAGATGACCCATCAATGTCTGACATCAGTTTTCGAATAACTAGCGATCTATAGAATTTCTTGAAATTCGCTATAATTCCTTGATCCATTGGTTGAATCAGTGAAGTTGTGTTTGGAGGAAGGAAAACAAGCTTAACATTTAAGTAAAACTTAAAAGAGTGGATTCTAATCATTGTTTATATTTATTCTTCACATATATTCGTGCCGTGCTGATTTAAAGCTGTACTGTACCGTACTTCGGTTAACTGCACACTCCAGTTAACTGCAAAGGCTCGTGACGGGCCCGAGGGTGTGCAGTTAACCGGAGTCGACTGTACCTCAATTAAGATTAAGTGTTGTGTTGTCTTACGGTATTGTAAATCCGCGGAAAAAAGAGCGGTTGTACCGTATTTATATACCTTAATTAAGATTAAATGTTGTGCGTGTAAACTGAAAACGGGTCAAAAATTGGCCCCCATTTTTTGGATATATTTATAAAGATATATATTATTATATAATGAATTATGAAAATATCAATGATATTACGGATTTGAAAAATCAACGAATACAATTTTCAGAAAAATTAGATTATGATAAAATCCTTTCTGACTTTCAATATTTAGAAGACATAGCCCGCGGAAACAGGTATGTGTTACCGTCACAATATTCTTTTATCAAGGAACTTCAACAGGCCGTTAACGCATCATTGGCGAATAACAGCGAAATAGAAAAATTCGTACCTCTTTTTATCGCAGTAGAGAAAATAAGAAGTGATTTATCACATCAATGTGAACTTAAAAAAGGTCATAAATTCAGAGTTAGACAATTAAAACAGCTTATTCAAAAATGAAAATAGAAACACTTCCTGGAAGCTAAGTACATGACCGAAGTAGATAATTGTTATTGTTTTGTGTTGTACCCGCGCAACGAGGAAGTAAAATAACACTGAAATCTTAAGATGGGAAATCTTAAGATGGGGAAATCTTAATATGGGAAATCCTTTAGGATGAAAATCGTTTACGATTTCACATACAGACTAATTTGTAAAATCGCTCCCCGTAAATCCAGCAAATTATTGGGTTGGTCAGTGAGTTTAAAATTAATTGTCGTTAATGAATCGTTATGACATCGAATATATACTGGGTTGACCGGTTCCTGTGGAACCAGTTGTACAAACGAATATAAAATGTATCCTTGCTGGGCCTGATTTGATCTTTCGAGATTTTTTTGGTAACTTCCATCAATAGCATCACATACCAGATTTACAGCAATCACCGATGATATATTAACGTTTTGAGGAGCAATATGCCTACCTGTTCCTTCTGTGTCATTATTATGTTTGAGGATAGTTGCCAGTTGTTGTGTTATTTTTTCCATGTGGTGAGTATCAACGGAAAATACTCATATATGACATCACTGACGGAGTTTTTGAGTTCGTTTGCATTATACCCAGGAAATTTAAATGTTGAAATATCTTCTATGCTTATATTAAATTTCTTTGCAGATTCTATTCTCTTATCGGCATCTTCGGCATCTAATACTCCTTGAATACGTCGTAGATTAAACACTTCCATAACATATACAATTTGATTTAGTATTTCTATATATGTGATAATTGAGGTTTTAGACGATAAATCGATGATATGTTCTTGAAAACTCTGCCGTAATTTATTTAGATATTCTTTATATCCTTTATTAAGGGAATAAAAAATTCCCAAGACACCAATTAGATATACTTGATACCAACCACCCGCCCATCCTATATAAAAAATCTAAACCCCATTACTGTAAGTAGTTAGATATATTAAAAATTGCTGCTAAAAATTACCATGAATATTTATAGGGGGGATATCATGATATAATTTATTGTCGGTGACATAATCAGACTTTTTGGGTTCAGGTATTTCTAAAGATGTCCGAGGAGGGATTTCAGGCCAACCTAGCACAGTTCTTATCGAACTCTGGTAGATATCTACGACATTGCCGGTGAGTTTATCTCAATCGCGGCTGATAATGTTCGTTCATGAACTGTTATAGCGATTTTTGATTCTTTTCCCGTAATGGATTTTATTCTACGCTGGAATTCATTATTGATTTGTTCGATTTGGTAAGTCCCAGATGGTAACGAAACAATATTCCAATCCGGGTTTCCACCTCTATCATTATTTACTCGCAAACACCAGGGAATTATTTGGTTGCTCACCACCAAATGATTTTGATCTAATATTCGGCCAACTGTAGTAAACTCGTAATTTTGCTAGCGCGATCTCTTTAACCGGTAACGCACTGGGAAAATTCACACTAAATTCAGGGTTGGTTGAGGTTATTGAGATCATGGTTGTTTTTTGCGGTTGTGTGTTCGTGGCTATACGTTGAAGTAATTCCGTTGTTGACATTGACACTGTCATTGTTGTCATTGTTGTTATTATTGTGTTGTTTTTCTAATTTTGATGTTGCTGTGTGGTTGATGTTCATCATCGCAGAGAATTCGTTATCTGATATTGTTGTGTCATCGAGACTGGATGATATCAGCGACGACAATTGGGAATACGCGGCTGATGCAATATGTAACTTAATTATATACTCGTGTAGTTTTTTGTGACTGCATGTGGATATTTGTTTTGTGATGATGCTAAGAATCCCTGTAATTGTTGTCGCCGATGACACGCAAATTGTGACAACTACATGTGCTAGTGCTGTTATCGCTGATAACAATACACCCGTTCCAGCAATTACACTTGAAACCGAATACACAATAATGTCAACACTAGTAATTTGCCTGCGGTATTTTTTAAAAAAAATCTTCGTTGTATATTCGTCAATAATATTTTTTAGTTTAGTTTGAAACTCACGGACTTGATCATATCGATATTGTTGGACATTCATCATACTATTTACTTAAATCAATTAAAATTTTTACATAACATGTGATTGATGATCGAGCTTTATCACCATCAGTGGGGGTTATTGTAATTGTTTCACTGGATCCCTTTTGTATTATTGCACTTGCAACATTCACACCAGTAGAAATACTAGTTGATATATTAAACTGTAAAGGCGAAATCAGAGTCAATCTATAGATACCTCTAACATCTGCAGACACTCCAGTGGAGTTATTTTGAAGCGTCCAGGTGAAAGATCAATGATGTATCGAGTACACTGTATTTATATTTTGTTTATGTGGTATTTTAATTGTATCAAGCCGTGTCGCGATAGCAGGAAAATTGCTAACGAAATTGTCTTGTGTTTGTTTAATCATATTAATATTTGTTTTAATATCAGAAAGTTCCATTAGGAAAGTCATCGGAGTACCAAAGAAAGTATCCAATGTTTCATCCGATTTTCTAAAATTCCTACGGAGTTTTGCAAACGCTCATACATGAACATCATACTCAGCTCGCAGGGTTGTCAGTTTATCATCCGTGGTTTTATATTCGTGTTGCAGCGCTGTTAGTTTATCATCTGTGGTTTTATATTCTTGTTGCAGCGTTGTTAGTCTACCATCTGCGGTTTTATGCTCACCATATATCGTCGTTAGTTTATTGTCTAACACATCTACATATTTTTTTGTCACAACGTCAGTGCCCAATGTTGGATTACCAAGTGCGGTTATTTAATTTGAGTTCATATCAAGAACTCCTGTCATTGTGTCACCGGACTTTTTATTCGGTTGTTGATACTATCTATCACAACTGGAAAAAGAATTCCTGGTTTAATCTTACCGGCGGAATCAAACACCGCTAGTGAATATTCGGTTACTCCATTAATTTTGACTAGAATATCATTGAAGGAAACATTACTCGTTTTCAATTTTCCCTGTTTGTCTTGAAATACGACTATTTCGTTTGGATCCACACTTGCGAGGTTCAATATCTCGGATATTTCATCTTCGATTATTTTTTTTACATCTCTTGTTACAGACATTTCCCCCGTTGTTTTTTTTTCAGACTTGAGAGAGCTCTCCCGTAAATATCAATCATTATATTTTAAGATCACTCCAAAAAGCGATTACTCGTATATTCGTGTACTGTTTTATGGGGTGGTTTAGTTGATGATGAAGTACATTTATTACTTCTTGGCCGCATATTGGTGGTTCGGTCATTTTCTGTGCTGGTAGCGTGGAGTACCAGAGCCTCACTTTGTGAGGAAAGTTTAATTGATGTATATAACGCATAAATTCTTTAAAAATGACGCTAACCCATATGAATCAAAATAAACAATTCCATGTGGATCAATCGCGTATGCAACCCAGTAAGTTCCTAGTCCGGTGTTGTTATCGAGATTAATGATACCGATTTCAGTGCTGTTTGGTTGTTGTGGTAATATTGATCTTGCATAAAATCCCTCTGAAGTTTCTGATCGAGTATTTTTTAAAGCAGCATCGAGTAAATCAAAATTTGACAAGGGTGCTAGTAAACTGTCCTTGGTAGTCTCAGGCCGTTTCCACTGTACCATGAATACGGAGTTTCTGGTAGTCTTAGACCTTTATATTTTACGGATCGTCTCTTTCTTTTGTATCAATGCCTAGTCGCATTCTTTAGTGACATCCCAGCGACTGTATCAACAGCTCCGAGAGCGGCAGCTTTCCTGACCGCGGTGGCTGCGGCGGCAATTAGCTCTGGTAACGCAGCGAGAAGTGGAAATATACAACCTGATTTTATCATATCTTTGATCGCGGCCGCAGAGAGAGAGAGAGAGAGAGAGAGAGAGAGAGAGAGAGAGAGAGAGAGAGAGAGAGAGAGAGAGAGAGAGAGAGAGGGAGAGAGAGAGAGAGAGAGAGTAACCTAAACACCTTGTTATATTTTTTTTTGCATCTGAAATGCGTAATCTGACGAGCTGTCAGTGATAGTTTATTTTGACCACCAGACATCTGATTGCGTTTTAACGATATCGTAGTTCTCCATTTTTTTATAGCTGAATCCGATTACCACTTTTTAATCTGACCAGGGGTCAGATTAACACTCATGTGACTATACGACATTTTATTAATACGAGATTGATCTAATTGTCTACATGATTTATGACCACTACACGTTTTCTATTGGCGCATCAACTATACTCATTCATCCATCAACACCTTCGAGTAGCATTAATTTGTCATTGAGAATGACGACAATTGCTCTGTAATCAACACCAGTGGGAGGATTGGTTACACGAGCTTCGAAGTATACGTCAACGACGGATTGTTTAGTTAAGTCAAGATGTTCCAGTGAAAAGTAATAAATCGGAAATAGGGTTCTAAAATCTAATTGTGATATTTGCAGACTGGTATCTACATTTTGATCACGTCCCATACATGTCAGCAAACGATATGCGCGCGCTATTTGATTTTGTCTGTAATTAAGTAAAACATTCACAGATGGTTCCGTTTGACCGTTTATTTTTAACGTGACTTCGTTAACACCTAGTTGATCAAATATCATATGGCTGCGCTCCTGAGAATTTAATCTCCTAACATCCTATAACGCAATAATATATGTCGAGGCGCAGAAACACCCCTGTTTCATGTAACATGGCATGAAAATTCTCCATTATTGGGACTCTGTTGTTGTTTGTTAGCCATGACAGTAATGATTTACCAGCTACACTCATAAATGATAGTAATATTTGATTTGCGATGATTGATGGAGTCATTACTATCATCCATAATGAGAGTTTTGTTATATATACTTTACCAGCAGGAACATCAGCATGTCTCCAGATTGCATCATTATCGTCGCTTTTTCGCACGAGAACAACTGTGTGTTTATCTCCAAAGATAACTTTTCTATCATTTCTACAAAATTCAAATATTTGATGTAGAGGAATCGCGCATAAAAATAATCTACGCGCTCCTTGCGACAATAATGTACGTGTTGCAAATCCTAGGTTGTCTTAGGATTAATATCTATGCCATCAAAATCAGCACCTGGTCTCATATATCCGGCCGGAGCTGGATCAAGTGCAGTAGCTCTTGGTGTCCTTACCCTATTATATTGAATATGATCAGCGTGATCAGTACCATCCTTAGCGAACATCATAGATGGTCCAGCCGATCTTGTATAATCATCAGAATATCTCGCTAATTCTCTCTATTGTTGTGGCGATATCAACATAGGTTGAATAGATTCAATCTCTCTATTATCAGTCATATATGTTGCGCTACTAAATAGTGCCATAATACCATTATTGATGAAACTAACTGGGAGATTTGTGTCATATGGCGTATTAGCTGCAACATTTGTTACAAGTTCTCCTTCTACTTCAATAAATGCTTCAGCGGGCAGAAGGTATTTACTTGTATCATGAACTTGAAGTTCACTTCTCCCTCGTTCGTTTGGTTGTATTGCTTTATACGGATTATTTATTTAAAGAATCATCTTTGAGCACCAATGCATCCATATCCAATGCTGGGTCAGGTGAAGGTTTGAACATTTTATTATATATTTCTCGATCTAATTCGCGATTTCAAACCACTTCCCGCTATCATATTTGCAGTGATATTTCCCTGAGCATCAACTCCTTCATTTATTTGCTCTGTTATTTTTTTTATCCACCGCTTTATTTATTATTTTACTAACACTCGCAGGCATAATCTCCGTAGATGGTAGTTTTCCTGGTGGTGTGTTTTTGTTTTTGTTGTCGAATCAGCGTGATTATTTTTTCCTTGGCCTCTGGAAATGCTTTACCGGCAACATCACCAACAGCGCTAATACCCTTATCACGAATAACATCAATAGCTTTCATCGATAATGTTTGCTATTTTTGGAGCAATCCTTGCAAATAACCCTTGATCAACATCACCGATACCATCTCCATAATACACCTTATAAACAGGCAATCGTGAATTTACTACATAAGTCATAGTTGGCTTATAGTTGTTGTAGTGTATGATCATCTTATGTAATTATTATTTATCTAATCGGGCGTCATGGACAATCAATCACTATGATAATTATCAACGAGTTCATCGATAAATTCTCGATATACACCGATATCTATGATGCCACCTACAAATAGTCGTCGTCAGATATCAGCGGCTTCATTAATTATTTCCGGTGAGTTATTTCCAGCTTGTTTATCCCCCATGAGAATTTCTAATCGAGTTATGTATTAGAGAATATTATTAGGACATGGAACAAGACCACTGCCATGGGTTCCAGAATGAGAAAATCCCGTACCATTAACACCAGTTACCCTTTGCGTATCGCGAGATATTTCATCCAGTGATCTGTTGACTCTTTCTAAATCATCATCTGTTATTTCTTCTTGCTGAGATGAGAAAGACACATGTCTTGAAGATTTTTGTTTTTTCTTTGCGATTTTCGCTGTTTTAATTCTTCTCTTTTCGCTGTTTTTGTTCTTTAATTTTTTGTTGATTTTGCTGTAGTGTTTCTATTTCTTGCTCTTTTATTGTTTCATATTGATTATATGCTTTATCTACCGCACCAAGATATCCTATATACGGTACACTTTTTGTATCATCTCGGCTGGTATAAGTTTTAACTGTATAAAGTACATCAACCCAGTGTTGCATATCTCTAATATATGTTTTGTGGTTCGGTTTGAACATTCTTTTTTATTTTCTTAACGCGTAGCAAGAAGTTCTATACATTCTTTTGGATCACTTTTATCGATATATGCTAAAGCTTTCTCGGTAAATTCATTTCGTAATTCTTCAACTATTACTTCATCGTTTTTTTTTGACCGGATTGAAATCGTGCTGGACCAGGAAGATTTTGTAAAAGTTCTGATGTTTTTTTTCAGTTTCTTTTGCTATTATTTTAAGTTCAGGAAGAACACCTTTCTTGTTTCTTCCTCATCTTCTTCTTTTTCATATATAACCTCTTTAGCGGTTGTAGTAACAGGTTTGAATAATTGTTCAGCACCTATTGCAAAATCGACTTGAGCTTCCTGTCGGTGTTGAAGGTTTTGTCTGACAGAATCTCTCACGGGGATAATCTCTTTATTGCCTTTAATTGCTCCCGATCTAGTATAGTTGTTAACGATTCTCCTACCATTATTGTTATATCATATGATCTAATTCATAACAACTAAGAAATTCACGACAAAAAATATGCGTCTGTGTTTTGGTTTCGGAACATGCCTTGGTTCTGTTTTTGGACATTTTTTTTCGCTTTTGAGAAAGCCTTAATTTGACAAACAGACATCTAAAATTGTTTGCCCGAAATCTAACTCAATTAGAGACTGTCCAATTCACCATCTCTACTATTGTAGTTGTGTTTTCGATATTACTTTTTATTTAAAAAAAAATAATTTTTTAAAAATATTACTTTCCAAAATGGGGTATTTTTTTATACTTAGTGTTTCTATAGGAATGGATTTCCAAGTAGGTTTTATTTACCTGGTCTCTAAATTCCACCCCTAGTTTTTCTTAGTTGACCTTGGCTAGAGGTCTTCTATATCCCATGTGTGTTATTATGTTTGGTGCTATTTATTTCGTATGATATATATATATATATATATATATATATATATATATATATATATATATATATATATATATATATATATTCTTCGTATGATCCTTTCAGAAGGGGAGGGATCATTTCCTTTAAGATTATAAAATTATTTTCTTTTGTTAGATAAATTTTGAATTTGACGAAATTAAAAATAAACTCTCTATTTTATAATGAAGCGAGTCTTAATGCATTAATTTGGTAAAATATTTTATCTAAATGTAAATTATCCTTTTGAACTATAATACAAAAACATTAATTAATATTTAGATATCATTTCTTACAGCACGGGTATTACAATAATTACAATTGAGGCGAGTCTTCGTTGTGAAATAAGGTAAGTAATGTCAATTTCTAATACACGCAGACCTTGAAGGTTTAATTATCTTGATTAGGTGGAGTCAATTCATACAAAGATACACAACTGACCGTTCCACGTTAGAATAATTCTTCCCCCTATAATGATTTCCACTTTTTCTTCGTTATAATGCATTGTCCAAAGCAATGCTCATTGTGATACATTTGATTAGAGTATGAAGTGTCTTTGCATACGTTTGAAAACGACAGATTCGTATCATATTTGATATGATATTTGCCAATGCATAGAATGTTAAAATCAAAAGATATTCTTAGACATTCAGATTCCATCTGTCTCAATATTCTTACTACTTTAGGACAGCTGATAAAGAATGAACACCTGTCTAATGTGTTGTATTAATGATGCACACTAGTCGCATTGTAATCAGTTGTGTCAGAACACTAGACGAAATATAATAAAACCAATAATAAAACTAATAATAAAACCTATAATAAAACCTATAATACAACCTATAATAAAACTAATAATAAAACCAATAATAAAACCTATAATACAACCTATAATAAAACTAATAATAAAACCAAAAATAAAACTAAAACTAAAACCAATAATAAAACCAATAATAAAACTAATAATAAAACTAATAAAAAAGCAAAAATAAAACTAAAAAAAAAACTTTAATAAAACTATAAAAACCAATAATAAAACTGATAACAAAACTAATAATAAACTAATAACAAAACCAATAATAAAACTAATAACAAAACCAATAATAAAACTAATAAAAAACTATAATAAAACTAATAATAAAACCAAAAATACAACTAATAATAAAACCAATCCTAAAACCAATAATAAAACTAATGATAAAACTAATAATAAAACTAATAATAATAAAACTAATAAAACATCTATAATAAAACTATAAAAAACCAATAATAAAACCAATAATAAAACTAATAATGAAACCAATAATAAAACTAATAATAAAACTGATAGTAAAACCAATAATAAAACTAATTACAAAACTAATAATAAAGCTAATAACAAAACCAATAATACAACTAATAACAAAACCAATAATAAAACTAATAAAAAAATCTATAATAAAACTAATAATAAAACCAAAAATACAACTAATAATAAAACCAATAATAAAACCAATAATGAAACTAATGATAGAACCCATGATAAAACCAATAATAAAACTGATAATAAAACTAATAATAAAACTAATGAAATAGCCCGAAACATGCCATCATTTTTACCACTAATATTATTATCATTACCTCAAGACTTACGTAAGCATCTATTTATTGATGTAATACAATTGTACGTTCTTATATCTATATATCTTAAAAGAGAGCATATACTCACGAATGTCAGCTATATATAATCACTACATTTTACGATCATAAATAAAAATTGGCAAAAATATAGATATGCCTAACAGTATGCATTTAATTTCAATTCTGTCTGGGAGTGAAATGTGGCCGAAGTTGACTGTTAAGAACTAGCATTACTGAAGATTACAGATATGGTATTTGTTGATTTAAAGTAGCTAGAAAACTATCAACAAATTACAGATTTATGAAACGCATTTGATGATGGAAAGTTAGATGGATTAAATAGTGGAATACATTACGTAATGGATGCGTATGAAATATACAAATCTGATTTCAGCTAAAATTAAAGACCACTTGAACAGTGATATGACAGATATTGATTGAGATTATCGAAAACAACGATGGAAGCGAATTGTTACATTCGACCCTTGTATTGCGAGCCCAATACTCTACCAGCTGGGTTTATGCGGCTTTCAGCAGAGCGATAAATTGCATCACACAAGAAGTGAAAAGACATTACATTCATCAATATGAAATCGATATTGCCATCTAAAATAACGCCATACTTTAATACTAGAAAGAATGAAGAAAGTTGTTACCGGACTAATGACATAAACACTTTACCACCTTCATGGTTGAATAAAATAAAATAATCGTTATGATGTGAAATTGTGAAGGTACCTTGTGTAATCGAGGTTAATAATTTAAGGTTTCATTCTTGAATGCATCTGATCTTTGTATCATAAACGCTAATTTAATACAATTGAGAGTTCGTCAAGTGCTTAGGTTAATGCGGTTACATTTCCTATAACATATATCCACTGGAAATGAAAAGAACACAAAATATATTACACAAACTTAAGAAAAGTATAAACATAAAGTCAATGTTATGAATTATGTTAATGTTTGTTTAGTTAGTTAGTTTTGTCCGTCACCCCTGCCAGGGTATAGGCCGCCCACAAAAGAACGTGAGAGGCTTCTGTCCTGTGCCATCCCCTCAAGCTGACTCCAGGTGTAACCCATCTTAGTGATGTCTGTCTCAAGGTCGCGTCGCCAGGTGTTTCTTGGTCGTCCCCTTCTCCTCTTGCCTTGAGGGTTCCACCTCAGTGCCTGTCTGGTAATGTTGGCTCGCGGCTTACGTAGTTTGTGTCCTATCCAACCCCACCTTCTCTTCTTTATCTCATCCTCTATTGGAAGCTGGGAGGTTCCCTGCCACAAGTTGTTGTTGCTGATGGTGTCTGGCCAGCGGATCTGGAGAATTTTTCTTACTTTTGTCGACGCTTTTGTAGCAAGTTGGGTTTTACAGGGTTGGGTTGCTAGCCCCACGCCCAACCCTCCTCCTTTTCCACCCGGGCTTGGGACCGGCGATGGCGGAGTTAATGTTTGTTTAGGTTTGGCTTAAATTGTTTCCTTTCCGTTGAAAGTTAATTAAACATCATACATGAATAATGAATATAATGTATATCATTAGTATGTGTGTGCGATCAGAATTTTTAACGTAGCCTTAACAATGTTTCAGTCATATCGCTACGATGTCTGCAGTGGCAGTTTATAGTAATGTCTAGCACTGGGGCATCATGCCTCAGACATGTATCATGATGTCCCACCCAGTCACATTATCCTTACACCAGGCCGACCAGTCCTAACACTAACCTCTTAATGCTGAACGCCAAGCGAGGTAGCTGTTAATACCATTTTTTGTAAGTCTTTGGTATGACTCGGCCGTGCTCGAATCCACGACCTCCCGCTTCCGAGGCTGACGCTCTAACCACTAGGCCACCGGAGCAGTTGTATATCATTAGTAAATGAAGTATTTGTTCAAATTAGAAATAATTTACCAGTTATCCTTAAAATCATCATCAGTCTTCTCTAATTACAGGTACATGGATGGTTCAGCGTATACGAGGAAATGGTTTTCGTCTCTGATATTGCAACGAATTGATCATACCGCCTGTACAAGTAAATATAGTGACATGATGATAAATGAACTTGAAATAAACGTAGTGTACGTTTGCCATCTATATATACTAATCGAATTTGTGTTGAATTTGAAGGTGTGTTCTTCTAGAGATTGTTGAATTGTTTTTTCATCGTGTAAGCTAGTCGATTGTTTTGTCTTAAACATTTAATGGGAATAGTCTACTATTTTAGGAATAAAAGTGTTTATAATGCACGTTTTCTTTAATTACTTGAATACCATTTAAAGATCAGCCTATAACAAAAGCGTAGAGAAGGTTTAACATTATTTCTCTTCAACAAAGTAAAACTAGGAAGCTGGTTAGTAATTCTTGTAAAATATAGAACATGCTATTTTGTATTTGTATCCTTTAACTTCTTAAATTCATTTTCTTTATTTGCTTATTTATTCGTTATTCTTACATAACCTTTCCTCGGGGTATTACCTGAACTGAACCAGGTCATTCTAATTATTATTGTCTTTTTGTGATTTTCAATGAATATGAAAGAAAAATTATGAAGGCATCTTAACTAAACGTATGATATAAATATTATACATATTTAATTAGAATGTAAATTTACATATTTTTTATATTTGTAGCATTTCTATATTGGATATGCCCTCGCTTATGACAGCCTAATTAGTAATGCTAATATGTAACTGTGCTTTATTGGACAAGGAAGCTTATTGTATATAAACCTGTTAACAGCATGCTTATAATGAAAACAAAAGAATGCAAATCTATTTTAATGACGATAAAACTTATATCACTGTATACGCCTCTTGTATTGTTTTATTAAACGATTTAAAAATGTAAACATTTTGTTTTCAGTTTATCGTTGTCAGAAAATTATAAAGATGTTGATATTTTGTATAGTGTGTATTCTTAAATATCTAGCCGATATTTTGTTTTTCTTTCTGTGATGAGCAGTTTGTCTTGAGTTTTCACGAAGATTTGTTCCGGGTATAATATGTTGTTGTAGTTGTTGTAGGATTTAACGCCATATTTCAGCACACGATAGGCTGAAAATAATGGCGGCTAGTATTAATAATGGAGGAAGAACCCGGGTAAAGGTATGTATGTATGTATGTATGTATGTATGTATGTATGTATGTATGTATGTATGTATGTATGTATGTATGTATGTATGTATGTATGTATGTATGTATGTATGTATGTATGTATGTATGTATGTATTCATGCATGTATGTATGTATGTATTCATGTATGTATTCATGCATGTATACATACATACACATACAACTGTATTTGTTTCTATGTAGATATGTTGTATGTATACAAAGTTACATGTATCTGCATATGTTAATGACTATTTATACACGGTCAGAGTTGTAATAATATGACTAGTTGCTTGGCCAGTGCTAAAAACACTCACTACTTTATGGTTTTGTCACTGTCATTCATTTGGCTCACTTTGTCCTTGAGAGAGAGAGAGAGAGAGAGAGAGAGAGAGAGAGAGAGAGAGAGAGAGAGAGAGAGAGAGAGTTTACAAGTTTACAATCGCGTTACACAGAGAGAGAGAGAGAGAGAGAGAGAGAGAGAGAGAGAGAGAGAGAGAGAGAGAGAGAGAGAGAGATGTGGCCCCGTTTTGTTCTTTTCCAGCCTGCGTGCTACTGTGATTTAGTACTTTGACTGCAGTAACATCTTAAGACTCAATACATTTGTAACTTTGTGAGAGGATTTTATAACTCTTAAATATGGTGAGTGAATAGTATGTGAGTTGCTTGCATTGCAAGGTGCCTAATATGCACCCGCCAACTTCTATTAACAAGTTCTCTGTTATTGTTCACTCTTTCAACGACTCTCCAGGTGTCAACTTTAACATTTCTGGGTGCAATAAGTCACTCAGTACTTTGTAAATGTTATCAAAGAAAATAACAAGTGTACATTAGATTTTAGAATTTACATTGTTTATAATAATGCAGAGTCTTGACATTTTGTTAGTTGTCATTATGAGATAAATTGTTGTAGGTGTTCTGATGAGTTTTGTTCTCAATCTACACATCAGTTTAAATCCAAAGAAACCACATAGGCATAACTTCGTTTTTTTTCCCCCATATACCCGCTCGAGGTATTACACGTACTATTGGATAAATATTGATTGGTACATTCTACATTCTCTTGTTAAAGACTAAATGGTTGATTTAATTATTACACTTCTAGGTTGTAAAAGACTTTGGTAATTAAGAAAAACATAATGGAATGAACAGTACTGTAGTCCCCAGCTCTTAGAATGATTCCACCATCGTATTACACTAGACTGGGTGTTGTTATGACCCTGTGGAAAGGTGGGGTGGGGGTGGGGGGTGTGATTGACAGTGGTTAATTTGTAAAGGATTGTAGATAAGTTTTTAAGATGTTTTCTTCGATCTTTTAAATTCATGTGGTCCAGACATTAAAAATAAAAATATTGAGGTTCACATATATGTACTTAGACTTTTATGTAATGAACCCAAAACTTAGTCAAAACTTTTACTTATGCCACAGAAAATCAGTTTAGAAAATGAACTTGTCATAATCGAAGCCATTAGCAGCACTATCAAATAGCAATGCATATTTATTGATTTCGCACGCAAATCGTGCTTTCTTCGCTTGATATTTATAAAAAAGAAATATAAACAGTTACTGATGAGTAGAATTATAGTATAATTGTACTTCGCTGTTTTAATATAATTTTGTTACGTTTGCATTTTCTTTAATTTGATTATTTACGAGGACCAACACATTATCAGAATATGATATTGTACTGAATAAAATCTTAAAACGACAGGACCACGGATTAACTTTTCACCATTCTGCAAATTATTCGTATGATTTTATATATGTATAGGAAAATAAATTTTATTTTTAAATATATTGAACTAATTGTTGGTGTTTTCTCTTTCTTGTTTCTTGTTTAAGACTTTAGATTCGTACAAAAACAACTCCATTAGTATGGTGTGTACGTTTCCTATGTGTTATTTTGTATTAACCAGAACTATATAGACCAAGAAAATTACTGCAAGTGCCCAACTTTTGAAGGTGAATGAGCCGGTTAAAAACTATTTCACATGAATGTACCGATGTCAGATAAAAAGTACTACGATATTTGATTTTCTTGTAAATAATATTATCTATATCTATATTACGTGTTCATAAAAGTACTTTTTTAAAATTAGGGCCTTTTAGTTAATGCCATTTTTAATGTGAAAAGCTTACGATCGTAGTTTGCATTGTATTCTATCACACGTCAATAAATCATTGCAATACAGGCTATAAAATGGAATATCTCGAAACGAGTGGAATTTATAGAGCATTTAGGATAAAAGGAATTAATTTGCCATACTGCAAGTTATTCTTTTTTAAAAAAATATATTTGAAGAAAGTAGATTGTAGTTTGTTTAATTATATAAAATTTTTGGTGTTTGCTCTTTCTTATTTATTTTAAAACCTTAGATTCGTACAATTACAACCCCATTAGTATGTGTACATAAATTCAAGGTGTCGTTTTCTAAAATGCTTATTTGACATGCTCAACGCACCTGTTAAATAATGAGAAATTTAATATTTTAAACAAATATTAATAAGTTTGGGTCGAATCAGCAATGGTCAGAATCAGCTAGCATGTGCCTATAGTGACTAAGGGTTATAAGTAACTCATGTAAAATATTAATTGACCAATGCAGTATTTATCATACTTATTCCGAGATGTGTTATCGGTCGATCTTTATTTGTGGTGGACATCGTTCCACGTTATAAAGTGATCTCAGTATGTTGAAAAATGTGAGTCAGCCAGGACGAGTCCCCTCAGTTTTTACGACAACGTGAATTCAGTCCTTGTTTGTGAAAATTGACAGGAATGCATAAGACAATATGGAATAATGCAGTTTAGCATCGATCAACATCCGATAATAGCTACAAGAAATGTAAATTGTGCGTTGAATGCTACATAGATCGCGCTTACCGGTAGTGAAAATTCATCGAGGGAACTGCGCCTTGGAACGTCCATGAAATGTCACTCAAATCCGATACATACCAGTCGAGAACTGATTTGGACCAACTTAAGGACTTTGACCTTCATTTGAAGAGTCCCCTAGGTCCTGCTGATATGAACAGTTATGGTACTATCGACAGTAATTCATTAGGCAATGCAGACACTATATTCTGTAATAATGAATGGACCACTTGACAAGGCGACGTAGGTACTGACAAAACTCCTCTCGCCCGATGCTAATAACGATTACCTTACAATATTATGGAGTAGAATGGAGCAGGGCCAACGATTAATATGGACAGCGATCCATTTTGTTCCAGTGCATCGGCATCATGCCGAATTAAAGCTCTGAATAAGTATTAGTAGTTTTATAGGGGTTTCTGGCTCAGGAGCTCTAAAAGTCATCCAAACAAATACAAAGTACGCCAGCCACCCCAGAGGACATCCACGTTGACCAGACCTGGCCATGTTTATCCTTGTGGTGACTATGTTTATGGAAACTTTGGCGAAATTACTTGTTTAGAAATATTATCATATAATGCTTTTGCTATAGTTGCATTTGGTTGGTCTGTTGTTGTGTCTGACAATTTGTTTTACATTGTCCGATTATATTTGGTCGTCGACTGTATTTTTTGGGAATGCTGTCAGACCAGAATATGTAGTTTCCGCTGAAACAACATTTTCCGAAAATATTTATATTTATTGGGAGTGTTTGCGGTTGGAATCGTAAAGTAAGCTGTTATTGAAAGATACATGTTTTATTTGCGGTCGGAATCGAAAAGTAAGATGTTGCTGATATATACATGTTTGTTGTACTGTACAACGTCGCACAGGTTGTACTTCCATCAGATCCTGCTAACAGCCAGTTATAAATTTCATCAAAGCAAGATTTTAATCGACTTGCAAATGAAACTGTCAGATAGATACTGCGATCGGACATTTAATGTTAATCTAAAAATGTGCTGTCTCCATTGATTGTCCATTCCTGACCGTTTTCCACATTTAAACTAAAAGAAAAAGCATGATTTGGAATATTGCCGGTATACTGTCCTGTTTTCTTTACATACTTATCATCAACTGCAGTATATACGGTTTTTTTGTGATTGGTGAAGTTTTGCTGTCATCAACACATCATTTATTTGCTAAATCAGTTGGATTAGCTGGGGATGATGACGTTAGTTTGTTAACGCCCATATCCAAGGTGCCGAACATTGTTTCGCCATTCAGTACCACGAAATTACTTTGAACAAAGTTAACGTTTGTCAGCCAATTGTAGCTGGTAAAAGTTCTATTATCAATTATCAAGTTGTGTTATATTAATTAACCTACCACCATGTCTGTGCCACTAGTCATTTATCCACCAGGCAAATGTAAATACGGTGTTAGCATGCTTTTCAACTGTGCATAAGGTATTGAGTCAGTATCATCAGCTTGTGGTTAGTTTGTTTATAATCCGCTGTTCGATAAAATTAAGTTACCTTTGTTTGTGTCGCAGGTTTTATTTACCTTAGACTGATAGATATAAATTGGCTGATTTAATCTTGCTGTTTGACATGTGCTAGTGAAAGTCTTTTGTTTAAGTCCGATACTCATTTTACCGGACTTGTTAATACTGACGGCAATATTACCCCAAGTCATTGACACTTTCAACATTTTTCAACTTATAGCTTGACTAAGGTTGAATGTTGCTTGTGGATATGCAGTTTATAAATTTCTGTTTTTGTGACCTGACGTATCATTGTTCCCGGTAATCGTTCCGTCAGTCTTAGCTTATATGTTATCTTCAACGTAATTCAACTGAACATAACTTACCGCATGGGTATCGTAATAATTTAGGGTGGATATGTTGTTTCTAAATCTAGTACCCTCTGACCAGATCTAGATTTGTCGCCGGTCATTGTATTGCCGTATTTCTTAAGATACGTTAAGAACCAACAGTTCCGTTTGTCGTGTTAGTGTTAACCGACGTTGATTCTGTTAATGTTGTCCCGAATATTGAATAATAACTCATGTTTATTATCTTACCGTGCATACAATTGTATATATATATATATATATATATATATATATATATATATATATATATATATATATATATATATATATATATATATATTGTCTGACATACAAGTATACAGCACACTGAGCATACTGAATTTTGATACCGAGCGGCTTATTACGCATAAACAAAACAACGAACTGTCCTAGATTGATTATCTGATAGTAAGGTCGGACCGGATCATGTAAAACAAACATTTCACAAATATACTGGCCCATATAAACCGCCTGATCTATATTCTACTTCCTGGACAAGAACCGTATAATCAAGTTGATGCAACAGCGATGTTTCATGATATTTGCTATCGCGATAACGAGCAGTATAAGCCTGGTTGTGATGCCATAACATGCAACCTACCGAAATGCGAGAACATGTTGACAGAAAACTAGAACAAGGATTAATGAATCTAAATATAAGTCGGGCTTGCAGGATTATATGATGTCCTCGCCATTAAACGTCACGAACCTAAGAAATAGTTTCCGCTACTAAACGTTGTTGCACTTGATATTTTGGCTATTGATCTGGTGGATGTGTCCAACACTTTCAGCGACAACGAAAACAACAAAATACTTGTTCAACGTGATTGAAGTGTTTAGTAAGTACGCCTTTAATGTATCTGTTACTCACAAAAAAGGCACGTCAATAACAGATTCGTTAAAACAAGTAACAAGTAGAGAAAGAAAACCAAATAAGATTTGGACTAACCTTTCCCTGCAAATATGACTGCAGAGTTTCATGAAAAGGTTTGAACAATTTCTATCGCAAATAATATCAGTAGATACGTTACAGGAAATGAAGGAAAAATGGTTATCGTGGAACAATTTTACCGCAGGTTACTCGAGCGTATACACGCACATCTGATAATGAAAAACACAAATAAATACATCGGTGCTCTTTCACGTATTATATCTGAAGAAACCACACGTGACCATAACGATCTAAAGAACTACCGATCAGTCTCAATTCTCCTGTTTATATTAATGTTTTAGAAAAAGTTGTAATAACCCAATTTATATATCATTTGAATTCCTAAAGTCTCTTTAGCAATGTACTGTCTGCATATTGTCCTTGTACTGTACTGTACGGAACCTACTCATCTGAAAGTATTTAGTGACATTCTCTCTGCTTAGGATAGCGGTAATATTACTGTCCTTACCCTCCTTGATTTGTCTGCAGTATTTGACACAATAGATCATGCTATATTACTTCTCCGTCTCCATCATGTATTTGGCATTCACAATACAGACTTACAGTGGTTTAATTCCTACTTAGTCAACAGGACAGACATTGTATCAGCAAATATAATACACTCCATCCCCAGTTGATCGATGTTGTGGTGTTCCACAGGGGTCTATTTTTGGACTTGTTCACTTCATTCTATACACTCAGCCGCTCTCAAGTATCATAGATCATCACCCAGTGTCTATCCAATTGTACGTTGTTGACACCCAAATATAGAAATCTAACCACCAAACGGAAGTTGATGCTAACATCCAAGGAGTAGACAGATACATTTCTGATGTGAAATCATGGATTACATCTAACAAGCTGTAGACGAATGATGATAAAACTGAGGCCATTCGGATCACAACAAAAATTCTTTCTCATTTACATCCTTTTACCGAATCAATAAATATCAGCAACACCTACATTAAATTCACACAATCAGTACGAAACCTAGGTGTTACTCTAGTCAGTACTCTCATATTGCACCAACATGTCATGAACATACGCAAGGCTGAGCTGAGACGCATCAGCTCCGTTCGCAAATATATTTCAGTTGATGCCGCTAAAACACTTGTGTGTTCATTATTACTTTCAAGACTGGACTATTGTAACTCAGTTATGTCTGCTTCATCTTAATATCTACTCAAGAAACTTCAAAATGTTCAAAACACAGCTGCTCAGATCATGTTTAGGGTACCAAGGTCAGAGCATACCTCCCCACTTCTCTGTACCCTACACTGGCTATCCATTCGATCCAGAATCAAACACAAAATTTGTTCTCAGTGTTACGTTTCACTGATGGACTGGAGTTCGTCATATCTGTCCGGCCTCACCCCTTTGTACACACCAGCAAGATATTTACGCTAATCTTCTGACAATCATATACTCATTATTCCCACTATGATAACAAAGTCATATGGACAACGTTCTTTTGCATATCATGGCCCAACAATGTGGAATGAATTGTCCATTGAAAAAAAAGAAGAAAAAAAACAACAGTGATCTCTTTCAAGAGTGCTCTTAAAACGCACCTTTTCGAGTGCAAGAACAAATTTAAAGACCTAAAAATGTTTCCTACCTTAAATATTTTCAGCATTGTTTGTTTTCCAATTTCATGGTGTTTGCTTTTGTTTTTTCATATCATCATATATGTTTTAAAGCGTTCAGAGCTTCTAATGATTAGGCGCTATACAGAGTCCTCGTTATTATTATTATTATTATTATTATTAATATTTTAAAACTACGAAACATAGAATAATAAAGTGTAATATATATATATATATATATATATATATATATATATATATATATATATATATATATATATATATATATATATACGGTTTTTTCAGAAACTGGATCGAATAAATATTTGTCATTGATAAAACTCTAGCGATGCATCCTGTCACGTACGTCCTGAAAGATTTGTAGGGCGAACCAGTGATCGGCAGTATCTACCAACAAGAGCTTCAGAATACAGATCAAGTTTTTTTTAGTGTTTTTTATCGATTAATTGTGAAGGAAGGAAAGCGGGGTTTGGTCAGGAAGTGTGGTTACGGTGATACATTTAATAACAGGATACCAAGCATCACTATCCAACTGTTAGATTTGTACCAGCAAATTAACAATAATTCTGCTCGTACTTCTGCAAGATCGACTTATACCTTACAGGAGACACCATCAATATCAAATACTTTTTCTTTCTGATACGATTGACAACAGCTTCCATATTTTAACCAAAGTAAAATCAAATTTTGATACTTTTCTGTCGGCAATGTACTGGCAAATTCATTAACGCCCTCAGCATCTGCCAAAACACACGATGAGCTTCCGTATGAATTTGTTTTTATCAGCAGCATTGTCGATGGCGATATAGTCGCTGTTGTGGTTGTCGCCTTTATCGTGTCGTGTGTTAATAAACACAGAATGCATTCTTCAACTTTTTCATCTTGCCAACGGGTTTCGCTGAACATGTTTAATCATCAATTACATCATCGCTATAAATATCTGTCAAGCTTTTCAGCATGTTCACACTAAAATTAACTTTCAATAAAAATAACAATAAAATATATCAGATATTAAATCATAGCAGATGTAAAATAAACCAAAGACAAACTCGAAGAAGCAATTCGTAAAGCTTTTCTCGGTGACCGAGACGCGGTAACCGTCAATTTGTCCGATAAGCGTGACGGGCGAGACAAATTGCTCCTGACTGATGACGGAAAAAAGTGAGTTATTCACTAAACTTACAGTTGTTGTTGTTGATGATATGAATTGTTTCCCGTCGTCTGTCAGTATAACTAATTTGACTAAATTAGGATTAATTTTGAAATGTCTTGCTGCAGCATAGATTGACTTCAGTGTTATGTCCTCTACTTGCATTTCGAACACATTTCCAGCTGAATTCCATTCTCCTTACTGTACTGAAATGATCAAATAGTCCAGTCCATTGTAATCAGAAAAGCAGAATTGAGTTGGATCAACAAAGAAACCACCTCCATGCGCATACCTTTACAATATGACTCTAAATGTAAGTTTTTAGTAGACTTAAACAATTGTTTTTGAAACTTCAGTACAGCGAAGATGTTCAATGAACGCTAGGCATTAGTATTGTTATTGTGTATTAATGAATCTACGGTTGTGCTTTTAAAAAAATACAGCATACATCGAATTACTTTATTTCTTGCATTTTTTAAAATGATAATGAAACCTCAGGTAAATTAAAAAAATGATAATATAATAAAACGGCTACTGCGTTTGTAAAGGAAAACATGAACTCGTTTAGTCGGATGAATACTCCACATCCAAAGGTCGTGCAGTAATAATCTGAAGAAAATTTTGTTCATATTTTCCTATACAATGCAGTAACCTATAAAGACGCGTCTACTTCTTTTGTAACTAAGATTACAGAAATATGTTTTCAAACCTAGCCACATAAATACTGAACGCGTGATTTCGATTAATAACAACGCATAGTCGATCAATAGCATTCTAATACCCTGTTTATTGGAAACCAAAGCACGCGCAAGACCTAATGCATAAACCTGTGAGCGTGACACATCCCAATTTTCATGTTCTCGGCATGACAGTGGGAAGATCAATTAATAGTAATAAAAAATAAAACACATTTACCACATATTTGGCACGTAGCGTCTGGAGGTACAATTCCGAAAAATAAAAGATTTTCTCAAACTTTCTTAAGGACATAAAACGTTTGCAGATGTAAAGGTATATATAAATCACAAGAAAATAAATCGTATTTAACAAGGCTAAAGGAAAACTTGGTCAGCTATGATGGCCTGTCAACGAGATCACCAATAAACTCGAAACATTCAGAAACAAATGCTTAATTTAATTGTTTATGAGATAAACTAATAATTTTACATACATTTAATTTCCAGTTTTGTTTTACTTGTTTAGCGACTTTTTCGATGGATTAAATTGCATCGTCTCCTCCTGTTGTTTTTATATTGCTACTTAGAGACAGCTCCGGTGGCCTAGTGGTTAGATCATCCAAAGCGGAATCAGGATGTCGTGAGTTCAATCCCCCACCAAGTTATACCAAAGACGTACAAAAATGGTACTTACAGCTGCCTCGCTTGGTGCTCAGCATTAAGAGGTTAGTGTTAGGACTGGTCGGCCTGTTGTCAGGATAATGTGACTGGGTGGGACATTATGCTACATGTCTGCGGCATGATGCCCCAGTGCTAAACATCACTATATACTGCCTCGCTGCAGACATCGTAGCGATATGACTGAACAATTGTTAAAGCTACGTTACAAATCCGAATCAAACAAACAAAATTACTTAGAGATAAATGTTAATAAATATTCACGGTACTGTACCGGACTACCTGTCGTCAAAGCGGGAGTTATTTCCCTTGGAAACTCTTTAGATAACTACTTTTCTTGCTAGACCCAATAATTGCTAAATATTTGCAATTTTATTTATATTTTTATATTTGTATGGGTTTCTTAGTTTTTGAAATTTAAAGTATGTATTATGTATAGTCTTTCGGAGTTGTTGGAGAGTCTTTGTGTTTTCTTCGGGTGTCTTGAGTTGTTTAGTGAGGCCCGTTCATTTGCTTTCCGGTCGTTTGGTTTCTATGGGTATAAAAAGACGCGTGCTGTGTCCTTTCCCTATCAACCAGTTAACATCTTACATCTAGTGTACCGATTTGCCAGCCTCACCATTAGAGAGTCCTTGTGCCAGAGTTTTGTCAGTATTAAAGGTGATTACCATTGTTTTCATTTCGAACTAAGAATGTCCGGAACCAGGTGAACTAAACTCCGAGTACAATCGCAGTTACACCAAGGCTGCAGTTTCTCTCCATTGGCGTCTTAAACCTATCCCAACATAATTTACTAAAGTTTTGGAATGAGTGGCCATATTATCTTTCTGTTTAAGATGTTTTAAACAAACTAAGGGTGTTTTGTTCACTGTTTGAACACATGAGCCTGAAGTTTTATCAATAAAGTACGGCGAAATCTCTGAAAACATGAGATCACCTTATCGGTTATATAAGCTAACAAATTATAGCATTTATATAACCGAGTACTTTATTATTAAAACGTCAGACTCCTGTGGTTTTACTGTCGGTCTACCTGGTTTGTATCAACAATAGCTCCCTTTCAGTGCATATACTACTACAATATTAACATTTTACACTAGTCTTACATACGTTGTTGCTGGTAGTCTCTGTCTCTCGTGTCCACATCACCATATCACATTAAACTTTGCATTTAAATCAGAATTTGTAATGTAATGTAACTATGGCAACTTGGATGTGGTGTTATTGTTTCCAAATAAGTATCAGCTTCTATAAAGTAATCCAATCAGAAATGATTCCACCTTGACCACATTACTGGAATTACTGTTAATAGACAATTACAAAAGAGTATTTATGATCCATATCTCCTCAATCAACCTGTTGAGAGAGGTGAAGCTACAGCATCTACTAGTATATACACTCAGATACACTCTGAGACAAGTATTTGGCATTCACAATACAGACTTACAGTGGTTTAATTCCTACTTAGTCAACAGGACAGACATTGTATCAGCAAATATAATACACTCCATCCCCAGTTGATCGATGTGGTGGTGTTCCACAGGGGTCTGTCTTTGGACCTGTTCACTTCATTCTATACACTCAGCCGCTCTCAAGTATCATAGATCATCACCCAGTGTCTATCCAATTGTACGTTGTTGACACCCAAATATAGAAATCTAACCACCAAACGGAAGTTGATGCTAACATCTAAGGAGTTGAGAGATACATTTCTGATGTGAAATCATGGATTACATCTAACAAGCTGTAGACGAATGATGATAAAACTGAGGCCATTCGGATCACAACAAAAATTCTTTCTCATTTACATCCTTTTACCGAATCAATAAATATCAGCAACACCTACATTAAATTCACGCAATCAGTACGAAACCTAGGTGTTACTCTAGTCAGTACTCTCATACTGCACCAACATGCCATGAACATACGCAAGGCTGCATACCTTGAGCTGAGACGCATCAGCTCCGTTCGCAAATATATTTCAGTTGATGCCGCTAAAACACTTGTGTGTTCATTATTACTTTCAAGACTGGACTATTGTAACTCAGTTATGTCTGCTTCATCTCAATATCTACTCAAGAAACTTCAAAATGTTCAAAACACAGCTGCTCAGATCATGTTTAGAGTACCAAGGTCAGAGCATACCTCCCCACTGCTCTGTACCTTACAATGGCTATCCATTCGATCCAGAATCAAACACAAAATTTGTTCTCAGTGTTACGTTTCACTGATGGACTGCAGTTCGTCATATCTATCCGGCCTCACCCATTTGTGCACACCAGCAAGATATTTACGCTAATCTTCTGACAATCATATACTCATTATTCCCACTATGAAAACGAAGTCATATGGACAACGTTTCTTTTGCATATCATGGCCCAACAATGTGGAATGAATTGTCCATTGAAAAAAGAGAAGAAAAAAAAAAAAACAACAGTGATCTCTTTCAAGAGTGCTCTTAAAACGCACCTTTTCGAGTGCAAGAACAAACTTAAAGACCTAAAAATGTTTCCTACCTTAAATATTTTCAGCATTGTTTGTTTTCCAATTTCATGGTGTTTGCTTTTGTTTTTTCATATCATTATATATGTTGTAAAGCGTTTAGAGCTTCTAATGATTAGGCGCTATACAGAGTCCTCGTTATTATTATTATTATTATTATTATTATTATCATTATTAATATATTAAAACTACGAAACATAGAATAATATATATATATATATGACACTTTATTATTCTATGTTTCGTAGAATATATAAACGGTTTTTTCAGGAACTGGATCGAATAAATATTTGTCATTGATAAAACTCTAGCGATGCATCCTGTCACTTACGTCCTGAAAGATTTGTAGGGCGAACCAGTAATCGGCAGTATCTACCAACAAGAGCTTCAGCATACAGATCAAGTTGTTTTTTTTTTTTATCGATTGATTGTGAAGGAAGGAAAGCGGGGTTTGGTCAGGAAGTGTGGTTACGGTTATACATTTAATAGCAGGATACCAAGCATCACTATCCAACTGTTAGATTTGTACCAGCAAATTAACAATAATTCTGCTCGTACTTCTGCAAGATCGACTTATACCTTACAGGAGACACCATCAATATCAAATGCTTTTTCTTTCTGATACGATTGACAACAGCTTCCATATTTTAATCAAAGTAAAATCAAATTTGATACTTTTCTGTCGGCAATGTACTGGCAAATTCATTAACGCCCTCAGCATCAGCCAAAACACACGATGAGCTTCCGTATGAATTTGTTTTTATCAGCAGCATTGTCGATGGCGATATAGTCGCTGTTGTGGTTGTCGCCTTTATCGTGTCGTGTGTTAATAAACACAGAATGCATTCTTCAACTTTTTCATCTTGCCAACGGGTTTCGCTGAACATGTTTAATCATCAATTACATCATCGCTATAAATATCTGTCAAGCTTTTCAGCATGTTCACACTAAAATTAACTTTCAATAAAAATAACAATAAAATATATCAGATATTAAATCATAGCAGATGTAAAATAAACCAAAGACAGACTCGAAGAAGGGATTCGTAAAGCTTTTCTCGGTGACCGAGACGCGATAACCGTCAATCTGTCTGATAAGCGTGACGGGCGAGACAAATTGCGCCTGACTGATGACGGAAAAAAAGTGAGTTATTCGGTAAACTTTCAGTTGTTGTTGTTGATGATATGAATCGTTTCCCGTCGTCTATCAGTATAACTAATTTGACTAAATTAGGATTAATTTTAAAATGTCTTGCTGCAGCATAGATTGACTTCAGTTTTATGTCCTCTACTTGTATTTCGAACACATTTCCAGCTGAATTCCATTCTCCTTACTTGACTGAAATGATCAAATAGTCCAGTCCACTGTAATCAGAAAAGCAGAATTGAGTTGGATCAAGAAAGAAACAAACTCCATGGGCATACCTTTACAATATGACTCTAAATGTAAGTTTTTAGTAGACTTAAACAATTGTTTTTGAAACTTCAGTACAGCGAAGATGTTCAATGAACGCTAAGCATTAGTATTGTTATTGTGTATTAATGAATCTACGGTTGTGCTTTTAAAAAAATACAGCATACATCGAATTACTTTTTTTCTTGCATCTTTTAAAATAATAATGAAACCTCAGGTAAATTAAAAAAATGATAATATAATAAAACGGCTACTGCGTTTGTAAAGGAAAACATGAACTCGTTTAGTCGGATGAATACTCCACATCCAAAGGTCGTGCAGTAATAATCTGAAGAAAATTTTGTTCATATTTTCCTATACAATGCAGTAACCTATAAAGACGCGTCTACTTTTGTAACCAAGATTACAGAAATATGTTTTCAAACCTAGCCACATAAATACTGAATGCGTGATTTCGATTAATAACAACGCATAGTCGATCAATAGCATTCTAATACCCTGTTTATTGGAAACCAAAGCACGCGCAAGACCTAATGCATAAACCTGTGAGCGTGACACATCCCAATTTTCATGTTCTCGGCATGACAGTGGGAAGATCAATTAATAGTAATAAAAAATAAAACACATTTACCACATATTTGGCACGTAGCGTCTGGAGGTACAATTCCGAAAAATAAAAGATTTTCTCAAACTTTCTTAAGGACATTAAACGTTTGCAGATGTAAAGGTATATAAATCACAAAAAAATAAACCGTATTTAACAAGGGTAAAAGTTGATAAATATTCACGGTACTGTACCGGACTACCTGTCGTCAAAACGAGAGTTATTTCCTTTGCAAACTCTTTAGATAACTACTTTTCTTGCTAGACCCAATAATTGCTAAATATTTGCAATTTTATTTATATTTTTATATCTGTATGGGTTTCTTAGTTTTTGAAATTTAAAGTATGTATTATGTATAGTCTTTCGGTGTTGTTGGAGAGTCTTTGTGTTTTCTTCGGGTGTCTCGAGTTGTTTAGTGAGACCCGTTCATTTGCTTTCCGGTCGTTTGGTTTCTATGGGTATAAAAAGACGCGTGCTGTGTCCTTTCCCCATCAACCAGTTAACATCTTACAACTAGTGTACCGATTTGCCAGCCTCACCAGAAGAGAGTCCTTGTGCCAGAGTTTTGTCAGTATTAAAGGTGATTACCATTGTTTTCCATTTCGAACTAAGAATGTCCGGAACCAGGTGAAGTAAACTCCGAGTACAATCGCAGTTACACTAAGGCTGCAGTTTCTCTCCATTGGCGTCTTAAACCTATCCCAACATAATTTACTAAAGTTTTGGAATGAGTGGCCATATTATTCTTTCTGTTTGAGATGTTTTAAACAAAAAAAGGGTGTTTTGTTCACTGTTTGAACACATGAGCCTGAAGTTTTATCAATAAAGTACGGCGAAATCTCTGAAAACATGAGATCACCTTATCGGTTATATAAACTAACAAAATATAACATTTATATAACCGCGTACTTTATTATTAAAACGTCAGACTCCTGTGGTTTGACTGTCAGTCTACCTAGTTTTTATCAACAATAGCTCCCTTTCATTGCATACACTACTACAATATTAACATTTTACACTAGTCTTACATACGTTGTTGCTGGTAGTCTCTCTCTCTCTCTCTCGTGTCCACATCACCATATCACATTAAACTTTGCATTTAAATCAGAATTCGTAATGTAATGTAACTATGGCAACTTGGATGTGGTGTTATTGTTTCCAAATAAGTATCAGCTTCTATAAAGTAATCCAATCAGAAATGATTCCACCTTGACCACATTACTGGGATTACTGTTAATAGACAATTACAAATAACTATTTATGATCCATATCTCCTCAATCAACCTACTAGTATATACACTCAGATACACTCTGAGACAAGTGGAGACTGTCTGCAGCAGCCATCAAAAGTTTTTCCTACTGGTAAAGGGACAAAACCACACAAGTACTGGTATCTTAGCTAAAGGAGTTTACTTGATTGATGTACTCTCTCTCACATGATAAGGTATAACTTATGAAAGTTTTGGCTCCTGTTATATGAATAATTCTCATGAGTCTGGCCTTCAAACATAATATCCCATTTGGACTACACAAAGAGTGCTTGATTTGGCAGATCCTCTTTGTGTGAGGGCGGTTAGAGCCCAAATTTTCAAGCACTTCAGCTTCATTATGTATGTAAAATATGCATTTGTATATATTTTGACTTTAATTATATTTTATTTTTATATATAATATATAATGAAGTCACTAAAAGTGGCCTGCAGCAACAATTATGTAGTATGTTATTACTTTTTCCCTGATGCTGAATTATAAAAACGTCCACCTTGCAGTGTCATTCCTGGTTCAGTTATATGTGTCCTCAGTATTGCTGTCCTTCAGGCTATAAGCAAACACCTAACCATAAAATATCCCATGTAATCTTGCATGGCTGATCTGGCTTCAATACAGATATTTAATCTGTTATTCCATATAATGCACCCAACATGGAACTACTTTTACAACTTGAAAGATTCAATAATAGTTCAATTATAAAATATTATAAATGATTTATTGCTATCAATTTTAAATTAGTTACAAGTGTTACATTTGTAATTTTAAGAAATGTAGTCATATTGAGTGAAAATGTCTGCTTTTGTCACTGGGAATAATGGGAGAGTACTGTACTGAGTTTCAGAAATATGGTTTATAAATCATATTATTTTAGCAAGCTAAGTGGAGGGAATTAGAGTGTGACTTAAAATTACTGAAAAATTAAATTTACTCAGTAAATCTTAGAATAAGTCTCATAGACATTTGCAACATAGAGCAGCACCTGTTTTATTTGTGATGCCAAGTTAGATGAATTATTTCTTGATACAATGTTTCTGGAACTTTTCAGTACTACAGCATATGTCCTACACAACATTTTTAAAATTCAAAGTTAACGGGCAATACTCAGATCTGCATTGTATACAGAGCAATGATACTACTACATATTATGACAATTTATGTAACTTAGGCTCAGCCCCGGATGCATAGATAAGCGATCTTTCATAAAATACCAAATGTTTTATTAATTTTAAAAAATAATACATTAAAAAATTTAAAAGAATGTTTGCATACAAAGGGGAGATGTAATAAATACAAAGTGACATGTTTTGAATTGATCGGAAAAAGTTCATTTTGATATGGCATAGGAACATACCGGTATATCTATTCAGACAGTCTTGACATTCCTACACTGTATTAAACTCATTCTCTGTGCCTACTTGGGACAAAATAATGTAGTTTTCTCTATTCAAGGCATGATGGAGTCATTTGACAAGTACACTTAGTCTGCCATCTCTAGCTTATTTTTATGTGACATGACCGCACAAAGGAGAGAGGTCATTCTCAACAATATGACAAAGAAATCTAGCTGTTTTCCTAACCTTATTTTTATTATATCAGTCTGGTTGGCTCAGACAGGTCACGTGCAAATAACTGCTTTTAAGAAGAACAAAAAACTTGTTTTCTGCTTTGCATGATGGAGTTGTTATAAAATCAAACAACATCAACAGATGTCAAAACAAAAGAAAATTTACTCATAAAGCAACTTATTGGAAATTTTAACATACATGCAACTTAGTAAATTTTCAGGTAAATTTTCTTGCCATGTCACTAGTAGCTACCAAGACAGTTTTCATGCCCAGTTTAGGAAAGCACCTCAGCCCTTGCAACTTTCACTGGATTGACTTTTGGGAAATGTTGCATTACATGCAATGACCAGGTGCAGGACCCAAAAAGGAATCATCTCCGCATGAATATAAATGCATAAGGTGCTTTTTAAATCAGTTCATCCTTTCAGTAGAGCAATAACCATGCTTTGACAGGGTAATGTGGCTCGAGGTTGGATCATTCCTCCTCCTCTAACCCATTCTCCTAATGTTAAAAGTCTTCAGAATTTGACAGAGCAAGTTAATTGTTTAGTAAATTATGCTTCTCCAAAAATATTTGAACATATTACTATCAATCCCTCCCACCTTTCTCTGCAAATGTGACTCCTGTATTATAAGCATCACTAAAACTTAAAGCAGTAAACATCCAGGATATGGGTGGCTACCTAAAAGGAACAATGGGAGTTAATCAGTAAGAGTTACTTTCCCTGATACATAGGTGTATTCTCATTAGGGAGAACTGAAATCTGATTCAGAGGTAGAATTAATTAATCTGCTTGGGTAAGTATGTTTCAGAGAAAAGTAAATTATGTTTCTTTTACTGTTTTGCAAAGGTTAGGATGCACCTAGAGAAGACAAAATATTTGAAAATATTGCAACATTTTTTCATTTATGTTAAGGTAATTACATGTACTTTAATTTTCTGGTTAAATTGATATTTTATTCACCATTAAATTGAATTGAAAATTAAAGCTGTATACTCCATATACTTTTAGTATTACACATGGAATTTCATGCCAAAACTTCATTCAGAATCCTCTCATCATATGAATAAATAACAGATGAAATTGTGATTTTGAACAATTTTCTTTACCCAAACTTCAAAATATGGCCAAGGCATATTGACTATGTGTATCTGTCCATACTGGCTTAGAGGTATATATGTGTGTGTGTGTATGTGTATATATATATATATATATATATATATATATATATATATATATATATATATATATGTGTATATATATACACACACACACACATACATATATATTTTGAGATACCAGTCTCACAATTTTAAATAATCATACTAAACATATGGACAAGATAAAACTGTGAGACAGGTAAATCGGATTTGGCCAGATTTTGAATTCTATAAATTTCGGATGTGTCCGAAATTCGGATTTGCCCAGATTTTGATTTATCCCAATTTCGGATTTGTCCAGATTTTGATTTACACAAATTTCGGATATGACTAAATTTCGGAAATTTACTAATTTTTGTCTAACGGTTTTTCTTTTATAGAGTTTCTTTAATTAGGGTTAGTACCAGTCTCCAATAGGATTAATCTTTGATGTTATAAAAACCTTAACTTTATTTTATAAAATCTTTATTTTATAAAATCAAGTTCATAAAACATTGATGCTGAAATTGATGTCTTTTTAAGCATACATAAATAATTGTGTATTAAACCAACAAGATTGTTGGATATATTAAATGTATAGTCATAAGTAAAATTATTATTGTGTATGTCAATGTAATTGTGATCTTGTGAATATTCAAGAAAGAAAATAAGAGAGAACACAATAAAAGCAAAACATAATTTATTTTTTTATTTACTTGTCATAGATAGTACACAGTTCTTCATTCTCCTCTATAATCTCTTCTGTCGTTCTAGTCTTTTATTTTACAGAAATATCAATACAAACACCACAATAAAATTGCTACATGCATTTCACCTCAAGGTTGCACCAGGCGAACCCAGAACAGGTTATAACTGAAAGAATCATAGCAAATGGTCGTAACAAATGGTGTCAGATGTGGGGTTCTGAAAAACAAAATTAAAAACCAGAATATTATGAAATATTAAAAATTAAATTAAAAACAAAATGGATGAAAGAAGCAAAAGCAATTCACTTGAAAGTGTTCTTGGAGGTGCATCTCCATCCAGTGAAATTGATAATGAAAATGAAAACAGAAATATGGATGAAAATTGGGAAGTGAATACTTCCTCTGAGGCAAGGTTAGATAGAAATTTGAGTCAGTTTACACATGAGGTGAAAAATACAATTTCGTCTCTGAGTGAGACAATGAGTCTGCAGTTTGAAAATGTTTCTCACAAATTACATGAAAAAAATGCAAGAAAGGCTTGAAAATGTAGAAGATGTCTCGTCTATTAAAGAATACTCAAAAGAAAATCGAATTGCAAAACAATCAGAAGGCAAAATTGTAAACCACAATGTGCATTCATTGCATAAATTGCCCCAGAATGGTAAAACAAACACAACTCCTAAAATTAAACCTCAGTTATTTGATGGAAATACAGACACTGATGAATATCTCACTCAATTTAACATTGTGGCAGAAATCAATAGTTTGAATAATCACGAAAAGGCATTGTACCTAGCTAGTAGTTTGTCCAGGGTAGCTCGTTCATTGCTCAGTGAATTGGAAAATGAACAGAGAACAAACTATAATACTCTAGTAAGAGCTCTCATCAATAGATTTGGTTCTATACATAGAGCTGAGATCTTTCGCTCAAAATTGAAATCTAGATACCAAGAAAAGGGGGAGATCCTTCCTGAACTTGCTCAGAATATCAGAAAACTTACAAGATTACCCTATCCTTCTCCAAACACTGAAGTAGTAGAAATTTTAGCGATAGAACAGTTCACTGAAGCTATCAATGACTCTGATATAAGATTGAGACTTCGGGAACAAGGCCCAAAAACCATGCCAGAAGAAGAAACATTGGCTGTAAAACTTGAAGCACACAGAATAGCGGATAGACAAAGAAATAGAATGGTTGGTTCTGTTCAAGAAAATGGTATTAAAGGGTTTGAAGATTGCAAACAAAACTGGGAGTGATGAACTCAAACAAAGCTTTGAAAAGCTAACTTCGACAATAGATGAACTTGTTCAACAAGTAAAATTGAATCAGTAATGCAATAAATAAATCACAAAATTTACATGGTCAAAGTCTTTTAGATATCAGGTTTATGGAAGAAATTAATGGCAAGGGAAAGATCTGGCGGTTTTAACCAGCAGCAAAATAATTTCAAACATAATTGGGGAGATAACTCCAAACATAATTTGAATTATAGATCACATTATGACAATACCTGAAGATTTCAGGGTGGTTGGAGAGAAAACAGAAATCAGCATCAAAGGCAATACCAGGAAAACTGGAATGGGGTGAGCAAAGAGACTGAAACTCGTCCTCTTTTCATACTAGGTCCCCAATAATTAAGCTAAACAATCTGGGAAAGGACGACGGTTACTTTGTAAAGGGAACAGTAAACCATAATGAAATGAAATTGCTTTGTGACACAGGGGCAAGTGTGTCCATTTTAGTGTTGTAGAACAATAATCAAATCAACCAAAAATCATTCCAGTAAATACCAGATTACTGACAGTAACAGGAGAGACTGTACCATTTTTTGGTAAAGCAAATGTGGATATAAAACTTGGGTATAAAGCATTTAAAACTGATAATTCTTATTGCGGAAATTCAACAAGATGGGATCCTGGGAATGGACTTTATGGTAGCAAAAAATGTGACGTGATGATAAACAAGGGATGTTTAAATGTTAATGGAGAACAAGTTACCTGTTTCTTTTACAATGGAAAGGAACCTGTCTGTTGCCAGGTGGCAGTTACTGAAACTGTTGAGATTCCTGCACATTCTGAAAATAATAGTAAACAGTAAACCATTGGGAATTGTGGGAAAAGGCTCCTATGGACTGACTGAACCTGCAGTGAAATTTACTGAAAAGACATGGTTGTTGTTAGCCATGGTCCTAGTTGATTCCAGCAGAAATACATTACCCATTAGAATAGCAAATTTTATAACAGAACCACGCAAAATATTTAAAAATACAGTAGTAGCTGAATATCATCCTGCATCAATTAATGAGTGTATTGCGTCAGAATCAAAAACTGTCTCAGAAACAGATGACAAAATGAGTGAAATAATGCCCAAACACCTAACATATATGTTTGAAAGGTCCTCAAAGAATCTAAGTGAAGAACAAAAAAATGAATTAAGAAAATTTCTAATTAAAAATCAGGATGTGTTTTCCAGAAATTCTAATGACATAGGCCACACTACACTAACCCCACATACAATTAACACAAAGGATGCTCAACCAATTAGACTTTATCCCTACAGAATTCCACTAGCAAAAAGAAAGATTGCTGAAGAAGAAATTAAGAAAATGGCAGCAACTGACATAATTGAAAAATGTCCCCAAAGTCCTTGGAATGCTCCTGTAGTAATGGTAAACAAGCTAGATGGATATGTTTGATTTTTTTGTGATTTTAGACGCTTGAATGATGTGACAGTAAAGGATTCACAACCTTTACCTCGCATTGATAATAGTCTTGATGCACTTTCTGGTTCTAAATGGTGGTCTTGCCTTGACACGAAATCAGGCTATTGGCAGTGTGAAATTAAGGAAGAAGACAGACCAAAAACTACTTTTTCAATACCTGGTGGTGAACAGTGGATGTGGTAAAGAACGGCATTTGGTCTTTGTAATACATCCGCCACTTTCACCAGATTGACTCAAGTTGTATTTTCTGGTCTAATATGGAAAACTTTGATCTTGTATTTGGACGATCTGATTTGTTTTTCGAAAACATGTGAGGGTCAACTTGAATATCTTACCATTATCTTTGAGAGGTTGCGACAAGCAAATTTAAAACTTAATTCAAAGAAGTGTTATCTTTTGCAGAAGCAAGTTTCTTTCTTAGGACACTTGATAACTGAATCAGTTGTTGGGACCTTGCCTGAAAAGATACAAACCAATAATGAAAGGCATGTGCCAAGAAATGCCAAACTAACCAAAAGCTTTGTTTCTCTGTGCTCATATTATAGATCTTATGTTCACAGATTTGCAGATGGTCCTATCACAAGTCCAAGATGGAAGGGACAAGGTTATTTGTTACTTTAGCAAATGCTTTTCAAAACCTTAGAGACAATACTGTGTAACTCGCAGAGAGTTATTGGTTATTGTAAATGCCATTAAACACTTTCACAATTATTTGTATGGTCGTGGGTTCACAGTGAGAACAGACCATGGTAGTTTGAGATGGCTTTTTAATTTTAAATTAGTGGAAGGACAATTGGCCAGATGGTTAACATTTCTGTCGGCATACGACTATGTAATTGAATACAGGCAAGGAAAGATCCATAATAATGCTGATGCATTATCAAGAAGACCATGTCATGACATCCTCTGCAAATATTGTGATAGATTGGAAGAACGTTGCAATGAAACGCTGAAAATTGACCAGAACAATGAGACATGCAAAGTTGAAAGTATTCCTGTTCTATCCTGTAACGTAGACAGAAATAAAATAAGTGACAAATGTTGATAGTGTCAATTGTAAGGAGGAATTACACGTTGGTATTAATGCGGTTGGTCAAAGTGTCATAAATGAAATGTGTACAAAGAACTCACTCTATGGTATGATAATGTGTATGTTCTTGATTTTCCATGTAGCATCAGATACCATGGCAACAATTGTTGTCCTCTACTGCTTCATCTTAATCTTAGTAGAACACCATTGCAAAAGACATGAATGTGAAAAGAATGATTCTAAAAATTTGACTAATCAAGTACATGTACCTCAGAAACAGAATAGTACAGAAAGGACAGTATATAGCACTGATGAATTGAGTGAAGGTGAAAACACATACTGTAATATCTCTAAAGAGATTAGTACTGAATTAGAGCAGACTAATAACAGAAATATACAGAATAAATGTGCACCTCATTTATCAAATGCTAAAGCTGAAAATAGTGACATAAATGGGTATCTGAAGCCTCAAGTAAACGATGCTGGAAATTCTAAAAAGACAGAAATTCACCTTGAGAACTTAGACATAGAAAATCAAAATGTTCTAGCAAAGTTACAATTACAAGATACAATTTTAGAAACTATACATGACTTGTTGAAAAATAAGAATAAGCCTGATTGGGCTGATGTCGCTAAATATAGCCTAGAGATTAAGTACATTTGGTACAGGTGGGAATCTCTGTGTCTTGATAATAATGTTTTATATAGAAAATGGGAAAGTCATGATGGAAAAGAATTCACATTTCACATTATAATACCAGAAAGTTTGAAAGCATTTGTTTTGACCCAACTGCATAATAGTGTTAGCAGTGCACATCTTGGTATCACCAAAACTCTACATAAATACATAAAAACAGACAAAGATGTTTCTGGTATGCCTTAAGAAGAGATGTAGAGAATTGGTGCAAGAATTGTACAATTTGTGGTTCGATAAAGATGCCGAAAAAGAAAGCAAATGCTGCCCTTAAACAATACCATGTGGGACTACCCATGGAAAGAATAGCAATTGATTTTATGGGACCTATACCAAAATCAAAACAGGGTAAAAAGTATCAAATGGTAGTTAGATTATTTTACAAAATGGACTGAAGCCATTCCATTACCAAATATTGAAGCACATTTTGTAGCAAAAGCCTTGACTGAAAATTTCATATCATGATTTGGATAGAGCTGTACCGATTAATCGCCTGTACGCGTAATCGGGCCGATTATTAGCACAATCGGTATAATCGGGTATCGGCAAAAATAATCGGTGCCAATCCAAATAATTTTTTTAAATAACCAATTTTTCCTGATAAAAGTTGTATGTACAGTCGCGTTTTGACTGACCGTAACTTAATCCTTTGTAACACTAGAGCTCGGGATAAATGCAGTATGCAAACAAGTTGCTCATTAACTAACACTACTGTATAGTCGAATAACCATATATCGAGATAAACACATCGAACCATCAATTAATCTTTTGTAACAAAGAGATTACTCTAATAAAGTATTTGAAAAGAATTTATCTTGCTGCCAGTTGTGCGAAATTTTCAACTCCAGCGTCCGGTAACATTTGTAAACTGCAGTAAACCAGACTAAAGTACATGTCGCTAACCGCCATTGTAGTGCCAAAGTCATGTGAATAGCCAGTAAGATTAACATCAAAGGGAGTAATGATGGATATATACACAGTCAATTTTGAGGTTTGTGTTTTTTCTTTATCTTTATGAAAACTCACAAAACACCGATAGTCCTTATGTCCCAGTGAGAAATTGTTTGAAAGGGCTTCAGTGTAGGTTTGAGTACATCGTCTGTCTTTTTCAGTTAATCCGTAATGCCCGGAGGGTGAACGAACTCATTGTCTTTAATACTAGAAAGTGAGAATCATTTCCGGATTTTTTAAAATTATTTTTTATTTCTTTTGTTAGTGTTTCACCAAGCCACCATCTGGCAGAAGGGGCGGTCTCTCATAAGTCATAACAGGTTTTACTGTACCTTTGAAGCACCGACATATACTAAACAAAACAATTCTATATCAATGTTTTACAATTATCTGATGTTGCCACAGCAATAACGAGTATTTGTTGTCGTCAAAGCAAGCCAACGACCTTTGTTCATAGAAAGTCGGCAATAAACTCAAAAGCATTGCCTCAATTTACATAGTGATTAGAACATATTTATTGTGCCGCGAAACTTTCCTGTTTGCAAAAAAAAAAAATCGCCCACCCCCACGGTCTGTGGACAACAAAGTAGTAATTTATTTGGACTAGGAATGTTAATATTGTTTTTTTTTCAAAACTGATTATCGTTTGTAGAATTAAGATTTTAAACCGATTATCGGTTTTTGTCCTACATTGAAATTACAAGAAATATATTCTTATAATGCAAGTTAATGAATGCCTCTTGCGAATAAAAGATACTCATTACATACCATAACGTATAGACGCGCATCGTCTAACGGCATGGAGGACGATATTGTGGCTCCAACAAAGCCATCAAATCACGGAAGGAATTGGATTCAACAATCGAAATTGGTAGCATGTTTTCAGCGACAAACTTAGCTACAGCAGCAGTAACTTTTTCTTGATGACTATCAGGACAGTTTCTTTGTGTTCCAATAAATGTTGTTAATCGCAGATGAACATTTGAAGGAGCCGCAATACTGGGATGTTTGTGTTTGCTACACAAATGTTAATGCAATCCAGTAGTAGTACCACCGCTCCGACTTATTTGCTGTGAACATAGTTTACAGCGAGCCATGCTTGATGAAATTTTTTTGAAACTTTTCCCATACATCAGATTTATTTATATGACCAGCCATATTTGTAAACTTGAAAAGACACAACCAGCAGAGACTAGTCCTCAACAACAGAGACCGTAGCTATTAACAGTCTATTGTTGTCAATTTCGGACAACAAAGAACTTAGCGACCGGTCGGTCGACTAACTATTTACATCCTTCAACAATAAATGTATTCATTTACAAACACGCTGCATGGAGCGCTCACAAATTTTAAACAAACACACCTTCTTATCTTCTTACCATATTGTATTAAAATGTAAACACTAAACAAATGCATAAATGATTTTTTTTCTGGCATTTTTTAAAAATTTTCACTACAAAAATGGTAAAAAATATTGAATTCGATTATCATTTTGTAAAAACAAAAAACGATAATCGTTTTCAAAACCGATAATCGGATTTCCGATTTTCGTTTAACAACCCTAATTTGGACACATTGTTTCAAGAGCCCGAATAGATATGAGAAATTTAGCCTTTATTATTACCACGCTGCGTGAAGATGTAAATTATACCAGTCGTGTCCCTTGTACACTCAAAATATTACCTCATTTTGTAGGATCACTTATATCATTGAAAATGAGTAACTCGTGAGAGGTGATTCGTAGTAAATGAAACAGTTATTACAGATTAGCTGAAATTTTATCTGAAAGAATACACTTAGGTCGAAACAACTAATAAAGCAAAATCTGCAACTAATATATTTGGGAATAAAAAAGGATTTAAGTGACGCTATGCACACTTTGCACTGCGTAAGTACTGTACATTATAGTATATGGTCTCCCTGGTAAACTCGACTGACCCGCGAATTATGAAGGCTGTATTTTACCTTTATGTAATTTCGTGTTGTGCAAATCAGAAAATATGCTCATGCAAAATAATAACAAAATCAATAATAAATAGTACTTAATAAAAGTTTAATAATTTTCGGGTCACCGAAAGTTACTTTTTTAACATGCTTATGTCTTAGAACACGGATATTTTTGTCCCAAGATGTACTGCCGTTACAATAGACAACAAAAACACCTAAAACCTGTAAAGTTTTGACATTGGCCCACGGATAAGCCCCCCCCCCCCCCCATTCCAGGCCTTTATTATTTTCTAAATTTGTCGGCTTATACTTGAGTACATAATATGATAATCAAATAATCGGTCTCATAATCGGTATCGGCAATTTTGATAATCGGCTATACGCGGTATCGGCATAATCTGCAAAAAGTGACATCGGTACAGCTCTAGATTTGGAGTACCATTACTCATACACACAGATCAGGGAACTAATTTTGAAAGTAATTTATTTCAATAAATGTGTCAGGTTCTGGGTATTAAGAAAACCCAAACAACTACTGCAAGACCTCAATCAGATGGTATGGCTGAAAGAGCAAATCATACAATAATGAATATGTTTTCTGATTATATGTTGGATCATCAAAGAGACTGGGATGAATATGTACCTTTGGTAATGATGGCCTACAGGTCTTCATTTCATGAAAGAACTGGAACCAGCCCTGCATTAATGACATTTGGAAGGGAGATAACTCTACCCATATACCTCAGAAACAGACATCTTAAAGTCAGAAATACAAAACTGATTATGCAAATGAAATAAAAGAAAGACTGAATGAAATACATGAACTTTCCAGAATGAAAATACAACTTTCTGGTGAAAATATGAAAAGGAATTATGATCTGAGAGTCAATCTCCATAACTACACTGTAGGTGATAAAGTATGGTATTTTGACCCCCAAAAGAATAAGAGGCTTGAATTCAAAATTACAAAGACCCTGGAAAGGTCCATTTGAAATTATTTCTAAACTTAATGATGTGCTATACAGGATACAAGAAAGTCAAAGGCATAAGCCAAAAATTGTACATCATGACAAACTAAAATCATTTCATGGAGAAGCTATTTCTTCTTGTTTGAATAGTATTAATCACTGACAATAAAGTGCTTTCAGATGTAAGCATTTTCAGAAATTACACATATATCTAATTCTGCTTCTCTTAATAGAAGAAAATTATTGCTTTGGTTGCCGAATGAAATTTACTGAACTAGATAGAATTGTTTTGAAATTGAATGAATGTAAATTTAATAGTTTTAAGATTTGTGCCAATAGGAATAAAAAAGAGAAATGGTATATATGTCTTACAAAATTGCATAACTGTATTGACTTATATATGTGTGTTTATTTATTAGTATCAAATATTTAACTAAGCTGGTCTTACTTTTATGAATTGCAGAGTGGTGACTGGATTTGTGGGTAATGTGAGGACATCAGATTTTTTTTTACCAGAAACAGGTGTGTTAATCATTTAATCATTAAATGAACAACATTCCGGTATTAGGTTTAGGTGCACCTAAAGAAAAACGTTATTTATTAGGAATGACAATCCACACACATGCAAAGCGAAGAAAGAAGAATTTGATAGATATGCCCAAGTATGTGGAAAACGAAACCTCAATGCAGAGAGAAAGTTAAGTTACTTTATTGCTACAGTGGTTAATAAAAATGTGAAAAATGTGAATGACATGCATAAGGTAGTTCCCAGTCCTTCAAAACAAAATTCCTCCTCAACTCCTAGCAAGAGACAATGTAGATTACCACCAATCCACATCACCGCCAAAACCCAATCCTAAATACCATCCAACCCGGAAAATTCAAGAAATCGAACCAAATCATCAACCTTCTAAACTCCTATTAGTTCCAGGTCCAGCTCTAGTTCTTCCACAATAAGCTAAAGTTCATCTGAAAGTTCTAACAGCCATAGCCACTCCAGTTCCTTTTAAAAAACACCTGAAAAGAGAGTAACCGAAAGAGTTATGACTCCATCAACCCCACAAATACTCAAAGAACTCCTTGGAATTGATACAGAGAGTTTATTCGGAATGGAGGATGATAGGGAATTTTTACTAGAGAAAGAGCTGACAAATGCACAGAAGAAATATAAAAGAAAGAATGAAATGTCAGAGACTAATGTGGATGAAAATCTTGGAGAAGATAAAAAGGGAAGTAGAAAAGAAAGAGACCAGATAATAATCAATGAGAAAGGTGAAAATGTCATGAGTGTTTTGAAAGGTAAGAATGTGAATGATGTTGAAAAGAGGAGAGTTAGAGATGAGAGATTGGAAGTAAAAAGGGACCTAATCAAGAATTGATTAGTATTGAAACAGACAGTTAATAGAAAGAAAGAAAGCAATAATGATGTAAGAAGTAGAGGTATGGAGATACAAAGTAGATTAAAGGAACTACAAAAACTGCAGAAGAGTAAGATTATGCTAAATGTCGGGGGTTGTAAAATGGAAACCAGTCAAATTACTTTGTCTAAAGATACTAAATCACTCTTTACAAAGGCAATATAGTCTAGTGAACATTGTTGTTTAACTAACAATGTTATTTTTATTGACAGGGACCCAACTCATATGAGATTTATATTAAATTACCTCCGTTACAATGGCTCTATGCCAGAGGCCTTAATCCCTTGAGACAGGCGAAATTTAACTGAAATTTTACATGAGGCAGAATATTACAATCTGAAAGGCCTGACCTCACTACTCTGGAAAAGGCTCAATTTATTACTTGAGTGGGGAGAAGTTTGAAAACAATAATGTCAAAAAGACATGTAATGAATAGAAATTTGATTGAAATATATAAAATGAAAATTGAGATTTGACAAGACTGTCTGGCATTGAAAATTGTTTAAAATTTGTAAATGGTAGGACTTGTGTTGGGAAACTGAAAATCAATTATGCTGACCACTGGACCCAAATACCACATGCACTGTTGGATCTAAAGATGTCTACTGACTATCCTACGCATGAAGATATAAAAGGAAATCATCAGAAAATGTAGAAAACTAAATACACAATCTAGATGTACAACCAATAATTTATAAATGAATTTTACTGTTAACAATATTGCTCATACTTACCTATTTGATGCACAAGAAGATTACAGCATGGTGATCTCAAGCTGAAACTGGGATATTTCATGACTTTGCATCATATAATCTTAATGGTTGAAGATATATTTTATCTGAAATAAGATATATATATATATATATATATATATATATATATATATATATATATATATGATCTATATAATTTAATGTTCAACATATATGTATTGAAATATGATCTGCATCAATATGTATTTTAAAAATACAATTTGTATCAATTATATGTACCAGTATGTAATAATTAAAAAAAAAATGATTTACTGAAATTTTTTAAACATAACATGAATTTAACATATGAATTAATATTATTCTGGATTACCATGTCAATATATTTTTGTGTTAAAAGTTTTCATGTTAAAAATACAAATGAAATTCTGAATTCATTTGTTTGATATCATTATCACTATAAATTATTTAAATGGTGAATAAATGTGATATTAGTTTTTTTCTGAAATGAATCGGATGGGTTCAAATCCCACTGGAGCTGACCTTGGTCAGTCACTGCAGAACCACTACAAATGATAGGAAAAGTATATATTACTAGAAATGGCTCTGTGTAATTTGTTTAATTGTATGATAAATTTTCAAATGAATTACAACAGTTATATATAAATCTAAGGTTAGTTTATCTCTCAATGAAATATTTACAAGACAATTTCCAAATCTGTATTGTATTTGTAAACACATGTATGATATTCATTGTGTAAACAAAATTGCGAGACTGCAGCTGTAATTTTTAAAATTTACAGGTCGTATGCTATACATTTCTCACCAACTGGGGACCAATTCCTAATGGTTGGGGGTAATGCTATACCAGTCTCACAATTTTATCTTATCCATACGTTTAGTATGATTATTTAAAATGTTGCCGTACATGTACTTTGTTTCCAATTATTATGTTGCCTTGAGACGGTCCCTCGTTCAAAGCACATGTCGGCATTGAATGACATTGACCGACTCTCATTTCATTCATTCTGATGATTATTCAACTCATTATTATGTTTCGAGTAACTGTTAGAAACTTATGTATTACTAGATGACGATATTTTATGATGCATTATTTGTTTAAAGTGTATTTTAATCCAATAGTGCCTCTCGGAACGTGCTCTACTACTTTGTAATGGCGTTATTGTTCCAACATTTCAGGTTGCTGAGCGCGCAGTAACGTGGAGAGCGGTCAGGGAACCAGACTACTCGTTTCTAACCCGAATTGGAGAATCTCGAATGTCTCCGTTTTTTTATGTTTATGTAAACATTAGAGGATCTCCAAGGGTATAGAGAGTATAAATACGGCTCTCGTCGTTGCTGACGAGAGAAGTGATCGTAAAATTATAACTAGAGTAGGGACAGCATACTCTGAAAAGTATACTTTAGATAATGGTACCCCTCAAGGGAGCGTACTCAGCCCAACCTTATTTAATATTATGATTAATGATCTTGATAAAAATTTAGCTTCTCCCCAACTTGATATTTCACAATTTGCTGATGACAGTGCCCTCTGGCGTGCTGGTGACCCAACCAATAAGAAATGTATCGCTGAGATACAAAAAAGTTTAGATAATATAGGAAATTGGGCTGATAAGTGGGGATTTAAATTCTCACATCAAAAAACTGTAGCAATATTATTTACCCCTCATAACCATAATATAATATATCCCAAACTTACTCTTCAAAATCAAAACATAATATTTGTAAAGGTGGTTAAATTTTTAGGAATGTATTTTGACCAACACATGAAGTGGTCATATCATATTAAAGACTTACTTAAACGTTGTAATGTAGATCTTAATCTTATTAAAAGTATACAAGGTACACATTGGGGTGCCGATCAAAAGACAATCATGACTCTCTATAGGTCGCTGATTCGTTCTAAAATCGATTATGGGTGTCAGGTTTATGCTACGGCATCACCGACCCTTCTTAATAAAATTACTTCAATACAACGTAAAGCTCTTCTTGTTGCAACTAAGGCACTTCCATCTACATCAACAGAAGAGCTACAGATATTAACAGGTGAACCACCATTATATTTGAGACGACAAGAGGTCATGTTAAGATATGTCGCCCGATTGTCTACTCATAATGAAACACACCCTACTTTACAGGCAATAAAAAAATGTAATATACCATTAATTAAAAGGGGTAAACACTCTAACTCATTTGGCAAGCAAATATATAGTTTAAAAACACAACTTCCTGTTGATATATTTCAAGTCCAAAAAAATAAAAATCCAATTATAATTCCATGGAGAAGGAAAACAATACAAGTAGATCTCTCCCTTCAAAATAAAGGCAATAAAATGCAGGATTCACACTATTTAAAAATGCTTGCAAATGAGAAGATAACTAATACATATAAAAATCATATTAAAATTTATACGGATGGTTCCAAAAAAATTGACCCTGCAAGAACAGCGGCTGCATGGGTCATTCCCTCTCTTCAAATAAAACAGGGCAAACGAATATCAGATTATTGCTCTATATATAGTGTTGAATTCTGGGCTATTCTTCAAGCACTGAAATGTATACAACACAATAAACCTGCAAAAGTATTAATTGTCAGCGACTCACTGAGCGTCCTAAAAACTATACATAATAATAATTCTAATAGTAGGAAATTTTTCTTATATCTTCTGCAATATCAAATAACCAAACTTAACACTCAAAATATTACAGTAGACTTTCTAGGGGTACCTTCACACATAGACATAAAGGGAAATGAATTGGCAGATCAAGTAGCAAAAAATAAATTAAATGAATTACAATATGAACCATTACCGTATAGTCATACTGAAGTTTACAAATTTATACACGATATGATTATGAATATATGGCAAAATAACTGGAATTTGTCAACTAAGGGGAGAGTACTACACAATATTATCAAAACTGTTAACAGGAAAGCAATAATACTGGGTAAAACAAGAACAGAACAAATTAAAATGAATAGGATAATGCTAGGAAAGACAAAGCTGGCTAACAGCTTTAGTAAATACATAGGACCATTTCCCCATAACATAAATTGCTTTAAATGTAAACAAATAGAAGACTTAGATCATGTATTTAATAAATGTCCAAATAATACTATAAATAGAAACATACTTAAAAATAAACTAAAATTAGGAAAAACAACAAATATATATCCAAACTTACTTAATTTAACACAACCTAATATTCAATTAACTGCAAAAAATATAATTGATTTTCTTATCAATTCAAACTTAATTGATAAAATATAATATTATAACAAATAAATCCCCTAAAAATATTAGATTACTATTATATATAAAATAAATTTAAATCCAAGATTAGCCTGTGACTCTGTGGGTTTTGTGACTTGATTGAGTGTCGATATTGAGTTTTAATAAACTTATACGCATTTTGCGAGTTGACGCTCGGTCATGTACATGATTCTGACAGAGATTACCGCTATACAAGTCATCTTGGAATACTAAATTAAATAGGATTCTAGTATTAATAACAATGTAAATATTGAAATAGTATTACAAATAATAATAATAAATTAATTAATAATAATTAGTTTCAGATTCCTAGACTGGCCTGTGACTCTGTGGGTTTTTTTTTTTTTTTTGTAACAAATGTGAGTGTCAATATTGAGTTTTAATAAACTTATACGCACTATGCGAGTTGACGCTTGTTTATGTACATGATCCTGGCAGAGATTACCGCTATATCGTCATGGAGTATTAAATTAAATAGGATCCTAGTATTGTTAACATTATTAACATGTTCAAGACTAGCCTGTGGCTTTGTTGGAGCTGTGATCTGAGTGGGTGTAGACATTGAGTTTTTTCTGAACTTATACGCTTCTTGCGAATTTACACTCATTTGTGATCATGATCTTGACAGAGTTCACCGCTATATAAGTTTAAATTTTAGCTAATAAAGGTAGACTGGAAAAAACCTCCATACTAATACCACCCTCCCTTTTAACTTTCTGTCAGAATAAAAGCTAATGGCACTTTTTATTCAAAATTGTTCGACAACAACCTTGCACTGGACTATAATGAATGTGACAATTGCTTGGACAATATTCTATGGATGACAAATGGAGCCATTGATGCTATCACTGACAACAAGGGAAACGTGGAGGACCAGAATACAGATCAGTCCTTCTCAGGGCTATTTGCCTTACAGCCCTTCTCAGGGCTACTTAATGTTAATTTTTAATTAATGTTGGTGTTATGTTAATGTTAATGTTGATGTTGGTGTTAATGTTGATGTTAAAGTTAATGTTGATGCTAATGTTAATATTAATAATGTTGATGTTGATGTTAGAGTTAATGTTGGTGCTAATGTTAATATTAATAATGTTCATGTTGATGTTGGTGTTCATACTAATGGTGTTCATACTAATATTAGTTGATATTAATATTAATGTTAATTGTTAATTGTCCTGTGTTGTCCTGTTGTAATTGTCTTGTATTTTCTTCCGGACATTCTGATCGAGTTGATCAGGGCAGGTGTGGATTGATCTTGCCTACCTACCCCGGGGCTTCCATTTACACCGATAGTTACTATTTAGTAATTCGATGTAACGCCTAATAAATAAATTAATTAAAAATTTCCCTTACAAAGGGAAAACTAAATGTTCAGTGACATACTGAATATAAAAGTAGCACAAATGATCCTAGTGATCGGTTGCTACTATAAAATAATCATGTCAGTCAGCTGACGAGAGACTGACTGCATTGAAATCAGAACTATATAATTTCGGACCATAACTTAAAAAGTCTAAATCTAAATTTTGTCTAAAGGTTTTTTCTTTTATAGAGTTTCTGTTATTAGGGCTAGTACCAGTCTCCAATCACAGGTGCTCGACGCGGGCTTGATGTGAAATAAAAAACAATAATCTACAAGGAAAATAATCATGCAGAGTGATAAAAAAATACCTTAGATTACCCCAATGACCCATAGTGACTTATGACCCTCTCTATATACTATATAAAAAGACAGCTTTGTGACATATTAGAAAGTATATATCAATGAATGAAATGAGTGCGTTTTGTGCATTTATTTATATCTTTGATGCTTTTCATTTTAAACATGGGTTGGGGCTGAATGTACAAGCTGCTAGGCTGGGAGCTAGGCAGGAGCTATACTGCTACTACTAAACTTTTTCCTTCTCTTCTTCAAAACAGTTGATGTATATGTAGTGAAAAAGGGCTGTACCAAGAAAAGAGATTTTTGTAACTCTGTACTTTATGTATTACACACTAAGGTTCAAAGTATACTGCCACATGTCTGTATTCAGGGTAATGTTTTGTCAATACTTTGTTATTTTGATGTTGATGTAAGTTGTTTATATGAATGAGATGTTTCTTATGCTGAGTGAAACAGATGGGTAGCTCCAAATTGCTCTTTACCAGAAAACTTCTTGGCATGGTACACTGCATGTTACTACAATCAAGCTTAAAAGTTACAAAATTTGCTTTGAAAAAAATGTACAAATTGATTATTGAATAAGATCATCTGCAGTATTTTCTCTAATATGTTGTCAATTAGTATTTTTGGTGTCAGTTATATATATATATATATATATATATATATATATATATATATATATATATATATAATTTGGTATATTTGTTGTCAATTAGTATTTTTGTTGTCAATTAGTACATTTTTGTCGATTCATATTTTTTGTTGTCAGTATTTTTGTTGTCAATTAATATATTTGTTGAATCATTTTTGGCTTGATACATTTGTTTCATTGTGACATGATTTACCTGATTCTTTGTTATTGTATATCATTACTACAAGAAGTGATCACAAGGATGATTTATTTCTGGTATTTATTATTATGTGTTCTTTATAAAAATTCTATTTGGTATGCCTACTAAGAGTAACATTTCAGATTATTAGATTATGTCACAGTCATTGAGCCCAACTCCAACTCCATTTATACAACACATACTGTATCAGCTTTTTTATGTTCTTTATAAAAATTCTCGTTGGTATGCCTACTAAGAGTAAAATTTCAGAATTATATGAACACTTTGACATCAAATTATGTAATTTTCTAATATTCAGCTCCATGAGCCCATATATTTATACAACACATAATGTATCAGCTCCAACACATAATGTATCAGCTCCATGAGCCCATAAATTTATACAACACATAATGTATCAGCTCCATGAGCCCAAACATTTGTACAACACATAATGTATCAGCTCCATGAGCCCATACATTTATACAACACTTAATGTATCAGCTCCAACACATAATGTATCAGCTCCATGAGCCCATAAATTTATACAACACATAATGTATCAGCACCATGAGCCCATAAATTTATACAACACATAATGTATGAGCCCCATGATCCCATACATTTATGCAGCACAAATTGTATCAGTTTGACAAATGTATCCTATGCCAATATCATTGTTTACTAGCTAAGTATTGTAAGCAAGCTAATATTTATGTATTTTACTGTCTTTTTAAAGTCTATAATGAATTCTGTGTAAAAAAAGTATTTTTTGATACTATTAAGTTATTGTATGTCAAAGGAATTTAAGGGCATAATGATGTTAAGAGCAGTTTATATTTCTTCTTTTGTTATCTTGTACATGCATTTTATTAAAAATATTGTATTCCTAGAAATACATATACAACAAACTGAACAATTTAAAATATTTAAAAAAAATCATATTGTTTGTTTTAATAGAGAGATTTATGTGGTACAAAGTTTGTACATGACGCTGGTTCTCTTGGCATATTAGCTTGTTCATTTAGGATTGACTAAAATTACAGAGGTTTGTATATCAAAATCTTGTAATGTGCAAGGAAATAATTGGTATACATATATATATATATATATATATATATATATATATATATATATATATATATATATATATACAAGTGTCCATTTTAATTAGGGGTTGGCCGAGTAGACCATTCAAATCACAACTTTGGTTTAAGTCTTAATTCGTTCAGCGTGAGAAAGCTTGCCAGTAGCTTCCCATGAGGCTGTGTTTCTTCTCAATTTTATTTCTCTACCACACTGCTCCGGTGGCCTTAGTGGTTAGAGCATCCGCCATGGAAGCAGGAGGTCATTGGTTCGATCTCAGGCCAAGTCATACCAAAAACTTACAAAAATACTAACACCTGCCTTGCTTGGAACAGAATTAAGAGGTTAGTGTTAGGACTGGTCGGCCTGGTGTCAGGATAATGTGATTGGGTGGGACATCATGTCTATGGCATGATGCCACAGTGCTAGACATCACTATAAACTGCCTCAATGCACACATCGTAGGGATATAACTAAAAAAGTGTTAAAGCTACGTTAAAAATCCTAATCTCACACACACACACACACACACACACACACACACTTCCTCAACCAAATATACTGGTCACCGTGTATAGCCAGTTATGTGCTGAAAGTGGCAAAAATCTTCACAAAAACCAAACCCCAAACCATTTTCATTATATAATAGATATTCCAATGGAATGCCATCATCTTCACTCACTTGTTAGATGCAATTTTTTTAATCTTATTATGCTGTTAATATCTGATTTGACATTTAAGGAATAGAGGCCATGAAGTCAAAAAATTTCTTTTATTGTCAGTAAATCAGTTAATGTTTGATTTAATTTACTCTTAATTTTCAGTGCTATTATTTCTTTTTCATTATGGTATATGGCTATAGACATGAAAATTTAAATTGGAGTATGTTTGAGGTTAAAAGCTGCTAAATATTTACCATATTTATATTTATATTGATATTATGCAATTAGCACATTTATTTTGAGGTTATATTAGGAATTAATCATCATCTGTTATGTTACACCAGGGGACCAGTTACTTTGCGTATTTCATAATTAAAATTTGGGAAACAATTCTATGTATTTTTTTTAATGATGTCACATGCTGTACTTAGCTCAGCAAACCAAGTGGGTACTTTTCACTTTAATAGTTAGATGCCTAAGTAGTTAGATGCCTAAGTAGGTAGATGCCTAGGTAGTTAGATGCCTAGGTAGTTAGATGCCTAAGTAGTTAGATGCCTAGGTAGTTAGATGCCTAAGTAGTTAGATGCCTAAGTAGTTAGATGCCTAGGTAGTTAGATGCCTAAGTAGTTAAATGCCTAGGTAGTCAGATGCCTAAGTAGTTAGATGCCTAGGTAGTTAGATGCCTAGGTAGTTAGATGCCTAAGTAGTTTGATGCTTAGGTAGTTAGATGCCTAGGTAGTTAGATGCCTAAGTAGTTAGATGCCTAGGTAGTTAGATGCCTAGGTAGTTAGATGCCTAGGTAGTATACTTGCATCAAGAAGTATAAATTCAATTTGTACTAAATTAGGTATTGTTTATTGAATTGCATGGAATCTACAAAATATTTGAAAGAGTGTAACCAATAAGGTGACAAGTTTTTAAAATCGAAGCAAGCTGGTTGTAAAAATGAGCTATTTTACCATGCTTGGTTGTGGTTATTTTAGTTTTGACAACTTCTCAGCTGCATTCTATGGATTATAAATAATTTTAAATGATATATCATTACATAATATACTGTTTATTGGAAATTGTCAAAAATGTGACAAAACACCAAATAACATTTTCCAATATGTAAAAGTGAATATCACATCTTGAGTATTTTGTATGGAATGTTATGAAATGCAAAAAAGTTTCAATATTAAATAGTATGTGTGTGTGTGAATTGTATTTTTAATGTAGTTTCAACAATTGTTCAGTGATACCACTATGATGTCTGCAATGTAACAGTTTATACACATCCAAGGCAGATACCCAAACAAATATTCCATGCAAGGGTTGGCCTCATCCGCTACCTGTACATGCATAGAACAGAACCAGCTCCTCCAACCCATGGATGATTATAGTGGCCCTCGACGAATCAATGGGCAGATAACAACAGTGAAGTCTAGGACTGGGGCATCATTTCAATCCAGACCACTCCAGTGGCCTAGTGGTTAGAATGTCTGCCGCGGAAGCGGAATGTTGTGGTTTGATCCCTGGCTGAGTCATACCAAAGACTTAAAAAATGGTACCAACAGCTGCCTCGCTTGATGCTCGGCATTAAGAGGTTAGTGCTAGGACTGGTCGGCCTGGGGTCAGGATAATGTGACTGGGTGGGACATCATGCTACATGTCTGCGACATGATGCCCCAGTGCTAGACATCACTATAAACTGCCTCACTGCAGACATCCTAGTGATATGACTGAATTTGTTTTAAAGCTATGTTAAAAATGCTAATCAAACAAAATCATTCAAATCCTAACACCAGACTGACCATTCCTAGCACTAAATCCTTAATGATGAGTACCAAGCAAGGCAGTTGCTAGTACTATTTTAATGTCATTGGTATGACTCTGCAAGGATTCAAACCTGCAACCTCCACATGCAAAACACTCTAACCTGTAGGCCATAAGAGCAGTCAGTATTAAATAGAAACATTAAAGACATTGTAATATATAAACGATTTATGATTCTTTCACTAAATTTGGAGTTTGATGCACAGTAAATCTCTAGAATCAATATAATTCTTCACACTTTTATTGTAACGTAAACAAAATAAGTATATTCTATAATGAAATCAAGTACACCATTGTTTATAAAATCCCTTTGATTAATTTGTAATGTTTATTGGTCACTATTTTTTGCTTGATAAAGTACTAACCTCATCTACCTCATTATTATGCCCCTTGTAAACCAGGTGAATGTCTTGATCTAATCAATTTTTCCATTTCCATTTTGTTAATTTTTTGATTTGTTCTAATTGCAAACAAGTCATTCACCTTTACAACCATTAGTATTTTAGAAAGGTCTTAGATGTTTTAGTTATTTCTTCACATGTTCCTCATGATTTTCGAGAAAGTAGCTTACATTGTACTGGTTTTTATAATCCTTGAGCTCGGTACATTTTTTCCAGAAAATGCTGTGTCAGCAGATATGATACATCTCTAGAGAATGTCTTTTTCTGCTTTATTGGCAGAAAACTATCTGAGAACAGATTTATGATTTCTGACAGAGTGCTCCTGAACTAGATCAGTTTTGATATATTCACAGCACACCATGGGAAGTTGTGGGTGCATTTTTCTGAACTCTTGAAAGAGTCTCAAAATGTGCTCTACTTTTAGGGAATATTTCATATTTTGTACAAAGACCTTTGAACGTCAAGAGTGAATTAAAAATAATGAAGAATTATACATACTATTTGCTACAAGCCTAATTTTGTCATCTTTGCTACACAGTGCCAACTACTTGCATTATATGCTTTGCAAAATGGACAGATTCATAAATAGTTATAAAACTTAATCTTCAGACTCAATAGAAGTTTAGTCACTAGATTCAACACCAATTAAAAGTAATTCTCCAGAGGGTAATGTTGTGAAATTTTGTACAATGATGTATTAAATCTTAGTAAGCTGTCTCATCCAGTGAAAACAAATAGCCATATGCTACAAGAAAATTTATATTGTTTCCTACATGACATCTGTTGTATTAGATTTGGATATTTAAACTGATTGAGTGGAATGTTTCATGTTGGTAATAGTATTTTATCATTATTACCAAAAATACTACATTATGTCGGGATCATGCAGCTTCCATTGTTGGGCACGGGATTTTAAGAATGTCTAAGTGGACCCTTCAACCTTCATATTTACATCAGCTCACATGCAAGTTTGTATTGTACTGAAACAAATCTGTCTGGATGGCAGATGAATTTGCGTTATACAATCTGTCCGCCTTCTGGAAGAAGGAAAATATGAAATAAGGTATGCATACTACGTGCACATTTAAAATATATATCAGAAAGAGAGAGAAAAAAAGGTTTTTTGAAGAGCAAGCTATAGCAAGCACTTTTTTGAGATTAACATGGAAAGAGTGACAGGTGACAAGCATTAAAAAGGATCAAACATAAACGTTTTACATAAGATAAGGCCAAATGGATGTATGAATGCAGCAAATGCGCTGGAGGAAGGTGGTAGTAAGGACGTTGAAACTCCTCGGTTTTGTAATATTCATTACGAATTGGAACCTTGGATATGACCATAATGCAAAGCAATATATGACAAAAGTTTTGTTTGCAAAGCATGTGTCCAAGTCCAAAGTGTTCTGAAATTAAAAAGGATAACAGTGTACTGACATGAAAATATAATCATACTATATATGGATACAAACATGCTAATCAAACTTCATTTATGTCATTTATATTTCAAAATCCTGATTTTCTCCCAAAATATATCATTAAAAAGTTCAAAAATATCTAACATTGAAGTCCAATTAGGCCATTGTTATATGCACACAAATATGTCAATCAGAATATGAAGTGAACAAAACGTGTTCACACCATATCAACGCGATTCATTAGCTATGAGAGTGATCCGCGTTTGATGTGAAACCGCTGAATATTGAGGTATATATAGTCACTATATCAGCACAGTCCATGTTATAACTTTTAAAATAAAATACAACTGACAAAATACTCTGACCTGCACGTGACTCCGTCTAACATTTAGTAAATCAGTGTCTTGTATACATCAAGATGTATTCGAATAACGCTCTTGTCATATGTTCCAGAAACTGACCGCTTTACAAAACTTTAACATTGGAATTGATCTACAGTATGAACGGACGGATGCAAAGGTGTACATACATATGCACGAACACGTAAACGAACGTTCACGTAATTGTTATTTGAAGATTCAGCTAAGGTTGTTGCAACAAAACTCTGGTATTTAATGATCTAAAAATAAATGATAGACAATTTGTAAGCAGCGTCCAAATACTAATAACCAGGTGAACCGATTATGTAACAGTAAAAGAGTAAACAATAACCACTTTAGCTGGTTCCATTATACTACCCAGATTATAAATGTCCACGGTATACTCTATAGCAGAGGCGTAGCGAGGGGGGGGGGGTGCGGGGGGGGGTACATATGTCCCCGGGCGCCAAGGTACAGGGGCTCCAAAATGAGGCTTGAAACGTTACATTATAATAAGAAAACAAGGGTAATAAATCTGTCACAAGATCGCTGGGGCGCCAATTTTATAGTTTGTCCCCGGGCGCAAAATATCATCGCTACGCCTCTGCTCTATGGATTTATAGACGAGGGAAAAAATGAAACAAAATCGAAAGCATACAAAATTGCAGTCAATTCAATAGTTGGACTGGACTTACTTGTTACGTGAATACTCCGTATTATGCACAGTGCTTAATTTATGATTTTGTCGCCCTAGGCACTGCAAGAGTTGACATCCCCCAACACACCTATAAAAGCAGAGCTTTTAATGACCTTCATCCTTTTATCAGAACCAGCAGCACAATCCTGCATCACTTTCGAAAAGGTTGCCAACCCCCTTACTCAACATATGCTGCCTCCTCTAGGTTGTGTACTCTCAAAACAACAGCACGGAGTATATTCAAAATTAATATCGAAAATTTAGGCCTGATACCCTTGGAGTATGGAAGCAACTTATTGTCCAGACGAATCCCACAACGAGGCGCCTGACCTCCCTAGCCACGACCAAACATATCTTGCCATACGTGCAGTGCACAACACTTAACAGCGGTATCGACTGAGTCTAGGGATGAGTGTGTGTTGGGTCCATTCCCACTCACCCCAAGGTCTAACATTCAAATCGATAGTTGCTAAGTAGCGACTCCGATCTGACGACCAAATTAAATAGTAATCTATGAGTACATACATACCAGGGGGATGTGGCTCACATTCCTTCCCCCAAGAGTAATTAATTTATCTAGCCGTGCTGGAAATTAAACAGTGATACATCTCACTAGTGGACGCACAGCACTTTAATTCAAATAGATAGTCAGTTACCTCCATCCTTTAAAAGCCTATGCCTTCGTAAGTCTTTAGATTTTAAACCCAGACTGTATTCCGGGGGAAATCTGTCACCCCTGAATTTTATCGCATTAGGTAGCTGCCTTTAATGTTTAATTAGTAAATCCGATACTGCTGCGTATTTGGAGAATGATAGATAGCGCAAATACTTCCTTCCAATACAGTACATTATTTTCCTCTCTAAACCCAGTCTGTTTATAAACATTTTTGCACCCGTCAAGTTTGAACGTGTTATGACTTGCAGGGTGCCTTCCCTTGCTAAGATATTTATCTGATACCTGGGTCTAATTTAGGCCAGTGGGTCGAACTGTACGTTGAAGTACAAAGTCACTAATCTTTCACAAGGTAATATAACAGTCTGATACTTGTTCCGGGAACGCAGGCAAGTAGTTTACATTTCCTTGGTTTTCTTTTTGAATCTTGCTAAATTGTGAGGAAAACAAACGTATAAGAGAAATAATTATAAGCTTGATCTCATGTAATTACATTTTAATCGGTTGAACAAAACGAAAGATCAATTCAAAATGGCGACAAGAAGACAAGAATGCAGTATTTGTATGGATAGTTTTAAGAATCCTAAGCTTATATCCTGTCACCACAGTTTCTGTCACAAATGTCTGGAGGATTATGTACGTGCTAACCTTCGTAATAATCGATTTAATTGTCCCCTCTGCAGAACAAGCGTAGAGTTACCGAAAGGGGGTGTGTCAGGTTTTCAAAGTAACTTTTACATTGATACTGAGAATGGTGAAAAATTGGCCTGTGATCTTTGTGGCCCGAAAAGCATAGCATGTGGTAGATGTTTGGATTGTGAGGAGAACTTGTGTCAGTCTTGTTGCCATGCCCATGAGAAATCGAAAGTGAGTAAGCATCACAAAATAAGCGATTTGGGTTCTTTGGATCTAGAAATGAAAGGCAAGATTCGACAAAGAATATTCTGTGAGAAACATCCTGATGAAGAGATCAAGCTTGTTTGTCAAAAGTGTAACGTAACGATGTGTGTTTTGTGCAAAGCTGTAAATCACGATACCCATTCATCGAAAACAGTAGCTGATGCAGCAGTTCAAATGCAAGATATATTACAGAAAACCAAAACCGAATGCAGAGAGGAGCTGAAAAGTCTAAAGGTTTGCTTACAAACGGCAGAAGAACTTGAGACGAGAATAAACGACGCAGAGCAACAAGAAATACAGGCAGTTAAACATCAGCAGTTACAGGTAAAGACATTAATTGACCAGGATGCTGCAAAACTGACGGAAAAACTAAAAAGTATTTACGGAGAACTTAGAAAACAAAACGTAGCTTTCAGGTCATATGTGGAAAATAAAGCTACATTGTGTTGTACAGCAAATGAAAATGCAACAAAGCTAATTCGTCAAGGGACAGACATCGAGAAAGTGCAACAAGGTCTGATTCTTCAACGACAATTAGCTGAAGCCAAATCGAAGACAAAGCCAAATCCGCCACGTCTTTTCCCCAAAAATTGTTTTTCACCTTTTCAAGACAAGCAAAGTCATTTCGGTTCCTTCTTAGGAACTGTGCAAGATTCAACGAAAGTGGATCATGTAAGTATTAACTTTTATTTTTAAACAAGTTTAGTTTAAATCTTACTTTTATAGTTTTACTCTGTTATTATTATTATTATTGGCTGTAGTCGCAACCGAATTTGCAACCGTTTTTTGGAATATCTTACATATATATTTTTAAGATTCATACTTTCTATCCCTTTCATTCAAAGCTCAGTGAAGATCTTTCTTTACGATATTTTACTGTATTAACTCGATTAAAATAAAGTTTATCATTGTTCGTTTTAGAATACCTTCAAACTTCACTAATTTCCTAGAATATAAAGATCCTTTACGAACAAATATCATAATGTTCATAAATGTTGAAATATGCTTTGCTTAAAAACTATCAAATAAACAAGACAGAATTGAAATATTAGAAAGAAGACGGTCAGATATTAATTTCGAATTCATTATTTTATGCTTGAAATGATTTAGGTTCCCTATATGAACGAAAGTATTCATCTCTTCACTTTCACTTTTGTGCCATCGACACTCTATTTCTACGCCCAAAAACTGATATTATCTTTGTGAAATGATACAGCACAAAAACGTACAATCGCCATAACATGGAAGAGAACTTAAGCGTATACTGATCTCAAACTCATTATGATATAATAACATTTACACAAAATGAGATTCGCTCTATTGGCATGTGCTTTACACATGACACAGTGCTTAATTAAAAAAGGGATAAAGGCACAGGGCTAATGTATTTAAATTAAATCAATAACCCTTATTCAAATTCCAGAAAATGGACTATAATTGCCATATTCCCGAAATGTCTCTTCTATCCCACATTGTAATTGCTACACAGACAGAGAAACAGACACATAGATACAGAGACAAAGAGACAGACATGCAGATTCTAATACATACATATACATACATATAAATACATATACATACAAATACATACACATACATATACATTCAATAAGGATCAATATGGAGTTTGACGGTAATGTAAATGTCTATAGTGTTCATCACTACGCTCAATAGAGACTGGATGTTAATGATGTACAATCTTATGTGCTGAATCTTTGAGCATATATTCAGATTTAATGCGGACTTTACAGGTAAGACAGCAGCAATGAATGCTTCTGTCCAGTATGGGTCATCAACACAAATCAACTGTGGAAAGACAAGCGCGTGATTATTATTGCCTCTTAATCAATATATGTTATGGCTAAAATTAGTCTGTATTGTTTCGGTCAATTCGTAATATTTTGACAAGATGAAGATAGCAAAGTATTCTGCATTTTCAAATCAGCGTGTCGAATATTTTACATACAGGTGACATAATAATTTTAGTTATGAAAAATGTTCTAATTAATTTATTTAGAAGTTTCAATAGCAACGAATTTAAGAAATGAGAGAACAAAACATTCCTAGCAACAGAGAGAAGTAATCAGTAAAATGAGGGAGTCGGTGAACTCGGGAATATGTGGTATGTACAACAAAGACTGAATTAAGAGAAATGCGAAATATATGAATGAACAAAATATACAATTTGAAAATTTTCATCAGTAACGTAACATTTTGTTTCGTATGTGGGCATTGCACATGCTAGTTGTGAACCAGTGTAAATAATTGTGTTAACTGGAGTTTTGAAGGAAGTTCCAGGCCACCATAAAGAAAAAGTAATTATCTTTAACGCAGTTGCCCTTTTCGCAATTTTGTTTCTAGGAAGGTCACAGTAAAATATTTTTTCAGATCATCATATTTTTTTTTTTATTTGATCAGGATTGTATAACATTGTCTCGATGTTATTTATCAACTCTTCCCGGTGCACTATTGTTGTTGTTGATGTTATTAAAGGTTTTATCGCCATTTTTCAGCACATGATAGGCTTAACATGGCGGCCAGTTTTAATGGTGGAGGAAGAACCCGGGGGAAACCCCTCGGAAAGAACCACCGACCCACCTGAAGCTAGTTGTTGTTGTCAAGTCGACTGGACTAACCGGATGAAGTTTTAACAGCGAGAGCAAGTCTGTTATGTTATTGATCTATGCTCATAATGATATTTTATCAGACCTGAACAACTTCACATCGTTGACTTTTCCATCGGTGTGTACATCAATGTTTTCCATCGGTGTGTACATCAATGAGAGGCCCCGAGTGGTCTAAAGCGCTCTCCGCTCTGTCAGAATGTGAGCACTGCATTTCGCCAATACACGCTTGAGCTTGAAATGAAAAAGGCTCTCGTTGAGAAGGAAAGTAAACGATTGCACGTTGAGCCAGCAAATTCATTGATGTCATAAAGGAAGACTAAAGAAATCTTTCTTAAACTTTAAAGCCGCAAAATGAGCTCAACTGGCATATCAACAGGTTGTGTTCAGTTAACAAAAAGTTAATATATGGGATTATTTGTATATAGATGATGTATTTGTTTTTTTTTTTACATATTTGTTATGATAAGAGATAAATGTAATATTTTGGCAGCAAAACATTTATAATTATTTCCTTGATTACGATGTGAACACTGAAATGCACATAAAATAACTTAAGCACCAATAGTAAACAAATTCATGTGACAATAAATATTGTAAAATTATTCATATTTTGGGAAATTTTGTTAGATTTTCAAATGATTATTTTGTTACATATTATGGTCACAAGTTGCACCAGGAGCAGATTTTCATGCGTGTAAAATGCATTTTTAGTCAGGGGTCTTCAACCCCCTAATCAGGGGCGCTGTCCCTCGCAACCCCGTTGGGGGAGTATCCCAAAACCCCCCTTTCGCATTTTCAGTTTTGTTTTTAAAGGTCAAAGTCATGTCTGGCAAGCTGATCCATCGAGACCGTCTCCATCAAAATTGATTTTACATCCAGATCAGTTTTTATGTGCTGATGCTGCTGTGTAATAGTGGTCTTGAATCCTGTCAAGGAACACTCCAGGATTATCATTATGTCGATATATGACCGACATTAAATATTAAATTTAGTCAGGATCTCGTTGTTGTTCTGGTAAATCATCAACAACAGCAGGAATCACGGAGTTAGTTGATTCCCCTATAAATATTTATTAATTTGTTCACAGATATCACCGCGCGGAATCGTTATTTTACCTGAACCTCCTGGACAAACCACGGCAAAACAATCTAAGTGAACATACAAAAAGCAATTATCACATTTATCCTCGGGGTGATTATTAATATGATCATTGTATCCATGTCGTCGTTGACAAATATTACAAAAATGTCCTGGTTGTCTTTGAACAGTCTATCTATTTTCGCTGTTGTTAATCACATACCGGTATATAAGTTGATCTGGTTCTGTTTTTAACTCAAGAGATATTTTAACGATATCATCGTTGGTGAGATTAGCAACCTCTTGATAAATATTATCGGTGGAAACTCTGACCACGTACGGTTGAATCGCGATTGGTCAGGTTAACGAATCAGTCCTGGTAAAATCATTACACGATACTAATTTCTAACAACACACTGATGGTTATCTCGATTTTGCGGTCGCGAGTTTAATATTGTGAAGTCCATTAAAAAAAAAATCAATGTTCCATGTTTGATATCTTCCACATCAACATTAATCAATTTTCGATGTTCTTCAAAAGTAACAGGTGTTGATTTACACAACCAGTGATAACCATTTGTTATTTCGTGAATCGATCCCACAGCGTCGAGAAATAATCGATAATATCATTGGTGTCCTCGATACATTTTGAATCAATATCGAATACGGGATAACTTGTTTGCACGCCGGGGATTATTTCAATCACGGAAGATTGACCGGCGAATTCCCCCGCAAAATCATTGAAATCGTTATCGGATGTAAACATGTACAATTTACCGAAATGCTGGATTATTATTCTTCTTAACAAATGGTAATCTCGAGTCAAACAATCAATCGCGTCATTTGTCTTGTCAGCGTAAACAACATCGCCGAGAGATCTCGCATTGTCACGCGAATAATACTCTTGTAAACAATTATGATCGATATTCGCGAGTTCTTTGAAATGTTGTGGAGCTGCTTCATTAAACATCATCACGGTGATTTCCCTAATTCGATAAAATAAATCTTCTTCATAATTTACTAAAATTATATAATAGAATATATTATTTAATTTATTATTACTTTAATCTTTAAACATATTACATTTTAAAAATGAATTTAAAAAAAGTAATGACGTTTATATATAATGCCAACATCGGATGTCATGTACAAACATGTCAATGGCTTCCGCAAGGTATATAAAAAGTATGTGGGAAAAATAGCTATAATATATTATGTGGCCCTCATATGGTAATGGCTATACAAAAAAAATGACCAGGACCGAAACCATGTGTGTTGTGCAGTAAGAAAGTCAGAGGAAAATATCAACTTTGTTCTGATTGTGGTGGGCCTAGATATAGATCATTAATTGATTACTGCGTCAGAAAAAATAAAACAATACCGTCTGTTGAGGAGATTTTTTAAACACCGTCAAGAAACAAACACGGTTAAATAATTGCCATTGAGACCTTGTATATTTGCCGTGGAATCTTCCATAGTCGTAAAAATCTTCGATTTTCAATAATATTATTTTTGACAATTGTCACACCACCGCTAGACAAAAATAAAGGTTATTTGTGCCCCATCGTTCACATTTACCGGTGAGTGCTTGTCTGCTTTTTTCATTGTGATGGTTGTTAGTGTATATGTCGGATACGCGCTCTGCATTTCACACAATATAAATCCATAATTGTTGTTGCGTTTTGAACGCGGTAATTGATTTTTCTGCGACAAGACAAGAATAACCTGATAAACACCACCCAGCGCTACCAAATTCAAAATGTTTATTATAGGTCTATCTTGAAGTGGAAAGACGCAATTGTTACTTAATTTGATAATGAGATGGCTAATATGGGACAAATTGTATTTTATAGCTCCATCTGTAGATTATCAACGGCGTTACGATGTATTAAACGATTTTAATGAAAATGCAGCGAA